>CM057101.1:13771829-14971829 GCA_029959045.1 Taenioides sp. WSHXM2023 | reverse complement strand
ATCTATATGACACCTGTGTGTATTTCGGCATGTCAAGTTGAGTATATGGCTTTTGGGGTGAGGGCGGGGGTGGATGGGGGGGTCACATCAATGACGTCACAAATCACATACCCCCACTTAAAAAATCCCCACTACACCACTGGCTACACTCAAATGAAGCTCCCAGTGCTAACAGTTACAGGAGCAAATTTGGAGCCAGGCTCCATATTTGGAAATCCAACCGATAGTAACCAAGAGCCAATCATGATTGAGGTCGTTAAATGTGTCTGCCCTTCTCACTGGAGAGCTGCAAATATTCTGCTCCACAACGTTCTGCATGGACCACAGTAGTTCGGTGTTTCTCATCTGAACACGGGTGCGATAGTTACATGGGGCTATTACACTACTACACATCCATACAGGTTATTTAACTAATAAATCAATTACTATCCGTTTATTTTATTTATTTTACTTACCAGAAAAACTGGACATCAGGGGTCTTTGAAGGTCTATTACCACAAATGCAGAAGAAGCCATAATGAACTGTAACTATATTGCTATATTTTAAGACAATAGAACAAATTAAAAAGTACGACAACCTGAAAAAAGTTGTCTAACAAGTTAAAGTTGTTAGATGCACTCCTTGATGAACTATCAGCCAACACAGTTAAATCCACAAACAAAATGGCAGGCGTCCATTGATAGTTTTATTAAATGCCTTGAGCCACAGGAAACGTTGAGCTTAAGTCGTCATTGGATAAATGTAAACGTCATTCAAACCTGTCAAAACAGGGTGACCCCCTCCCCCGACGGTGGAAGGGGCAGGAAAGCAGGAAGAAGGACTTAGCAACGAAACGCACTAGCTGTCAATCAAATCTGTTGCTAATGCTATTGAAGGCATCTGATTGGTCCGCTATATATATGTTCATATATTGATTTAGGGACAAAATAGCGAAATTAAAAATTCAAGATCGTGTAGCGCGGGTTAATATGAACATTTCATGACCAATATGACAAGGCTCACAGCAGCAGTTACAGAGAGAGGTTGCGACAAGATCCCAATATAAGAGGAGCCAGGGGTCAGAAGGAGCCAGAAGAGCCCCCGGTGCACTTCCTATTTGGAATGCGGCGGCTAGTGCGTCCATTCATATATATATGGTCTATGGTCTGCACCAGCAGGTTCGATTTGGGGAGACAGGCAAAGCGCTGGTCATTTGGTGTGAGCTGTAGCAGGACTAATGGACACAGAGGTGCAAGAGTAATTAGGCCTGTGTATTGTGCTGTTATGAGCGACTGCTAGACCCACTCAGGGTTTCCACTGTGAACAGATCAATGTCAGCCAGCCAGTCCAAAACATGTTGTGTAAGCCCCTTTTGGCCCTGGGACTAAACCTGCTGCTTTTACCTGTGTAGGTGTCTTGTTTTTTCTGGCACTTCAGAGTTAGAAGTCTGTCATGTGCAAATGACATGTTTTGAAACAGTTTTAGCAGAAGAAATGGAAGAAAATATATAGCTTTTAGTGTGTATAAAAATATAAGTAATGGCAGTTAATTTGCTACCACCCAGTACAAAAAAAATAAATAAATAAAATTAAACTCAGATGACGCACATATTCAGACAGACACAACTACATGAAATGGCCTTGTGCTATTCAAGTAGCCACTCAGCACAAAAGCACGAAAATTAGCTTCCATTGCATTATCCGGTGCACCAAAGGCAATTATGAAGTCTACATACAAAGATGAATGTGAAGAGCAGCAATATTGCTTTTTGAAAAATGCAATAATGTTTCTCTCCAAATCCAAATACTCCCTCCAGTTGTATTTTATTATTTTATTCTATGCATACAACTCCAGAGACTGAAAAACCTGCACAGTCCAAATGCAAAGATGTCATACTCTTGAAGCAAGTACAAAACAGGAAACATGTATGCAGTAAACTACTTGATAGATTCAGTGCGAGACTCCTAACCAGCAGCAGTGACATCATAACTGAAATAGACTTTTGGATGGAAGCTGAAACGCCTTCACTTGAGAAAACTACAGCAACTGTTGAAAACTGTAAGAAACCTTTGTTACTGAAAATGTAGTGTGTGTGTAAATTATACTGAATGGATTGAATTGACTATAGACTACATATGCGTTTCATTTGAGTATTTATATTGGTGACAACACAGAAACACATTTTGTCACAAGCCTGGTATAGCTTGGGGCTGCAACTATTTTAGCAATCGACTAGTCAGCGCTTATTTCTATTGTACACTGACATTTTAAAAATACATTTTTAATCAAATAAAGGTTTCAGTGTGGTGACTGGGTTCTTCTAGACAGAGAATCTTTACAAATAAACTGTAGTATTAATAACAACTAAAGGTTGTGCATTCCTTTTTGGCATTTTGGTTTAATAATATTGTTGTCTTTGTTATAAAATGTCTTTTGGCAAATTTGATGACTTAATTGTCGACTAATTGTTACAGCCTTATTGAACAGGATAGAAGGAAACATGAAACACTTCTATATCTTCTTCTAGATCACAATAATACCTACTTTGTAATATATTGTGTGTATATAGAGCCTGGGGTCTGTATAATGAGCAGGTGAGCAGGAGTTCAGAGCTGCTCCAACACGCCGCTGACAGTATCCTCATAAACATGTCTCCCATACATCACAGCCTGTCAACACTCTGTCATTTAAAGGCTTCAGGCCTTATGTTACCTATATAGACTAGTGCTACTCCCTGATACAGTTGTTCTCAATTTTTTTTCACCAAGTACCACCTCAGGAAAACTCTTCGAAAGCCGTGGCCCTAACACGTTTCTTGCTCAGCAACTCTTACTGACTGAAAGTAAGAGCTTTTTTTAGTAACTTTGTAACTGACAAAGTTACTAAAAAATCTTACAATTAGCAGATAAAAAAAATAAAAGTGTTCATTTTTTATGTCTGTGTAATCCCTCAGTCATCCAGGTAGGATCCATAGCAAAACAAAAATAAAATTCTGTCAACTGGACTAAAGTGAATAAGTGAAAAAAGTGGAAAAAAAAAAAACCTTTAGTCCAGTTGACAGAATTACATTTTTGCTATGTTTATTTTTTATATTATAATGATCAGTGTTGTTATGGAAACAAAATATTTTTCCAAAACAAGGAGCTAAGGACATACATTCCTGTCTACACAAACATTTGACAGATCTCACAGAAATAATGTTATGAAACGATATGAAACATTTTTTCTTTTTCAAAATGTTGATTGATTGATTTACATTTTTACATTTTGATGACATACTTTCCTGGACTTGGGTACAGGGGTTCACTGTAGAGTTTGTGAATTACACTGACTTATTAGCAAAGGCTTTACTTGAGCAAAATGGAAACTCCATTTGGAAACCTGCTGTTGTTCGTCTCACTAATGAGTCACATGTGGCACTACCATGTCCTGTCTTTTGTCACTGTGCTTTTTACTTGTTTTCGCACAGACCATACATCATGTATATGAACACTTGGCTCATTACTTTTACGGAGAATCTCTAGTTGCATAACAGATCTCTATCTCCTTGGTATGCCCCTCGTGACATATTGATAAATTAAGTGGATTTTTTTTATATATAAGAGGACTTAAGTATGGTATTAGGAGACCTTACGCTGCTGCATCAGCCATGAAAAAACATATCATCAATCTCTAAAAGGAGCACCATAACTAAGTGAAAAAACAATATTGCAATGCCCTGTTCTCTGTTTCTCTGGTCTGGTTTTTACATAATCGGATACACATAATCGGAGAAACACAGTCATTCACACCTCTGCACCACTAAAAGTAACCACCCAGAGGACTCACCGGCTCTGTCTACATAAACCAGGACTCAGCAGACACTGGACTCAGCATGTCCGTATTTGGTCACTGAGTTTTGACTTATTTGTCTGGCACAAATTTCTGCGGATTTGTGTTTTAAAACTGTAGATCCTCATGTTTCACTCAGCTACTGTTTACAACAAATGGCTGCATATACTCCAGCCAGCTCCCATATTCACTATGGTCAGCTCAAAACTCAAATTTGGCTTATGCAGAAATATGTGGTTCAGTGTGGGACGTATGGTAAATATAATTTGACTTTGAGTTAAAGGGGGTAACTTTTGTGTTCATGGAAATGCTTTAACTTTGCCTAGAATAGCAACTTTACTCTGTTACAGGTGTTTTGTGGCCTTGTGGCATCACCAATTTCAATCGATCTTTATCTATAGAGCCCTTTATAACACACAATGTAACCGTAGTGCTTTCCAACACAACACACAACACATTGTAAAAACATGCAAAATGTTAAACAATGAAATAAAACAAATTGTGTCTCAACAGAAAAGCTTGACGCAATACTGCAGAACATTTGAGGCCAATGTACATATAGAGGCTAGGAGGTTGAACTGTCTTGGCAAAGGACACATTAACCGTTAGTACAAACTGAACTGCTGCTATATTATTATACCTTTATTATTTGTTGAATTGTCCGTCTCATTTACAAAACAAGTAAGTGCTTTTTTATTGTTGTTATTGAATTGCCCCATTGTTGCCCAAGTGTCTCTGTCCTTGGCACAACACAAACAAAGATGAGTACCATTTGACAAATAAAAACACAGTGTACACAGCAGCTAACCCTTGTCCCTCGCACTGTTCAAACTGGCACTGACCCTGTGGTCACATGGCAGAGTGGGCGCCTGCTCCAGTCCAGCTGTTTGCCACACATCTGTATTTTAACTGGAGGCCATGGGATTATGTATGGAACAATAATAATAGGTGTGTGGGATAGGGTTTAACTGAGGCCAAAATACAGGAAAACTCTGATGAGCTGCCTCTGTCCGCCCACAACATTTTAGGTACTAGGCAATGAAAACAATAATTTAAAATCCCACACTCTGAATATTCAATTAAATGTAATGAACTATACATATACACAATATTAACTAGTGACCAGGATACCTAATTAGGATAGGTACACTAAATATACAGTAGTATTTCTACATTTCGTGATATGTTGCAAAAACAGATTATGTAATTATAATGTTGTTTCCTCATCATAAACATACCTGGAGTTGTGTTTTGTTTCATTCACACGTTTAACACACAAACCCTGCATCTTTAGGCTTAGGAGTTCTTCTGTTCACTCTGTTCCACCTCGTGATGTCATGTGGTAATACAGTGCTCCACTTCACTAGAATCTTCACTAGAATCATTTGGATAATTTCAGCCCTGGAGTTGCCGGTCTCCACTGAACAAAAGTTAAAAGGAGCTGTTAACTTAAACTACCACTACATGACATCACAAGATGGAACAAAGCATTTTCAGCTTTGGAGATGTAAAAACAGACTAATAAATCAGGATTACTCAAACGTGTGAATGAAACAAAACACACCTCCAGGTATGTTTTTGAGGATATAGCAACATTGTTTTAAAGCTCACAAGAGTCAATTTTGTGTAATAAAGGACTTTTAAATAAAATACCCTGTACATCTTTGGCCCCTTTAACTTTTATATGTTTTTCTAATCAGCAAATCTGTTTATATGTTTTTCTAATCTACAAAGTCTGTCTGTCTCTGCTGCTTTCCATTACACACTATGTTCAACCGAATCAATCTTAACAGAATTCTAATTGTATTTTCAGTGCAAACATTGACTTCACCCTTTGGTCACTGATCCTAACAGATGGGGGTGCTTTACACTGGCATTCACTTGAATTTGAGTTGGCTGTATAATTATTTTTTTTTTTTTACTCTTTCTGTCACCCAATCTGTCTTTGGCACAGTTTGGGGATGGAGAAGCTTTCGAGAACAAATCTGTGGGCAGGGGCTCCTGTGTGAGATTGGGGAATGGTATTGTAACCTCATTGGGCATGATATTTGTGGACAGACTGGTATCTTGGCATCGTATTTCTCCAATTATTCATAAATAGTTGTCAACAAAACATCAATTCAGAGTTGTCAACAGCAACCGGATTCCATTCAGTTTTGTTGAAAGACCATCATTTATGCCCCAATATTGTCATTCGTTTATAAATACCATATCATACTAATTGCAAAGAAAATGATGATAACACAGTAGGGTTTGATAGGGCCTATAAATCTTGTTCTGTGGGTGATTCACTGTTGAAAGCCATATCAATTGTGTGCTTTTCAACTTTGTGAGAGTGTTTGAATAATGGCACCCCTTTTTAATCTGAAAATAATTCATCACCTTATTTTAATTGTGCTGACAGCTCAATTACACCCTTCCAGTCAAAACATATGCATTTTGGGGCAATGAAAAGGAAATTCTGATACAGAATTCTGGTCAGCTCATTTATTATTGTTTTAACATTCACTAAAAATAAATGCAACAGTAAATGATCACAAAAATAACACATAAAAACAATAAGAGTGACATTCAAATAAGTTACCTTCAGATACTTATTTTGTTTCTTTCACACGTGTTTAACACACAAATCCTGTATATTTAGGCTTCTCTCTTCTGCCATTTGGTAATACAGGAAGCGCTCCACTGTGTTTTTAAACTCACCTGCACCTTCACCAAAGTCATTTAGATAATTACAGTCATGGAATTGCTGATCTCTATTGAACAAAAGATAAAAGGTGCTGTAAACTACCACTACATGACATCACAAGGTAGAACAGAGCATTTTGTGCTTTGGCGATGTAGAGAAACATCACCAAAGAAATGTAATGTAGGATTACAGAAACACATTTGAATGAAACAAAACACAACTCCGGATATGTTTTTCATAAGGTAACAACTTAATAATGCTCACCAGAAATAACTGTGTGTAATATAGGACCTTAACACATTTTCAGACATAAAAATGACATAAAAACGTGACGTCACGTGAGCCCAACCTGGAATGAATGCTTACTGTTTGTAGTTTGATAAAGAAACGATAAAGATTTAGTCACAGAATTACTAAAGGTGAGAGCAAAAAGAAAAATGCTCAAATAGCACCGTATCTATAGACCTCCCATAAATACCATGAGCCATGACTGTGAATATGCACCGTACTGTGTACATTCAATGAAAGTGCTAAAGCGTTTGGTTTTTTGCCTCCTGGGACATAACAAAGTGCTGGCTCAAAATAATCCATCTGTGCTGCCTGGGATTGAGAATAAACAGTGAAAGAGAGAGGCGCAAACACAGCAGTTTAACAGCACCCTGCACTGTGAGCCACTCCAGTGTGACAGCACAGAGACTGCTGCTAATCGCACACAACATGAAGCTCAAAGACTAGCTACACAATAGCACTGTGCTCCAAAGCTGTGAAAGACAACAACTCACTTAAGATCATGTTTCGTTTGCTCTTATCACAGCTGAGGCAGCAGCTGTAGCAGTCGTAGTAGAAGTGGTAGTGGTGGTGGTAGCAGTAGTAAATCAAACAACAGCCCTTTGAGTTGTTTTTAGAAGATTTTGGATGGATCATAATAAACCAACATACACTGATAATATTCTACTTAAAGCTACCATTTGCAAGTTTATTTGATTTCTCCTCACCTGGCCGTTGTTTAGGCTCACCTGCGCTCTCTGGTCTTCTAACCCTCACCCTGTCACACTGTCAGACAGCAGTAACATAGATATCGTCTAGTGGTGTTATGTGAGAATATGCAAGATGTCAGCCAATCTAATTACAAATTAAATCTGTGCAAATGGTCAGGAATTGTGATTGTGAATCGTCTGTGTAGTCACTCAGTGGTCCAGGTAGCATTCGCAGTAAAAGAAAGTGAATATGTTTTGCCACTCCAATTAAGTTCTTCAGTTCTGACAGGGTTTCCAGTCAGTTAATGGTGTATTTGAAAAACAAACAAACCAAAAAAAAACCAAAAACAAATAACAAATAGCTAAATTATATTCTGAAAGATACAAGCTTGTTCTGCAGCACAAAAGCTTGAACAAACCCACTTGTGAATCTGCAAGAGCATCCAACAACACAAACATATAACAATAAATCAAGTGTATTTTGACACAAATTTCACTACGTCTTGGAGAGCATTACCAGACCATCCTTCTTTCCTTTTTTCCAGCGATCACGTGATGACAAGTTGTTTTAAGTTGTCGTAAAGTTTATGACTGCTCGACTTTAGCTTTGATTTATCCAATCCTTTAGTAAAAGCTGCTCTCCCTCAGGTCACTGTCTGTTTATGTGCAGTAATCCAGTAGAGATCAGTCCGTCTGGGTTCCCTCATATCTCAGACAGGGGCAAACACAAGCACCCCAAACCCCAAACCCAACTCCCAACCTACCCATTTAGGGAGGACAGCCCCAACAAAGATTTACATAGTGTGACAGAAGTTGTTACAGATGGTTGATAATGGTTCAAAAGGGGGGCAGCCAATAAATAAACTTTGTACATTGGACTTAAATACATGCTGTATCTTTTTGGAGAGATTAGTGCCAACATAACATAAAGCACTTGCTATGTTTGTTTATACACTACTGTAAAAATGTATGATTACAAGCTTTCATTGATCTTATACTGCATAATATTAGGGGGATTTGAGTCTGTATCCTACAAAATATTTGCCTCAAGTGGTGGACAGCATGAGCATTTTATGACTTTTCAGGTATAGTTTTTCCTTCTTTCACCTTATAGGAAATTGTCTTTTATTGGAAGCTTATGTGGAATTACTGTTATTTTGCTCCTTTTGTATGAACTACAGCTGGACTGTTTGAAAAAAATTTAATCACGACTGGAAATTTTTTCAGTTTATTTGAATGGGTGCAATTAGCAAATCGTATAGACTACAGTTTTTGAAAACTGAAAACGCCTTGTTCTACCTTGTGATTTCATGTGGTAATACAGGAAGTGCTCCACTGTGTTTTTAAACTCCATACACCTTCACTAGACATCACACGGTGGAATAGAGCATTTTAAGATTTGGACCTGTCGACAGACTAATAATGCAAGATTACTCAAACATGTGTGATTGAAACAAAACACAACTCTGGGTATGTTTTTGAGGAGGTAACAGCATTGTAACATGGCTTAAAGCTCACAAGAGTCAGATTTGTGTAATATAGGGCCTCTGGTACAATTCACTCATGTCACTTTACTGATATTTATCCTGTCTGTACATAAACATAGTCATTACTGTAAATAACATAATATACTGAAGTCACTTTACTGAGATTTACTCTGTTCATATGCTGCACTGTTACTTTTATTGTACATAATAGTTGTTCTTTTTTTGGTATTTTATATTTTATATTTTATATTTTGTATTTTATATTTTTGTTCCACCGGAACAAAATTAGAGTCTATCTTTAAGTCTATTTCTAAATTATTTTTTTTTTAGCCATTATCTATTATCTTGTTTTATTGCATGTTCCATTTTCCTGCTGTTCTTGAACTGTGCGTTGCAACACTGGAATTTCCCCACTGTGGGACTAATAAAGGCATATCTTATCTTATCTTATCTTATCTTATCTTATCTTATCTTAAAACATAAATTGCAATTGCAACAGAAAAATCACTTGTCACATTATTCTTTGAGTGTACTCTGTTGTCAGCAAAAAGGAGTGACTTCCTGTATGTTTTTTTTCTAAAGCACAAAACTTCTCTGGTCTTTTCAGCATGAATAAAACAACAGTGTACTCCATAGTCTTGTGGGCACGGACACTGAAGTCAACTCGGGACAAGAGTCAAACTGAAATGTTAGAAGAAATCAGAAGATACAGTATACCCAAGAAATATGTTTACTCTGAGATTAGATAAAGCTAGCATTTGTTTGTATTACATCAAAATCATTGAATAAACCTAATCTTGTGTTCCCTGGATCAGCTTTATATCCACTAGCAGTAAAATGGGTCATGTTTGATGGCTATATTTATGATTTATGTCTCAGCCCATATTTTTGACCATGTATTGTCCAAACAATATTTTTCAACCCACTTCATCCACACACTTTAAAACATTTTAGTCAAATACTCTTGCCCTGTACATAATTGTAGAGGATGTAAAAGTTTGTAAAAATGTAAACGTGACAAGTTTTTTCTTTTTTAAATACTACATTCTTCTTGTCTCTTATCTACCACTAACATCCGGAGAGTGCTTTATCTTAATGACCGCTATCCTTTTGATGTTGTTAGCCGTTCAGCTGTATTACAACATAACATTGTTCATTTTTTGTGCTATGTTCAAGGAAAAGATTAGTTCTTATCTGTGTGAAGGTAGTAAGTGTGGTTTCAGCTGCAGTGTCAGCAGGAGGGCTACAGTGGTAGTAGCTGAATTGTTATTAGTTGCAGCTGATAAAAAAGTGATATTGTTGTATGTATTACTTAGAGATAGGACAAGATCTTGTGAGATAAAATTCCCGCATGATTGTGCACACATGAGGAAAATGATCTCATGAGATTTCTTTACCATGTGTTTACATCCTGGATCTATTATTAAATGCATTAAATATGGCATAAACAAAAGAGTGTTGACACTGCTGACTTGCACCTGTTGAAAAGGTGTATTGAAAATAAGAGGACAAAATTGTGAACTGATCCACAAAATGCATGTATTATAAATAAAGTCTCGTCTCATGTCTTGCAGTCTTGTTTCTCATACCTCTAGTAGTAATACTAGTAGAAGCAATATCAGTAATACGGCTCGGCGATATAAATTTTCAATCATGTCAATTTTCTTCATATTGTTCAGTCACAGTTTTTGATTCACTTTCATTTTGTCTTATTAAAAACAAATTAAAATGATCAAATGTATTTCAATAAAGTCTGACTTCCATACAGCATGCTTTTACTGAAGCTTTTACTGAACTGTAAACTCAAACATCTCATTAACAATTACAGATGAATCCCGATCTCTATTAAAATTATATTAATTGCCCAGCCCTAACCAGTAATAGTCGTAATAGTTATTAATTATTAGTTATTAATAGTTATGAATAATTATTTAGATAAATGCTTGTAGCTGCCTTTATGTAAACAGTCCCTGGAGTGCACTGTAAAAATAACACTTATCCTGAGGTGATTCTCACGTGTCGTCAAAGATGACCCACTGCTGCTTAGAGCCAGATGTTGACCTCTTCTTTGGAGCAGGGGCTAGTGAAGGATATACTTGGAAATGTTCAATTGTGGATGTGAGTCCCACTGTTTAGACCTGAAGAGCCTGTCCACTGTTGACAAGTAACACTCATTCTAACATAATATGCTTTGTTGTGGTCTGGCTGATGTTTCGAATGAACTAGCCACACGACAGTTACATGTTTTTCACTGTAGCACGATTCACTCCATGTAAATCAAATAGCTGATCCGTGAAAGACTGTGTGTAACCAAATGCCTCTGGCCTGGTTTATGGTCGCTCAATTAGAGGGAGCAAGCGCTATCTTTTGTCATGTCTGGACAGAGGCGGTATCCAAGGACCACACGGCAACAACATCTTCAGGCTATCATGAGAAAATAACAACTCATCTTTCATTCATGGATGTAATTGTTTTTATAATCTGCACTACATAAAACACCTTATTATGTGGCATAAACCTCATTAAGAAGGACTGCAAGGAAGAAGCAGTTAATTCTATGAGGAGATTAAGACGGTGGATATGGCTTGTCAAAGGTACTGAGCCATAACTCTACTAATCTTTACTTCATTATTTATATTGATTAAGTGGATTGACAAGTGCCATGGGATTGTACAAGTAATCTGAGCAAAATTACCAGGAAAATGTAATCATGTTTTGCTATGGGTTACACAAACTATGGCCAAACGCTGTAAAGAAAGATGAGGATAATCCTAACCCTAAAAAAATCTGACAATAAATAAAACAAAATACACAATCATAAATCCTGTGTAAACTCAAGCCCTTGTATTGTTAATATGCATGCTACTGCAGTCAATAACAGAAGTGGTGACAGTAGAAGGTATACAACGCTAGATCTAATGAAATAGTCTGGATTATGTTTAGAAGTACAAGTAACCCTAATGTAAGTAAATTCACCAGAATTTGTTTGTTTCCATGGCCACCTGTTTGTTTCCCTGGATATGTTATTAGGCCTGTCACAATATCATGATGAAAAACAATATATTGTTACAGCGATATACTGCGATAAATTATCATATTGTGACTGGCACAATGACAACAAAGCAGGAATGTCAGTAAACACATTTTTAGAGTCTCATTAAAAGGCATGAACAGCAACAGATAAATAGCAGAATGAACCAATAATTAGCGATAGAAATCACTTATTTAACCTTATACAGCTAAAACTGCATGCTATTACAACAAAAATATCTAAAATCTCCCCACTTTACAAAGAAAAGACACTTGAATGTGTGTATGTTATTGCTTTTCCAGAAATGTTCCACAGTTTGGCCTTAATCTAATCTATCTCCATAGAGACAAACAGGTGACACCATCAGTAAGAATGGCATTCCAGGCAAAACAACAGCCTCAGCATGCAGACAAGGTCTAGAAAAGTTACACAGGGCCCCTTTAAGTTTGACGTGATGTTATAGAATGCACAAATGTCTGTTCACTGCACCTGAACAGACTTGATCAATATGCAGTTAACACAGTGTTTTGTTGAATCGCTGTTCCCATCCGTCTGTGTGTAATGTGTGTGACATACATGTATAAGTACCACAGCTGCAGTCATGTGAACCAGTGATGTGCTCAGGAGCCTGTGTAAAACAGGTAATGTCATCAGTAAACACAGCGTAATTAGCAGGAAACAGGCGGCACACACATACAGCCATTACTATTCTCATGGGGACTTTTTATAGCCCACAAGCAGAGATGAGGAGAGAAGCCAAAAAGTGATGTTTGCAAGAAAGAATACCTGTACCTTGAAATAATATCTCTCAAGTAGAATTAAAATTTAGTGATCCGATTAATTTAATTTATAGAAAAAAAAATGTCCTCACTAAAAAGAGCTAATTATGTGTTAAGACTTCACATTTGATTTATGATGCAGACAAGTCAGAATAGACCAAAAGACCAAAAATAGTATTTATAATAAAAAAAAATCATATCAGAGAAGTGTGAGAAACGCTAATGTTCTAATAATTCAATGCTGTCAAAACAAAGCTTTTATCTCTTTAAGACTTGCTTACAATGGGAAAAGTTTTACAATGTCACTGTTACTAATGATAAAAAAAGGCCTGTCATGATAATTACTATATGGACTTAGCGTTCAATATATGAAAGATGGCGGCTCAGTATATTTTTTGTAAAAGTGGGGAATTGGGGTATTTTTGTTTTAATACAATAAGATTTTAGCTATAGATGGCTGAATTACTAACTTCCATGGTTAATAATTGGTCCAATGTGCTGTTTATTTGTTGCATCTCAAGCCTTTAATGATACTGTCTATTAAAAATGGTTCACTGTGATTATTCTACATTATTGTTAATGTATCAGTGGCATAAAGTAGCTTCAATATTACCATTTATCACAACTCTGTAGTAATATATCTTGCTTCAAAATGACAAGCTTATCAAAACATTTTACACAAAGTATTCTGTCAGAAAATCAGTCTTCAAAATGTTTCCTATGTAACTGCAACTGATTATGTCCTGATTATACAAGTAACATCTGTGCTCCATGTGCCTTTCCCCACTTGTTTTCATACATCTATAAATCCTCTAATGATATGAAGATGGTCGACAGGATTAGCATGGCGCTGATAAATTTTTTAATCTCTGTGGCGAGTGATTTGAAATGTCCGTTTGCCACATGCTCCCAGATAAGATGCGATGTGTCCGTAGCATTTGAAAAAAAAAAAAAAAAAACATAAGTCATCATGAGGGAGCGGACTGTATTTTGTGGGCTGAATATTTGATGAGTTTAGTTTATGACAGCCTGGTCCAGGAGGAGGATGACGAGGGGGTGCATTTAGGTCGTATGAAAGTGCAGAGGAGATGAGTTCTGACAGGACTGAGCGGTAACAAGGGAGGGGAGACACTCAAGTCAATAGAGAGAGGGGTGTGGACGGCCCGATGAAGCAAGCTTGAATTTAGAGTTTGGGGTAGTCTCAGGCTGGGCAGTAATGTTTTGAGTTGTATCCTTATGTAGTAGATTTATTTTTTGTGTTTTGTTTGTTTGAATCTACTTTAATTGCTAGTTTTTATACTGACTCAAACTCAAATTTTAACGATGAACACAATTTTTTTTTACAACTTTATCAATGCACTGTAATAGATTTTAAAACATCAAAAGCAGAACTAGTTCATAGCAGCAGTCCAAACTTTTTCATTATTCCCTTTGTTAACTCAATCATACCTTCCTAATTTCACACGGAAATGAGTTTAAGCGTGTTTTACATCTGTCAAAGGCCACCAGCGTTACTTCCTGGTTTGCATCTAATCTTTATAAATAGATGCAGACAGTATACAGCAGTCTACATGGAAAAATCTGGTATTGCCCCTTTAAAATGGCAATGACATTACTCATGTCATCAGAAATGTACTAAAACATGCCTTTAAATTAGATTCAAGTACCAATTGCTATATTTTTTTTTCATATACTTCCCACTAAATCCAACCTGACCAAACCAGTCCTGACTTTTCCTTACATATGTTCCTATAGGCCTTTGTATATTTGTACATTATTAATTACTAGTCCAATGGTACAAATTCTGAATAATTTTTGAATCTGAGATAAACACAGGACACAGAGACCATTTCAAATAAGACCGCGTTCTATTGAATTCATTCCTGCTCATTGCTCCTGTAGAAGACACAACTGATCCCATAACATTTCTAATAGTGGAGCAGATGGCAAATAGCAACCATTTTATATCAAAACTATTTCATGTTCACTAAAGACGCCATCACATTTGGAACACTTAATTAAATCTTCTATAGACAAAGTGGTGATTTTCCTGTTTACTCTAAAGCATGTTGCATGTTTATGATGGAGGTTAATGCCCTCGTGTGTGCACAAGCTCAGAGTTCAAAAACACACTGACCTCAGCAGGGCCGTTGTTACACACAGCAAAATCTACAACAACAAAATAATAGTTTTCTCTACAACAAGCTAGCCCAAGGAAACGTGACAACAGTTTAATCATGTTCTACAACGGCACGTAAAGTGTGTATCTGCAGTCCACCATGTCTCTCTGGACCTGCGGCACTTTGGGTAAGGGACTAACACACTTTACTCACTGTCCTTGTGTCACTCAGCGTCACTTCAAACCCACTTCATACGCCAGAAATGCTACAGTTCACATGGCATGGCACAAATACTTAAAATATATTAGATCAAATGTTTAAGCTTTTTTCTTCCCTCATAATAGGCCTGTCACGATAATTACCATATCGACTTATCATTTAATATATGACAGCTGGAACAATATATTTTGGGGTTCAGTAAATTTCATGTGTACATTTTCTTCTCAATAGTGGGGAGATTTTCTCCCATTTTTATGTAATACACTAAGATCTGAGCTGTAGATAGGGTGACCAGATGTCCGTCCTGAATTTCAGCCAATCTCATCTGGTCACCCTAGTTGTAGAGGGAAGAATAAATAACTTCCATAAACTGCCATTTATTTGTTGCAGCTAAGGCCTTGTAATGAAACTGTCTATTTAAAAACTGGTTCTCTGCGATTATCCAGCTTTGTGTTAGTGGCATAAAATACTTTCAATGTTACTGTTTATCATAATAATTCTCTGTAGCAGTACTGTATAACATGTTCAAAATTTGATATTGTGACAGGCCTACCTCATATGTTGATAAAATATCACTGTATGCCCTTGAAAATGCCATTATAAAATGTAATCACACCAGTATGATAGTACCAACACAACCTTATTACACATATCTGTGTACACTCACTCCATTATTAACGTCAATGTCACACTTTTTACCTCTTATCAATAAATGAGTGTCTTTGTCCAGCTACATGTGCGGGGTCTGTCTTATCTTGTGTACTCTGCTCTGGTCTGGCTGTGGGAATAGTGGGCTTACTCATCACGCCTGATTGGGCCCAAAGAATAAGAGGCGCTCTGCATATGTTCACCGGTACATCTGGTGTTATCGTCTTAACATGAGCTCATCTACATGCACAAGTGCGGTCACTGGAAACCAAGACCCCCGCCGTGGATCAGGCCTGGATATAAATACAAAATGACAGTACAGCAGCTAACAGTGTCGTCATTTTCAGTGAATCACCTGCTGTAAGTAATGCACATAATCAGGTTTCAACAACAATGGAAAGACAGGCAGATCTACACTGCATTATGTTGAACGATGGAATATGGCACGTCTCCAATAGAGGTAGACAGATGTGTTTTTTGGTTTTTTTCATATTTAGAATCCAGAGCAAACTATGGCCGATAATCTCTGCCGATATTTCTGGGCCAATATTTTGGGCAAATTTGATTATTTTCCTCAAACTATGTAATTTAAAGGTACACTATGTAACTTTTTCGTTGGGGGTCTGTCACCTGCATGTTTCTATGGATATGCCATTGCTCTGCCTGCTTTTTTTTTACTACAAACATATATGAGAGATGTGTGGTCACGTTTTGTGCAGTTAGCTTTTCTTATTAAAGTGTTCAAATAAAGATTTGTGCGTATTTTTAGGTGGCAAATTGACCAAAACAAAAAATGTTGAAGATTTAAGCCTGATAGCCCATACGCTAAAGTCCAAATATTGGCCAGATATACTGACCCACCGATATATTGATCTATCTCTAGTCTCTAACTTTTTTACACAACAAAATTCCTGATAGTGGTTACAAATTGAAATGATGTAATGGTAATACAATTATATTCCTAAAATACATAAACCAATATCCATTAACTTGTGCATAGTCAGGCTTCTAAGGTATATATTTACTAGCCATGCAATGAGTCAAATTTTAATTATTCATTGGTGTCCAGAGGACAGGAGTTACAGATCCATAAGAAGAAAGAGGGAGCCATGGACTTTAGCCAATCATTCATCTTTATCTTTAATAATAATAATAATAAATTGATAAAAATAAATTGAATTTTGTCATCTTAAGAAAACTTTTAAGAGAGAATACATTAAGCATCTCTCATCAATCTTTATAAATTTTGTTGTCTCATTTATTTTGTTATGTCTCAATATTTTCTCCCTGCAAACTTCTAACTTGTATCAATCCAAACACTATTGGTTTATAGTTTATGGCGTGCATCTTGTGAAAGTGTTTCTGATTTAGAGATTTCGTTAGAAGAGCCAAGTCCTCTTGCAGTCATCGACATTAAACTGCACCAGATGTGATTATCTAATACAGCTTTGTGTTGTAGGTGGATACACAGACCTATCTTTGAAATGTGAGCTGCTACGGTCCAATTAGAATTTAGAGCACCTTCTCCCCTTTCCCATATGTCTCAAAATGATTTAATCTTAGAAGGAATCTCACCCAGGCTTTGAGGATTTCCATTAAAGTCAGTCCAGTGGTTGCGTAATGAAGTTTCAGACTGGGAGGGTTCAGGTCAGGGGACAGGGTCAGTCTACATTGACCTGTTTTTGTGTTGTCCTGAGATGAATCAGCCAATCAGATCCAGCGCGGTTAGAGTGTGATAAATACACGATAAGCAGCACCCATTACAAGGCACTGACAGGGCAGAGGAACATGTTTGTAATATAGTACAGTGTTTCTCAAACTGTGATATGGGGCCACTGAATTCCAAACAGGAAGTGAGCATGGGCATGATTATGGCCCCATGGACTCCAATTCACTTTGTACTGAGAAAGTCACCCCTCTCTCTGTAACTGCTGCTGTCATTTGGTTGGAGCCGAACGCCAGGACCCCATAGCAGTAAATCTCTCTAAAAAGCGCAATAATTTTGTCATATTTCTTTTGCAGGGAAACCTTTTTTTCATTAATGTATTTTGGTTCACTGAGTAAAAAGGTTTTGGCACCTGTGGTCTAGCTTCAATTCATGTTTTTTTTTTTATTTATTTTTTTTTCTGAAAGCCAAAAACCACTTAAGTGCTGTAGAGGCATTACCATAGCACACATTAGAGTTTAAAGTTGACAGTTGTCTCTCTGGTCAGACAAGCTAACCGGTGATCCCTGTGGGGAGTACAAGTTCCTCCTCAGTGCACGCAGACATTTTCAAGCAAAAAGATTTATCACCACAGAATCAATATGCGCAGAGGTGTGCTGGAGGCCTGAAGATAAAAGAACATAACATGCTTTTGCTTTTTTCTGATGTGCTGTTAAACCCTGGAGGAGGGACATATTGAGCAGGTTAGTGTTTGCTCTGATCCTCTTTGGTGGAGGCACTAAAAATACCCCCCTCCGCCCTCATAACGGGTGTGGGTCAAAGGTCAAGTGCAGCTCTCTCCTCCCAGCACCGCCTGTTTTCACCACACAGGGACAAACAAGAGGCTTCATTGGAAAAAATGACCAGCTAAACATGCACACAGACATGGGACCTTAGCATTAGAGTAATAATATAGTTTTAGCTCTTGGACAGAAAATCATTTTAGTTTTTATTTGATTGTGTAATACATTTTGTGAAAGAAAATATGCTTTGTAGTTTTGGCCATGAGTGCTTGAAAACTGTTCTTTTTCATTTGGAACTTGGATCTGCTCTCTTCTCTAACACTCATCTCATCGGAATCCCTAGGAGGTGTCTGTCTACAAAAGCTACTAAACATACAGAACTGTGCTAAGTCTTGCTGATGAAGGAATTTAAATCAGAATCAGGAAAGTTTTATTTCCATTGTAAACCTACTCAAACTCATGACACAAACCTCCACATAGCAACAAGTAACTGCCTCCTATAGAACAGACTTGAATGTGAATTACTTCTGAACATTGTTGTTATGCACTCATCGTACTTTCACTTGCCAACGAGCTTCCAGGCAGAACAACAGAATGAGCACAGAAAACTATATTCTGCATGTTAAATTTAAAACATATACGATGCCCCATGGATTAGCCTACGTTAGCTCAAACAAAAGGATAACAGAATTAGAATTTCTGAACAAAGGCGCTGCTTTTCGACTATTATCTGAGGATTTCTTGGACTGTACATATACATAAAACACAGCTGTCAAGTCCCTGGCACTAATTCAAATTTCTAACATGTGCTGGAACAACAGGAAAAGGAAGCGGGCCGAATACTGTATAACATCTGGAGAAGAGACACTAAAGTGAAGACATCTTTATAAACCTTATTAATGGAAGTTGTACAGGACTCTTACAGTAGGTCAAATGTTACAGTCCCCTTTGAGCTCTTTATAGCAGTGGTAAATATTTTATACGGTGGCAGCAGGAATCACTATAATTGCCCTGGACAGTTAAAACACAGTGAGCAGATATTGATCATTGGCTTGACATTAACACCTGCGGGGGGTCACACGACAACTTTGTGCGCACTAACTGTGGTCTAACAAACTCATTTGAACATTTAAAAGTCTATACATATTGACAAATTTGATGTCACTCACTGCACATTATATTATTTTATTAATATTGTTACACAAAATTGACTCTTGTGAGCATTAAGCCATGTTATAATGTTACTTTATCAAAAACAAACCCGGAGTTCTGTTTTGTTTCATTCACACATGTTTGAGTAATCCTTTATTATTAGTCTATCAGCATCTTTAAAAGCTCTGTTCCACCTTGTGATGTCATGAAGCGGTAGTTTTCTAGTTAACAGCTACTCAGTGAGTTCAGTAGAGACTGGAAATTCCAGGGCTGAAATAAACCAAATGATTCCAGTGAAGGTGTATGGAGTTTAAAAACACAGTGGAGCACTTTCTATATTACCACATGACATTAAAAGGTGTAAGAGAACTTTCTGAGCTTTGGAGATGTAAACAGACTAATAATAAAAGGTGGCTTAAACATGTGAGAATGAGTGCTTTCTGTCTGAGAGAAGAACTCAGCCTAAATATGCAGGATTTCTGTGTTATACGTGTGAATGAAACAAAACACAACTCTAGGTATGTTTTTGATAAGGAAACAACATTATAACACAGATCAGAAAATGGCGTAATATGGGTGCTTTAATACACTTGTGGCTTGTGAAATGAAGCACTCTCATCTCACAGATCCTGGATTTGATTCTTGCACAGTGGTGGTGCTTTCTGTGTTGAATTTGCATTTTCTCTACAAAACTATTTGCCAGTCCCTGCTGACCACTGTGATTTCTCCATCGAGGTACAAATGAGCGTAGAGTGAATGCCACACATTGGTATAAACTGTTCTTTGTGGCATGTCTTTGGGCAGAGTGGGGAACAGCAGGAGCAGTCAGGGTTTGGTGGCTGCTGCTGTGCTGTGGGAACAACCTAATAAGACTTTAATGATGTGTTCCGCTCTTGGAAATCTACGTTTGTGTCACTGCGGTACACTACCATTCTCTTATTGTGGAAAAATGAAATCAGGCAACACAAATATGCTATTTTCCACAGGGTGATCAGGGATGTGTGTCCAGTGCAGAGAGACAAGAAGAGGGGAAGGAGGAGAAGTGGAAGAAATGTCCTGATTACCAACAGCACCACAGCACAGGGCGTTAGCAGGACAGATGGGGTAAGTTTTGGTTCGTTGGAGTAGTGTTGTCGAGATCAAAACTAAATTTCCCTACTAAAATTGAAAATAATGAAAAATTAGATACTCGATATAACTATTTCTGTAACAAAATGATGATTACAGTAAAACAGTCCTTTTTAAGCAATAGAATGACATTTTTAACACACAATAGTAGTATTTTCTTTAATGGACCCGTATTACGCTACTTTCTGATTTTTGTTATGATGTTGTTTCCTCATCAAAAAACAAACAAAGTCATGTTTTGTTTCATTCACACATGTTTAACACACAAACCTGCATATTTAGGCTGAGTTCTTCTCTCAAACTGAAAACACTGTGTTCCACTTTGTGATGTCATGTGGTAATACAGGTGTTTTTAAACTCCATACATCTTCACTAGATTCTTTTGGGTGATTCTGGCCTTGGAATTGCTAATCTCTACTGAACAAAGGTAAATGGCAGCTGTTAACTTGAAAACTACCACTTCATGACATCATAATGTGGAACAGAGCTTTTGAGCTTTGGAGATGTAGACAGACTTATAATAAAGGATTACTCAAACATGTGAATGAAACAAAACACAATTCCGGGTATGTTTTTGAGGAGATAACAACAATCCATGTACAAATATCCATATCCATGAAATGTCCATAAGGTAAATTTACCTTCTATATTATGGCAAAACTTGGCAATTTAACATTATTCATTTTAGCTGTCCCCATCTGTATTAAATATTAATGGCCCATGGAGTGCTGTGATGCCATTTGAAACCCAGCAATAGATAAGAAGATTCAAAAACTAAGCCAGGAAATGACATCCTATCTGTCTGTGTGATTTACTGAATATCACATTTTATATTCTGTATCACTATATTAAGCATCTTTACTTGAACATAAAGAACAACTTTATAGATCCACATGTGCAGCTGAGATAAGGCTTATCTAGAGAAAACATCACCAGTGAACAAACAGAAATACTCGCTACATTAAAACTGTGCTTCTCTTACCCCTGAATACACGTGTTAAATGCCACTTGAAGTTGCTATTACTCCATGACAAACAAGCAATCTTTACCAAAAGGTGGTCTTTATTGCATTTGCCCTGACACCAGGGCACTATTCTGTGAAGTTGTAAGATTGAATAGAGTCTTGGCTGATCCGTTTAACCTGGCACGTGGACCCCAAATACGACCATGAAAAGGCAGCACAGAGCAACAGAAAGTCAATGTCTATCAAATCAACAAGAGAGTGAGCTAAAGAGAGACGAGAGGTAGGTCCAAATAAACACATGATATTCAAGCATTCAAAGTACATGTCTTACTTAATCTTCATCAGAATGAGGGATCTGAGGACAAGGACAGTCACTGTGCAAAGCCATTTCAGTTTAACTGGTCTATTTTTAGTTTTGTTTGGTTTCACAAGGCGCCATTGTCAGTGATTGAATGCAACCAAAAGTGTTGTTAAAAGTGCACTATGTAACTTTTTGGGTGATGTTTGTGTCACCTGTCTCTTTGAAGATGTTATTTGCTTTGCCTAGAATGTTTCACAGTATAGAGTTCAATTATCTATCTCCATGGAGACAGATACAGGTACAGGTCAGATCTGTGGAGAAGGAACCCAGTAAGAATGCATGTTTTTCAAGGTATTTTTGATCAATATAAGCATCTGTAACTGAATAAATGCAAGAGAGGTTAACTGTGGAACATTTCTGGCAAAGCAATAATATCTCCATGGAAACAAGCAGTTGGCAGATACTACACCAGAAAAGTTGCAAAGTGCATCTTTAATAACCCAATTTGGCTGCTAACATAATATGTACTGAAGGGGGTTGGTAATGTACTTTGTAAATTATTTTGTCAGCATTCAGTTTAAAAACCTGCTGGACCACTTTGCAATCGTGATTTGCTGAGGCCCTGAGGAAAAACATGAGTACATCAAAGAGGAGATTGTGGAATCTGTGACGATGTGCCAACCAGGAGAGACTGTTATTCATGTAATATTCATATTTTTCATGCATTAACTGCTGTTTCCAAAATATACTCCTATTGGTCAACCTTAATTATAATGTAAGTGACAGAGGGTTTTAACCAGTCACAAAGAAGTGTGAAACCCTCAAAGAAAAAAGCCTTAGTTACTTCTTAAAGGTGCACTGTGTAACTTTTTGGATGTGTGTTTATGGATATGTTACTGCTCTGCTGACATTAAACAGCTCTACCTTACATTTATTCATTTACAGTCGGTTTTATAGCTCAAAAATACCTAGAAAAACACTGTGACTGGAGTTGCCTCTCCACAGATCTGACCTGTAACTTGGTCTGGTTTGGTCTCCATGAAGTTAAAAAGGTTTAATGCCATACTGTGAAACATCCCAGACGCAAAACAATCTCCAGAAAAGCATTTGAAGAGACTATTCACCACAAAGGTTACACAGTGCACCTTTACAGTTACTTAAGAGTGCATGGATGTATCCTATAGCTTAATGGAGTCTAAATTGTGATACCATCATTGCATGCATTATCCTCTCTTAAGCAAAGTTACAAACTGTAGTTGGTGTGTGTAGAAGCAGGCAGCAGCAGTGTTGTGATAGAGACTTTTCTGTGCCCTGCTCCAGTTCACTCTGACAGCTCTTTGTTATAGGGCTATTCTTGAGCTCAGGCTCCATCAGAGACTTATTTGAACCAGGGCCTTAAGAGTCCTCGGGACCCTGACAGGGGCAGACAGCACGCCCCTCCTCTCACCTGTCCCAAAACCTGTTCCACACAGCTCCAATATAGCAGCCAATTCTGACTATTACCCACTCAATTTCTCTTTCTATTTGTCTATTTTCTTTGAGGATCAACACAGCTAAAATGAGATTTCAAAAACCCTCACACATAAAATTGGATGCTCAAAATAACTAATAAAAATGCGGCCAAACATATTTTAATCTAATTCTCCATCTGCCCATGGGCCTCAGGCGAAGACACACTGGACAGAGGCCAGTTCACCCAACAAAGAGAAATACTGTACACAGAGATACGCAACTATTAACTAACTCATTGATTCAGTCAGGGCAGTTTGGGGTCAGCATTTCACACAGACATGATTATGTTTTGATGATGGGACGAAGGTATACTAAAAGATAATCCACAACCACAGGAAGGACATATCAGTTTTCAGATATTTAAGTTCAAGCTCAGGTAAGGGAAAACAAAATTAATTAAATTTACATAATAATAACCAAAGAAAATTATAAAACATGGAAGGTTTTTGTTTTTTTTGTGGATGTTTTGGTTGCAATTGTCTTATTATTTCTAATCTCCTGCCAGAATTTGGTTGACAGTTGCATCTTGCTACTACTTTGCACTAATTCCCTATCTAAATTATCTATTAGTTACAGTGTTAACAATGTGGAGTCTTAAGTTGCTGAAGTTCAGCTCTCAGGAGTAGTTATGTAATAGGCACAACATTGTTACCATCCGCTGTTTGCTTCAATCAGCAACTATATTTATCATGGCAACCGCTCTAAACTTTTTGGAACAACTTATTAAGTGAATCTGTGCATCCAAGAAGTGATTAAGTAGTCGAAAGGGCCTGGAGACTATCATGCGCCGGGCTCTGTCTTTGGAGATGGCTCGGACTCAGGAAACCACTAAAAGTCAAAGATATGCAGGGCTTTCCTCCAACGTCTTCCCCCTTACCTCTTCTTAATCCCCTTAACCCTTCCCATCGATCATCTCCATGGGCCTCTATATAAGTACGTATAGATAATGCCCCTAGTTTATGGTATAAGCTTCTTCTGGTGAGTCTTTCACAGAGCTACACTTTTTCACTTAAAGGGCACATATTATGCTTTTTTCTGATCTCTGTTATAATCTTGTTTCCTCATCACAAACATACCTGGAGTTGTGTTTTGTTTCATTCACACATGTTTAACACACAAACCCTTTATATTTAGTTCTTCAGAGTTCTTCTCTTAAACTGAAAACACTCTGCTCCACCTTGGAATACAGGAAGTGCTCCACTGTGTTTTTAAACTCCATACACCTTCACCAGAATCATTTGGACTCGCCAGTCTCTATTGAACTAAAGCTAAAAGGTTGAAAACTACCACTTCATGACATCACAAGGTGGAACAGAGCATATTGAGCTTTGGAGATGTAGACAGACTAATAATAAAGGATTACTCAAACATGTGTGAATGAAACCAAACACAACTCTAGGTATGTTTTTGATGAGGTAACAACATTCTAACATGTGTTAAAGCTCACAAGAGTCAATTCACATGTTATAAAACCTTTAATTACCTATGCCTTTAAAGTGTTTGAAAGGGCCTATGTTGAAAAAGTGATTCTAATTTTGGGGCTTTTCATTTTATCATCATTCATTCTCATCAAAAACATGCCTGGTGTGAAATTGTCTTTCTTTTGCTGAAGTTTCCGTAATCATTGCATATTTTATACCATCTTTCTCTCCGGAGCGCAGCTACACCTCCCTGCAACATCTTCACCAAATGTGCTGATGATTTCACCGCTCAAATTGCCTCCGTTCATCAGCTAAGCCCGTTTGGCGCATGCAGATTTTTTTTTAGATCGTAAACAGCTTTCTCTATCTGTCTTGATTTACAGTTTTCTTGTGTGCCAGGGCTGAAATGATCCAAATGATTGTAGTGAATGTGTATGGAGTTTAAAAACACTGTGGAGTATTATTTTATTTGTGATATCATGTGTGACACACTGTTTGAGAGAAGAACTCAGCTTAAATATGCAGGGTTTGTGTGTCGAACATGTGTGAAAGAAACAAGAACAACTCCAGGTATGTTTGTGAGGATTAAAACAACATCATAACATAGATCAGACCATAGTGTAATATGGGCCCTTTAAAAAGCAACTTGATATGTCTGGTCCACAAATTCTGAACTTTGCGTAATAAAGGTTTTCAGATATGGGAGAGGAAATAGGTTAAGTGTGTTATGGGAGACAACAAGTGAGCAAGTTTGAGGAAGTTTATGTTTCGTTCCTATGTATACTTTTAGTAAGAAATTCACATAAAGGTTTCTAAATGAAAACTCTGCATACAATCCTTCTTGATGGTACTTTCTTCCTAAAAAGCCAAATACATTAGATGGTACTTGGGGTGAAGAGTTTGAAAAGCACTGCCTGAGTTCACTTAAAAAGCCTTTCCGGTGAAATAGTAAAGATGTCAGGCTGTATCTAGAAAGCATCTCTACAACCAAAAGGTCAAAGTAATTAACGCAGTAATTCATGACCGTCTTGAATGTGAATGTGAGGCATGCTTAGGTCTGAAAAATCCATTCTTCACTTCCTTATATCGTTACCATCTGGGACACGTGGTGCAGCTTGTGGTCTTGCTGGTTTTGCTTTAGCGTGTCACGACATATATACAAAGATGTGAGCGCTCCAGATATCTCCACATATTATAGATCATGTTTTTTTTTTCAAACACAGACAGTGAAGTTGCTCAGCAGTTTGACCTGACCGTAAAGGTATGACAGCAGCTTCCAGTCTAGTCCACTCAGCACAATGAAAAAAAAAAAAATCTGAAACAAAAACTAGCGCAAATGTCTTCTCTGCCTGAAATATACAAACTGAAATTACTGTTACGTAATAACTTTGAAAAGGTGTGTCATTATTCAACCACATAAGATCAATATGATACTTTATGGAACCAATTCCTAACAAATAATGAGGTTCAACATTTGTGGACTGTAACTTGACTAGAAAAATGTAATTCTGTCAGCTGGACAAAAGTTTTTTGAGTGAAGACGCTTCATCCAAGCTGCCTCTTCAGTTCTGGTTAGACTGCTGTGGATACTGCTTTGGGTTATCTGTCCAACGACAATCTGACCAGAACTGCAGAAGCTGCTTTTGTCCAGTTGACAGAATTGAATTGCTCTTTTGCTATAGATCCTGCCTGGACGATTGAGCGATTACACAGAGACATCATAACTTTACATCTACTTTTATCATAAACAGTGAATTGGTCCCTGCCGTTCATCTGAAGTTATGATACCAAATACTAGATGGGAACAACCTGTAAGCAGAAATAAAGCACTTGAAATTCTATCCTATTCAATAAGAGTAATTGCTTTTACAAACTTGAACACAGACTCTTTTTTGTGAATGAAAGTACTGTGTTTTAGCTATAGCAGATTACTATTCTAATCTCATCAACTATCCAAACAGATGTGTAGTGACCCAAATACACACTGTTCGTACTTCTGCAATCCTATGTGACCTGCTCTTGCTAAGCAGCTGTTCAACCTATTATATGGATTTTTTATTTGACCTGTAAAATTAATGCTTATGTAATACAACAGCAATGATTGGTCCATTTGGTCACTATGCATGTAAAAAATATTGCTATAAAACGGTTTCTGGTGTAAAATGTATGATCTAAAAAGCAATCTGCTGTTTTGCTCCTATATTGCATGGCTTTTTACTTTCAATCTTACTTTGAACAATATACCCTAAGAATAGAAACCAATTTATGCATCTATTAATAAGACAATGGTGCCACTTATCTTGTCACTTGCAATGTGCTACTGACTGACTCCATGGGCCATATGCATAAAAATAAAGTCTGTGTTCTTTGATACAATACAGTACAATAGCTTCAGAAACCACTGACAATACCATAAAAGGGATAGTGTAGTAAGTGCACATGTGATTTGTTCCTAAGATTGTGATTTTATATGACAATGAAGTTACCAGAAGCTTAAAGAAACAGGGGGTTGTAAAGGTATATTGGTTTAAATGTCACTGAATCACATCCTGTAGATAGATAGCTTTATTTGACTGTGACAAAAGCCTCGAAAATGATTGTGAAATGATCTTTTGGGCTTTTCTTTGGAGGTGGCCGGGGCAGGGGTATCTTAAATAGAAACAGTGAAGCAGGGGTGAAAAGATCAGAGTGCCACTTGCAGCTTTCATTACTGCCCCTGGAGGCCAAATGTGGTCTGGACATTTGACAGCAGACCCTCTCCTATATGGACTCAAATACCAGGTCAAGTACAGACTAAGCAAAGCATAAAAGAACCCGCCTATTATTATTCAGCAGTTTGATATTTTCTGATAATTATTATATTGATTTATAATTCAAATATATGAAAGATGGAACAATATATTTTGGGGGTCATTATTTATTGTGTGGACATTTTCTTTGGAAAAACAGGGAGATTTGTTGTTGTTTTTTTTGTTTTTTTTATAACTAACTTCTATGGCTAATGGTTAATTCTTCTATTTTTTGTTGCAGCTCATGTCTGTCAATGATACTGTTTATTTAAAAGTGGTTTACTGGGATTATTATTATTATTTTTTACATTATTGTTATTGTGTCAATGGCATAAAGTAGTTTCAGTATTATCACATATTGCAGTATATATCTGTAGCAATATATTGTGGTTCAAAATTTGTTATCATGACAGGCCTAATATAATCATTTCACACCTTTATCCATTTTGGTTTGTTTTACATTGGATGCCCTTCCTCGCAAGCGTTTTCCGTTTGTTCAGGCAAAGGTTGGAATACAGGTTAACTGACCAAGTAAATGACCTGTGCTTTGTTGAAAATTTTTTTACAACCTCACCTATTATGTAATTTGCAAAGCCACTCACCCCAAGTACCCATCATTAAATAATAATAATAATAATTAACTTTTCAAGCAAGTAACACAACAGTCTGACTGAGTATCAATAAAGAAAGCTGCCACTGGACTAATTAAATTATGTTAACAACCGAAGTTAAAGGTACACTGTGTGATTTTTGGGTGATTGTCATGGAGGTTTTGTTGCATTGCCTGGAATGTTTCACAGTATGGCATTAAGCAAATCTATGGAGACAAGCAATTCATTGAAACATGTAATTGAGTTAATGCAAGATAAATAAGTTTAAAGCATTGCTTGTTGCTCATCTTCATGGAGATATTATTGCTTTGCCTGAGACGTGCCACAATATGGTATTAAACTTGTCTATTTCCATAAAAACAAGCATGTAATGTCACCAAGCTAAGTTAAAGGCCAGATCTATGGAGAGGCAACCCCACTCACAGTAAGAATGCATTTATTTCAAGGTATTTTTGAGCTATAAAAACTGCTTTAATTGGAATGAATGCAAGATGGATGCATTTAATGGCTTACTGTGGAATATTCCAGACAAAGAAATAACATATTCACAGAGACAAGTAGGTGGCGGACCTTCTCCATGAAAGTTAGTGCCCCTTTAATGCCATATATTCAATAACGGCAATAACATCTTACTGGAGCAGGTAGCCAACCGCGCTCAATAGTATATCATTAAAAATTCCACTTTTAACAGAAATGTCTCTAACTACCTAATATGCATCAGTCAATCAGCATTAAAGCATGTCCAGTATGTTTATTTGTTTCTTAAATCCAAACACCTGTGGACTGACTGCTAATATTTGACCATTTAGACACCTCTCAATCAGAGCGAGCAGAACAGAGACAGCGACTGTGGCTGCAGAGGAAGTGAATTATGTTTGAGAGTGTTGTTTACCGCCTGCCAACAATGAGCGCATTTACTATTACTACACAGTGTCACTCAAACCAGTGTCTAGGGACCCGCAGACATGGCAGCAACTCAGTCTCCTCAAGTTTATCTGATCACTTATGAATACACTTATACACGTTCAAAGAAAACAATTATTCAAAAGTGTTTCAAAACTATTATAGAAGACAGCACATGTTTGAAAGGACAGATAGAGATGGCTTGGACAGAATATAAAAGAGAATGTCAAGGTTAGATTTGTGTAAGAGATTACAAAACAAAACCAAAGATGTAATGCACAAGAACAAGGACTGGTGTGAGAGGAGACGACACAGATCCAGAGAGTATGGAGACTACAGAGGGTTATTGGCCGTGGTGACAACTGAAAACTAAAACAGAGAGGTTGTTCTGTTTACAACATTAATTAAGAAAAAATACCCCCAGGTCGATCAATTACAGTTTTCTAATTTAATTTCTAAATTTATTTTGTGTTAATAAAAAATAGTAATTCCCTAAACATAAATAATAACAACTTTTCAACAGCTTAATTTAACACAAAGCCCCAAGCTGAGCATTGATGATTTAAAATGACTAAATCTCGATCTTGATTAAAATTTGAGTAATTGCACCGCCCTAAGTTAGACATCGGTCTAAGGCAAGGAAGAAATTATTCATTTTTTTGAGCAATGTCATTCAAAAATT
The DNA here is from genome assembly GCA_029959045.1 of Taenioides sp. WSHXM2023. Lineage (NCBI taxonomy): Eukaryota > Metazoa > Chordata > Actinopteri > Gobiiformes > Gobiidae > Taenioides > Taenioides sp. WSHXM2023. The sequence goes on along the minus strand of CM057101.1, from coordinate 14,942,157 downwards.
GACATGATGGGAAAAGTACGTTATATAAAATAAGATTATTATCTTATCTTATAAGATTTTTAGTGTATAGAGCATTTACCCCTGAATTCTATTTTAAGATTTCTTATTTGAGCAGCAGGTGAACTGTTTTTGTCTCCACAGTGGCCAGATGTTTGCTGGTTGTAGGTCTGGTGAGCTGTCAAGTTGCTTATATTGCACATGCTCAAAGTGTATCCCTAGCTCTACATGTTTTTCCTCAGTAAAGACAGTGAACTAAATAGGGAATGCTTTATATACAGTTTTAAAATCCATAAGCGCAAGGTAAAGAAATAATAATACAAAGATTGTGACACTGTATTGTCTGTTTCGTAACATCTCTGTCAACAGCTGTAAATTGGGTATTATTACAGTTTTAAATAGCCCTATAGTCTAATCTTTATGGCTAAGTCATAACTGTTGACAAACACTCGTTAAACTTCGCAAAGTAATCTCCTCTCGATAATCTTCCTTTATTAAAGCATTTATTGTTCACTAAAACAGTATCCTTTGTGTTGGTCCTAAACAGATTTTGGTTTTAAGAAACATATTTAACACAGTAAGTTTTATAAAACAAATCAAAACAGCGCTAAAAGGATTACAGGTGCATAACATCTGTAACGTGACGAGAATGTGAGCGGTAATCTACAGCACACAAGCGTGGTTCACGTTTTGACGCACTCAACATTAAGGTTTAGTCACGCATGATTTCAGTAAACATCACAGGATTTCAACAGGTAAACATACTAGGCCAATAGGCTAAATAACAACACTGGAGCGGAGTCCTCCAAAGCATTTAAACCCGCGCGTAAAACTAACCAACATGTACAAAAGTTAGACACAAACTGCTGTTGTCTACAGCTGTGTAACATTGCAGATTATTTCATTATATTGGAGCTCGCAATAGCCTTTATATAACAGAAAAAAGAAAGTCGTTAAAACTAAATGAAATGAATTAAATGAACTAAATACCTTTGACAGTTGCGTTGGAATTCCTCAAGTACTGGCTCAGCGCTGTTCATCTCTGTGCAGCATCTGGCAGCGCGATAATTCCTCTCACTTCAAGTGTCTCCAATAAAATCCAACTTTGGCCATAAATTATCTGCAGTCTACCTCAGAAAACGGCTACACGTGCGTAAAAAGCGCAAAAGTGATGTATAGCAGTACTGTGGCTACTGTGGAGGCAGTTGACAATAGTTGGCACCGGGGCAGAGTGAGCGCAAGCCGCACTGATCACCGCACGCGCTCCTTGTACCCGTGTGACGTCAGCGCAGAGGGAGGGGCTGGGGAGAAAGGCACAGGGACCCCATCTTCATCTTCATCTTTATTTTATTTTATTTTATTTATGTATTTATTTAGTGGAGCATTTATATTGGGAGTCTCTGTGGTTTATTTTGATGCTTTTCTATCATTCCATTGACATATCTCTATTTTTCCCACATCTTAGCTTTATCCATGGATTTCAGAATGTTTAAAAATTAGGACTGTTGTTATAACAATTAAAAGTTTAAAACAAAATATATCTTCTGAATGGCAGAAAGTCCTCAAAATGTTGCTCAGTTTGCCCTGTAGTGGCTGATGATTACTTAGCTTATAGATCCCTGACTTAATCCTAATGAATATTATAAGGAGGGGTTTAGTTAGTTAGTTAGTTAGTTAGTTAGTTAGTTAGTTAGTTAGTTAGTTAGTTAGTTAGTTAGTTAGTTAGTTAGTTAGTTGGGTATAGTGTCATAGTATTAGGTTTTCCTCAGAAGCTACTACCACTGTCATTGTTTCTCTTACACCAGGGACACACACAAACATATAACACACTATCAGACACATCATTGCAGCCAAACTAGCAAATCAATCCCTGGCTCTTGTGCCGAGTTAAGCCTGGCCATTACAGACCACACATCAATCCCCAGAGGCTGTGCATAAACTTCAGTGTAAATGGCTGTGGTGCATCACTGAACAAAACAGTTTTTCTTCTTACAAAGCACACAAAGCACGGCACATTAAAGCATGAACTTTGGTCGACGACCAGGTCAAGGACCTTTTGCATGTGTCAACACACTTGGAGGGGTAGGAGCCACACATGAACACACTGGCTCTAATATGCAGGGAGTATAAAGCTTAACATCAAACTGTAGCAGCAATATGACTGTGAAGATTGTATGGTAATATTCATACCCTAATGAATGTCAATGTAGTGCTGCTTCCATGTTTCCATTGATTTAGATAAAGTTAAGGAAAATACTTGGACACAGTAGTAAAACAAAATAAAAACAATTTTAGAAAAAACAAGTAAGTAAAATGTAGAACAGTATTAGAATACAGATTTGTATAGTTAAATCTATGTAAATAAATATATAGCCTAATATAGGCCTACAATATATTTTTTTCTTAAAATACACATGAGCTGTGATATAGATCTCTTTTTATATAATACAATACAATTCTTGTTGTGTAAAATACAAAATATATATATATATATATTTTTATTTCCAATGCGGTGTCAGCAGTCATCTCAGCATTTTAATTTATCCTCCTACACATTTCTTGACCAGCTGGTGCCTGTAACATCTGCTGTTTTGGATTGCAGGTTCATACTATTTTATGGGCACAGCAGCAGTACAAACTCTATCTGCTGCAGTGACTTTGGCCTTCCCCGTGAAACATATAGCGCTAAAGAATCACACAAGGATGAGCAGTCTTAAAACGCCCTGGGCCCTTAACACTGCCTCTGTGTCAAACTGTACAACAGCGTCACCCAAGCAGACCTCAGTGCTCCTTTATCCACATGAATTTAGATCAAGTGAAGTAACTCAAGTCTAGTCATTAACCAGATTTTTCTACCTTTGTCGCTGACAGGCATTGAGATTCCCAGTGGTTGTTGTTTATTTATTTAAAAATAACAATGTTTTCTGAATTTTATTATTTGTCGTCCTTTGCATAGATAATTATTTTAAACTACCTAATTGAGCTGAGTGAAGCTTCTTTGAGTGTTATTAAAAATGCTTTATGTGTTATGTATTATTATTATTATCATTATTATTATTAATTAATCCATGGTTTGGTCTCATTTTAAACCATGTTTAGCCCTAATTTAGGCTTGATCATTTCCTGGTATTTTTTTTTTTTTATTATTATCTTAGCTGGTTCTTGGTGAGAAAAGTATAAGATTCAATTTAGTTTATTAGTTAAGCTAACAGGCCATGTCTAAACACATTGATCTCATTAAAGAAAATATGTTTTACATCAGATTTCACTGGATTTAGTCTCCATCTACAGTCCCCAGGCAGTTAGCAAATCAAATATCCATGAATTTATATTCAAAACATGCAGTCTTTATAGCTCCCATTACGTATACACTTACATGTTAGCTTCAGGAATGTTTAACTAAAGCATGCTAAGATGCTGACTTCACCCAGATACCCTTAACAATGTTTGGTTCACAGAGGAGTCACTGAATAAAAGTACAATTTTTAAAAAAGTTAGCTATTTCTAACATCAAATTTGCATTACTCTCTGTATCTCTCAGGTCACAAAATCTAATAATTCAGATATGCAAGAAGATACATAAAGTCTTAACACCAAATGCTTTGAATGTTTTGTGATAATGCAAATATTTTGGTGTAGGAGCAGTACTGATTGAGTCCAACAGGAGGAGACAGTGGACCAGCCTCAACTCATAGTCATAGATTTTTAGTCATATTTTACACAACTTTCCATTTTGACTTATGTCTCTTCTGTGCTCATTTATGTCTTGATGTCATATTTACAGAAAGTTATTAAAAGAAACAGCGTCACAATATACTCATAGCTAAATCAGTCATTTAAGATGCACATTGCTTGTGTACAATGCGTTATTAAACTTTGTCTCATCAGAGGCCATTTGGGGCCAACTGGCGTGAACCCCATGTTTTGAGTGCAGTCACGCTCATTGACTCTGGCCATTCATCTGACAGTTGGCAGTACTGGGTTTTTGTATGAAAGATAATGAGATGAGTGACTTGGCTTCAATGGGCTGTAATGTTTATCACGTGTGTACCATAGATTGAAAGTCCATGTCACTGATAATAAAGATAATATTGTATACAATATAACAAGTATACTTTACATGGTTGACCACTTGTCACTCTTTTGGTTGCACTGCACAGCCATTTAAAGGTCCTATATTACACAAAATTGACTCTTGTGAGTTGTTAGTCATGTTAAAATGTTGTGACTTCCTCAAAAACATACCCAGAATTGTGTTTTGTTTCAATCACACACATCTGAGTAATGCTTTAGTATTAGTCTGTGTACATCTCCAAAGCTCAAATTGCTGAAATCATCATAATGATTCTAGTGAAGGTGTATGGAGTTTAAAAACACAGTGGACTGCTTCCTGCATTACCACATGACATCACAAGGTGGAACAGAGTGTTATCCGTTTGAGAGAAGAACGCAGGCTAAATATGCTGGATTTGTGTGTTCAACATGTGTGAATAAAACAAAATATGTTTGATGAGGAAACAACATTATAACATAGATCAGAAAATAGCGTAAAATAGGCACTTTAAGCCCCTGTCCCTCATTCCCACCTATTTAGAGAATATCCCACTTTTTATTGGTGCCACATGAATTATAAAAAGTGAGATTTACTTCCATCCATCCATCCATTTTCTTCTGCTTTATCCGGGGCCAGGTAGTGGGGGCAGCAGTCTTCCGGAGGGATCCCCAGGAGATCCCAGGCCAGCCAAGAGACATAGTCCCTCTAGCGTGTCCTGGGTCTTCTCCAGGGTCTCCTCCCGGTGGGACGTGCCCAGGCGTCCTAAAGGCATCCAGAACAGATGCCCAAGCCACCTCAGATGGCTCTTCTCGACATGGAGGAGCAGCAGCTCTACTCCGAGCTCCTTCCATATGACTAAGCTCCTCACCCTATCTCTAAGGAAGCACCCGGCCATTCTGCAGAGGAAACTCATTTGGCCACTTGTATCTGCAATCTTGTTTTCTCGGTCATTACCCAAAGCTTGTGACCAAAGGTAAGGATAGAAACATGGATTGACCGATAAATCAAGAGCTTTGCCTTTCAGCTCAGCTCCCTCTTCACCACAACAGTTCGATACAGCGACCACATCACTGCCAACGATGTACCGATCTTCCTGTCAATCTCACGCTCCATCCTCCCTTCACTCGTGAACAAGACCCTGAGATACTCGAACTCCTCCACTTGAGGCAGGGACTCTCCACCCACCTGGAGAGGAGGGCAAGCCATGCTTCACACTCGGTTTCAAACTGCCCCAGTGCACGTTGGAGGTCCTGGTTTGATGATGCCATCAGGGCAACATCATCTGCAAATAGCAGAGATGAGATCCTGTGGTCCCCAAACCGGGCCCCCTCTGGTCCTTGACTGTGCCTAGAAATTCTGTCCATAAATACAATGAACAGAACTGGTGAAAAAGGGCAGCCCTGGCAGAGTCTAACATGCACTGGGAACAGGTCTGACTTACTGTGGGCAATGTGAACACAGCTCCTACTTCGGTCATACAGGGACCGGACAGCCCTTAGCAAAGGGCCCCGGACCCCATACTCCTGGAGCACTGCCCACAGGACACCAGGAGAGACATGGTCGAATGGGTTAGGGTTAGGGTTAGGGTGTGCAATGTTGCAGAGACATGTCAGCCAAGACAGTGCCAAAACATCCAGAGACTTAAGATACTCGGGACAGATCTCATCCACCCCCAGAGTCTTGCCACCGAGGAGCATGCCAACCACCTCAGTGATTTTGGCCAGGGTGATGGATGAGTTCGCCTCTGAGTCCCCAGTCTCTGCTCCCTTCTCGGAAGATGTGACGGTGGGATAGAGGAGATCCTCAAAGTATTCCTTCCACCACCCAACAACATCCCCCAGTCAAGGTCAACAGCAGACCAATAGTCCTCCTCCATGGCCTCCCCAAACTCCTCCCAGCCCCACGTTTTTGCTTCTGTGACTGCACGGGCTGCAGCACGCTTAGCCTGTGGGTACCTGTTAGCTGCCTCAGGAGTCTCGCAAGCCAACAAGGCCCAACAGGACTCCTTCTTCAGCCTGACAGCATCCCTTACTTCCTGTGTTCACCAGGTTTGGGGATTGCCGCCACAACAGGCACCAGAGACCTTGCAACCACGGCTATGAGCAGCAGCATTGACAATGGAGGTGGAGAACATGGTCCACTTGGACTCCATGTCCCCAGTCTCCCCCGGGATCTGGGAGAAGCTCTCCTGGAGGTGTGAGTTGAATTTGTCACTGACAAAGGGCTCTGCCAGACATTCCCAACAGACCCTCACGATACGCTTCGGTCTGCCAGGTCTTTCAGGCGTCCTCCTCTGCAAGCGGAGCCAACTCACCACCAGGTGGTGATCAGTTGACAGCTCTGCCCCTCTCTTCACCTGAGTGTCCAAGACACGTGGCTGGAGGTCAGATGACATGATGACAAAGTCGATCATCGACATCTGGCCTAGGGTGTCCTGATGCTACGTGCACTGATGGACACCCTTGTACTCAAACATGGTGTTTGTTATGGACAAACTGTGACTAGCACAGAAGTCCGATAACAAAACACTGCTCAGGTTCAGATAAGGGAGGCCGTGCTTCCTAGTCACCCCTCTCCAGGTGTCACTGGTGTTGCCCATGTGGGCGTTGAAGTCCCCCAGTAGAACAATAGAGTCCCGGGCCGGTGCACTCTCTAGTACCCCTCCCAGGGACTCTAAGAAGGCCGGCTACTCTGCACTGCTGTTCGGCCCGTAGGCTGACCCCACAGTGAGAGACCTGTCCCTGACCCAAACGTGCAGGGACGCGACCCTCTGGTTCACTGGGGTGAACTCCAACACGTGGCTGCTGAGCTGTGGGGCTATAAGCAAGCCCACATCAGCTGGCCGCCATTCCCTGTGGGCAACTCTGTGAATTCCTCTTAGTCCGACCTAGGACCTGTATGCCATGGGAGACCCTAGGATCATTCGGGTACGCAAACTCAACCACCACGGTAAGGTGGCAGTTCAGGGGGGAGGAGATTTACTTAAAACATAATAAAACATTTTTACATTTTTTCTCTCTCTCAAAGAAATCAAGTATTTTTAGATGTACTGGCATTTGGGGTAGAGTTGTCTCTCACCCTAAGTAAATCAGATCTATAAATATGTCAGGAATTAATAATTTCTACCACAGAAATCAACCAGGACTAAACAAAGAACAGTGGATTAGTAGTTAGCTCACGCCTCACAGCAAGAATATATCAGGTTCTATTCAGAGGTCCAACAGATGCGTGCATGTTCTCTGTAGGTGGGTTTCTTCCAGTTTCTTCAATCAACTTAAAACATGCACTCCCTCCAAGGTACTCCTGATCAATCCTAGCTGGAAATGGGCCCCCCTGCTCTTAACAGATAGCCCCAATGGCATTGATAATGTCAAATGCAGTAGATTTTCTGGTCTATGTTATGATGTTGTTTTCTTATCAAAAACATACAGGTTTTGTTTTGTTTCATTCACACGTTTGACACACAAACCCTGCATATTTAGGCTGCGTTTTTCTCTTAAACGAAATACAATCTGTTCCACCTAGTGATGTCAAGTGGTAATACAGGTGATCCCCTCATACACCTTCACTAGAAACAACTCTTTCAACCCTTGAATTTGCAATCTTTACTGAACTAAAAGTAAAAGGTACCTGTTAACTTGAAAACTATCGTTTCATGATATCACAATGTGGAACAGAGCATTCTGAGCTTTTGAGATGTACACTAATAATAAAAGGATTACTCAAACAAGTATGAATGAAACAAAACACAACTCCATGTATGTTTTTGATGAGGTAACAACATTCTGACATGGCTTAAAGCTCACTTAATATTGTGGAATATAGCACCTTTAAAGTTTTAAAGTTTAAAGTTTCATCTAAAGCAGGGCTGAACCAGATTTGAATTAGGTCAAATGTGTGGATATACTACCATGAAGGCCCAAAGAGCATAAGTGCATGGGCATTCCTATAGTAATTGGTCTAATGTTTGCCCAATAACAAGAAATAAGTTCATGTGGCCACGCTTCACTTCTTCATTCCCCTCCTCATTGTCCTTTCACTGGGTTTGATAAACACTGCTCCATTTAGAGCTTTTCACAACTAATTGGAACTAACAAACAACTGGAGTGTTTGGTACTTGTTGTAAGTATCATGGCATCAAACCATTTTTATATTTCATAGATATTTACTGTATAGAAATGCCACATAGTCAAGAATATGTTTATTTGATGGCCAACTCTAATGCTCTTTTAAAACAATTTCCTATTGTAATTTCTTAATACGCTCTGGTGCACAATAGCGCCTGGCAACAGCACTGTTAGCGTCACTATTTCCTGTTTAATTTTATCTCTGTGTGGTTTTTGCCAAGTTGTGCTAAAATGATTAAATAGGCCTATTTGCATGGATGACACTGACACAACGTGTTAAAAAGTAAACAAATAAAATGATTACTTCAGCGGAGGACACTTATGTGATTAGGCTGAGATATTTGTGTCTCAATGCTAATGCTAATGCTAATTTTGAGGCATAATTATAAAATAAAAAATAAATATTACAACAACACTACATACTGATGTATTCTACATATAAAAATAATTGTGCAGTCTTTAATAGGTTGTTTATTTTATGTTTTACAATTTTAATAAAAGTGTGTAGAATCCCTCAGCTGTCCAGGTAGAATCCATGGTAAAGGGAGAAATTAAATTTGTCAACTGGACAAAAGTTTATTTGGTCGAATACGTTTCGCAGCTCATCCAAGCTGCTTCTTCAGTTCTGGTCAGACGCTGGTGGACACTGCCTTATATCTGCCTGAAGGGAGGAGCTAACTACAGTGAAATTACTCTGAGACTACCACACCTATTTGTTTACAGTTTCTGTTGGTTAGGTGGGCCTATTAAATATGCAGTGGGAGTGGAGTGTGGGGTGTTGTTAGCATAACCATTCAGGGCCATAATGGGTGTTTTCACACCTCTGGACCTGACCTGGCTAGTCCTGTTGTTTTCTTTGTTTGTTTTGATTTAGGTTTGAGGATAGAGTTATAAATGGGAGACAAATGATGTCTGAGACCTCCATTTCTGTTCAAGGAAGGATTCTCTTTCTTGACAAAAATAGCCTCTTTAACTCCCCTCTTAAACCAGTTCTTTTCTCTGGCCAAGATCTGAACCTCACTGTCCTCAAAGGAGTGGCCCGTGGCTTTTAGGTGGAGATGTACAGCAGACTGAGGTCCACTCTGGCTCTCCCGTCTGTGTCAGTACATCCTCTTGTGAAGTGGCTCTTTTGTTTCTCCAGTGTAGCGCTCACTGCAGTCTTCACTACACTGAATGGAGTAGACCACATTGCTTTGTTTGTGGCTCGGTGTTTTGTCCTTTGGGTGGACCAGTTTCTGTCTTAAAGTGTTTGTGGGTTTGAAATGGATCCTGGATACGAGGCCAAGGCACTCTGTTCAAATTGTTCCATATATAAGTTAGCAATGATAGGTGAGACCGGTGTTAGCTTAGTGAGCTAGCATGCTGCGGTGCACCTATTGTAGCAGGCGTTTGTAATGAAGCTACATGAATCAAAGAACAGCACATGCACATTGTACACATTTGTCTATCTGAGTAATTGTTCTGCACCCAGTTCTCCATCACTATGTGGCATTCAGAGACATACACAGTCACTCTGAAGTTAAAGGCACTGCTCTCATCCAGCTAGGCAGAGGCGCAGAGCTGTCCTGGAGGGACCACACATCACAGAGTTTAAAAGATTCTACTGTTGTGTTGGTCTACCTTAGAGCAAGGTACTTGATGATGCATTATTGTTTGAGGTATATATACATACATATATATATAACCTGTTGGCTTCATTGATTTATACTCTGTAGACACCCACCATATAAGAGATATGTTATCCAGAGATTTCACCACTCCTGATCCACTGATGACATGATGTAAAGGTGCACTACGTAACCATGGAGATGTACTGAACAGTACGGCATTCAATGTATATGCCTTGCAATTATTTAACATAATAGTTTTATTGCTTAAAAATACCTTAAAAAACGTGCATTCTTTATGTGAGCGGGGTCACCTCTGCACGGATCTGACTTGAAACTCGACTTGGTGGGTACACAGTGCAAATTAAAATGCATGTGTTGAAGAATGAAGGACTCTAAAAATCTGAGACGAATGGGTCGCCGAGTGCAACTTTAATACATTCAGTTCAATTTTCTCGGATTCATTTTGTGCCACTACTGCTTCTATATAATCCAAGGATACTTGAAATGCTTTGTTACACAAGCAATCACGCATTTTGTCTTCTTATTATACCAATCAGCACAAGATTTGTTCTCTGGTATAACACTTTAAATAATACTGAAAGTCTGATTTCCCTTCTTGATGTAGAGCCACATTTTCTCTCTCTCTGTTTATAATTACTCTGAGGGCGATGGCAAGTGTTTGTTCCGGTTATGAACTTACAATAGAGTCTTGCATTAGCACCAGTCAGGCTTGGACAGCAGCCCTGAGTGTAAAAATACCATATGCACCAATGCAGAGGCCAATAAAGGGTGTGGTCTGTTTCCATGGAAGTGTGCAGTGTCATGGAGAATGTATTGTCTGATCACGAGAAGTGCTTATGGATCCCAGGGACTGGTGGGTGGTCAAAAAGATGACAATGATCTGAAAATAGTGCAAGTGCACGTGATCAGGAATGATAATTATCAGTTGTCTAATAGGGATTTCTGGTGGTTTGGTGGTTAGCAAGATGACTCAGATTCATATTTGTGTTCACCTATGTAGGCATTTGTTTAGCATATTCCTGGATTTCAGTACCCTTGCATAGCAAGATAGATTCTTACGATATTTGTGAGTTCACAAACTCACAAGAATCCATCTTGGCGTGCCCCCACTGGTGTAATAGCACCTGCCAGGTGCACCAATCACAGAGCAGCACTGAGGTTTGTGTGGACGTGGGGGGAACCAAAATAAATATGGTGACACAGACAAATGTACTTCAGCCACGTTTAGCTTCAGTAGAGACTCTTTTGTTTGTGAAAAACGTTCAACATTTGTGAATTTACCTTGTGAAAGTACATTGTAATCAATACAGAAAACTGTCCCTTTTCCCATCTGGGTGTATGACAATATGATAATCACATTCTAGAAACCAGACACCACAGGTAATTTCATTCACATTTTGCAAATAAAGCAATTATGCAATTAACATAGACAGACAGGTTAGTCTGTTCATTTTATGGCCATTTAAAATAGAATTTAATGTTTCTAAATTATCAAACTGAAGCCTCAAAAGATGTCAGAAAATGATTAGGGTGGACAATACTTTTGTGTGATAACAAGAAATGCTAAAGTGCTTGCATCTGATCAATTAATAATAATTTAAAAAAAAAAACATTAATAATGAAAAGAGGGGCAAAAATGTGTGCATCAGTTTGTCAAAAGGATAACCTACAGGTGCTCTGCTAGGATGCGGCCAAAAGATATTTCAAAACAGAAACCAATTTATTTGCCAAGTCAAGGCAAATCCAGAAATATAAATGTTGTGAAATGCAAAGAAAGGAGTGATTGTGAATGTTATGTGGAACTGGTCCACTCTTACATAGACATAAAAGAAAGAGGAGGATGATCATTAAACCTATTCCTTTTCAGCACCATTTGAAAAAGAAAATGTTATCAATACATGTACAAATTATAGTCATTGGACTAGAGTAAGCTTGCCTGGCAAATTAAGAATGATATCTCTGATTCATATCAGTCTGGTCCCCATGCCCACTGTTGCATCTCAAGCCCAGCCAAAGGTGATCATGCAATCAGATTTTTTTTTTTTTTTCAGTGACACATGTTGTGAAACAAAGGAGCTCATTGGTCACTGCTCATCTGTTTAGTACTTCGCTCATTGATTCTGCAGAAATCCGCAATGTTTTTTTTTTAATACGGACCAATCCAGGCCACCTGTCAATCATGTCCATCTGAAAATGGGAAGATTCACCAGTAACCAGACTCACATCTTTGAAAATTATTGAAGAAGTGTTTATTCTGGGTCCCAGGCAAAGAATAAGCATCTCTACACATTTCGTAAACCACAGCATAAGAATCCATAGTTGTGACATGTGACATTTAAGACTGTAAAAGACAGATGCCCTGTCCATGGCCAAGTTCAATCAGCCCTTATGTAAACAAAAATAAAACTGTAAAAATATGGTGCACTACTCAATCAAAACAGCCCAACAGTATCAGCTGTGGTATTGGTATGTCTACACACATGCATTAAAGATACAATTTATATGACAGACATTTTACAACCTGATCATTTGTTAGTGTTCGTGATTAGCTGGCAAAATATATTGTAAATTTTCTGATAAAACATGAAACATGGCTTGTGACGCACTAACTACAGGTTTTCAGTGCATTGTTAACTGTCCCTGTGAGACATTAGTTGGCATTTAAAAAGTGAACCAATTTGATTGATTTGATTTGTTTGATTTCTTAATTAACTACATTAGGAAGTGAAATCTGAATAAAACTATGGGCTGTTTTGTGTTGCCCTGCCACCCTGGATTAGGGCCCTTGTAATTATGGTGATTTAATTACAGACAAAAGCCCAGCAGCGGTGGAGACAGACAACCAGCTGACTGGGCACCACGACAAAGATTACTGCATATTTAGTGGGCAGTAATTATAGTAAATTGTGGAAAACTGGTGGGTTAACCAATCCCAGCTAAAGACCACACACTGCTAACCTATAACTAAGGAGTTGTTTTCAGATGGGGGAAGAAGGCAGTTTTCCATATTGATTGAATATGGCAAACCATATTACGATGATTGACTTTACCACACAGAAAATTACACATTTTTATTCTGAATGTTGTGAAGTCATCAGAAGCCTATTTTTAGTAGGGTAATTTCAATGTTAGGCTGTTAGTAACTGGCAACCCCATTTAGTCTCAATTTGAGAATAACTTAGATAACTGTGATCAATATGTTGCAATGTTCTATCCACATTTTCCACTTTCACTGCTGGCTTTTGATTGATTGCTCTTTTTTATAACATGTCTAGCTTTGTATTCCAGCTAAGCTTCCCTTGACACCTATCAGCTACAGGCAATTTCAGTAAGGCTAAACTTAAATCTTATCAAAGGAGTGTGGAGTGTGTTGTAAAATGCTTGTAAAGTCTGTTCATTCTGAGACGTTTATCTTTGCCATTTATCTTTATCTTTGCTATGATTGTTTCAGTAGGCTTATATAGATTTTCACACTTTTGTCCTGTCTAATACACACATAAAAGATCCAGACAAAGTATTATAATGAACAGGTTAATATTTCCTGATTTATGTGGTTTTGTGTGCTTTATACTTGATTTTGGTTTGGCCATGCTTTAATTGTGGTTAGCATCACAATCACATATGACCTGATGTTTTTTTCAATGATAACAGAAGTTAAAATTGTGCTTTCTTACATCATTTTGCAGTGTTGCTGTAAACTGTGCCAGAAATATTTCATCACTAAAACAGAGACAAAATTACTGACAAACCTAAAAGGCTATTTGGACCATAGACTGTATATAGCCATGTTCCTGTGGTTGGCTGCTTTTGCTTTTGTGGCTCATACGCTGTTTTTGAAACTTTTTTGAGCTCAGTTTTTAACATCATATCATGGGATTTCAACCAACTAAGAAGTGCAGCATGTGCAGTTCACAAGTAAGGGACTGTTGGTTTGTGTGATATGAGCTGTTTATTTTTCTTGTATCCATTAAGATTGTGCAAGATTAGCTAAGGAGCTAGCTGAGGAGCTACCTAAGTACATTTGAGATGGTACAGGCTTTTCACATCATATGTGACAGCAAATGTGGCAAAAGACCTTCAAGAGGAAATACTCCAAGACCTTCCAGGGAAAATACTTTACCCACCGAAAGAACAGAGTGGAGCAAGAGTGAGGTCTTTCCTGTTGTGTTCACCTGGTTCCCCCCTACTGTGATGCTGCAGGGCACAGAGGAGGGACTCTTTGGGCTCTTCTTCTCCTCAAACTGCCCTGAAGGAGGATCTACTGCCCCTGCCTGACCAGTCCTCCTGGTAAACTGCACTGAGACCTTTGACTGAGACACAAAGGTGACTGAGAAGCATAGTGTAAATGTTGCTGCAGCAAAACTTGAATTACCCTCAGGATCAGTAAAGTAAAGTAAAGTGAAGTGAAGTCTCTCTCACACTCTCTCTCTCTCTCTCTCTCTCTCTCTCTCTCTCTCTCTCTCTCTCTCTCTCTCTAGGACCAGGAACTATAATTGTTTGTTTGTTTTGTTTTTTTGTTTGTTTTTGTTTTTTGATGTAATTGTTCAGGGATGCCCAAGAAATTAGATCGAGAGTATAACTTGTCTGAGCTGCAGCTGCCCCCCCCCATGATAACGAGTCCATCAATACAAACAATAGAGATTGGCACTTGCATTGGGAACATTGGATTCTTCTCAAATGTAATTAATGGTTAACAGTCGATAAAGTGTTGTGTTTTCGCACACATGGTGCAAGTGTGTCTGCGTCCAGCTGAGAACAGGATGAGAATCCTGAGTCTGAGCACAAACAGTATTTTGATTTAACACATGTTCGATATGAGTCGCTCCTGAGCAAGGCCACTTCTAGGACCTCTACATGGGAAATGCTGTTTGATGGGTCCTTTATTTCAGTAGAATGATTCATACGACCTTAGATGAGCCATGGACATGCCTCATCCTGGTAAACGTCATCCAAATAAAATCTAAATAAATAAATCAAAGTGCACTTTAAAACTAAAATATAGCCTATATTTTAAATCTAACCTTTAAGCAGCAGACTGTCTGGGATGTCTGCATTTGAATAAATGCAAAATATTATGGAACATTCCAGGCTAACACATACAAGCAAACACACACACACACACACACACACACAAAATGCAGATTTCACACTAAAAGTTGCACAGTGCACCTTTAAATGGAATTCAGCTTTGTATGTTTATAGTCTGTACCAATGATGGACCAGAGTGTCTTTACTTACAGCGGGAAGGAAGAAGAGCTAAATGACAATGACATGAATCGCTCCAGGAGAAATATACATTTACTCGCCTAAAACCACACGTCAAGATCCAGACAGATAAGACTCTGACACTTCTGTAACCTTTGGCATTATTCAGTTGGTCCAGATGGGCTTCAGTCCACTATATTCACTGCACAGTACCGTATTTTTCGGACTATAAATCACACTTTTTTTTCATGATTTGGGTGTTCCTGCAACTTATACTCAGGTGTGACTTATATTTTAAAATATATAATTTTACATGTTTGTTATTTTTACACTGACAGCCGCAAGAGGGCGCTCTAGGCTTGTGTGCCAGTATCTGCTACTCCTGTTACTTCTGCATAGATATAGAACGGTAGATCTCGTATTGACTACCGCTGTTTATTGGAACGAATGTGTCAACAAAGCCGCCATCTTGGTACAGGAGTAACGCTGCTTTAAATGAATGAACATCAGTTGGGGATAAGGCGGTATCAGTGTTTCCCACAGACTAAGGCTACCCCGGACCACGCCGGGCTTCGTTACGGTTCTGTGATATCCATGCATGATGCGTGACCATGATGCATTTGGCCCTGCAATGCTTCACAACCTGGCGGAGGTACCACCACGTGTGACTGCCACAATACACACCCATCTTGCACACTTAATTCAGTTTTTCTCATCACATGAGGCTGGAATGCAGGGTTGTGGTGGCCAGCCATGAAGAAGGAACTGCCCAACTCGAGACACCACTGGGTCTTTGTGTGTCCTTTGGCTCATTTCACTAGCTGACACGAGCGTTAATTCCTCCATCATCAGTACACGGTCCTATTGCTCTCTCTTGGTGGCATGCAGAGGCAGGGGAAGTCGGCTTAGAGCATCGCTGTTGTGTTTACCTAGCTTATAGACAATCTCGTACTTATATGCTCTCAAGGTCTCTGCCCAACGTTGAATGTGAAGGGATGCCATTTGAGGCACTGCTTTCATCTCATTGAACAGTGGCAGTAAGGGTTTGTGATCTGTGCAAATGACAAACCTCCTTCCATATAAGTATTTATGGAAGTGCTGAATGCCAAACATCACCGCCAGTCTTTCTTTGTCCAGTTGCGAGTAATTTGATTTGGCCGCCGTGAGTGTCCATGACATGAAGCTGATAGGTCGCGCTTGCCCGTCTAGCATGCGATGCGATAACACTGCCCCTACTCCGTAATGCGATGCATCTTAGTGCAGTATTAAGTCTTTCTGGCTGTCATAATGCACTAACACCTCAGACGACTGCATAAGTCTCTTAGACTCCTCAAAAGCTCTCTCTTGCTCCTCCTGCCATTTCCACAGCATTTCTTTCCTTAATAGTCTATGCAAGGGAGCTAACCAGGTTGACAGGTTTGGCAAGAATCTGTTGTAATAGTTGAGTAGACCTAAGTAAGCTCTTAATTCTGTGACATTGGTTGTTGCTGGTGCCTGTTGTATAGCCATGACCTTGTGTGACAGAGGGTGGAGCCCCAAGGCATCCACTTTGTGTCCAAGGAACTCAGCCTTCCGCTCCATGAAGGCAGATTTGTTGCACTTAAGACGGAGGCCTGCCTTAGGACTTCATTCAAGGTTTCCAGGTGCTCATGGTCACTCCAGCCATCAGCATGATGTCATCTAAATAAATTGCCACATTAGGGATTCCCGCCACCAGACCTTCCATCATCTGTTGAAAAATGGCTGGACTGGAGGAAACGCTAAATGGTAGGCAATTCACCTGAAAGAGCCTTATGTGCATGTTAATTATGACTTTGATGGCTCATCCAGAGTGACTTGTTGATAAGCATGACTGAGGTCCAGTTTGGTAAACCTCTTACCCCTGGTCAACTTCTCAAATAAGTCCTCCAACTCTGGTATTGGATACTGCTCTAGCTTGGAGACTTGCTTTACTGTGAGCTTGTAATCTCCACAAATGCGCACAGAACTGTCAGTCTTTAACACCAGCACTATTGGTGCAGCCCACTCTGAGAACTTCACTGGTTCAATTATGCCCTGCTTTGTGAGTTTCTCCAGCTCCAGCTCTACTTTCTTCCTCATTGCGTAGGGCACTGGTCTGGGCTTGTAGAACTTTGGCGCAACATCTGGTTTTACGTACATTTTTGCCTGCGGACCCCTCCAGGTCCCCAGCTCCTCTTTGAATACCTCTTCGTTCTGCTTTAGCACACTTGATAGATGAGGCTGTTCCACCTTATTGACATATACACAGTTCATTTCCAACTCCTTTAGCCATGCCCGGCCTAGCCTTTGGTCCCCTGCCTGCTACCACTAACGCGGGTAACTGTCTGACTTTACCTTTGTACGTTACCATTATATTTGCAATCCCTAGCATAGAGACTCTTTCACCTGTGTATGTTTTCAGAGTCAGTAAGCAGTTTTGCAGCTCCTGCATGTTTCCTGCTGTCCATAACTTGCCGTATTCAGTTTTTGTCAAAATCGTCACACTACAGCCTGTATCCACTTCGAACTTTACCATGTTCCTGTCTACTTTGGCCATTTTTGAGTCTTTTAGGTTGTGCAATGAAAACACTTCTGCATCACTGGATTGTGGCTCAGAGCACTCGCTCATATGATATGTGTGTACCGGCTTTTTTTTTTTTTTTTGGCTACCCTTTCCATCCTTTACAAAGTTTTTCCTTCCCCTTTTGCTGGCTGCTGGTCACTAGGAGGCAAGGACTTGCTTCTTCACGTGCTCTTCTTTTCCACACCCATGGCACTTTTCATTTAAAAACAAACAGTCCCATGCCAAGTGTTCCCCCCACACCTATAACAGGCTACTGGAACACTCTTGCTTTGCCGCTTAGGTCTTACATTCACCTTATAAACTGTCAGTGGTGTTGCATTTTTGCTTACAGTACTATCCGGCATATTTGGTTGCAAGTCACGTACATCCCTGTTCGCCGTCTCAATGGCCTGGGCTACTTTCAAGGCTTTATCGAATGTCAGCTCTGGCTCCGCCAACAGTCTTCTTTGTATGTGATCATCTGCAATGCCGCACACGAGTTTATCATGTAGCATCTCCTTCAGCTTATCCTTGTTATTGCAATGTTGCGCCAGCTCTCTCACTACAGCCACATACTCCAACACAGTCTCATTTGCCGCTCTAGTCCTCGAATTAAACTTAAATCTTGACTATTTCACTGGGCCTTCGATTGTAATGTGACTGAAGCAAACTAGTCAGGTCCATGAATGACTTAGCACCCGGCTTCTCTGGGCTTAGCAAGTTCCTCATTAAACTGTACGTCTTGCTGCCTACTGAGCTCAACAATATCGCTTGCTTTCTTTCGGCGTCAGTAATCCCATTTGCCTCAAAGAAGTGCTCCAAAACTTCGCAATATTCCTTCCAAGTCTGTGCCTGACTGTCAAATGCAGTTAGTGTTCCCGCCATGGAAGTAGCCATTTCTCCAGTAGTGCTAGCTTCTTCGTCGGCTGATATTAGCCAAGAATCAGCATCGTGGAACTCTCAAGCTGTTTCCCTATCCAACAGCGTCTTCCAAGCTCACCAGTTTCCTCGTCGCCAAATGTAATATTATTGTTAGTGAAGGATGAGCGGACACAGGTTGCAGTTAACTTCTTTACTGAACGTTAGTCATAAGATTCTGTACACAGACTCAGGAACCACAGACACTGAACAACTCACTAGCTCTCAGCCTTGATCCGCCACACCAAGCCTAGAATGCCACCTACAGGTCATTTGTGACATAACACTCATCTAGGTTCTGAGTCGGGACAGGCGGTTGTTGTGATTGGTAATTTTTGGCTCTTACAGTTATAGTGTGACCTGAATAATCACAATTATTAATAAAAACAATCTTCAAGTCCCTATATGTAAAAGTACATTTTGTCCATCAATGGGCATTTGTTTCTTTTAACCCCCATGTGTTTTCTAGGTGGAATAAAATCATTAAACTTGAATTTAATCCTTTATAACATTACTAACTCAAATCTATACACTGTTTGCAAAACTGGACTTGAAAAGGCCAAAATGTGTGACATGTCGGAGCTTGTTGTTTTGTCTGGGACCATTAACAAAGAAGGCCCAAATTACCCCAAAGTGGCATTTACCAAGATACATTCTTGTACTCAAATAGGAGATTAGACTGGATCAATAAGTTTCTTTATTCTGCAGTATTGGGCAGTAACTGCTCTTTTAGGCGTACATCTCCCTAAAGAAAGATATAAGATCCTCCCCTTCTCGATACTACATCAAAGATATAAAGCATCTACTGACTCCGAAATGTTCAAAACAGTGGCACGCCCCATTCAACTGCGGTAAGTGATTTTTACATCACTGAAAAAATATATTGGTTTTTATCCAAAACATTTGTTTTTAATTAAATATAGTAATATGGTTGAATTTGAATAGGAGATAGAGATGTATTACTGGCATTATTACATCGCACATACACACAGTTGATAGTGTATTGCTCAATGGCTTTTCATAAGCAATTTGTTTTAATATAATTTTGCAAACAAATGAATATTTCATATGTGTTTTCCCCAAATATAACTTATAACTAATTCAACTATTATGTAAAATCTTATTTGAGTTCAGATAAAAACCAACACAAGTACAGTTTATTGTATATTCAGAACATTTAAAATGAAATATTTCAACTTTCATGAAATTTGATGCATTTATTAATCCACATGTAGCAAGTAGTATTATTCTGTAAGTCTGTAAGTAAACAACAATAGCATTCTTAATTAAGTATCAAATAATATGTAGAGCATTTTTGCAACAAATCAATACTAGTCCACTTATAAAGTTGAAGGCACATGTTTACATTGACAAAACAATACAAAATGACACAAGATACAAACGGACAGCCAATAAACAAATAATTTTTATCTTTTAAGTACTGTGTAATATGTTAAATGTCTTTTTGATAATTGCTCTACGTCCAATTGTTTTGCACTATTACATTTCAAATCCATTGTCTCCAGGGAGAAGAGCGTTTAAAGGTGATTGGTCCCAGCGGCGAGCGAGAGGTGAGAAACACAAGTCCAACCATGAGTTTAGAGTGTTGAATAATGAAGAGTGTTGCTATTGCAATTAACAGGTCAAAACTAAATATTCTATATTTTGAATAGTCAAAAGTAATCAAAATGGTGTCCGTAAAAGAAAACCGAAAACTGTGACTGGCAAACTAGTAATTCTATTAACTTTAATCGTCAGAAGCCATTTAATCAATCTTTAATCTAACCCTGCCAAATGAGACAAAACCAACATTTTGAGAAATCTAAAAATATCCACATTCCACCTGACCTTCCCAAAGTTAATCCCTGCTCTTCGTGGTGACTTTGCCATTTTAATTTGAGAATCGCTGGCCTTTTATGCTGCAGAGAGAGGGACGTGCTGGTGGCCCTGCTCCCATAAGTGAATTATAGGTCCCTGTAGACCTAAACAATAACAGCTCAAAAACAGCCTCGGGACAATGCCCTCACTGTGTTTTTAAATGTGTTTTTGGCACTCTGGGAAATGTAGTTTGATTCTGATGGGACTGGCCATGGTTAAAAATGGAAAGACTAATAAAAAACAATATGGAGGAGACATCGGCCAGGTATGAAATTGTGGCCAATGACCGGTGAAGCGAATAGCACAGATTTTCTCTATTGATACTTTGCAGTGACATTACGCTGGGAGGTTTCTTCATGTATATCTATTGACGGAATCTTCATCAGTTGCCATGGTGACACAATGCACACATTAGCAAACACGGTCTAAAAAGCTTTTAGACTGTCTGAAAACCCAAGAAAAATGGATTTAAACAGCACATTTTCAGGAGCCTGTGATCAATATGAGCATCCTGTTTAGGTATTGAAAATTAAACTCCTAAACAGGACCATTCCTGAAAACTGGTGAGAGTGACTAACTGAGAAGCTGTTAGCTAGCAGGTGACCGTAATTTTAAGTGTAAGAGACTTGTTTAAGTAAAAATCAGCTCACCTGTTGTAGTCTGTAAACCAGTTCTTACGTGTCAGATTGTGTTAAAATAAAGCTCAGATTAAAGTGTAAGTTTAGTAACAGAGCTTTAGGGCGAGCAGTGCCTACAGTTAGCATCACAGCCCCCAAGAATGTAGATGACATCAACATCAAGTATCAATATGTACTTACTGCAGTTAAAATTTGGAACATTAAAAGTGATTGTGTAATGGTTTAAGAAGGTTTCTCATGGTCAGATAACAGGACCACAGTATCTCCCAAACTGCAGCTCATCCTGGGTGTTCCCTGTCTGTAGTTTCTATGGTGACAAAGTTCAAAACATTAACAGTTTTAATGAACATGGGGTCGTTCTGAAAGAGAATAAGGATGCACATTAAGCTGGTGGTTTTAACACAAAATTATATGCCACATGGTTTCATATATTTTGAATGATAAATACATATGAATGAAAAACATGATAAAATTGGATTGACCGCTCTGTGTCTCTTAATAATAAATGCTATTGCCTAATCAGAAAACAAATCACAAACAAAACACAAACACATAACTGTGCAGCTGAATCATAATCACAGAGTACCAAATATGTGATTAGGATCAGTTTTTCGCAGCCTGATACATTTTCTGTTTCATTCTTAATGTGACCGTCATTATTCATTGTGCACTAGGTAACAGTGTCCATGAAGATGTTTTTTTGCTTTGCCTAGAAAATTTCACAGCAAGGCATTAAATAAAATATTTAATGCCTATTTATTTAATGCCTTTATCTCCATGGAGACAAGCAGGTGACGCCACCAAGATAAGTTACAAGTCAGATTGCACTCACAGTAAAAAAGCATTGTTGAACATTTCAGGCAAAGCAATGGCGTCTCCATGGAGACACGAGGTGGCAGACTCTCCACCAGAAAAGGTACACAGTGCACCTTTAAGCAATCAGTTGTATCTATTATGAAGAGTAGTCTGTTTTAAAATCATTCATTTGTATAATTTTGGATATACTGTATTTTGGATCAGGATTACACCGCATGCAATAACATCACATAAATATCATAGGTTTCAGGTAATGCAAAATAATACCCCAGAAATTGTTCCTTAAACATCATTCACTGTATTTCTGTAACTCTTTTTGACCTTGAATCCCAACTGAAAGGTTCGTAGATTCATAAAAGTGCCCTTTCCAATATTTCTTAATTTTAAACCTACTTCAAGGATGCAAAAAATATATATATATATTTTAAAAATCAATTACTTTTCTTGTTTTGAACTTTTCAGTTTTAAAACATTATTATAAAGTTTAAAATTATGCCCTCTTTATCAATCTCCTGCTTTTTTTGCTACTTATTTAGAATTGACTGTTACCATTTATATTTTTGCTCTTTGTTATTACAATATATTGTGAGCTACTGTGTCCAAGTAATTTCCATTTTGGATCAATAAAGTTAAAGCTAAGTCTAATTGTGTATTTTCCTCTATTTATAGAAAAACATGGCATCAAATCTTTCTCTCTCCAACTCCACTTCTTGGCCTGTGAACGCCACCTCTGACCTCAACATCACGACCAAATTCAGTGTCTTTGAGGGCTGTGAGCACCAAGTGGAGGGCATCCTGTTTGATCTCACTCTCCAAGTTTTCAATGTTGTTATAGGAATCCCTGCGAACATCTTGGTCATCTGTGTTCTCATTCAAAACCGCAAAGAGCCCTCCACATCTGACATTTTCCTGGGTTGTCTAGCTTTTATGGATGCATATTTTGGCATAGTCCCTCCTATAAGTTTTCTCAACTTTTACCTTTGGCATAGTAAAGAAGTATGGTCTTCTATCAAATTTGCCTATGGTGTAAAGGACACTAGTGGACCACTTTTTCTGTCATGTATTTGTCTAGATCGCTTTCTCGCTGTTGTCTTTCCAGTTTTCTTTGGTCAACTAAAACCAGTGATGTACAGGGCTATTCTTACAGTAATTGTGTTTTTGTTAACCTTTGCATACTCAGCTGCTAAAACAGTTGGTGACTTGCCTAATTTTGAAAAGGTATTTACAGGTGAAATCTTAGCCACTTTTACCTGGATGATCTTGTGTAATGCTTGCATTCTTCGCGCCTTGAAGAAATCACGCGGTGCTGGTAAAGACGACATGCATCCAATGAAAAAAAGAGCTTTTAAAATAGTCCTTTCCATTTTATGCATTATCATTTGTAACTATCTTCCCCCCGTGGCTATGTTCCCATTTGAAGATTACTACACTCCAGATGTTTTCCGTTGCTATGTGCAGCCAGTGGGTTTTGCTTTTCTCAATATTAGCAGTACAATACAGCCCCTTGTTTACTTATCACGCCTGGAGAAAGTGCCTTTTCTACCTGACAACTGGGTGAAGAGGTTCGGCTGCTGCTGTGTATCAAAGAAGAGTGAAACTCAAAAGACACAAAACAATCCAGCATAGAGCATCACTTTAAACTTGAGCATATGTGTATTATATTTCAGCACTGAAAATTTTAGATGTGTATTTTGGGGCATGACTCGTGACTCCATCTAGTGGTACAAGGTTGTCACATCCATAAAACAGTAGCCAGAATAAACATGCTGTACTATAATAATCCATTAGTCTGATATAGCAATTTTTCGACATGCTCAAAGTTGCATTTCCTATTTTGAGCATTATTCATTCACCTCACACTCAGTGGTGTAGTCACTGCCCTGGGGCAGACTGGTGGAGGCAAGGCTGCCAATCTGTACAATCATCCCCACATGCACCACAAATCAAATACTCACACTGCAATCATACCAGGCAATGTGGGTGAAGTATCTTGCCTAAGGCCACAACACTAGTTTGCTCTAGAGCCACTGCTGTCCCGCTGTGGCACATGGTATTTCCAGTGGTCTCCCATCCAAGAGATCAGATCTATACTATTCTGTAAGACACTAATATTTATACCATAGCACTGATTTACATCATTATTACTTTAAATATTATTAAATATGCATTATAATATCTACAACATTGTGTTCCTTCGTTTGTTCAGCTGTTTTTTTCTAGTTAGAAAGGAATAAACTCAGATCAGTGCAATAACACAGCAGCACATGTGCGTGGTCTCTTACGGCGAGGCGGTTTCTATTTTCTGATCTTTGGCGCCATCATGTGCACAAACATCACTAAAGCATTTTAAGTTTTGGTCTTCTATTGGACCTAAAAATACTTCTACCCAGACATTGAGCTAAGGTCTTCTTAAAGAGTGTAAAAACAGACACAGTTTTGTATTTTAATATTACAAAGAATTCATAATTATTTAAGTAAAAGTACAGTATAAAACCCTGATATATCCATGAACATATGGCTCGTGCAGTGCATAAAACCAGTGCAATAGGCTCATATACAGAATAAATGCATTTGATACAGTAAAAATAGTTAATAAATCTGCTGATATACAAATGTTTTATTTTTATAAGATCTCATTATTGTGCTTATACTAGTACATGCTTCATTAATATTTATAGGTCACAGGATCCTCCCTATTATAAGCCCATATGGTCATACTGTGTTTTTATTGCCTTGTCTTAAAACTATAACTGACGCTCCCTAATCTACATTTCACCATCTCAAGGCATTATATTAAGCATGTTTAGTTGCATAATAATACATCAGTGGCGTAACATTGTCACAAGTACCTTCTGTGGCATTATCCTCAAAGGGTGACTGCTTTGAGTGTAAAAATAAGGAAGCAACGCCTCTTTGAAAGTGTGTGTAAAGGCATATATGAGCGTATCATCTCCAGCATCATAAAAAGACACCATCCCCTTATTGTAGTCTAGTTCCACCTTGATTTGCTTGGGAATTTTGGATAGCGTCAAGGAGACTGGGGGTGAGGTCATAGCCAGAAACTCGCCATCCCTGAAACACAACGTCCAAAATCCATTCTCAGGACGCGCCAAGACCTCACAATTCCTCGGTATGGACAAAGACGCCACTCCCAGAAGCCAGTCCTGATTGGATTCTGTTTCTATGGTCCAATGGTGACTTCCTGATCCGAGCGAGGACATGCCCACTACCTCGGCACTCATGTGAAAGCGCTCGGGGTTGTCTGGGCAGGAGAGGGGCTGGCGAGAGTAGTGAAGGGAAGTGAGATCGTCAGACAGGATGAGGCAAGGGTGGGCAGTGTTTGGGTCCAATGTCACTGGAGCTAAAAAAACACAGGAAGTTAGACACACCAAAGGAATGACATGTTTAAGTGCGTAAGACAATGAAAGTTAAAGCTACTTACTATAGTCTATGTGGTCCAGCATTTTCTCCCATACTCTGTATTTGAGGTTACACAGATGCTTGGTTACGTCTATGAGGGCGCCTGTCATGTCCGAACCCAGGGGTATGCTTTTGCTCCTGTTAAGACAAAGGAAAAGTTTGATTAGTGGTAGTGTGATGTGTGATGTGTCCAAATAATTTCCCTTGTGGATCAATAAAGTTTGTCTAAGTCTAAGTCTCTAAGTCTAAGTCAAAGAAAGTCAAATCTCAAATCAAATAAAAGTAACAACATATTAGTAGTAGCAACTGTAAATTGTATGATACCTATCAAGAGGATTTTATGGCTTATTTTTTGGTTCTGTTGTCATAACTATTAAATATTACTAAGTAAATATTCAAACCTTCCTCGAAAAGTACTTATATATAGGTAAATAGGTCATTATAACTTGACAACACTGCAAGAATCACAATAATTATGTTGCTTTCTTTTCTAAACAAAACACAATTAATGATAGTAGATATAGATATTTTATATATTTTCTGTTAGTTAAAGTTAAAAGTTAATTAGTTTAGTTGAATCAGGTTTTTGAGCACTACAACAATAAAAAAAGTAAAATAATAATAATAATAATAATAATAATAATAATAATACATACATACATACATACATACATACATACAATGGTACTACTACTGGTCATTTGAATTATTATAGTATTGAGGTACCATCATAATTTTGCACACAAATGTCAAATAAAAATGTCCATTGCTTACATGTCATGAGTCTCCTTAAAATTCTGAAAACAAAACAGAATTTGGATGAGATGGGAAATTGTGCACAAAACATTAAAAACTATTTTAAAGAACAACTTAGATCAGTTGTCACATACTTACTTTTAGCAAAACCATATCCTCTTCTTTCAGTTCCTTCTGTATCAGGGCAATTGTTTCGGCGAGGCACAGCACTTCAGCTGACAGCTCTCGTGTTTTGTCTTTCATTCTTGTGATTTTTTCTTGTTCCTCTTTTTTAACTGCTGCTAATCTGACCATTTCTTCCTGTTTTAGGATTTGATGCAGTTCTTCAAATTGACTTTTGATAACTTTCTGGGCCTCTGTGGACTGACTCTAAAATAATAAAAAAGATAACTGATGTAAACTGTTTTCAGTTTCATCAAAGTTGATTTAAACCGTTCTTACCTTGATGTGCGAAAACAAGTCAGCAGATGTCCTATGTATCCGTTTGAGTTCTTCCAATTTATCTTGCAGGCTTTTGAGGGAAATAGCAAGTTCATCCTGGAAAAAACAACAACATAGCAATTAAGCAATAACATGCCATATCATAATGTAACTTTAGCATAGAGAGAGGAGTGGATGCCTTCGTGGACAAGTGGAGCAGCATTCTACCACTAGGTGTTGCCTTACAGAACAGTTGGGCATTTTTTTTTACAATGCACTTGTTATTTTAATACTCCTTACCTTGCAGTCCAGCACGGCTTCTTCTATGGGCGAGCAATCATGCGTTTTGTGAAGTTTTGAAGACTGGCAGACGACACAAATGGGCTGTTTATCCACTAAGCAAAATAGTTTCAATTTCTCCCCATGCAGAGTGCAAACAGTGAGATCTTCCACCACTACAGATTTCCTCTTCGCTTCAACTACAGCTTCACAAACATTTTTTAAAGCCAGGTTCGATGGAGGGCAGGTTTTTGGCACCTTCTTGCGGCACACGGGGCACTCTCGCATGCCCGTTTCCCAGCAGCGTTTGAGGCAGATCCTGCAGAAGCTGTGGCTGCATGACAACAGGACAGGGTCAGTGAAGATGTCACAGCAGACTGGGCAAGTGAGGTCCTCCTCTGGAAGTGACATGATCCAAAACAAAACCAAACAAACAAATGTTAAGTCGCTCTAGTCTTATCCCCTCATTCATCAGCCCGTTTCCTCACAGCTGCCCTATTGTTTCAGTAATAAACTGTTCGTTTCCATGGGCATGTCTTCTATGGGAGTAACGCATGCAGGGCTGTGACAAACAGCACATGAGCCCTGACTGGGAAACAGGAAATCAAAGCTCATTGGCCAGTTGCTAGATAACTTTAAACCTGTTGTAAACTTGCAGCATGTTTGGAATGCAATCAGTCAGGATAGGCACAAGGATGAACTGCTCAAACTATACTAAACTAAAATAAGCTAAACTAAAATATATATTTTGTAATCTGAAACCAAATTAAAGATATAGTATTGTTCAATGAAAAGCGACATATGGTAGATTTCAACACTCTTCTCTGTTGTTCCTCTAAACCAGTAAAACACGTTTATGACAGTTACCCGACTGACTAACCTAATAACCTATTACATAAATAATTACACATTTAATAGATGTAGTTGTGCAGTGATTGTTTCGATTTTGTTTTGTTGATTCTTAATTCTGGAACCCCAAAAAGGACTGAAATAATCTGTATATTGCCCTTAGATTAGTCATTTTTATAAGTCGCATACAGTACACACATTTGGAAAACAGAAATAGCTCAAATAGCAGTTGCTAAAAAAACAGCTGCAAAAGTGGGTGTGCAGAGGATAAATATAGAAAAGTCAGGAGATCTGAGGAGAGACAGTCCCTTATCAGCACCACATTCCAAATGTCTATCTGATGTCATAGCAAACTGGCAACTTTAGGTAATTAACTAATTATTAAATTAAACATCACGAAACAATGACTGAGGAGTAATGAAGGGGTAATGAATTAATTCACTGTTGTTCAGTGACATTAATGTATAAAGTTAATGGGAAAAAAGTAGCCAAAATAATGAAAATGACACTTTGAAACATTCTCCATGGATACATTTTAACATGCTTTAATTTAGGCCGTTTTATGGCGAAAAAGTTACCCTGTGTGGCTTTATCCAGTATGCTATTGATAAGCAGTTCAGATATTTGCTACGGTATGTTCAGTATGAAAGTAGTACATGAAAAATGTATTTAATTTAATTTTAATTTTAACCTAGGGAATAGGGATTGAACATAATGTCACCCTTTACCCTATGTTGCTCTATGACATTTAACCTTAGTAGCTTAAATGGTTTAGAGCCAAAACAAAACGCGTGCTAGTGGTGCTAGTGCTACTACCTGAGTTTGCCTTAGGCCAGAATGTGAATACTACTCTTTAAGTACATCGAGTACCTTTGTGATGATGGCCTATAGACGATGACACCCTCCTCGCATCCCCTCCTCGTTCCTCTCCACACACCTATCGCGTGGTCCCTCCCCCCTCTCTCCTCAGCTCTGCGGTTGCCATGGCGATGACGTCAAGTAGCGCCACCGCTTCAGCCAAGTAAACAGAGCGAGAGGCGGTGCGACCAAATCCGAGACCCATCCACGGCAAGGAGCCATCATCCTGTGATTCTCTCATCCCCATCTCCAGCTGCACGAGCCTCTCTGTCCTCCTCGCACGCCCGTATCTGCGTCCAAAATGCGCGAGATTGTGCATTTGCAAGCCGGCCAGTGCGGAAACCAGATTGGAGCCAAGGTATTTTATGTTTTTATGTGCATTTTTAGAAGTCTTTAAAGAAAGAGTCTTATGTAGAGACGTGTGTCGGCTTTCATGAGGAAGTCGTGCATCTCACCATCGAAGATTTTTCTGAAAGGGACCAAAGATGGAGTTAATGACGCAGGAAATGCTTGCTTAAACGCTCTATAACTAATATCTTAGTTTATCCTTAATTTATCTGATCTTATCTTAATTTATCACTTTCAACCTAGAATTCAAACGTGCGCGTTTTAAATGCACACGCCAATTTGCATAATTACGTAACACACAAAAACGTACAACATTATCATCTAATTTATATTTATTTGATATAAGTTATTACTTATTGCAAGGCGAGAACAAGGCATAGGCTACTAGTAGTATCCTTCGAAAGAATGAATGAAAATGCAGTCTTATTGTGACCGAGGCCATCTCTCCCCTCCCCCACATTTAGCCAACCGTGTGACCTATTTCCATTAAAGTGCCTTACACACCCATTTTGCCCAGCGATTTTGGATCATCACGTCACACATTTTTTTATTCATGATGTAACCCCATTGTTTTTTGGGGTTTTTTTTTCATATCAACATTTCAAACATGTCTAACAGGGGTGCACTCGTTCACCTTTCAGACCACTGCCATCAACTTAATCCTGAGATGTGTTTCAGTCTAATAAAAAATAAGATATTGTGATTGTGTCAAATGCTGGTCTTTTGGTCTTTTCCACTATAATAACAAGTATTGACCCACGTCTTTTTGCTCTTCAGTTCTGGGAGGTGATCAGTGATGAACATGGCATCGATCCCACCGGCACTTACCACGGGGACAGCGATCTGCAGCTAGACCGGATCAGCGTGTACTACAACGAGGCCACAGGTGAAGGGCCATGGACCATCCCCCATCACGCCACTGTTTGTTGAAAGATTTTTACATTGTTTTTCTCTCAGGTGGGAAATATGTGCCCCGGGCAATCCTGGTCGATCTGGAGCCCGGTACCATGGACTCAGTCAGGTCTGGTCCATTTGGGCAGATCTTCAGACCTGATAACTTTGTCTTTGGTAAGTAGAATTGGGATATCCAGATTAGAATGAAATATAGTTAAAGTTCACTAGCAAAAATTAAAATAAGTAAGTCTAATATAGAAATATTTAAATTGCAAATGAGGCTACAGTGGTGCAGTGGGTTCAGAGTTCATCTTCAGTTGTTATTGAGTTACTGGTTCAAATCTTGCACTTATATGACCCTGTTTCCCCATTCCAATCACAATATGTTTCTGGATGAAAATCGTCATAAAGGATGAATTGAAAGAAAATAATATGTGGAAATGATCTCATATATTTTTATGCTAATTACATTGTCTCATTCTTGTTAACCAGGTCAGAGCGGTGCTGGTAACAACTGGGCCAAGGGGCATTACACTGAAGGAGCTGAGCTGGTAGACTCAGTCCTGGATGTGGTGAGGAAGGAGGCAGAGAGCTGCGACTGCCTGCAGGGTTTCCAGCTGACCCACTCTCTGGGTGGAGGCACTGGGTCGGGTATGGGTACACTCCTCATCAGCAAGATCCGAGAGGAGTACCCCGATCGCATCATGAACACCTTTAGCGTAGTGCCTTCCCCCAAGGTGTCTGACACAGTGGTGGAGCCCTACAACGCCACTCTCTCTGTGCACCAGTTGGTCGAAAACACTGACGAAACCTACTGTATTGACAATGAAGCTTTGTATGACATTTGCTTCCGTACACTCAAACTCACCACCCCCACTTATGGAGATCTCAACCACTTGGTGTCGGCCACAATGAGCGGGGTCACCACCTGTCTGCGTTTCCCGGGGCAACTGAACGCCGATCTCCGCAAGCTCGCCGTCAACATGGTGCCCTTCCCACGTCTGCATTTCTTCATGCCCGGATTTGCTCCTCTGACCAGCAGGGGGAGCCAGCAGTACCGCTCCCTGTCCGTGCCTGAGCTCACCCAGCAAATGTTTGATGCCAAGAATATGATGGCGGCTTGCGACCCACGTCATGGACGCTACCTCACCGTGGCAGCAGTTTTCCGTGGCCGCATGTCTATGAAAGAAGTGGACGAGCAAATGTTGAATGTACAGAACAAGAACAGCAGCTACTTCGTGGAGTGGATCCCCAATAATGTGAAGACCGCCGTCTGCGACATCCCCCCACGTGGCCTCAAAATGGCAGCCACTTTCATTGGCAACAGCACAGCCATCCAGGAGCTGTTCAAGCGCATCTCCGAGCAGTTCACCGCAATGTTCCGTCGTAAGGCTTTTCTCCACTGGTACACTGGTGAAGGTATGGATGAGATGGAGTTCACTGAGGCTGAGAGCAACATGAATGACTTGGTGTCCGAATACCAGCAGTATCAGGATGCCACTGCTGAGGAGGGTGAGTTTGAGGAGGAAGGAGAGGAAGAGGTTGCCTAAGTTTATCATCCAAGCCCGCTGCCAAATCTCATTATGCCTACCCAGCTCTCCATCTTCATCCCCCTGTCGTCATGATATAGAACGGTCCGTCGCACACTGAGAGAAGCATCTAGATCACTATTGCTCTAGTGTTAGATGTTAGTGTAATCTGTTGTGATGTTGTGAATGCGCTGATCATTGACATCCTTTGTCCTGTCATTGCCTTGTCGAACAAGCAAGTCATTTTAACTGTGAAGCCTTGTTACTGGAGAAACATTAAATCTGATTTGAAGGCCTTTGTGTTTTTTGTGTCTTTTTTGTACTAATAGTTATGACCTTATGCTGTATTATGTGACTGAATCTTTAATTACAATGGATATGCTATTCATTATTGAATTAGCTTTACAGCATTTACTGGTAACAAGCCCATACTTGGACATACTTCATTGTTCTATTGGGATAAGAGGAACACAAACATGTTTATATGAAACCTAAGTCAATTAAAAATATTATCATAATGTCTATTTATTTAAAATAAAGCATAAATAAATTTTACATAGAAGTACATTTTTACTTGATTAGATAATGCATAGGCACTGCAGTGCTAATCAGATAAATAACATTATCAAATAGAAATGTTTGGAGACAATACTTGAAGTGTAAACAGTTGCTTGTCTTCAATTATTCAGTGTGGCCTCATTTTAAATGAAGCCCATATCTACAATCAGCGTTTTACATCATAAGATGCATTAGACTCAGTAGTAAATTATTTAAAAAAGTGAGGTAATTGTACAGCAGAAGTCCTTAAAGCTGAGAAACAGGTGCAGAAATAAGAAATCACGTCTAGCTAATAAAAATACTGAAATGCGTTAATTTGTACCAAAAAGGTCATTCAAAATCTCCACTTGCTTGTCGTCCAAGTCCAAATACGTTTAGTACACACATGAAATTGTCATTATTGGACCTTGAAATGAGGCGGAACAAAAATACCTCTTCTTCAGTTGGCTCAAAAAGGCACTTTCGAAAACCACGTTTGGAGTCTTTTCAGGAGAACCTCAACCTGTTGTGTCCTTTAAAGATTGTCCCATGAAATGTTAAATAAGTCTCTCCTCTTTGGGTAGCTTCAGTGCGTCTGGAGTCACAACACTTTTGGCCCCAGACTGCTCCTCTGCACTGGGCCTGTAAGTACCTTCAGTCTGCCTCTTCTTCTTCACCACACAGAACAGCCATCCCACGACACCCAGCACTATGGCAAGAAGTCCCAGGGTCACAGTTGGGGCTACAATGGCTGCTATGTTAGGCCCCTAAAAGAGCAACAAGACTTTAGTATAAGCCATCAAATAATATAGACGAAAAGTGAAAGATGTACTTACATTATTCGTCTCATTTGAGTGGGTTTCAGCTGTAAACAGGGTGTAATTTCCTGGAAGAAAGAGGCATAAAAATAGTGCATAACTACCACTGTTATAACAAGGTAGTAAAAATTCCTGCATTGCAGGGTGTTAGTGAGATGTGTGTGTAATGTAATTTATATTGAGTTTTTACATTATAATGCTGTCATGCAAGGACAAACTAGTTCAATAATATCAAGAATGAAATAATTGAAGAAAACACACAAAGATTAACTACCTCTGATTGTTTATTAACAATATTAAAAACACCTAAATCACTTCATTTCGAAGTGACTTAGCTTTTGTTGTCTTTAACCTTTTCCCATCCACCTTTCTCCTTATGTTTTCTGTTCGACATCTTTGTGTTGAAACCAAAGAGTAACATACTCTTCTTTGTCGCCTTTTAGGCCTATGGAATTTATGCTTAACAAATGGGCAAATTATCGTATTAGCGTCCCCTGCTGTTAGTATGGCCGACGGTCAGTAGACCCAACGCGCAGATTGCCAGACCGTCCCTGGGTGATAAGCAAGTTCCTTCATGGGGTACTTGAGCTGCAAGTTTTTGTATTTCCATTTTATCCAGTTTTGTCCTCCTTTGGGTTATATCTTAGAAAAGTTGTAGTACTTTTATAAACCTGGTTTGTTTAGCCCTAGTTTAGACAAAACCCTAGTTTAGGAATTGTCCTGTTAAAGATGTGGTTTAGATCTGGTGGTATCTGGTCAAATATTTTCTTACTTGGCCTAAATATTGTGAAACTTATTTGATAACATTAATGACAAAGGGGAAAAAAAAAAAAAAAAAAACATTTGCACCTGAACTAGAACATCTATAGTGTCTTGACGTGCATTGTTGTTTTTTCCTTTTGTTCTCTTTGCACATTGGCAAGTGCTCAACACTGCAAAATCACTTACGAGCACCCGTGTGATAACAAAACAACAAAGTAGCTAAGGATTGCTGACTCAGGAGCTCACTTATCTGAAAGGCAAATATCTTAGGCTTTTAGCTGAATGAAGTAAATTAATAAAACAAACAATTCTATGTTTAGGATTTCTTTCAGGATTTATCTTAGCCTCTCTAGATTTTTGGGAGCTATTGATTAAAATAAAACCACACACTGAGGACTTCCAAGTGAATGATTTACTTCTGCCAGAGTAAACTATCCAAGGGCAAAAGTACAACCTGATAACAACTACAGGGACCACGAACAGGAGAAAAAGAAGGTCTAATCCATTGTTTAAGATTCTAAATTTAATCTGGGTAACAGTCTTTAACACTCTTACAATACAGTTCATATTGTTTTTTCTTAGACTAACAGGTCCCATCGTGTATCTCTTTCAGGAATGCCATGTAATCTTTTTATTTCTCATCAGTGGGTTCAGTGGTGCATGTGACTGTGGCCGCGGTCAGAAACGTAGAATAAAAGTGGATAAATGACTTGTGACTCACCCCACACAGCATTACTGTTGAGCAGCAGCAGCATTACACCCCCAACCACAAGTCTCGGTATGGGCAGCACATCCGGACAGGCTGCCATCTCTACCTGCCACCACAGAGGCACTAGGAGGGGCAGAAAGGCACTGGGACGGCATCAGCTTGGGCTCATCTCAAATTCAACAAACAACCACTATTTGAATGTCAAATGGGTTTACAGCTATTCACTGAAACAAAAAATATTATTAGTAAGAGTCCAGAAGAAGTTTTATTGTGAGTCAGAGTGAATAAGACAGCCTGGTGTTGAATCACAAAACTAGTCAAGGCCACCCTCTATTTTTTCATGACAAACTTGTGAAAACTGAATCTCTAATAGTTGCTATATAAACCTTTATTATTTTAGTTTACTTTATAATCCCATATATAATCCCACTATAATAAAGCCAATATAATACATTTTAAGAGAATTCCCCAACGCAACAGGTGCACTCACCTTTTAGCCCTAGAGCGCCGGTGTTTGAGTCAAAA
Source organism: Taenioides sp. WSHXM2023 (assembly GCA_029959045.1). Lineage (NCBI taxonomy): Eukaryota > Metazoa > Chordata > Actinopteri > Gobiiformes > Gobiidae > Taenioides > Taenioides sp. WSHXM2023. Next base: position 14,907,626 of record CM057101.1, on the reverse strand, counting down.
AGGGAAACGTCCAGTGATCTGAGTCCTGAACAACCATGTCGCTTCCGCTTCACCTCCACCAACTAAAACGAATAACGCACAAAGGAAAAAAAAAACTACAGTTCAAGTTGAATTCCTCGTAAAAAGCCCAGAAGAGATCATTGCGCACCTGACTACATCCTCAGCTGCTCTACCACCCATTGGTATAATATGCAAAACTGTTTTTTTTTTTGTTTTTTTTTAACTCTTCAAAACGCCATTGGTCACGTGACGCAGTTTCATGTTACCTGAGAGCGGTGATCTACCTGCAGCCGAGCAGACAGACAGAAGATCCTTTGTATAAGGAGTGGTAGGTTCAGTCAGGCAAATCAAACTCTTATGGTGATCCTGAAAACTTATCAAACCAGCGGCTGTATTAAAATGACTCATGCCTGATGTCACTGAAAGAACTGAATGTCTGTCTATTTAATACAAGAACAGCAGAAGATATGAAGCCCTACTCCAGCCTACTGCCTTACTCACACTTTCTGTTTGAGTCCTCTCCCTAAAGAGCGTTTACCTAGCAACCTGCTGCTCACTGGTGCAAACCTTACAACAGCAGGGGTACAGGCTATAACAGCGCCCCCAACAGGTTTCAGAGGTCCAAATATACGAGAGGATATCAACATTCCTAACATTTTTGAAAGATGAATTTGACTGCCAGCTGGTTCACTGGCTATAATCCGTCCCTAAACCCAAAGGGAACAGAAAATATTAGGTGCTTTACTGGTATAATATTAGGTCTGAAGTTTTCATGCTCTCAGCAGATGAAAACCACCCACTGAGCTTTGTAAACTTAAGACAAGACAGCCTATGTAAGTCTAATCTATGCAGCTAAAATTTTCAAATAGATTACTTTAGATTACTTAATGCTGCACATTTTTATTTCGTGGAAGATCCACCATCTGCTGCTCTCCATAGATGCAATTGCTTTGCTTGAAATGTTCCACAGTAGCATTAAAGTTATATCCATCTCCATCAAGACAAGCAGGGGACAAGATAGATTAAATGCCATACTCTGAAAATGTCAAGTGATGGATTTAAATGTATGTCAGACAATGTTTTTTTAATACTATTTTTTATACTTTTAACTATACACTCATCAGGCTAAACTATAATGCATTTGTTTCATAAACTGAGATTATATATCAATAATGATGATATGACCACTTAGAATAAAGATAGAAAGGAAGCATGAACTTATGGTGATACATTTTGCAGTGATGTGGTAAAAGGAGCAGAGATCAGAATAGACTTAAGCAGCATTCAAACACAAAGATCCTTTCATTTGCCGTAATTACAGATTATACTAACGCATTCTAAGAAAAGGGTGCATTGTTCTTCTCTGCAATTTTGAATGCTACCGCTGGAGGGCGACAGAAATAACTTTTTTTACGCACGCAGCTACGCCAGACGCATAGCACGACGTTGGCGCGGTGGAACATGGGTAGAACTGTCAAAGCGGCGGGAGAGTAGACAAATGTACACAGCTTTATGACTAAAATTGTGTGATTTTGTTGCGTTATTTCCTCATTATTAACTACTGGATTATTTAAATATTTATACTAACTCACTCTACATGTTGTTATAGGCTAATGTCGTTTATTGTGTTGGAATATTGCTTGTAAAACTATCCCCGTGGATCTGGTATTGGATTTGTTTTGGTTTAAGCTAGCCACTACTTTTTAACCGCTCAAAAGACAATGGCGAAGGTCCAAGTGTTAAATGTGGCCGTCTTGGATAATCCGAGTCCTTTTGGAAACCCATTCCAGTTTGAAATAACCTTTGAGTGTATGGAGGATCTCCCCGAAGGTACACATTATCCTGGTTATTTTAATGCTAACTGCTAACAAGAGGCACTATGCTAACTTTACGAGTCTTGACGTTTTAAAGTAATTTAGCTCTATAATTCAGTCCTCTGTACGCACACACGTCTGCAGCAAAACCCTGATAATGATACCATTGTGTGGGTTAGAAACTTCAAGGCTCTTTTGCAGTTTAATTTGAATATTTGTTTATTTGTTTTTTTTTTTTTAATCTCCCATGTCACATATAATATAAAAAAAGAAAACGTGTCCTATAACTTATATGGACTTGGACTTTATAAATGTACTAGTAAAAGACTAGTAACGTAACAAGTAATACATTATTCACTTATTTTTGTTTTACAGATTTGGAGTGGAAGATTATCTACGTTGGTTCAGCAGAGAGTGAAGAATATGACCAGGTGCTTGACTCGGTGCTGGTTGGCCCTGTCCCCGCTGGGAGGCATATGTTTGTTTTTCAGGTATTTAAAATATGGCAACATTTGTTAAATATTGTTATCTAAGCTATGGGTGTGGATTTATATGAGAACAGAAAATGTGTCTATTATACTTCATTATTGTCAAGTGGATCAGGAGAGTAAATACACTTAAAATTTACTCATATTTGTCTTTTAAAATAACATTTAAATTTAAATTTGTATTTATGTCACAGACTTGAATGTTTTGGTTTTTTACATTACATTAACTTTCTTACATTAATGTTTCTTCTTTTGCACCTGCACTCATTCTTCTGATGCTTCTGACAACAGGCAGATGCTCCAAACACTGGATTAATCCCAGAGAGTGATGCAGTTGGTGTCACTGTGGTTCTCATCACCTGCACTTATCGTGGACAAGAGTTTATTCGTATTGGTTATTATGTTAACAATGAATATACCGACCCTGAGCTTCGAGAAAATCCACCAATCAAACCAGACTACACACAGGTTGGTCTAAATGATATTTTTATTGAGAGATTGATGACTACATCTTCAAATGACTCCACCTGCACAATTTATTTATATTAATATATATTTTTTTGTCTGTCCTAAAGCTCCAGAGAAATATTTTGGCTTCAAACCCACGTGTTACAAGATTTCACATAAACTGGGAGGGCACTGCAGAGCGAATGGAAGACTGTGAAAATGTCGATCCATCATCAAACTCAATGCTTCCACCGTCCTGTCTCCCAGGAAAGGCACCACCCATGGGAATACTTCCGGATAACTCCATGGACTGCTTGTAGAAGTGACACCTGCGTTAAAGGTGACAAGTCAACCACAAATCCTACTAAAATGCCTATGGACATTAAGTGTAAAGTTACATACATCCCTTTGCCTTACAACTGCCACTGGTTTGTTTCAGTCAATCACCCGGATTTCAGATTATGAATACCTCGCTGTGATAGGTGCTGCACTAGATAACAAGTCCTTTTACTACAATGGTTGGGTTGTGTATTTTCTGTTGGGGAAGGGCAGACAGTGCAGCTAAAGGGGAACATGACAAAAATGTTGTGTTGCATTTCTTTTATTCTCCTTTTGTTGTGCAAAGGGGTTGCAATATAATGAAATATTAGCTCTGAAGCAATAGGACAGTATTCAGCTGTTTTTGATGTGTGTTTTTCTGTTCTGGATTTAAATAATAAATTGGACTTCAATTTTTCATTTTTGAGGCTTTATCAATTTTACAGCATATGAAACGTACAAATTTGTATTCAAAATGAAATTAATATTTCTTCAGTCTGTTCCAACAAACCACTAATACATCTTGTTTTTCTAATAATGTTTACAGTTTACATGATCTAATTTATGAAAAATAGATTACACTATTAAGTAGCTGTATAAAGGCAGGGCTATTTACACTACTGGATTTAAATAATGAAGTACACCCATTAGATGAAAAAATATATCACGCAGGGTGGGATTTTAAATGGGGTGTTAATTTTTGACTGAGATGTATTTAAAATAGAAAATACAGTTAATCGTTTGCTGACTGATACTGTACTTGAGGGGCGGGCCTTATTTGACTGACCAATCGCAGGATGCAAAGCTTGGACATATTGAGGCGCAGCCAATGGGAGAGCGGAAGACGGTCCATGTCACCTAAGTATCGGATGTTTTGACCAATGAGAAGCGCTCGGAGGCGGGCCTTGTGGATGCATGACTGGAGTTTCCCTTGCGGTCTGAAGATTAATGGAAGGGGTCTGTTGATCTTAGGAATCGACTATCAGATGGTCGGTCCTAGGCAAAAAATATCTCGTTTGACGACTGCTGCAGGGCGGATGGAGCAACAGCCATTCGGATTAAGCAAAAGCGAATGAGACGGGATCGCTGGGCTATTGTTTTGAAATCCAGGTTTCAGCTAAAGGCCTGCCTGCACTGAGATAGCACCTGGGTAGATCAGGCCACAGAACAACTACGAGGACGCTACGAGCTAACGCTAGCAGCTCGCTACAAAGACGGAAATCATCTCTCTCCAAACCTGGCCTTGAACTATATCCTGAACGCACACCGCACGGAGGGGATTCATGCTAATTTACTGACTTTTTATGCCAGCGATTTTTGTTTGGCTTTTGTGAAGCTAAAGCTTTTCAAGCTTATATTCACATTTATAGTTAGCCATCGTGCTAACTAGCAGGCTAGCCAATATCCTTCGTGTTAGCTGAGGACTTCTTGCATTGGTGGGGTTTTCTACACAAGCCAAGGCAAAATATAACTGCAAGTATTTACTCGTCAGTCAATAATGATAGCTGTTAGCTAGTACCTTGTAGTCAGCTTTGCGATCAAGAGGCTACGATACCTGGCGTTGCAGCATCACATAAGGACTTGTAAAGACGTGAAGCCGAACCCGGGGACCCAGGTACCAGACTGCCATCATGGGCAACACGCCCACCGCAAAGAAAGGCAATGAGATGGAGAGCGGTGAGTAGCCCTCATCAAGGCTGCAGCTCTAACATAACATACTGTATATCATCCCCTCTATCACTGGCCATTTCCTGTTTTCTACAATGACAGCCAAAAAGTACAACTTCTCACATCAATGTGCATGTCCAGGATTCATACAGTATTTCTCTTGTCCCAAGTCAAATGTCAGGGCCAGTCCCATTACTAAAGTCACCTAACCTGCCTCTAGGATTGGTGTCATGTCAAGCAGCCATAACATCGTCTTAAATGGGTAACACCCTGTTATCAAATAATACAGCATTTCATGTCAGTTTGACAACATGAAGCACTGGGCTATCTTCTAAAGTTTTTGTTATTTTTATGTAACCTTAAAACACATCAAACACAGACATGGCTTCTGTTCTGAGGAAAGTTATTCAGTTTCTTGGATACTTGTGTGGAATATCTTGTGATTGTGCCCTAGGCCATAATCAGAGTTACTAGGGAGGTGGGTTAAGTTAGTCTTGTACAACAGTCTTAGGTTTCTTTGGAACCATAAGGTCTAATTATTATTTTATTAATGTCATCAAAGAACATATATTTTTGGATGTAGTTGTTGCTACATTGTGGAGCGTTTGCGCTGTTCCACTAGATTTGGATCTAAATGATTGCAGTGTGGAGAGCGTTTGTAAGTGAATATAGGAGAGTTGTTGTTATCAGAGAAGGCAACAGGCACTAGGACAGGGTCATATGATGCACAGGGTGATCCTCTTCAGGCAGAAACTTGGAATTGAGGAGTCTCTTGAATATCATGTGAGAACCAGTATTTAGAATAAGGATACATGCATATGTCACCATGTGTTTGTTTATTTAGACCTGATGAACACTATTTGCTTTACTAATATTATACATGCTTTCCTTTGTACTTCTCAAGCCCTTAAATAAACCGGTTGGATGTTGTTTGATGCATAAGACCACATTAGTGACACTGAAGTGAGCAAAGGGTGGACAGGGGGCTGTGAATGAACGGCAGATACTTGTCGGTGCTGGAGGCTGTGTGTGAAGAGGGGCCTGCAGCACTTTGGTAACCTTAACCTGTCTCTGTGACTTCTGGAGCAAGGCCACTGTCTTTTTCTGCAAGGTCAGGCTTTAGTTTGCGTTAACACCTGCTGTGTAAAACCTTTATTCATTACAGGTGAGTGGTAGTGTCAATTTCAGTTGAACACTAAGTTATAAAGTCATATAGAAGACTGCCACAAATTATGAATGATAGCATATAGCAGCAAAAGCCGCTGTAGTTAATATATTGTAACTATTTTAATAGCCTCTGGAAATAAGTTGTGTAGTTTTGTTGTACAAATGGCGCATTATGCCATGTTCCTTTGGATACTTAGACGTAGTCTTAATTTTCTTGATAAACCAGCCTCAAAAATCCTCATAATAACATAATAAAAAGGATAATCTTCTCTAGAAGTCTGTGAGAACTACTGCAGTGCAGTTTTGTTTTATATATAAAAGGCTCACTAAAATTATATTAACTATTGCCAAACTGACCGTACTGACATTTCTGACTATAATGTTTGGACTTCAGTATTTGTGTGTTGAGTGTTCAAATTGGCCAGAAATTCAACTATTAAGAAGTTGCTATAAGAATTGGTATAAATTGCTATTAAGAATTGACCAGCTCATATAGTGCCCAAAAAACACATGTGTAGTTGTTGCGAATTCTGAATTCTGAGCTAAGAAGCGGCCCACAGGAAGAAGTGCAGCAGGATGTGAAGGAGCAAGGAAGGCCCAGCCCAGGCTGCACACCGCTCTAGGTGAAACAATAGTGTAGACAGAGTAACTGTATTTGGTATCCACACACACTGTAGACTCTTGTGGCTTTGATGATCTGAAGATGCTGCATTGCTGTTGACACTCTGAGGCAGGTGTCATGGCGGTTATTCAAAAACTGGCCGAGCGGCTGTTTAGTCGGCCTAGTCCTGGAGACACAGGCGCTGGCCCTGACCCACCGCACCAGGAGGTAGACGCGTGCTGCTCGTGTGAGTCTGTTTTATTCCGGACACAAGTGTGACTGAAGGAAACTATTGTTTGTAGAGAATCTCCAACTGATGTTGTCTTAGTTTGTTTATAATTTATAGAATAGTGTTGCTGTACATTATTTTTGCATTCTGTGTTCATATTAGGCCTGTGCTATTAATCTTATTTATTCAAATTAAGACCCAATTGTCACTGGTCAGCCTGGTGCTTTTTAATTTGAGAGATGCATGTGGTTTGGCGCAGTGCTTAGACTTCAGTTGAATAAATTGGGCTATTCATTTAGCGTTAAATGGCACTTAGAACATTAGAACATTGAAAGATAGTTTTTTAATAAGAAAAAAAAAACAATTCAAATTGTCCTTATTTGTTTTTTTCAAACATCCCCAGCCCTAGTCCATGTGTTTTGTTCAGCACACACACATTGCCAGTCTGCTCAATGAGAGGCATTTCTCAGAGACGGTGCGGAGGTGTCCAGAAGTTGCTGAGCAGAGCTACCAACTCCATTAGGCCTAAACTATTTACTGTAGTGTGCACTGTGCATTTGTCTGTTTGCCCAACCACGATTCATTGCCACAGTTCAAGTACAAGCTAAAGTTTAATATTTTAAAGCCAGTGTTCAAATCTCTGCTGCCACCTTTAGCGTTGTTAGTCCTATTTGCTTTTTAGACTCTTGAATGTTGTGGCATCAGGCCAGCGTGCACCTCCCTATATCTATAAATATCTGTGCACTTGGAGTCTGGCTGTGTGCACGGCTGGTTTGTGCGGCAGGCCAAGGTTTGTGTGCAGATCACTCACCACTTCCTGTCTCCACTTAAAGAGGCTTTGTGTCAGCACGGATTACCAGTGGACTTTACAATACAGATGCCACTCAAGTCTGATGAGTTTACTGTCTTTAACCAACTCTGTGCCTGTGTTCCCACACACCTCAACCATGCAACAAAACTGATATCAGACTAGGGGCTGGCTGTGCAGTTAAAAAACTTTAATCAAATCAATATCTAATTTGAAATCATCAGTCATATGCTTGGGTCTTTTAATCAAAGAGTCTCTGTTTGCAGCAGAGTTTAGATTTTGAAGGAATAAAATTGACTATTTTTTGTGTTAAATAGCACTGATTAGGTCTGTCTGGTTTAAGTTCATGAAATGAAGATTGAAAGACTTTTTATTTGGTTATTTTTTTTTAAATCAAGAAATATGATGGAAAAATGTTGTGATTACATTCTTTTGATATCTCCCAATGCTATAGGTTATTGAATGATAGTAAACCTATATTTCAGACATATTTATTTTTCTTTTCTTGACTACAGAACAAAAACATTGACAAACAAAAGCTGTCTGATTTAAAAAAACAAACAAAACAACAAAAAAAACAACATGTGAAAATATCATATGTGAAGATGATAATTAACAATAAACACATGCAAAGTGTGTTTCTGTGGAAGTGGTAGGAACAATGGATAAAAGCAACTGGGATTGCATGGCAGATGTTTTCATTATGAAACGTTGATTATCTTACCAGACCATGGCTTCTCTGGCTTTATCTACCCTGGAAATTGTATCCCGGTGATCTCCTGTACGAATGGTGCCATCCTCAACTAATATGAGAAATAACTCTGCACAAAAACACTTCTGGCAATCAACAATGCTTTAGAACTACAATGACCACAAAATAGGCTTTAAGTATTAAAAATTAACAATAGAAATTGAAAAATGCTAAAATTGACCATACTATACTGTATACAACTATCCATTGAATTGAGAATGATGATCCATTGCTAGAGTAATGTACAATTCAAAATACAATATCGTATTGTTGTCAAAAGTGCTCAAAATGGCGCCATACATACAACAGGAAGCTGAAACCCATGAATACTTAAAATCGGTCATCTTGTTAAAAGCATGCTTACGCACCAATGTGGCCAGATGAACTGCCTGTAGAGCCTGTGTCCTGGCTCTCCTGGGGCTGGGTTTAAACCAGGCCTGTACGGCGTCCTTGTGTGGGACCTGATTTGGCGCTCTGCAGTTAAATGTCGGTCATTTCGCCCTAATATAACCCTGTGCCAAAGTGGGCCACCCAAGCCCAGGGGAGCGGTGCACCATTGATTATTTTTGGAGAAATCTATTGGACCCAGGCAATAGAGGCAGATCCATGTGTTTTGGATGGTGAGAAAAAGTCACATGTTGTTGTTCTATAAAGGACATGTTTCTACTAGAGTTTCTGATTGTGGAAAGTTTGTAGTTTGCCCATGGCTTGGCCCTACTTTTCCACAACCCATCTTCTAGGTTGGTTAAATATATCAGCTAGAGTTTCACGCCCCTCCCATAATGATTATACCCTGTTTAAATCAATATAGTGTCCGTGTGTGTATGTGCGTTAACATGAGAGGCAATGGCAGAGAGTACTTTGTGTACAGAATAAATATTGATACAAAGTAGGCAAGGGTCCAATTGATCGACAAGCGTGTAACAGAAGCGCTACTGCTGCTGCTGGCCTAGCCCCGTGCTATGTTTGGTCTGTCACAGGAGGTAGATGCTCTGTGCGTTTGGTGACAGTGACGAGGAGAGAAAGCTGGACTGATTTTTCCTTTTTTTTGCGGGAATTTGGAGCACTAACGGAGAGCTAGCGGCTAGGTCATGAGTCAGCTGCACCTGTGAGGAAACGGGCCACAAACGAGGATCTTTGCTGGGCTAATGTGTGACCGGAAGAGCTCCAGAAGGCACGCAGGGAAGAGGGAGTCATCTTCTCGATCGTCTGAGGCAGGGTTGCGATCAACAGATGCTGCTGCAGCCGTAGAAGTGCCCGTAGCCCTCCCAGATGGTATGATTTTTATGATTTTTAAGCAAGAGGATCCCAAAAACGACCACGCCCCCTAAAATAAGCCACTCTGATTCTTATCTTGTGCAGGGATTTTGTTTTATCGATGCTTATCTCTGCTTATTGCTTGGATGAACCTGTTGTTTTGAAAATGGGTGTCAACTTTTTTTTTCTCCAGTGGCCAGTGCTCTGCAGCTCAGAAAGAGTTTATTTGAACTTTGGTCTCTGCCCTTCAGGCTCGCTTTCTCCCACTGTATTGTTGGAGCTGCTGGTCTTTGGAGAATACACAGGAAATCACTGTAACTACATGGGAATTTTGCTTTCAAGTATTTTTAGGTATTTAAAGTTGTCGTTTACTGCAAGTCGTTGAAATCGTGCTAAAGTTGATTCTGTTTTCCCAGAATTTGTCCATAGAGTTGGCTTATCGACATGATTATTTAAACAACCCCCCCGGGCTGTTGTGAAGAATTGATTATATGGCACCCCATTCTGAAAGCACTGACGCACAACAGTGCTTGTAAGCAGTTTACCTTTTTAGTTAAATTAAGATGAAATCCAGATAACATTTTACTCAACTAAAGATGTCATCCAGTGTATTAAAAATAACTGCACAGCCTGCCCGCCTTCGTATCCTTAAAATTGTGACATTAAATGAGGAAGAACTGATATCTGCGTGTTCTCACAAAGCCCAATGATTAGTCTCATAAAGATAAGGCCATAGTGATGTGTTTATGTGTGAGAGAGTGGAGTCCACTGTTAGTTGTGTCAACACACCCAGGCCTGTGTTAAACTGCACTTTTAATGAAGGCAATAGCTCACCTAGCAGCTCACTAGATTTAGCAGAGAATATGTGATATAAAAGCATTAGCTGCATTAGCCATTTGCTTTGTGTATATTGTTTACTTGAGTGGAATACAGACAAAAATAACTGTATGATTTTAATTGAATGGAATCTTGTTTGAGACTAATTCATATAAAACAGATGGCTTAAAGAGAATAAATGTCTTTTTAAATTTCTATTTATTGCCTTCTTTTGTGGATTAGTTTGAGTTTTTCTGTTGGGAAAGAGTGAAAATTACTGCTCAGCTAGGCTAGTTTGAGCATATGTCTATGGTTAAACGCACTTAATTATATTTAATAAGACATATTGCCTGGGTGTAGCAGTTATCATTTGCATGTCTCAATCATAACTTTGAGTTATGATAAACTCAATAGTTGCCACAATATTTGGCTCAAGCCTGTGTTGGACTTGCATAGGCTACCTGCATGCTCTAATGTCAGTGATACCAAATACACTTTGTCTCAGTAAGGTCAGGCTAGCATGTTTCATGGCCTAGCTCCTGCATGTTCCAGTTTGGTTTACATTTGAGTGAACTGAACAGACACTGGTTCCTCTTATTTGGAGAAGGTGGCGATGTTGTTCCTCAATCACTAAGGGAACTTAACCATGCAGTCTATGTTGTACTATTGATTTACCTTATGAAGTGTTGAGCGTGTATTCCCATATTCTTCTAATTTAGTCTGTATTGTTCTTACTTTTGGTTTGTTTGCCCCAGCTGCAAACAGGAGCTGGACATCACATGAGCTCCTGTGTCAGTGCTGCAAACTTATCTAATTGGAATGACAAGCACAACAAGGAGATGTAGAGACCTTTAACTTGATAATGTTGTGTTAAGTAGTGTGTCACAATACTAAGCAAACTCCATTTTGATTTTAAGGAAAAAGCTCAATACTGATTTGGTTACCATGATGAAAAAAAAACACCTCAATTTTGAATAAATGTAAAATGAATTGAATTATTTGTGCTTTACATACATTTCTGAATCCTTTTATCATCTCCGTATTGTAATTTTCAACACATAGTGGTTCTAGTTTGACTACATCTGAAAGTTCAAGAGTATTGATACTTGGTCACATCAATATCACGTTTTGATAGTAGTTTTGGTATCAATTTGTAATGTAAAGTAATCACCAACTTTTCTTGTATATTTATTGATTGCATGTGTTTGTCTCTTTTTACAGTGAAGGAGTTTCTTGCCAAAGCCAAAGAGGATTTCCTGAAAAAATGGGAAAATCCAGCTCAGGTGAAAATGAGCATTTTAATTGCATTACTTTGACTAGTAATTTGCTCATTGCAAATATCTTGCCTTTCCTCACTTGTTAATAGAAATATTGCCCCCTCTCCTGGTCTAAATCAGTACTGTGTCATTAAAGTTTACAGATCCCTGATGTTTTGTTTTGTGCCCTTTAGCAAACAGCAGCGTTGGACCACTTTGAGCGCCTGAAGACCTTAGGGACCGGGTCGTTTGGTCGAGTCATGCTGGTCAAACACAAAGAAACAGGCCAGCATTTTGCCATGAAGATACTTGACAAACAGAAGGTAACGTGCAAGGGAATCCTATATATTTTGTTTTGTTGTGTAGGAGTACATTATTTATGGAAAAGTATTTTTTCTGTAATATTTCAGGTAGTGAAGCTGAAGCAGATAGAGCACACACTGAATGAGAAGCGGATCCTACAGGCCGTCAGTTTTCCTTTCCTGGTGCGACTGGAGCACTCATTTAAGGTACCAGCACATGGGATTATGTGATGTTATTTTTATTATGTTTTGTACTGTACTGCTGCTAGAACCAGGAAGTACAAGTATGAAAGTCCTGTGGCTCAGAGAATAGACTTTAAAGCAGCTCTGCTCATGTCCAAGCCTGTCCATAGCCTAGCACCAAAGTACATCTCTGACATGTTAGTGCCATATGAACCATCTCGCACTCTGAGGACCTCAAGGACCGGCCTGTTGGTGCCCAGAGTCAGGACTAAAAATATAGAGTCAGTGTTACAGCTTTTCCAGCTAAAAAGTCTTCCTGAAGATGTGAGACAGGCCTCTACTCTGAAACTCTGAAACTGTTGAAATCCATTCAATTTTTTTAGTGTTGCATATGACAAATTAAAGGCTCTAATCTGCCTTCTATATTTTAAAATGAATTGTAATGTTGAAGCAATTTCAAATTCTTTGTGTATTAAATAAACTTTCCTTTCCTTGGATAGTACATCTGACTGATGCCTCAGCACGGCAGTTGTAGATTTAACAAAAGGGTCAGCCAACTCGATCTTTGTTAAAGCTGACCGATCATGTCTCAAAAATATCCTAGTCTATATATTTTAGAACTAAATGAACAAATGAACATCTTTATGGCCTTCTGGCCTGCAACTCAGTCTGGCCCTTGACCATGATTTGCTGTGGTTAATGCCGATATTTTAGACTCCAGCCACTTCATTACAGGTAAAGAAGAGTTAATATGAACTCTTCCCTCTGCAGGACAACAGTAATCTATACATGATAATGGAGTATGTCCCTGGAGGTGAAATGTTCTCACACTTAAGGAGAATTGGTAGATTCAGGTAAGATAATTCATAGTTAAATACACATATGTCTTAATTACTTCTGCAGATGTTTTAAAATGATAAATATATTTTGCAGTGAACCACACGCCCGCTTCTACGCAGCTCAGATTGTACTGACCTTTGAATATCTTCACTCACTGGATCTCATTTATCGAGATCTAAAGCCCGAGAACTTGCTTATTGACCAGCAAGGTTATATCCAGGTAAGAAATGGCCACCTACACTTAATTAATACATTTTTGTTAGTTCCCTACACATATTTCTAATACCATGACTTTTGCACGGTTTATAGGTAACAGATTTTGGATTTGCCAAAAGAGTTAAAGGCAGAACCTGGACACTTTGTGGAACACCGGAGTACCTGGCCCCAGAGATTATCCTCAGTAAAGTAAGGCGAAGACACTGGCCCACAAATCACACTGTCTTCTTAAACATGACATGTGTTTGACTTTTAACTGTATTATTTGCTGTAGGGTTACAATAAAGCCGTGGACTGGTGGGCTCTGGGAGTGCTAATCTATGAAATGGCAGCTGGTTATCCTCCTTTCTTTGCAGACCAGCCTATTCAGATTTATGAGAAGATCGTATCAGGAAAGGTGAGACCAAAACAGGTTCATGTTAACATTGTGTACATTGGTTAAGGATGTACAAACAATGTGACCTCAGAGTTTATGTGTTTGAATTAAAATGGAAAATAGTGAGTCATAATTTTGAGAAACTGCATCTCTTGTGGGATGCTCCCAGTCCACAGCTGTCAGTCTGATCCAGCAGACGTGTTACTGTGGCTGAAATTTTAATGAGGTTGACTTAATGTTGGTATTGGTAGAATCATATCAGAGTACACTGTGCATAGTAATTTGTTGCGGGTCTGAATATTGGGCAGGTGAGGCTCAGACATCAGACGACTACATCCTCATTAGCTGTTTCTGCAGTGAGCACCTCTGTCTTTGTTAAGAGCCCTGTTCTGTCCTGTGTTGCCGGCTTCCTGTACTCCACTGATTGGATTTGGATGTTACATTAAAATGTTGTGAAATAAAACTCACATGCATCAAAGCAGTGAGGGGCTAGAGTTCAAGTGATAACTGCGATGAGCTGTTATCATCATTTCATAGACTCTTAAACTGAATACTTGTATCATATTTTTATGACAAATTTATCTGCAGGGGCCACAAGATGTTGAAATATGCAGTTGATTACAACTCAACTTTGCAAAAAATCTAAGAGAAAACTGCTTTGCTTTTGTCTTGCTGCAGGTTCGCTTCCCGTCCCACTTCAGCTCAGACCTTAAAGACCTGCTGAGAAACCTGCTCCAGGTGGACCTGACCAAGCGCTTTGGAAACCTCAGGAACGGAGTCAATGATATCAAGGGTCACAAGTGGTTTGCCACCACCGACTGGATCGCCATCTACCAGAGGAAGGTAAGAGCAGCTGCATCCTCTGCACACATCATGTTACACTTAATATTAATGAATTTAATCAAATAAAACTATATCACCAACTATACTAAACTATATAACTAATAGGGATACACAGTAGCAGTACAAATATCATCAGCGGATGTGTCAATTTTTTTTCATATAATGGCATCTGTCCATTGTGGAAAAATTCCCAGATATATTCCCCCCAGTCTCTTTGTGCTACATGCACATTTGTCAGTGCATCAGATGTGATGTGTCTTTTTAAACTGACTAGTGAATTAAAATTAAAATGGCAGAGCAATGGAGTCAAAGATGCATCTGTATGTATTGGTTATTGACCACAAAAGCAAGACAAATATTGGATATTGCTTAAATTCAGAACAGACTCCCACAGTTCACAGTATAAACACATGCTCAAGGCTCCTGTCCAAACGGAGCAAGTGGAGTGTAAATATTAGACTGTGCAGCAGTTTGTTAAAATGCAAGTAACTAGTAATGTTTTGGGTACAGAAAAGGAGCATTTTATTAAATTACTTAAACTATTATAATGTTTAACCTTAAATCTATTCACTACAGATTCTTCTACTTTTATTATTCTCAAAAAGGTTCTTAGTTCATAATACGGAATTAGAATTAGGGGTGGGACAAGACAATTTGAGATTGAGGCATGACAAGATTTTGATGATATAAAATAAATTTGTGTGATTCACTTTAATCTTTGCCTCAGAATTTTTTATATTAATTTTTACTTTATATTTTTGCTGTCATTGTAGCACCTTATCAAGAGGTCTTGTCCCACCCCTAACTAGAAAAGATTGTATTGTACAAAATTATTTACATTTACATTAGCATCTCTGACAAATTCGACTAACATTTGTTTTAGGTGGAAGCTCCCTTTATCCCTAAGTGCAAAGGCCCTGGCGACACAAGCAACTTTGATGACTACGAGGAAGAGGAAATCCGAGTCTCCTTCACAGAAAAATGTGCAAAGGAGTTTGCTGAGTTCTAGGTCCAAACCGCAAGCAGTGGAGAGCTACTGAGACACAGAGATTTAGAAAGGGTACTGGGGTGGGAAGTGCTAGCGTGGACTGCTAACTTGCTTATTTGTAATGACGACAACAATGTAACACCCCCTCCCTCCCCCCCAGGTGGAAATGTAGGCTAAGTGCAGAAAGATCTAACAGAACCAGCAGTGTTGCCTTTTCTAATTGTTTCACAACTGTTACCTATTCATTTTATTTATCCCTCTTGTATTTGTGGCAGGGGCTTGACAAAGACAGGCGTAGTGCGTAGTGGGTCGTGGATGTTCAGTAAATGCTTGTAACTCTCTGATGGCGTAATGACATGTCTCTTGAGTTTATTCGCAGGTTGGAGACTTTGATTTTTGTATTAAGGTACTGGATCTGCGACGCTGCTGTGTTTGTGAACGGGCTCATCTTCGCTTTACAAAAACAAGTGATTGATTGTCAGCATTTTCACCCCGGTTACCCCTAGTCCATCTCCTCCATCCACAATCTGTCCAAGCAATACCAAGTCCAACAGATGTGCCTATTGCAATGCCTCCTCATTGGAAAAAAGAAAAAGTGGGGAGAGATTTGGTGCAGTTTTGGCTACTTTTGGATCCAGTTTGACCGGGGATTTGCACTTGCCTTTATCTGCTCGATGTGGCATGATGTTTGGGTAGATGACATGCTCACAATTTACTATAAAAGCAGTGAAGGTGAGGGTCTATTACAACTTATTTTGAATAGGTCTTAATCCTAAATGCGATGGTGAGGTCTGCATTAAGTCTCTTAGCTGAATTTATTAGAGCATTTTAAAATCCTATTGGTGATCATTTTGTCATTTTATGTCAAATCTCTATGTGCTCGTGTGTTATTTAGTGCTCAAGGATGGGGTCATCAAAGGTTAAATGGCTGGGATTCTGCAGACATGAATATTGTGGTCACACTCCTGAGAATTGTTTATTTATCATAGTACATTTATACATGTATATTGAAAAAAATATATATATATGATAGATTACATGAAATAATCATCTATCTTTTCAGCTTTGTCTCATGGCTGTGAAATTGAATTATGATATAATTTAAAAAGTTGTTATAAAATTCTGCCAAATTTGCGAAACAAGAGCAGTTTTCTGTGTGGAGAATTTTAATACATAAAAAGTAGCAAAATGTTTCAACAAAATGTATGTGTTATTTTTCTACAATATCATATTCAAGAAAGATTGCTGAGCATTTTGCTTTATAGTGCTGAGGTACCCGGGGTTGTCAATAACATCATAAATGCAGTGTAAATGTTGTTTTGGCTTTGGTCATTACCCAGAAGAGGGCAACAATTTGCTGAAATTTGTCACAATTACAGAGCTTGCTTTATTTTTTCTTTTTGTAAATATCTTCTTGCAACAACTTAAGATTTACAGCCCAACCAAATTGTTTGAATTCTTATTGTTTTATTGTTAAATTTAAACTGACCTTAAATTCCCCCTTTTGACAAGTTGATTTTTTGTGAGTGCAAGACAATCGCAGACCAAATCCTGAGGCTGGTTTGTTGACTGAAATGTTTTGATGAAGGATGCTTTGGTCCCCTCCTCTTCGTAGGCCCTAGGTGCTATATACTTTTTCATTTCATGTTGATGCTTTTTGTCAGTTATTTGGTGTGCATTGTTCCTTGTCATAATGTCTTGTAACATGACAATTTTGAGAATGTTTTGATTCTAAATGATTTCATTTGGGTGGGTACATCTTATTTTTTTGGTCTCTCGATGTAACCTAGGTCAATGCCGGGATACTTATTTTGAATGTCTTAAATCGTCTGCAGATTTTAGTGCTGTTTTTGAATCATATTTCTGAAATTAAGCAACCAAACTAACTGCAAGCAGGACTCTCCCTGGGCACGACAAATTGATGTTTCCGCAGCACGCACTGGCAGCGCTGTGCAACCTTTGATTTGTCTGAGTGTTACATAAAACCGTGGACTGCCATCAACTCGTGTGGTCATTTGCAAATGGTAAAGCACATGTCACTGTTTTAATTTATTTTGAATCTAAACAAAGTACACCGCTTGACAAAGAGCACATGTATATTTTTGTTCTGGCAAATGATTTGATCACAGTTGGTGGTATTGAGCCTTGATCCACACAAGACAATGTTATATTGTCGATTTAAAAACAAGTCTGTAAATTGTCTCTTAATCAGTTAAAACACTATCAGCTGCTCTGTGCTTGTCTCCTGTTTTTGCCTTCTTCAATCATGTTTTCCACACACTGTTCATTAAAACATAACACTTTTTACATCTGAAATGTTTTGTGTTTATATTTTCTAATTGTATTTTCAGAAAAAGGAGAAAAAATTGCAAAAACACAACATTAATCTTTTCCTCATTACCTGGGTACAGTGATTGTGTAGTCTATTGTACCTTTTGGGAAACAATACTGTATATCCTTGCCTTTGACAGTCTTAACTATCTTACCCTCTGGAGAACTTGACAATATCCTTAGAACACAACAAGTATGTCAAAAATATAAAGTAATATTTTGCAAAATGTATCATTCCAATAAAGTTTTACTTGTTAAAGACTAAAATGCCTCGATTATATGAGCTATTCTCACTAATTTCATCTCTTCACTGGCTACCCCGGATGTCAAGCTAAGGTAATTTAAAAATTTTTTTTAGCTTTTGTGAATGGTTTAGAATGATGCAGAAGCTCAGTTAAATAATGCAGAGTTCAGTGGGTCACGCAGCAGGATCAATTACCTGCTGTACTTCAACCTCTCCAAATAGACTATCTCCTGCCCCCTGCAGGCCATTTTGGAAATTGCAACTTCACAAGCATAAATTTGAATTCGCTTTCTTGGTTGTGCGCGAGTTACTTTGTATATGTTTGTCTTTTATTTTACTATCAAAAATATTCAATCGCGTTTTATACTTGTATGTATATAATGTATTACTGCAAACAAAAGAATACCCGCGTCCTTTATCAATAGACCTTTACAAGATTTAACAACGTTACGCGCGCCTCTTTTTGTCGAGAGTTATAATTTAAGGGTGGCCTTATCATTTTCTTTGAAGAAGTTGATCTCACGACTCGACGCGCACGCAGGGTCTAATTCTAGCCCTTTAAGTAAAACATGTCGCCTCTAACCTCTACTGCGCACATGGGGCTGAGCGCGCGCCATCCTCGTTGGCTCGCGCCCGCACAGGACTGCCATTCCACCTTAAAAACCTCTACCGAGTGAAACTTTTGCCTTTAACTCCGCGGTTCCACCTTAAGCGCACACGCAGCCCGGGCTGGCGTACAGCGAGGTTTCCGCTTCTCAGTCGGGCTCGGACCGCGGCTCACGAAAAACATTGTGTGCCATGAACAAGGTTGACGCACTGAAGTAAGAAAAAGCAAGTAGAGAAGAAAGCCTCCGCGCATTACCAGGATGTCTGAACCCAAGTTCCGCGAGTGGATTTTGGACACTATCGACTCACTGCGGTCGCGAAAAGCACGGCCGGATTTGGAAAGGATTTGCCGAATGGTCCGGAGGCGACATGGGTCCGAGCCCGACCGAACCTGCGCCGAACTGGAAAAACTGATTCAAGAGCAAACCGTGCTCAAAGTTAACTACAAGGGCTCCATCTCATACCGAAACGCCGCCAAGGTGCAGCGTAGGAGCAGAAAAAAGGACGATGTAGCGTTAGCGGCGGCTGGGAGAAGGAGCGCGACGGAGGAAGCCAGTCACTCAGACTTGAGCAACGGGGACAGCGCTGTTGGTCCCGCTGACCAAGATGACGAGGATTTGGAGGTATGTCCGCCTGATGCTAGGCTCACCTTACTTGGGTTACGCTAACGCACCATTCAAGATTAACAGGTGGAGAAAAACAGTATGGAGTGTGTGTTTGGGGAAAACGTGTTTTGTCTGAAAGGGTGCGTTTTGCAAGTGCACTCCACATTGCCGCAGACGGGGAGCGCCGAGGTGGAAAAGAAAAAAAAAAAACCTGAAGGTGCGTGTTCGGCCAGAGTACGTGTGGGCTGCTTCACCCGCGCTCCAGTTGTACTTTTAGCGGTTTAGTGAGTCAATATTGCAAAGTTGTGACGTACCACTCCTTCACAAAACATACGCCACCATTATTGTCAGTAGAAAGCGCTTTTCGTGCCCCAAAGTCGGCGTTGGAGCGAAGGGAGGAGGACTCCGTTAGTTGACAGAACTTCACCCGGAAACGCAGCGGAAGTAGAAACAAAATAAAACTCATGTGCTCACGGCTGTTGAATATCAGGTTTATTTTGAAACCTGTATCTGGAAATGTACATATGGACAGTTCGTGTTTTGTCGTCGTGGGAGTGGGTAAAGGAAGAAAAAGTCTCAGACGCCGCGGATGCAGAATAGGGACGCTAGCTGGGACATTGTTGGGGAGTTGTTGAGTTGGAGGACAGCGGCGAGGCTCAATCAAAACGCCTCATGTCATGTCACTGCACATGATGAGGCACGCTGTCTCAAAGAAGACTCGTGCATACACCTATTGTTGTGTTAAACCACTTGCAAATCAGAACTGTTAGTGGCTACAAAACTGTCCCTCAAATATACCAAGTTTTTGTCTTAGTATATTTCTGATATTCTAAGCGAGACGTGATTGCCGTCGCAGAGCGTAAAGTCGAGCCCCTGCTTCCATTGTCGGACGCAGTTAAGCCCGGTCACGTCTGACGCTCGGTCTTGGCTGTTGTTGTGGCCTCTTTCATCATGTACAGCAACAGCATCACTTATATAAGGCGTTAAAGAATAGGTTAACAGTTTAAGGAGGCCATCTATCGATTTCCAAAGTGATAAAACACACAAGACCGGGTAGGACTGGGAGCAAACGACCGCAAAGTGATCGGGCAGCAGCGTTAGCAGCAGCCGGATGCGCCTGTCCGATTTGGGTTAAGCTTAGATCAAATGTGTGTTCTGCGAAAGACGGTAGAAAAATGCTTTAGGCCAGTGTTTTGACCTGGTCTATCTCGGTTTGGCCGAGTACAAGGGTCAAATGTTGTGTGTGGAAGCGGGCGCAGTACTCGCATGTTTTTACTGTAAAAGCGTGCAAAGTCAAAGTGTTTGTGGGTGGGGGTGTTGTTCGGTCGCACCAGAGCGGGCCGTGGAGGTTTGACGGTCGAGATAAAGCTTGATATGACGTGCCACAGCCTGAGGAGCGCTCCGTAAAACAGAGCTCAGACACAATGGCGAGCTCTTCTCCGCGGTTCCCCAACTCCATGCGCACTTTGGAGAGAATTTGAGCAAAAAACCCTACCGCCTCCCATCGTCCCTTTCGGTCGCTCGCCCCATGCTCGCATTATCAATCAAGGAGACGCGCCCTGTGCGTCGATTGTGTTTGTTGCGACAGAAGTCCCCGTTTGGGGCTCATTGTGTCAGTCTGGTTTTGGTCAAAGTTGTGTGAAATGCAGCGCGATGGGTGAAAGCCATACAAGCGGCTCTTTTCACAGAGCGGGGCGGGCTCAGTGCGCTCTTGTGCTCTGCTGCTGCTGCTGGCTCTTGGACACGCAGTCGCTCATACTGAGCCTCTCGACAAAATCCCAACAAACGAAACGAGCGTTTGTCTAAAGAACTAGTTCACCGCCACAACACATCCCCCAGCTTTACGTGGGACATGGAAGTGACCGAGCTGCAGGCTGCACGAACATGAGCGAGTGGATCCGCACCGCGGAGGGACAGAGCACAGGCAGTAATTTACCACCACAGCGGTCAAACTGCGACATCTGTGTGAGCGTGTTTCACGTGACACGCTCACCATACAATTAATACACACGTTGAGACCATAAACTGTAACATAGGCATTAAGTTCATTTGTTAATGATTTTGAAATGATGGCCCTTCATCTGCATTGAACTGAAAATTACAACAATGTAACACGCAGGTAGCGGTGTGCCCCATTGAACCCTATTCACCCTAGTATATTGCATCAAGTAAGCAAAGGGGAATGTACTTTTTACTCTGAAATTTGAAAAAATGCACTATACATTTACAGAAAATGCAAAACTATTTTATGTGAGAAATCAACTTTTGAATGCTCAAGAATGCAGTATGCAAACATTTGATGTAGGAAATTATTAGGAACTGTAATACCAGCTATAAATCTCTGATGTACATGAAGTAATTTAAGATGGTATTGAACACAGTATAAATACTCAAATCAGGCTACTTTTGATTATTCATGGATTATTTTATGAGATACTGAATCATTTAGGACAATAAGGAAAAACTCATTCACCTTTTTAAAATGTGTGTATTGATAGCCCTTAGTGTCAAAATGTTGCTCATTTTAAATATGTACGACAGGCCGATGCCGCCATGGCCATGGACACGGACAGTAACGCAGAGGAGGCGGATGAGAGCCGTGATGGACAGGACGGTCACTTCTCTGCAGTGGCCTCTGTCTCCTCCACCCCTGTGCACTGCCCCCCTGTGCACTGCCCCCCTGAGCGTGCTTTCTCTGCCCCCTGCTCCCCCTCTGGCTCACGGCCTGTCCCAGGACATGGCTCGGTTTTGGACGTGGTCACTTTCCAGAAGGGTGGTGTGAGGCCCAGCTCCTTGCCCCCCTCCAGCCCCAGGGCCCTGGCACACAATGACTGGGTTTATGATTCAACTGTCTGTTCAGTGGAGCGCCAGCACCCAGGAATGCACAAAGACAAAGGTATTCACACTACGAGATGGACTTTCGTCCGCTTCCATTGTACTCAGCTACTAGAGTGCTACATTAGTTAGAATATAGAATAGAATGCTGTAATCCAACCACAAATGAGTTACTTGAGCCATTTGTATAAATGTTTATGTATTTCATGACTTCACAATCACCTCCATGTATCCAAGAGTAGTACTGTTGATTGACAAGGGACTCTGTTTAGCTGGGTTTAAAATTAACACTTGCTATCAAACTGCTATCTAAATATAATTTCATCCTTTCTTGATAAAATCCACTATGCATTATTGTCATTGATAATATCTCTAGAAGAACAAAACAAACATTCTTTGGCAATTTTTCAAAACAGAGATATCTGTTTTTGCATTAGAACTCTGCATATACATATAAATCTATAAAGACGTATTGTGCCAAATGATTGAACTAATAATTCATTGAATCGTATCAAACCATATTCACATATTTGATTTAGGATTGTGACAGCTCTTTCAATACGTTCTTACCAGATACACAATAATAATACGATTTTGTCTGCCAGAGTTGCTGCCAGTATTACTCAAACAAACATCACAGAATAATTTATTGAGAGCTCCCAAGTATGTCAGTGCATAATGGAATTGGTTGGTTTTGTTTTACTGCAGTGATCACAAAACCAGGGGTTCCATCTATAATGAGCAGTGCTTTGAAAGTGAAGAGAGAAGAGGGGAGCAAGATTCAGGAAGGAGGAGTGACGTTGGACCAGTTGGTGCCGGACTACGCTGCTCGGCCGGTACAGCCTCTGCTCTGGATCTTTCATGGGGCTTTGATCTCGCCTGGATGCCATGTTTTATTTGTGTATTTGTATTTCAGCATCAGGAAGAGCCCAGAAATGTATCCAACGGGCGACCCCAGACGCTCCCACTGCCTACTGAAAATGGTGAGTTTGTATTTGTTCTGCCATTCCACGCTCCTCATTAGAATTGTATTTTACTTGTGTCCTTGAAGAAAACCAAGTCTTGACATTTTTATAGTTTCAGTTATTTTGGGAATATTATGTGTTTTATATTAGTTTGGCTTGGCTAGCTGATTAGCTGCCTTGGCACCAAGTCTTGAATAATCCAAAATGCAAATTACTTAATGTTTAGATAACTATATGCACTTTTATGGCATTGACATCAGAGCAAATGAGAGCCAAGCCTCCAGCGTTCTCGTCCAGGCTTAAATGCTCCAACTTTACAGGCACAAAAATGTAGAAACCACTGATTGTCAGTTATGGCAGTTAGTATTATTTTATAAAACACATCATTTAAACAATTATTTTATATGATCAAAAAAGTACACAGCGGTCAATATGAAGGCTTGTCCTTAGACCCTTTTCCTCAACAACAAAAAATATTTTAGGGCAAAATTCTTTCATGGCCCTTATGATGATACAAATTGAATTAAAATCGACATTATCATATACACAGTCTCAGTTTCAGATAAATTGTACGTTTGGGTTGAGTTGTTTTGTTTAGAATAGCCCCATGTGGGCCCTCTAACGGGATAGCACAGTAAACCTGGAGGAGCCGGCTAATGACAGCTGTAGTTTTGGCCTTTTCTGTGTGCGCTATTGCCCTAAGGCTCACTTGTGTAAGATGCTTTAAATGCTTCACAAGCCAGTCTTACAAGCCTCTGACCACTTCTGTTGTTTTACCCACATTTTACTGCAAACGTATGTGTTCATAAGTCAACTCTGCTATTTAAGCTCAGGGGGAAAGGGTGGAGTTTCACTGTTGTACTGTGTATGCTTAAAGGTGCAGTGTGTAACTTTTCTGGTGGAGGATCCATCAGAAAAGTCTATGAAGATGTTATTGCTTTGTCTGGAATGTTTCATAGTATGGTATTAAACCTCTTTATCTTCATGGAGACCTCTTTATCTTCATGGAGACCAAACCAGACCAAGTTACAGGTCAGATTTGTGGAGAGGCAATCCCTCTCATAGTCAGTAAGCCCTAGGTATTTTTGAGTTATAAAACCACGTATAATTTAATAAATATAAGGTAGAGTTGTTCAGTGTCATACTGTGGAACATTTCAGGCAGAGCACCCATAGAAACAAGCAGGTGATGCACCCAAACCAAAAAGTTACATAGTGCACCTTTAACATTTCATTAAGTACATTAACTACATCCTTATTTTCAGCGTTATCATCTCCTCTCATTGCAGTTTTATATTTTTTTCTGACACTGTACAGTTTTTTCCATACTATAGCCTATATGTCTACCATGTCATAGCCATACAATAGCAGTGTTCGCAGTAGGGAGCATCTTTAAGCTTTTGTGCAACCCTGAAATCCTGATTTTCTGATATATAGGAGGTGTGGAGGAAATAAGTATTTGATTCCTTGCTGATTTTTGTAGGTTTGCCCACTGACAAAGAAATGAACAGTCTATAATTTTAATGGTAGGTTAATTTTAACATTGAGAGATAGAATATCAAAAAAAAAAAAATCCAGAAAATCATTATAGAAACATTATAGAAAATATATTATTTGATTTGCATTTCATTGTGTGAAATAAGTATTTGATCCCCTACCAACCAATAAGAGTTCTGGCTCTCACAGACCAGTTAGACAATCCTAATAAACTTGTCACCTGAATTAGACATCTGTTTTATCTAGTCACCTGTATAAAAGACACCTGTCCACAGAATCAGTCAATCCATCAGACTCCAAACTCTCCAACATGGGAAAGACCAAAGAGCTGTCAAAGGACGTCAGGGACAAGATTGTAGACCTGCTGGAATGGGCTACAAAACCATAAACGAGAAGCTGGGTGTTAAGGAGACAACTGTTGGTGCAATTGTTGAAAAATTAAGAAATACAAAATGACCATCAATCGACCTCAGTCTGGGGCTCCACACAAGATCTCACCTCGTGGGGGGTTCAGTATTCATGAGAACAGCTTAGAACTACACGGGAGAAGTTGGTCAATGATCTCAAGGCAACTGGGACCACAGTTATTAAGAAAACCAATGGATTAAATCCTGCAGTGTTCGCAAGATCCCCCTGCTTAAGAAGGCACATGTGCAGGCCCGCCTGAAGTTTGCCAATGAACACCTGAATGATTTAGAGAGTGATTGGGAGAAGGCGCTGTGGTCAGATGAGACCAAAATCGAGGTCTTTGGCATTAACTCAACTCGCCGTGTTTGGAGGAAGAGAAATGCTGCCTATGACTCCAAGAACACCATCCCCACCGTCAAGCATGGAGGTGGAAACATTTTGCTTTGGGGGTGTTTTTCTGCCAAGGGCACAGGACAACTTCACCGTGTCAACGGGAGGATGGACGGAGCCATGTACCGCTAAAATCCGGAGCGACAACCTCCTTCCTTCTGCCAGGAAACTGAAAATGGGTCGGATGGGTCTTCCAACACAACAATGATCCAAAACATACAGCCAAAGCAATGGAGGAGTGGCTCAAGAAGAAACACATTAAGGTCATGGAGTGGCCCAGCCTGTTTTCGGACCTTAACCCTATAGAAAACCTATGGAGGGAAATGATTTAAAGATGATCTGCAAAGAAGAGAGGACCAGATTTCCTTCTGATATGTGCGCAAACCTGGTCATCAACTACAAGAAACATCTGACCTCTGTGCTGCAAACAAGAGTTTTGCCCCCAAGTACTTTTTTGGCTAGAGGGTTCAAATACTTATTAAATACTTACTCAATGAAATGCAAATCAGTTTATATATTTTCTTTAAAGTTATTTTCTGAATGTTCTTTTTGATGTTCTATCTCTCAGTGTTAAAATAAACCTACCATTAAAATGACAGACTGTTCATTTCTTTGTCAGTATACAAACTGTATACAAACCAGTAAGGGATCAAATACTTCTACACTGTTTCCTACATTGTTCCTACACTGTTTCCTACATTATTTCCTACACTGTATGTGATAGTGATATGCCTGTTACAAAGGTTATAATAAAATTGGCCTTTTTAACAAACTACTTGCATGCTCAGACACAAGGTAAGCAGAGATGGTGAAACTTTTTATTCATGTTCTCTTTGGAAGTGTGAAAGTCATCTACAGATCTTTCTCACAGTATATGGCATTCAAAAAGGAAGGAAAGTATGTTGAAACTAGGGATGCAACAATATTCAATATAATATCAAATCCTTCACTACGACCATCTCATCCTCTCAATACACTCCAGCAAGTTAATCGTGTCATACTTGCAGATATGTAAGAAAACAGCTCTTTAAAGGCTGAACTCTGGTGTATTTGAAAAGGCATAGTGATTGAACAAATTATTATGTTTACTGATCATTACAATAATAAATAATTCTTCTGAGGCCTAAACGTATTGAAATTGTGCTGTGAGGTGCATTTTGAATAGTGAGAAAACTGTATTGTTGCTGTATTGTTTCTAGTTGATATGCTGCTGGAAACAAAATTTGAAGAAAATGTAACTTTAAAATATTATTATTTTAGCCTTCCATATACCTGCTAAATGAATTAGCCAGAAACTTTACTTTTTAGCATTACATTGTGCACCGGGTCTATCTATCAAGTAGCAGTAGATGTAGTCAGTGTTGGGAAGTAACTGAATACATGTACTGAAAATACGTACTCTGAATACAAATTTTGAGTAACTGTATATACTCTTTTATTTGGTGGTATTCAGAATACAGTTACTTTTCTGAATTAAAGTGTGCATGGTGGTCCTTCATCATGCAATTTTTCCAGTATTACTGAGAAAAAAGAAAACACACCTCCCGTAAAGTAAGTAAATAAGTAAAGTATTCAGAATACAGTACTCTTTATCAGAATATGTTACAAGATACATTTTAATTCAAGTATTCTGTAACTAAATACATTTTCAAAGTATTCTTGTAGTAGTAGTAGTAGTAGTAGTAGTAGTAGTAGTAGTAGTAGTAGTAGTAGTAGTAGTAGTAGTAGTAGTAGTAGACAAAGCCATCTACTTACTTTACTATAATTGTGGTCTTAGGAATAGCATTAACCAAGAAAAGGGATGGAGGCGCTCTCTCAGTGGCAGAGGAAAGTCATGTGAACGGTGGGAGCAGTGAAGATGTGTAAGTATCAGACTAAATCAAATCTTCCACACACTTTTATTTATACTTGTACAATAAGTAAGAGTCATGTCTGTATCGTGCCTCAACAGCTCAGTGAAGAAGGAGACGATGAACCCAAATCTGTTGCAGTGGACCGTGGCTGATGTGGCCAGTTACTTCTCTGATGCAGGTTTCCCAGAGCAGGCCATGGCCTTTCGATCGCAGGTCAGTGTACCTCCACAAGGGGGCGTTATGTCCACACAATATATCTCTGTACTCATGGCAGTTAATGTTCACGATCTTTTTTTCATTTACTATTTGATTTATAATGCACTTTCATATATTCTATTTGTATTACTTGTGAAATTATGCAAATGTTATTCAAAAGTTTCACACTCATAGACAAATGAATATTGTTTAGTTTAATTATGCATACATAAAACACAGCTAGGCTCAGATGCACACTTATGAGTTATGCTTACTAAGAAAAATATCTGTCCCATTTACAGGAAATTGATGGAAAGTCCCTCCTCCTAATGCAGCGCAGCGATGTATTGACTGGTTTGTCCATCCGCCTGGGTCCTGCTCTCAAAATCTACGAGCGCCACGTGAAGGTGCTACAGAGGACACACTTCCTGGAGTTTGATGACCTTTGATTCGCATTGGCACTTTCCATAAAGACTAATGCTGCATCGTTCTTGTGCATGCAGTGGCTCTGCTCCCTTTCATATGCAGCACATGTCGACAGAGTGCAGAGATCTTCCACTGTGAGAATGACCATAACAAGACCGCCATCCTACCTCTCATTATGGCCTTTGCTATTCACATAGTTTTCATTTCACCCGTGTGGCTGTGCGTGCATTGCTTAGAGAACAGACTGCTATGGTCGAACTGTTTTATTCTTCAAGAATAAAATATCTCACAGCCAAAGGGGGATGGAGTTTTGCACGTAGTGGACCGTAGGGCTCAGGTACTCTGAGAGACTGCAGCCCTCAGGTCAGGGTCCACCATAAAGTTCATTGTTTGTGTTGGTGTCTTGATATTTCTGTACTCTCCCATCTTCATGGTACTTTTCAGCCTAAACCAGAACCATAGCTGTCTGGTCCTCACCTTTAAATGAAACCAGAAGAGCTGTGAGCCAGACTGAACATATAGCATGCCCATTAGTGTTGGCTGCTCTGCTGTCACTTTTACCACCCGTAGTTACCGATGGTGGATCGTTTTCTCTAACGTTGAGATATAACCAGTATAATGCTTCTTCTGCTACCTGCTGGCAAGGCAATATGTTTTTCCTTGTTCTCATTTAAAACAACTGTAGTCTTAATAAAGTTTCATTTTGGGGAGAGACATTAAAGTATGTGACCAGGAAACATTTGCTTTCATATCATCTCTCAATAATTGAGAAGTATAATCTAATATAGGAATGCAATTGTAATTTATTGTTTTGAAATGAATCCGGCTGCTCAGGGCTCGTTTACTGGGCAGACGTGTTGATCAAATGCAATACAAATTTATATTGTCAAGTGTCTTTTTGTGGTCTATCTAATCTACTTTAAATATTACATTCCACTTTGTACAGTCCATGTTGTCTGGTGTAATTTTCATTTTTATCTGTAACATAAACCAAGTCAAGTCACAAATAAAGTTCATGACTGTTTAATCTTTTGTTTTATTTCCTTTTTGACACTGACATACTGTGTATACTCTCAAACCAACACACAATTTGAAAAAAAACAAAACACATGTAAACAGATAAATTTCCTCTGTATCAATGATAATTTAATGCTGATTACCAAGCAGAGGAAAAGCTTGGTTAAGGCCCTTTTCAAACAATATTAAGTGTATCCACAAATGGGGACAAGGCGAAGCTGAAAACGGTGATACATTTAAAATCCAAGACTAATTTGACAACCAGAGAGTGAAGGTCACTCTGATCATCATTCACACAGGGCCACACATGTCAGCTCCAGGCTGCACACCATTTCAATAATGCATTTCAGGATCCTGCTTTTACGGCTCTGAACCAAAGAGATTTTCCGCAGCACAATGTCTAATTTTGAAGAAAATGCAGTCTAGATTCCAATGTTTGGTTTTGTAATTTACAATTAAACATCCAGTGCTGTTGTTGTTGTTGGTTTAATGCTCAGCCCATGTCTGTTCATATGGACCTAACATGGTCACCCTGCGTTATGTTTTTCCAGCTGTTTCAGTTTCCCCATTAATCTAAACCTTAACCTTGTACAAATGTGAATCCTCCGGCTGGGTGCTCCTGGCCAACATCCTGGCTCTGTAGACCTGGAGAGGGTTTCCTTGTCGCTGCACTGCAGTGACCCACTGCTCCTGACAGGTTTCCTTAAGGCCTCTAATCAAGACTAATCTCCTCAGGAAAGCACTAACATGGACCACACCTCATTTGTTGGGGCACCCACAGAAAGAAATAAGATTGATGAACTTTTGTATTTATTATATGGTCACATGGGATAATTAATTAAAAAACATGACTCATGAGGTAGCCAAAATAAATTACCATTAGGCCTATTCATGTTCACAGGACATGTTATAATACATAGACATTTATGCACCACTAAAACATAAATTAAGACTTTTCTCAAAATCCCATTGAAGGCCACAACCACAGCTGCGCTCCCATTTTGGCACATCTCTAAGTGGTTTATGGTCAATTTCTGCTCGACATAAAGAGGTCTATAGGCCACTGTTTGTTCCTGGCTCTACAAGATGAAGGGCAGGATGGAGGAGCGCAGAGTGGGGTAATCTCTGAACTC
This sequence comes from Taenioides sp. WSHXM2023, assembly GCA_029959045.1. NCBI lineage: Eukaryota > Metazoa > Chordata > Actinopteri > Gobiiformes > Gobiidae > Taenioides > Taenioides sp. WSHXM2023. Next base: position 14,877,754 of record CM057101.1, on the reverse strand, counting down.
CTTTAAGTAGCTCCTGTGTTTGCCCTTGGCCCACACGGTCATCTGGATGAACGCCACCGCCGTGAAGAAAGCCACGGGCACACATTGGGTCATCACCGTGAAGCCAATCCAAGAGCCCAGCTGGACACAAGAAGTTTACACACAAAACACGAATGAACGAGCACAGATGGTCAACAGTAGATGGCAGTATAACATGTATAACAACATGTTCAACAACAGAAATACACAGCCAACAGTAGCCTGATGAAAGAGTCATAATAAGCCTTTGCAGCAACCCATTTTGAGATTTACAATAACTTACAGTTAAAGGGCCCATATTGAACATTATAACATTCCAATATTTATAGTTATAATGCTATTTCCTCATCAAAAATATACCTGCCAAACTCTACTGGACAAAAGGTAAATGGTAGCTGTTAACTTGAAAGTGAAACTGAGCATTTTGAGCTTTGGAGATGCAGACAGACTAATAATAAAGGAAAACTCAAACATGTGTAAACAGGTTTGTTTTTGATGAGGTAACAACATTATAACATGGCTTAAAGCTCACACGAGTCAATTTTGCGTAATAAGGGACCTTTAAAGTATTTACATGTTATCTACTTTTCTTATTAACCAAAATCTGTATGTTTGGCTACTGATTTAAATGATTCATTTATCTTTTATTTGTTTGTACAAAGCATGAATGTTGTTACCTCATAGGTGTAGTTTGGACATGAAACCAGCGCAAAAATCCAGGTGAAAGGATTCTTTGTCGGGTAAGGAATTTTCTTAACCTTTGACCCTGTGAAAGAGAATCAGTGTAACAATGTACTCATTGCTGTAAACAGCAGTACACTACAATAGGAAGCATCCATAATACAGATAACACTAATTATGGTTTACCTTGAGATTTGAGGTTCCGGAGAGCGACATGGATTGAAAAGTTGCCCAACTGACAAAACTGTTATAGAGGAAAATAACATTTTACATAGGCCTATATGTGTATTTTGAGAAAAAAAAAAAAAAATCTCATTCTTACCAGGAAAATATAAAAAGCTGTATTCACCTGTTGCTGACCATAATCTAGGATGAAAAATACAGAAACAAAGGTAAAAGAGCAGATGAGATTAAAGTCTTATCAGTCTTAGTTTGGTAAGTGTTGAGATGAGCACTCACAGGGCGGAGTGTAGAGCGGATGGTTTATGTAGTATGCCATCCAAGCTGCAGAACACCAGTAATACCCACAGTTCTGAAGTAAATAGTGTTGAGAAATAAAAAACAAACATACAGCTAAAAAATATAGCTATTATAGTAATATAATATTACACACGTTATTACAGTGTTTGTGCGCACTCACTTTGAATATGTTTCTGAGCGGCATGGTCCCGTGTGAGATGCGGTGGACAAAGAGCGTCTCCAGAATGCGCTTGATGTAGTGGAAAGAGTGACACATACAGGCCAAACTAGGGTATAGCACATTCAGACCAAAATTAGAACAAAAAACTGTGCATCAAGGCAAAGCCAAGGACTGTGTCAAAAAAACAAGTCACTCACTGTACGACCCAGAGCTTGCTGCTGGTGAAGTCATATTTGGGTGAATATATGAAAGGGAGGCGGAAGTAGAACATGAGATAGATGATGAGAGGACCTGCACACTCTGTCAGAAACACCTAAAGCATGCAGACAAGACACAGGGCCAGAGTAAAGTTTATCTATGGATGTTTTTGGATAGTTAAGAATCAGTGATCTAAGGCAGACTCTGATGATTTACTCAATAAATAAAACAAACTAGAAAAGCACTCAGAGAGCCCAGACCTCCGCCAATCCCCATTTAACGAAATGCTAATGAAATTTTCAGAGTGATCCAGAATCCAGGATTTCTTCTGGATCATCACCAAAATTTAATCATCTGTTGGATTTACCATTCGGAACATTTCCTGAAAATTTCATCAAGATCCGTCCATAACTTTTTGAGTTATCTTGCTAACTAACAAACTAAAAAACAAACAAACAGACAAACAAACAGACAGACTCAGGCGAAAACATAACCTCCTTGGCGGAGGTAATAACGGTATTGTGTAGTACATTACATAACACACTATAAAAGGAGACTATACGTGAGCTTATAAGCACAGATTTCCAGATGATACGATCAAGTGTAGCAGCTGCCGGTGAAAGTGATCTCTGAATCAGCAGCTCACACAACAGGCTCAGTGCTTTACACTGGGACAGGGAGCAGGCTGCAGGCTGGAGGCTCTGGCACAGGACGAGTAAAGAGGTGATCAAGAGGATAAACGGCCACCAAAAATTAGGCCATGAGATATGTGTCCCAGAGGAGAGCATATTCAGAGCAGCTGTCAGTGAGAGGAAAACAAACCACATCAAATTGACTTAGTCTCTCTCCAGGGGTAGGTATTAATATGAGATACGCTCAGAGTCTATGTAAAATTTAAAAAGTAACATCCCATGTCACTGACTGGTCAAGTCCTTAGGCATCTGCCACATCAGTTGTGTCATAACCAGCTTATATTTATGCAATTACATAAAGTGTGCAGTTGTGGTGTGCAGGTTTGGTGTGCAGATTTGTGAGGACTTACAGTGCCCCATGTGACCTGAGGTCCCAGATCACTGAAGTAGAAGCTGGCGGTGGTTCCCACAGGAAGTGTCTGCAGGACATCTTCATCACGGAGACACTTGCCCTCTGAGGAACAACAAAACCTATTGTATCACCATATGAATACTATACACATAAAACTACCACTAAAATTAAATTACAACTAATCTCTTTGTAAGAATAACATGAACATACTTGGATCCAGTCGTAGGGACTGCCTAGCTGGGTACCACTTTGGATCTGTATGGGTTAAGAGGAAGAGCTTTGAGAAAAAAATACTTGTATATTGCAAATGATATATAAAAGTTTTCTTACTTGACTTTTGAAACAAAGCTTTGATGTCCAAAATAGTGGCAGTTGGCTCCACCTACAAACATACATACCATTCACAAAAGCATGAGTCTGCTCTGTAACACAGGTCATTCAAATGTATTTTGGCTTAAACCACAGGCGGGTATAGTCCTTGTTTAATTCCTTTCAATAGCCTGTGTGACACACATACACATTCACACTAATTATGAGTTTGCTCTGCGGCTGGGGCATGTTCTGTGACTGGAACAGGACATTCCTGACAGATGAAGAGGGATTTCTCACCTCTTAACAGCCTCATTCAGCCAATACAAAACCAACGTGATAATGGCCAGGCTTCTCATAGAGAAGATCATTAACTACAAAATATCAGTTTATGATCACTGTGCAATTTGAAGTCTATGCAAATCTATATGCTGTGCCTGCAGTGTGAAGAGCTCCTGCTCAGATTATATTTAGAGACTGTTTCATGTCATGAAACTTATGGACGGTGTTAAACTATAGAGACTGATATTTTTAGATGCGTCTATAATGGTACTATGTACGACAGCATGCTTTCTTAAATGTTACGTTTTCATTCCTCAGAAGCATAGGCTGTTGGTCACTATGAAAGATAATAGTAATCTGACACTCACCTTGTCCAGCAGCAGAAGTTTCTCCTTGGTCTTAGCATCTAAGATCTCAACTTCAAAGTACACAATTCGTTTGGCCTTTTTGGGAGCTTTCGGTTTGGGCCTCGGAGCAGACTTCTTTTCAGGTTCTGCTGTACCTACATTTTTGGCCTCTAGGGCTAGTACATCCATGTTTAATCCCAAATGCTAAATGCCTTGTTTGAAAGAGTACGGTTCAGGCAGTGAGAGTTGTCCTCTGTAGCACATACAAGTTCAACCACAACTCTAAAGGCCAACTTGAGAGGGTCTGCTGGATTCCTTAAATAGACTCTTCCCTGCAGAGGAGAACAAAAAAGAATGTCAACAGTACATTGGTCAGTGTCTGTAGTACATATGTTCAAAAGTGACTGGAGAGAGTTTTGGATATGCTCCTTACCTGAATGGCAGCTTATGCAGGGTCCATAGCCCTCCTCCATGCAGCAAAACGCACTGAAGACGAAACCGGAGAGCCCCAAGACATAATCCATAGAACGCCATTTGCAAGGCTAAATATAAGCCTCCTGATTTGCTCTGCACGAGCGCAGTAACCTTGAGAAACTACATACACCCCTATTCTGTGACAAATGCCAATGTGCTCTTTAAGACAACGCTACTGCCTGCTCTTGTGTATGCATGAATACACACTGACGGGCCATTAACAGACTGATCCATGGGATGAAAGACCTTGACATGCCAACACTTCGTAGGACCCCCAACCACCTGTGTCTGTTATGACTTTGACCTCCAGCTCAAAGACACATGTTTATTACTGCACTACAAGAGTCAACAAACAATATAATCTAGTAACACTCTGTAAAGTGTGTGGGAGAGTTAGGAAAGTGCTGATTGGAGTAACTTCAGAGGGGCCTGTCGTCACACACGGTCATCTCATCTTTACACTGTATTCTGTGGTCTATTAATACCCAGTAGGAGGAGTCCAACTCAGCAAGCAGTGGTCTCTGAGCTGCATTCCAGTTTTGCTTTGGACCAAAACATTCTCTCTTTTGTTATGATAGTTTAATGAACAGCATGCATTTATTTGCAAGGGATTAAGGATTAAATAAACTATGACTATGCGGGAAAACGATCCAAAATGATTAGCCTATAGGTCTTTGCAGTGTAGGGCAATAATTATACAAATGTAATTCTATAAGAAGAGAGAACGAACAACAATAACTGGCATTGTATTGTGAACTGAGAGATGAAAATTACCTTGAAGCTCTCTTTTGGTCTGTGCAATATATTTATTGTGAAATGCCCCTGATAAATCAATAACATTTAGAAATTCCCCAATCTAATCAGGAAATTATTGATTTGAGACTCCAATATTAAGTACTTTCAGAAAATACATTCTAACATGGTCAACATACGTGAAGCACGTATGTGTTCTTCTTACCTTATCTGTATAAAATATTATTTTATTATTAACCAAACACGGTATTTGGCGACATTTGCGCTCCACCGGCGCGCCTTGGCCAAACCGGAAATCGAAGGGAGTGAGTTCTCTTGTTGGCGGAGATGACGCCTATCAGCGGCCAGCAGCATTTCCTTCCAGAAGTTTCTTAACCTAGTTATACAACTCAGCGATTAATTTGACCCACCGTTCGATGTCATGTGGTCGCATCGTTGTGGTGCTTATAAGAGAAGACTTTCTAGACGAGGCCATCATCAGACTGTCGAAGAAAAGCTTTGTTGACAGGAGCCATCCCGTGGTCTTGCTGCAATGGCCGTAGTAGCTTTGACAGCTGCGGTGGTGGAGCTGGTCTGAGCTACGCGTGGACATGCTGCTGGATGGGCTGCTCATAGACGATTTTTACAACTCTTTATTGTGCATTGGACTGATTATATGAGGTGATATAACGTTAGATAAACATAACGCGTTTACTGTGATGGGTAAAGATTACTACAAAGTGTTGGGGATAGCCAAAGGTGCTACCGAAGATGAGATCAAAAAGGCGTACAGAAAACAGGCTTTACGCTTTCACCCGGACAAAAACAAGTCACCGGGAGCAGAGGACAAATTTAAAGAGATTGCCGAAGCTTACGACGTCCTGAGTGATGCGAAGAAAAAGGAGATCTATGACCGCTATGGAGAAGAAGGTAATTTTTGTGCTTCTGACGCTAAACTATGCTGTTGTCAGCTGTCAACAGTCAACTTTTATCTGTATTTATCATGCTTAAGTTTTCCTACAATCTGTAACATATATACCACCTGTTATTTTTATGGGTGTGGGGCCAGACTATGCAGAGGCGTGGACACAATAGAAGTAGCCAATAGAAGCTACTGGAAACAGCCGGGACTTGCATGTCCTGTCTACCTGGCTGTCTGCTAGTGTTCTCTTTTGGCATCTCAACCGTGCAGTCATTTTAACCTCTGGCTCAAATAGTCTTAAAAGCACTTGCATAATTCATAATAATGTCTAAACTCACTCCATAGTAGTTGAAATTGTTTTCTTTTAGGATGCACTTGATTAAATGGCATAGTCATTGGTTTGCCTGTATATTTAAGGTGTAGCCATTATCCATTATTGCACTAATTTAAAATACTTTACACTTGAATTTTAATTTGCATATTTGCTTCTCATTGCAGGGCTGAAGGGTAATGCTGGCGCTGGAGGTGGTGCCCACAGTGGTCCGAGCTTCAACTACACCTTCCATGGAGATCCTCATGCAATGTTTGCGGAGTTCTTCGGTGGTCACAGTCCATTTGATCAATTCTTCGCACAAAATGGGGAGGAAGACATGGACATCCATGACCCCTTTTCAGCTTTCGGGATGGGAGGCATGGGTGGTTTCCATAGATCTTTCAAAGCTCATCCTGGAAGTCATCGTAGAGCACATGAGAAAAAGAAGGACCCTCCAGTTGTCCACGAGCTCAAGGTAAGCCTAGAGGAAGTGTACTCGGGCTGCACCAAAAAAATGAAAATTTCAAGGAAAAGACTGAACCCTGATGGCTGCACTATGCGGAGTGAGGATAAGATTTTGACAGTGGACATCAAACGTGGCTGGAAAGAAGGGACAAAAATCACTTTTCCAAAAGAGGGAGATGAAACCCCCACCAACATTCCTGCAGATATTGTGTTTGTGGTCAAAGATAGGCCTCATCCAGTGTTCACAAGAGATGGTTCTGACATTATATACCCTGCTAAAATAACCCTAAAAGAAGTAAGTAAAACATGTGTTAAAATATTCACTTAAATTAATATAAAACCAAATGGTCTTTTCTTGAATCTTCCAGGCCTTGTGTGGCTGTACAGTCAATGCCCCAACACTCGATGGCCGGACCATCACAGTCACCTCCAGAGATGTGGTCAAACCAGGCACCAAGAAGCGCATTGTGGGAGAGGGTCTTCCACTCTCAAAGTCCCCTGACAAAAGGGGAGACATGATTTTGGACTTTTCTGTGAAATTTCCCGACAAACTGGGCCAAAGTACCCGTGATGCACTGAGGCAGATTCTTCCACCGTGACTTCAAATTCAGACACTGATGCACAAACACATTTCCACGTTTCTTTTGCCTGAACTCGAGGCTTGAGTGGTAACAGCTGTATCCACGTGCTGTTGAAAGGTCCCCATACTTGGGCCAGTGAAATTAATAAAGAGCCATTAAACACCCTCCCGAAGCTTTACTCCGCCTCTAAGCAAAATCTGAAAAGTCCTCCAGAGTGGGAGGTGCCCGGTGGGTTGGGGGGAGCGGGTGTGGGGCGGGCTCTGGAGTGATGATTGACAGCCGACCGACAGCCACAACAATCCAACGTGGCGCAGACCGGTGCACTCCAGACTTTGAAACAGAGCGGACATTTATGCTCTGATCACGCCGTTTCCCTTTTCTCCAGACGCGGCAGGGCTGAGAGGGGCTCCATATACTGCCCGTAGACCAGCAGTGCTGTGCTTGTCATGTAATAACCTCAGAACCGCATCTGATTCGTCGGCGGCCATTAGGCCATCCAGAAAATTCAAATGTAGTGGCCATAGTTGATTCTAAAGAGGCTGTTAGATACAGCTTTTGACTCTAAAGTCAGATTTTTAACAAATACGCACTAAAATGCCAAAATAAGGCCAGGGATAGGTATACACTTCTATTTTAGACCCATTTACACAGCTAATTAGTAGAAAAAAGTGATTTGGTGTTTAATGGCCCTTTAAGACCCAAGATTAATTAACAGTATTAACATCTACCTCAAAATAATTCCTGAAATATCATGCACATTACCTATAAGTAGGTCATGGTGCAGAAAAACAAAGTCTCTGCAAAAGGTCTTGACTGAACTGAAGAAGAATTAAGTTTCACCAAGTAAAAAGGATTTGGTTTCACAGCAGTCTGGGGTTTTTTCACAGCAAGAGCTGCCAGCAAATGTGCACAATATCTCAGGTGAAGGGCTATCTATCTCTGTTTTCATCACAGGGCACAGATGTGCAGTTTACCAACCAGATCAGTTTGACTTAGTCCAAACTAATCTGACTCAAATATTCACCTGCACTACAGATCTGTGACAAATGCCATCTGTTGGTTGGCTCTAGTTTTGCAGCCGCTCTTTAAAAGTTTCTGAGGTTCTTATTTGCAATTTAACAACACTAAAATGGACACTAAAAAGTATGACTTTTAAAATGACTAGACAATTATGCACCTTCCATGTACGTCTTAAAATTCCACAATTTTATGAACTTTTTTATCCAGTTATTTTAGTGGTACCATGAATTGGAAAACTGTGTGCCAAATTTTCTCCATTAATTTGTGTATCTTGTCTAATAGTATTGGAAGCATGTAATTGATATTTAAGTAGATAAACAACAAAAGCTTAGCTTAAACACTTAATATTTTATTTGAGCGTGTAAGTGTAGTCAAAGTGTATGTGGGAATGTTATAACTGGAAAAGTATAACATGTGACCAGTACCCAGTCATTAACGTGACTGATTTTCCTTTGTTCATTTGAACATTACAAACACACGACCTGTTTTGATTGTTGCTCCTATGGGAGTGCAATTTACAACATGTTGTGAAACTACAGCATAAATGTAGAGATGTGTCATCTGTAATGTTTCACCTTTTGTTTTTAAAAAGGTCTTTTAACTATTTCCTGTTTAAAAGGAAAAAAAAAGGTGTAAGCCTTATTTGAGTTCACATGTTTACGTTTCATTTCTCAACATTTCTCAGGTGTAAATTTTGATTTGAATTAGGTGGGGTACAAATATGTAGTACTGTTTGTTTCTTATGCCGTGTGTCTGTGTCCATATTAAACATGCAAACACATCAGTCTGTGTGGATTTTTTTTTTTCTGTGTTGGCTAATATTTAAATTGGTTGAGTTATATAATATTGTACAAACTCTTATGGCGTAGATAATAATCGTTCAATCAAGCATGTTGCAGTTCCCATGTGTAGCCACTACGGTGCAGTATAATCTCATAGTGGACTGAAGCGCTCATTAATGCCCTCGTGTTCAAATTGCAATTAGTAATGTATAAACTCAATACTTCCATGAATCAGCCGCTCTTATTTATGACCATTATTTATAGATTTAAACAAATGAAATATTGCATTTTCATAGTTTATGATTTGTTATAAAAATGATGAATACGTTTTGAAATTTTAATAGTATTGAAACATTATAATAAGCATTAATAATAACAACAACAACAACAACAAACTGCCTTCATATTTTGCAATAATAAGTCTGATGATAAGATTTTGCTAGTTAGTACATTGTTTTAGGGACACAGGAGCGGATCATTGTTACACACCCACCCTGCGCTGAAGCTAATCTGCAGTAGCGGCATACCTGCACACTCTCCTTTCCTTACTAGGCAAAACCGAGGCTGTCCATCACCAACGGGGACCGACAGACTAGCCAATTTCCTCTTTCACTAATTATAATTTCATTGACATCTGGCAGCGAGAAACCAAAGCTAAAAGGAACACGTTAAAACTCTGGTAAGAATTTGCTGGCCTGTCCTGTTTACTCGCTTTTAGCCGCAACAGTGAAGGCAGCTAACTAATCTCAGCTATTTTACTCACATTAGAAACCGAAAAGCCATCTAAATCTAAATAGGGGATCAACTGAGATTTATTTAGCTTTACAATAGAGTAGCGAAGTAATTATTCCGTGTGGACATAAGAAGTTTTATTGTTAAGAGGTGAAATATGATGCATGTTTTGTAACAAGAGCTAGCAGCTAACACTAGCATCATATGTTCAGAAAGTGAATGTTTAATAGCGCTTAAGAATCCAGCAAGGATTTTTGTTGTATGACTGAAATACTTGTTGGATTTATACAGACTGACTTAATGTTAAAAGTGTTTACCTTTATAATGTTATTTTTTGTGTCTTTTTCAGGTAAATTGACAACAATCTGGGCTGCTGGACTAGAGAGATCCAGCAATATGAGCTGTTGTAATGAATGGATTTGTTGAACATTGTGCCTGGTTTATCAAGCCCGTAAACTCTTTGGGAGTATTGTTATTCTCCTTATTGCCCAGCACCTGTAGCTGGTTTAAAGCCACATAATGCCCTTGGGTATTGGAAGAAGGAAGAAGGCCTCTTTGGTGGATAATGAAGAAGCCGAGCCCATTCGTGGGGGTCTGAACGTGCCAGGGATGGATGGATTAGATGGAGGTGGAGGCTGTGGAGAAGGGGCCACCTCTGAAGGTCTACCCCCACCCCCCAGCAGCATGAGACCCAGACTCATCTTCCATACCCAGCTCGCTCACGGCAGCCCCACCGGACGCATCGAAGGCTTTAGCAATGTACGAGAGCTCTACGCCAAGATAGGGGATGCTTTTGGGATCCCACCGTCAGAGGTTAGTCATTTTACTTACTCACAGTTAATCTGCTGTCAAATGTGAGTATAAATATCTCTAACTGTGTATGTCTCTCTTCAGATCATGTTTTGCACACTTAACACTCACAAAGTAGATATGGACAAATTGTTAGGAGGGCAGATTGGGCTGGAGGACTTTATATTTGCTCATATAAAAGGTCAAAAAAAAGAAATCATTGTCTATAAAGGAGAAGACGCCCTGGGATTGACAATCACTGACAATGGAGCTGGCTATGCTTTTATTAAGGTAAACAGGTTATTCAAAGCACAGGGCTTCATGTTTCAGAGATTTTATATTGTTCATATTGTTATTCCAGAGAATACGTGAGGGCAGTGTCATACACCAGATTCAGGTCATAAATGTGGGTGACATGATCGAGTCCATTAACGGCCATCGTCTGATTGGATGCCGACATTATGAAGTTGCCAAAATGTTAAAAGAACTGCCGAAAGGGAAAGAGTTCACCATCAGGTTGATTGAGCCACTTAAGGCTTTTGGTGGGTACATGGAGCATTAAATCTATACTAACTTTTCTGCTCTACTATTCAGACCTCAATGTTTTTTCATTTCCTAAAAAAAATACATCTAATTGTTATCCAGATATGATCAGCCAGAGATCGGGAGGGTCTCGGTCAGCATCAGGGATTCAGCTGGGCACCGGTAGAGGAACCCTGCGACTGCGGTCAAAAGGTCCTGCTACAGTGGAGGAACTGGTGAGTGTCCCTCAAATACATTTTACAATATATTCTAATAGCAATAGTTTATGTGACCCAATACATGAAAGCATGCTTCAACCTTACAAAAACATTTTATTTATCTAATGGGGATACTAATAATACTGTAATAGCTCTGGTGTATGTGAACGTGTAAAAGTTTTGTTTTATTTAATTATGTATATTTAGATGGGACAGTGCATGTTATTGAACCCCTGCAGAAATTGTAGTAAATATGGCAACTATAGCAAAGGCAGTTTCCACCTTGTCTATAGATGGGTAACAAAGAATTAGACTAAACATTACACTAAAAAACAATACAGTATACCATTTATTTGTTGTATTGTTTTGCTAAGACATAATAATAAAATACTGTACCATTACCATTCTCAGCCATCTGCATTTGAGGAAAAAGCCATTGAAAAAGTGGATGATTTACTGGAAAGCTACATGGGCATCAGAGACAGTGAGTTGGGTAAGTGCCCGTTTGTGTTTTGTATTGACCTCAGGATTCAATGTTACGACTGTTATATAATGTGTCTGTACTCTCCCTACCAACAGCGGCAACCATGGTGGAGCTGGGGAAGGACAAAAAGAACCCCGATGAGTTTGCAGAGGCTTTAGATGAAACCCTGGGAGACTTTGCGTTCCCGGACGAATTTGTTTTTGACGTGTGGGGGGCCATCGGCGACGCCAAGGTTGGACGAGTTTAACCTCATTGGAGCAACATCTGTCCACTACATTCAACACTACTAAGACTCCACCTCTGTTCATTTTTATGCTATGTTTACCTATTATTTTATTTAGAGTATATGATTTTGTAAGTTTTATTGTGAGGAGATCGTTACTGTGATGACTTCCAGATGCTTTTATTTGTCTTCCAGAGTTGTCGCAAATCTAATGGCAAATTGAGATTAAGCTTTGACCAACCTGCGCATAATTTTTGCTTCATTGTTGTAGTCGCTGGCAGGGACACGAATAACGATGGATAGGAAAATAACATTGGAGAAATTAAACTAAATGGCTAATGCAAAGTTACATTTTAGATTGAGAAGAAATTCTGATATTTTTAACACATGTAGCACTGTGCTGAAAAACAAAAGTGAATGGGATAGCATTGTACCTTGGTGGTTTACAAAATACCAACCTCTACAGTATACAGTGACGTTGTTCCATGCATGTGCTGGTATATTTTGTCATTCTTAGTTTATGCTGTTTTTAATGTTACATGTGGTTGCACTGGGATCATAGTGGAGTGTTGAAGATAAGAGGACGTCAAATCCACAGCGCATTGCTGTGCAGGAGCACGTTCTCATAAATTTGTATGTGTTTGCGGGAGTCAGTGTTATTTTCTGAAGGTCAGAAAGAAAGAGGAGCAGTGTGTTACAATGTCTGTGTTTTAAAGGTTGTTTTATATAAAGCAATGTTTTTATTGAAAGAACTCTAATGTTTTTAAAGCATTTGAGTGAGCAGTATTAAAGGATGCCAAGTTTAAGAATGGGATTATTGTGCAAAACAGTCTAAATTCAAAATGCCTTTTGTCACATTTTTACATTTTGTCCAAAGTTTGCATCGTGGTGCATGACACTGTTACGAGGTCAGATTGTTGGCAATCTTCCTCCATTATGAGTCATGGTAACTTTCTTCCATAAAAACATTTATGAATTGTTTATGCATCTGCTGTTACATACATCTCAAAAGTATTTTGGTGTTGCCTTTTCACTACCGTCTTTATATTCAGTACTTCAAAACACTATTTTGTACTACATTTTGTTTGATTTCATGGATTATGTAATGGAAATGATGCTGTAACACTGAAGAACACATTATTTTGATGGCTTTGTATTCTACACTGTTGTCGATGTCTGGTTATAATACAATAACAGTGACATGGCAGCTCTTTGTGCCTGTTTGTTCTTTACCCCAATACCATCCTGAAATATACATGGCATTACCCAGACAGTAATATCACTTTGAATGTCAGTGGGCATTAGCAGCAATGTAATTGAGACCCATGATAGTGAACCTGATAGCTCCACTGGTCATCTTCAACAGGGTCATTTCCAGGGCCAGCACAGTCTCCATAGACAGTGAATAACCACATCAACATGTGCTGAATAACAATTTAGTTTCTCTGAAAAATGTCTGAAAAGTGTTGAGGTAAACATGACTTGGCTGAAAGGGAGTCCAGGAGGACAGGGGGTGGTGACATTTACTAGAAAGAAACTAGTCCATCAAGTCTCTGTTGATGTATAACAGTGTTTTGTCAAAAACAATACTCAGTCCCCTTCACAGAGGAGCAGAGCTCCACCAGAGAAGGCTTTAACCAAGAATTCAATTGTCCCAGAAGCCAACAGCCATGGCCCGACCTCGTGCTTCCTCTCAGCCTGGGAGACTGTCCATTTTCAGCAGTCCCAAAGTGGCCTCCACTCTGCGGGCACGGGCTGTGACCTCCCGCACAGGCTCCATGGAAGATGAGCTGTCTTGTCCAGTCTGCTGTGAGATCTTTAAGGACCCTGTAGTCCTCAAGTGCAGCCACAGCTTCTGCAGGTCTTGTCTTCAGGAGTTTTGGAACAAGAAAAAAGCCAGACGTGAGTGTCCCGTGTGCAGGAGTAAGTGCTCTCTGAATGAGCCCACAGTGAGCCTGGCGCTGAAGAACGTGGCAGACACTTTTCTAAAGGAGCAGGAGCGAGGTGCAGTCGTGGCCCGGATAGGAGGAAATAAAGAGAGTGCACCTGACGAGAAGTGTGCTGCTCATGGAGAGGTCCTCAAGCTCTTCTGCTTCAATGACAACGAGGTTTTGTGCTGCGTTTGTCACACATCCAAGAAGCACCTCGGACATAGAGTCTGCCCCCTGGAAGAGGGAGCTCAGGATCTGAGGGTAATTCATTGTTTCTGTTTTATTTGGAAATAATTCTTCTGCATGTAGTTAAAAAGGTAGTCTCTCCAAATTAAACTTTAGGTAATTTTGTTGTGTGAAGCTCCACATCAGAAATGACTTAAAAAGTAAAGTCTTATAACTTATTACATTGGGTTTAATTTTGACATTTAACATCTAATTCCAGTCAGAGCTGAAGACTGAGCTGATTCCTCTGAAGAAGAACCTGCGTCGCCTGTATGAAGCCAAGCAGGAGTGTGATGACACAACTGTGCACATAAAGGTATCAACAAACTCACCAGCAGGTCACTGTTACCCCATAAACATGAGCTCCCAACAAAATCAAAACCACTGATGTGGAAATGTACCCAAATGAAAACAGCATGAGATTAATAAATAAACTGCTAAATACTCAATGCAGTAGAAATAGGTTTCAGTGCTGTGGTGTAGTCCTTTCAAAAATCTAAGAACACTCACAAGTTTAACATGAACAACAAGAATTAATACCAGAAAAGATAAACAGACCACCAGTCACCTAATAATTGGAAGATTGGCAAATCGATCTCTGATGCCACAATGGGGGTGCTCTTGGGTAAGACACTTCCCATGATGAAGTAGAGCAGTGATTCTCAAAGTGTGATTTTTAAAATTATTATTTTTGAAGTTACTGTCCCTTACTTTTGCACCTCTACAATGATATTGGTGTGTACTACTTAATCTAAAATTAGACTAAAAATCATGGATAAGGTAGTTCTAAATAATGATTAACCCAAAGGAGGACACAAAACTATAAGAGATGTATCTCCAAATAAAACAAATACTCAAACTGTAGAAGGACTGTTTGTTATTTTAAAACCAGTCAATACACCAATCAATACTTATATCCATTGGTTTCAGCATGTTGAAAACACAAAGCAATTGGCATTTTGAACAAAATATTGTGTCGTATGAATTGTGAAAAAATGGAAAATAGCCATGGGCCATCTGCCATATTCATATTGTATGTTCATTAATATACATTGTCCCTTAAATAATTAAATAAATAAATCTTAAAAATGTCCTCAGAATGTCACCCATAACTGTAAGCTGTAACCCAGGACTAGAAATATCAGCAGTGTCAGAATAGTGTGTGATAGTTAAAATCCTCATTTTGACCTTGTTGCCTTGGTCTATGCCAGAACCAGACACAGGAGACAGAGGATCAGATCCGACAGGAGTTTGAGGAGCTGAGGGCGTTTCTACAGAAAGAGGAGGAGAGCCGACTGTCCACACTACAGCAGGAGGATGAGGAGAAAAAGGAGCAGGTGAAGAGGAAGGCCGAGGGCATCACCAGGGACATTCTCATCTATTCTCACGCCATCATCGCTATCGAGAATGAGATCGCTTCAAGCGACGCCCACTTTCTACAGGTCAGTGACAGACGTTATTAAGGACTTTATGATCATTTGTCTTATACATTGCTTTTCCAGATACTCAAAGTTGCTATACAGGTTGTTCATCACTCATTTATTTCATACTCCACACACCAGTCTAAAATATCGACCCATCCTACCACCACCACCAATCACTCACTCACACACCACATTCATATTATAGGCAAGGTGGGTGAAGTGTCTTGCTTAAGGACACAGCAATAGTATGGACTAGGGCCACTGATGCCCAGCTATGGCATTAGGTATTCCTGGTAGTGGTCTCCCATCCAGGTACTAACCAGGTCCAACCGTACTTAGCTTCCAAGTTCAGATGAGGTCTGGCATTGACAAGGCGATATGGCCTCTTAAGACATACTGCTGTGCCCATGCACTGGCAAGACACTCCTCATTGCAAATAAATGTTGTGTAAAGGTCTGGATGATATAATGTTAAAAAGTGACAATACTCTATTTTGCTGATATCAGTGATTTAGTGCATCTCAACTGTATGTTCAAACACAGACTCTGTTAACTCTTCCTATTCATGGGTTTCAGAGTACATAAGCTATATAAGTAAGCACTCAAAAAGTACAAAATAATTAAAACATTGATTACTACATGGCAGATAAAGTTAAAATCACTGCAATGCGATTCAGCTCTTTGGCCTTCATCAGGGCAAACTGGAGATGGCTGTCACAGTCAGATTTAAAGTTATAGGTGAAGGTCACTTGTTCAGAGTGGAGTGGCACATAGATGTAACTGAGGGTGAGCAGATTTTAGTTCTTAACAAGATATTTATCTTATAATTCATGTTCACATGTTAGTGTAAATACTGCAATTCACCACAACAAGAAAAAATACAAAATACATTTTATGAGGATATGCTATTTTAGAAATAGGCATTGATTTAAAATTATTTACGTAAGTTTAAAGCATGTAGTTTTAAGAGAAATCAAACTCTCCATTGAGGCCTGGAAACTGTGTAGCCTTGAGAGTATAGATCCAGTTAGAGTCCCTTTGAAGACGTTTTTTCAGTCCATCTCCTCCTCTTATTGTTTCTGGAATGTGTTCTATTCATGGTTGGGTTCTTTCTAGTGCATGACCAGGAGAACAAGGCGTTACAGGTCCTTATAGTTTGTTTATATTCAGCCTGTTTTTCAGTTTTTGCGTTTTGTTCAGCCTATGTAAAAACAACCACATAATTAATGCATTTCCTTCAGGATAAATAAAGTATTTATCTATTCATAGACATTCACGTGGTGTTGCAATGACTTAATTAATTTAAATCTCAGCGTACATGTTACATATGTGCCAGTCCACTTTGAACATGTGACCTACGCCTATGACTTTAAATCTGCACTGTGACAGCCATCTCGAGTTTTCTCTGTTGAAGGCCGAAGGGCTGAAATAGGTTGCCGTAATTTAAACTTTATTTGCCATATAATAATAAAGGCTTTTAATTATTTTGTACTTTTTGAGGGCCTCCAGTTTTTCAGCTTTGTATTTGAGACTGGTCCCTGTACTGAAGAGCACCAAAAGGGCAACTTTTCACAATATACACTTTCAAGCAGCACTTCTGCCCCCTAAGGTTTTGCATAAGTATTATAACTTTTGAATAGGCACAACAGTCGATCAACAAGAAAACTCATGTGACTGAATCCCATAAAGTGGCCAGACAGCAGTCATGCCCTGAGTGACAGGCGGATTTAACCAATCACAGAGAAGTGTGGATGTTCTGAAGCAGCAAAGCACTTCTTAAAGCCAATAGTGGAATCCATTATAAACCAGCACTAAGTAAAATAGTTTCTTCATTTCTTTTCAGAATTACAGCAGCACAAGAAAGAGGTATGCATTTTCTATTTTTAACAATACATTTTCACATTTTGATTATTATAATTATAGTAATTTGTTGACTTTACAGAGCACAACTTACTTTCAAAGAACCAGAGAAACTCCCAGGTGTCCTCATTAATGTAGCCAAGCACGTCTGCTCGCTCAAGTATCGTGTGTGGGAGAAGATGGTGGATCTGGTTGAGTACAGTAAGTACAGGCCCCATTCATTCTAAAGGGGCTATTTATTATATTGAGCTGGAGGCTAAGTCACAACTATATGGTTTAAATTGGTGTTATAGATTCATTTTTGAGGATTCATGTGAAACCAAAACTAGCACAAAGTTCAACATCTTCTGTGGACACACAAATTTAAACATGCACTGTTTAACTTCTAGTGGATTATTTGCCATTTGTTTGCCTCCATGAAGATGTTTTTACCATGCTTGAAATTTTAATCAGTGTGACATTTATTTAATTACAGGTGTTTTTAGTGCAGAAAAGTAAATAAAAACTGACCTGCATCTGTGTACAAGTATAATATTTAAGTGTAATGCCATAGTGTGGAACCTTCTAAGCAATAATATCTCAGTGGAAACAAGCAGGTGACACCCCATCTACCCGAAGTTGCATAGTGCATAATTTAACATAATTTTGCCAAAAAGTGGTGATATCGATACAAGACAAATTTTTTGGATAAATGTTTTTCTTCTTAATATTTATACCCATTAACAGAGATTATAAAATTCAAAAAACGCATTATATTTTGTAATCCATTCTTAAACATTTGCTGCATAAATGTTGTTTTCCTTGCAGCCCCCATTACCTTGGACCCCAACACCGCTTACTCTTGGCTGTCCCTGTCTAAAGACCTGACCAGTGTCTCCAACAGTGGCTCTGTGAAAAAGCTCCCTGATAACCCAGAGAGGTTTGGTCACTTTGTGTTTGTGCTGGGTTCAGAGGGCTTCACTTTGGGACGCCACGCCTGGGAGGTGGAGGTGGGTGACAAGGTGGACTGGATGCTTGGAGTGGTCAAAGAGTCCATAGACAGAAAAGGTCGTATTTCCGGTTGTCCCGAAGGAGGTTTTTGGATGATCTCTTATTGTGAAGGGGAGTACTCCGCCATGACAAGACCCAGCACCACTCTAAAACTCGATTCTCCTCTGTCCCGGGTCAGAGTTCAGCTGGATTACGACGCAGGGGAGGTCACATTCTCCAACCCCATCACCATGACAACAATCTACACATTTCACGACTTTTTCACACAGAAGATGTTTCCGTTCTTTTGCCCCGGGGCCAACATCAACGGCAGTAACCCCAAACCCCTGAAAATCTGCCCTGTCAAAGTGGCTGTGTGGAACAGCGCCTCCTGGTGATACAAAAGGACACTTGCATCTATCCACTTAGAAATGGTCTCCCATACAGACACAAGCTAACTAGACTTCCACTCAATTTCACATTAATTCATTAGGGTTAAGTTAGATCTATTCCTCCTCATCCTCCCCGTTGACAAAGAAATTACATTTGGAGAAGAAATATAACAATTATTTTTATTTTTGATTAAAATGTATTACAATAAGACAATGTTAATGAAAATATTTTGATTACATTTGTGTTTATTTTGTTTAATATTTGTTTATTAACTACAGTGTTGAATCTACCAGGGGACGGTCTCGCCTTTCCAATTCAGCAGGGCTCCACAGTGCTTCTCTGTCAAAGAGTTCATCACACGGAACATTCCTTCAACGCTCTCATGAGTGTCTAACTCCCCCTGGAAATACATAAACAGGAAATACATGTCGTTATAAAACAAAAGGGAGTTATGCAAGAGACAATACATGTACATTAAGCAATAACTTAACGCATTCATATTCAGCCAAAGGGTTTTTAGGTCACCACACGTTAGTATATTTACAGTAATTAATTTGATAATGAACAGTGTGAATTCTCAATGGTTTATTTTACTCAAACAATAAAGAAATATGAAATATGCATTCCCAGCTAGTTCAGAGAAAATTACAGATCCTATCACTAACAAAATGCAAATTGTCGGTACAAGTGTGGAACGTAACAAAGGATAAATAAGTACTTTGTTACTTTTACTTAAATCATTTTTTTTTTTTTATGTGATACTTTTACTTGAGTTTTTCTTTGCTCTGGTATTTGTACTTTTACTTAACTAACAAAACTGAGTACATTCACCACTGCGCTACATAGCCCTAAAAATATGAAATGGGGTAATAGTTGGTTAAAGTAATTTTACAGAGATAAACTAATATAGGCTTGCATTGTAAATTACAGGGCATAAACTGGGATGATCTAAGAACTTGCCCCAAACAAGACTGGCTCTGCTTATGTGCAAACCCCAGGGTATATACTAAAAAAACAAACAGCAGTGGCAAACAAAAGCACCTTGATAGTTACATTAATCATAAATTAATCTATTATGTAGGGCTTGGTTCACCTCTTGTACAAATACTTGCTCTTTATCTAGTCCAATGGCCTTGTGTCAACACTTTGTACCCTGCGTGATTGATTGTGATTCTTTTGTGACATGTTTTGTGTTAAAAAAAAAGCTGACTCACTTTTGGTCCCCCCAAGTCCGTGCGTACCCAGCCCGGGTGAAGCATCATGCAAAGGATCTCATCTTTCTGGAGCTCCACAGACGCACAAACTGACATCATATTCAGTGCTGCCTAAATACATAGAATTAAGCAAAAGAGAAGATTATTTATTTAAAAAAATCTGCAGTGTGATCCAAACAAGAGAAGATGACATTTCTGCACTAAAGTTTAATTTCAGAGTCCTTTTACATTCGTACATTTGAACATCAACCAAGACATTTGCTGCAGTCTCCACATGAAACAAGAAATTAATTTCTGTCAATATCGCCCACCCCTACTATTAGATACAGTATAGTAATTGTACTAATGATGAGGAAATAGGCAAGAGGGTGAAAAATGAACTTACCTTACTGACACGATATGGTAGAACGGTCCATCTATCGTATGTATCTTTTGCAATTTCATTTGAGCTAACAATAGTGGAAATGTTGATAACAGCTGCTTTGCGACAGGACATGCCCGGCATCCCAGAATCCTTTGCTGCAGCACGAAGAAGAGAAATAAACTCCTGGAAATGTAAAATTACAATGCTGAAAAAAGTTTCAAACAAAAATACACTGCGATTACTTTGGTTCTTTTACTTGAATTATAATCATAGGCCCAACTGCGTTTGTGTTGAAACACTTGTGCATATCTTCTGGGGTGCTCGAGAAAAATGAGTTGTAAATTGCCATAGCTGCATTGTTTATGATGAGGTTCAGACCACTCTTTCCAACAATGGAGCCTGTTTGTTGAGCTGCCTCCTTAATGCTCTTGGGATCAGCAGCGTCTAAGGAATTTCAATAAACAATACAATGTTTCAGTTGACTATGTATTTACACAAGCAAAAGTAATATACCACTAAAAGTATCAAAACATAAATACAGATTAAATGGGTATGTGAAACTACAGGTTCACTGACACTTTAGTCCTGATTTAGTCCTGTTTTAAGCCCAGTTTAATGCTGGTGTAGCCTTGGTTTGGCCCTAGTTTAGTCCTGCTTTAGTCCTGGTATTAGATCCAGTTTAAGTCACAATATTAATGTGATATGGATGCAAGTGTGAGTGGACCCACAGACAGCAGGTAGATATGGTATTAGTATTAAATGACTTACCCAAACGGATAATTTTGATGATGTCTGGATATTTCTTTGCCAGAGCTTGTAATCCCTAAAAACAGTTTGTAGTAACAGTATCATAACTGGCATCCTTACGTCAACTGTAGAGTACATGTAAAGGTACCTCAGCTCTTGGTCCATCAGGGTCCCTACAACACGCAAACAACACGCTCACAGGACTCTGCGTCTCCACCATCTGTTTGACCATCTCCAGACCCAGGCCTCTGTTGGCCCCTGTTATTAACACACTGACCGGTTTAGAAGACATTGTCCTCCTCTTGCAGATTCAGTGACTGCTCCAGACTTTGGCAGAGAGCAGCATTTACACTGCTTAAGCCACGCCCACTGACGTCAGTTCAACTCTTGCCTCCACCTACTGCATTTTGATTTTGTGTAGTGACCATGTAAACCCCAAACACTAAAAATACTGTATTGTAATGCAATATGGTATATAAAATATAGCTCAAAATGTATTTTTTGTGTAGTTAACATTCCCTCAATACAATGTACTCGATTTCTGTTGTTTTTTTTTTTAAATAAACATTTGACTGGTTTGGCTAGTTACATACAAAATGACAAATGACAAATAGAAACTCCTCAGTGTAGTTAGAAGTTTGAAATTATGCTTGATTTTCCTTACCATTTCAATGGTTTTTATACAATTACATACTTAATCTTGCACTAACAAACAGTATTAATTTCCAGTAAGCACATTTTTATCAGCACAGCTAAGCAGTGTACATTGTGTAACACATTAACATTAATTTTGAACATAAAAATAGAAATCGAGTCTGTGATAAGCTTTAGTAAAGAGACAATCTCAGTACATGCGACTGGGGACCACCCTGTCTGACACTGTGGTCAGTAA
The DNA here is from genome assembly GCA_029959045.1 of Taenioides sp. WSHXM2023. Classification (NCBI taxonomy): domain Eukaryota; kingdom Metazoa; phylum Chordata; class Actinopteri; order Gobiiformes; family Gobiidae; genus Taenioides; species Taenioides sp. WSHXM2023. The sequence continues at coordinate 14,855,960 of CM057101.1, read as the reverse complement.
TGTAGGAGCCCCCCAGGGTACAGTCCTGTCTCAGTTCCTGTTCACTCTGCAGAAGTTCTCTGATGACTCTGCAGTGGTCGGGTGTATCAGGGATGTACAGGAGCTGGAGTACAGGAAACTGATTGCAAATTTTGTGGAGTGGTCCCAGGCAAACCATCTGCTCCTGAACGTGGACAAGACCAAGGAACTGGTGACTGACTTCAGGAGGAAGAGGACACCAGTGGAGCCCATTACAATCCAGGGCCATGACGTGGAAATAGTGGACTGCTACAAGTACCTTGGCGTCCATGTGAATAACAGGCTGGACTGGAGGGACAACTGTAATGCTGTCTACAAGAAGAGCATGAGCAGACTCTACTTCCTCAGAAAGCTCAGGTCTTTCAATGTGTGCAGCAAGTTACTGGAGATCTTCTACCAGTCTGTGGAGGCCAGCGCTCTGTACTTCACTGTGGTCTGCTGGGGGAGCGGTACCAGTAAAAGGGACATTAGGCGGATTGACAAACTGATCCATAAAGCTGGTTACGTGATCGGCTGTGAGCTGGGGACATTTGTCACAGTGAGGGACAGGAGGACACTGGACAAACTGCTCTCCATCATGGACACTCCTGCTGACCCACTGCACCAGACTATAGAGGGACAGAGGAGCTCATTCTCCAACAGGCTCCTACAGCTCTGCTCAAACAGTGAGAGGTACAAGACTACATTCATACCATACGCCATACAAGTGTCCAACAACTCAAACTTATGTAACAGATAACACTCCCTTAAACCGTACAAAAACTCAATGGATAACTAATGGATAACCTTATGCTCTGTTAATCAGTATATTATTGCACTGCCTTTCTTGTCTCTTATATATAGCTGTGATTCTGGAATTGCCAATCTTTATAAAGATTGGCAATTCCAGGATTGAAATTCCAAATGATTCTAGTGAAGGTGTGTGGAGTTTAAAAACACAATGGAGCACTTTCAGTATTACCACGTGGCATACTGAACAGTGTTTTTGTATGAGAGAAGAACATACAAAAACACTGTTCAACCTTGGCTTTCTGTAGTTTACTTAACTTTGAAACAACTTAAATAATGTTTGTTAATTAATGTATTAATAAATGAATTCATACTCTTATATGGCTAAACATGTTTAAATTAAATGTTTAGACCTAAGAGAATTTACAAAAATAAATTATATGACCTTTTAAAATTGTAATTCAAAATGTTAGTTTTGTCCAACCATAGGTTATTAAGGGGTAACGCAATGACTGATGCAGTGATGATGCAATGATGCAGATTAGCCTTAGTTGAACTTTAAAAAAAGCATTGAAAAAGATTGAATACTTACTGTTCCGTCCATATTTAATAACCTTAAATGTAGAATATAATTCACCAAACCACCGTGCATGGCTTAGATAATATGTTATTCAGATATAATTAATCATATCATCAAATCATATAATTTTAAAAGTGGCATTTGTAGGAGTTCAGGACAGAAATGCCCTACAGCTTGCTGACATTTATTGATGTGATTTGTGCCAAACATAAAGTGAAATTGAATGGATGAATTTGGGACATTAGAGAAGCAACTCTCTTCTGTAACTTAACTACCTCCACAATTAAAAATATATATATATTCAATAATATGAGGTCCTGTTATATGCAACATTTTGAGGACATTTTCTCATTCAAAAGATATAACAACTGGCTTCAAATTGTTAATCACTGTGGCAACTGTCCAAATTTTTCATAATTCTGAAACCCATGGATAGAATTAGAACTTAGCCATACGAATGATTTTGATGGTGTTTTTGTGTTTTTGCCAGAGCTTCTATCTTGTAGAAGCTATTTCAGCAATACCTTGGTAGTACAGGAGTTATTATTAAACCCATTTTTTCTGTTTTTAATACTGGTTTCATACTTTTTCAGTTCCTAATATAAAGCCCTACAAATAAATACATATAACAGAATTCACAAAACCAAAAAGTATAACAGTATGTCCATAGCACAATGATAATATTTGCTATTGAAAAATCCTATTCATATTCACACTCATGAGAAATTTGCTTTGTTGGATCTTTGCCTTAAGATACTATGGGCGCTATTCAGCATTTGAGTGGCGCTCTTAGTTCAATAGATGAGCTTTGGCTCGCCTATTTTATGTTTTTTTTTTTTTGCAAACAAATGTATAATCCACGCTCTTGGTGTAATGTCCTGCCTGTGTTATGCTCGGTGGGGAAAACTGTATACTGCATAATAATATGACGCAGCTATAGCCATGTAGTGGCCGAAGACTCTCGCCAGGTTAACTTATGAAACTTGGTGGGCTACCGAAAGAAAGAAAGAAAGAAAGAAAGAAAGACTAAGACCACTAAGAGCCTATGGTGGTAAGGTACCCAGCTGGCACTGTGCGTATCAAAAGCCATGATGTGAAGTTTACCTCAGCTCTCGGTCCGTCCGGATCCCTACAGCACGCGAACAGCGCACCCAAAGGTGCCAAGAGACTCTGCGTCTACACCATCTGTTTGACCATCTCCAGACTCAAACCTCTGTTGGCTCCTGTTATTAACACGCTGATCGGTTTGGAAGACATTTTCCTCTTCTTTGCAGATTTGACCCAATGCACCTGACCGTGTGGAGCATCCGAGATACACAAAACCAATACTGAGTAAATATATGTATGTGCACTGTGTAAAATTTGTCTACCAATAAAAAAAATACTTGCTAACAACCAGAATACATTTTATTCATTAATGTAAATGTTGTTACATAGAAGGCACTTTATTACTCTGATGAGATTGTGCAGTTTATTCAGATTTACCAGTTGATGGTCTGGCCTTTATAATCAATCAGAAGTCCGTTGTGCTTCTCAGACAGGGAGTTTATCACCTGCAGCAGCCCCTCGATACTCTCCTGACTATCTATGTCGGCCTAAAGGTGAAAAAACACAGAGCAAAGAACTGCTGTTAAACAAAAAGAAATATATTTTTTTAATGGCATTGTTAGAAAATCTGTTTTCTTTTTACTTTTGAACTCCAAAGCTCGCAATATAATAGTTATGTTTTAACTAGTTATTGAAGTTGTAAGCTTAAACCTTAAATTTGTCTTTTTATTTCACACATTCACCCTTCTACGTCTTTGTATGTGTGTTTAGAACTCAAATAATGTCTCTGCTGTCATATAAAATAAAGTTATTCTCAACTTCTGTTGGAAGTGTTGGTCAGATTTGTGGAATAGGTGTTCACTCACATTGGCTGTGCCCATGTCTGTCTTGACCCATCCCGGGTGCAGCAGAGTGAACAGAATCTCCTCCTTCCGGAACTCAAGCGCAGCACAAGCGTTCAGCATGTTCAGCGCCGCCTGAAGATTATCCAACCAAAACAGAAAACAGAAAAAGCCTCACATGAGTCTCTCATTGGGATGGGCACGTTTCAATGGTGAAATCCAGTTGGTTTAAAAATAGAAAGACTCTCAGATCTGAATCCTCACTACTTAAACCAGCACCTGCAGTTAATTATTAGTCAGTGCAATTGCAGCCTCCGCAGTAAGGGAATTCTGGAGGTTCTGAGCTTCCACATGAGGTCTGTCCACATACTGAGAATGAGAAAAACCCGTATCTAACTCTAAATGCAGGTTAAAGCACTGGCAACCCAGGTTCAGTTGTGAGTCCATTTTTTGTAACAGTAAAGCGGAGGCTACATACTTTTCATACATACATTTCCTTCAATATGAGTCATGTGCTTGCCTTTTACCTTACTGACGCGGTATGGGACTCCTGTGAAATCTTGTGTAAAGGGAATGTTTTCGATTGATCCAATATTGGAAGACATGTTGAGCACAGCAGCTTTTCGGCAGGACTTCGCAGGCACTGTGCTGTTCTTCAAGGCTGTGCGTAGGTAAGGAAGAAACTCCTAGTTTCAAACACAATACAATATTATGTCAAAGTTATACATAAACTAGTTTCCTCGACTACTCCACTTTTCTTACTTGAATGACACTCATGGGACCGATAACGTTTGTGTTGAAATTGTTGGCCATGTCCTCTGGAATGGAGTCAGCCAAAGAAGACTTGATTGAGATGGCTGCATTGTTAATGATGAGGTTTAGGCCTTTGTCTCCCAGAAGTGAGCCCACCTGTTCAGCGGACTGCTTAATGCTGCTCTGGTCTGCAGTGTCTAACAAGAGAAGTACATAGAAATTAACCTCCTGTTCTTCCTTTTTTGTCCTTTGACATATTCATTTTTTTTTTCATTTATGTTTTTATTAGAAAAGGTTGGCATCTTTACAATCAGGAATATATCAGAAAAATCATAGTCCTTTTCAAACCTTTTTTTTTTAAACAACAAAAAAGAAAAACACAGCAAGGTGGCTAACTTGGACGCATTCATTAGACATTTCACCCATTAAACAAACAAATTCAATGAATATAGTGAAGTCAGGGGATCCATACGATGTTACATGGTACATTTACTTTGCCAATCAAAATCGGCACGAAAGGGGGATACAAACTCGATCAATTTTTCCCAAATCTTACAGACTTTTTCCCTTTGGGTTCTTAGAGTATATGTCAATTTTTCCATTTTAAATATTTCCAAAATTATATCGAACCAGTCCTCAAGTGTTGGAGGGGTTGGATTTAGCCATTTCCTAGTTATTGATTTCTTGCTGGCTGCTAAAAGTGCTTGCAATAGTTTAATATCCCCTCTTCGGTCCAAGATTGTGTTTATACCCAAATACATAGATAAAAAGTCATCAGGAAACTGAACCTTAAAAATATCGTTTAGAGCTTTATGTATTCCAGACCAGTAATGTCGTAATGCTGGGCATTCCCAAAATACATGAAAATGGTTTGCGTCCATAGATCCACATTTCCTCCAACATTCAGCATTTGAATTTTTATATTTACTTTGTTGGGGGGTCCTAAAGAATCTTATAATGTTTTTCCAACAATGTTCTCTCCATGTCAATGAGCTAGTGGAAGTCCCCTGGAAAATACAAATGTTTTCCCAAATTTCTTTAGATACAATTATTCCTGCTTCAGTTTTCCACTTTTTCTTGATATGTAGAGTAGCATCATTTCTTGCATGGACGAGAACATTATAAAGTTTGGAAATTGTTTTCTTATAGAAGCTTCATATGTCAATTTGATGATCTTAAAAAATTCTGCTTCAATTGGTGTCAAATTTTCAATGATGCAATGCCTGTTGAAATAACCACGCATCTAGAGGAACCTGAAGAAGTCCGTCTGCTCCAAACCATTCTTAACTTGTAGGGATTGAAAACTCTGAAGTGTGCTTTTATGTGTAAAAGCAAAAAATGTTATTATGTTATCACATTGTTTATCCAAGATTTGAATCTTCGGTCATTTTTGTTTGGTTTAAAATCGTAAAGTCGTAAGCACACCATCTAAAACGTTTTAGCATATTTTCAATTTTGGATATTTTAACTACTTTCTGCCATGTTTTTAGGGTGTGGCTCAGGCACAGACCCCCACCTTTCAGTTGGTCTGTCAGTTTTTTATCTGCTATTGAGGCTTGTAAATGAAATTTAGAAGAAATATTGAATTCTATTGTCTTCCATTTGGCTTTTACGTCTGGGTTACACCATTGCAAAAAGGAATAACTGGGGAGGCATAATAATAGTATTGTAAGCATGGGAGAGTTGCCTCCCCTTTTCCTTACTTAGTTGCAAAACAGAATAATGAATTCTTGTTTTTTTCCCTTGCCAAATGAAGCGGGAGATCCATTTGTCCCATTCCCCTAATCGTGTATCACAACAACAGGTAAAGTTCTGAACAGATTTAATAATCTTGGTACAACATTCATTTGTACTTGAATTTAAATTCAAGGATTATATCGGTGAAAATATGTACGTCTGATTTTATCACTAAGGATAGTGGGCCATAGTTTGCATTTGACAATTCAGAAATGTCTTTCGTGAGAGTTATTCCTAAGTATTTTAAAGACTCAGCCTCCCAATTTAGTTTGTACTTTTCTTGTAATGATTCAGAAATGGTATAGTTCATAGTCATCACCTGCATTTTAATTATATTTAATTTATAACCAAATAGATTCCCATAGTTAGCCAATGAAGACATTAGCTCCTCAAACGATTCGTCAGGCTCCTCCAAATAGACCAAAACATCATCAGCAAACATTGCAACTTTTTGTTCCTCCCCAGTCATAGTAACACCTTTAATCTCCTTATTTTGTCTGATAAATTGGCCAAGGGGCTCGATATAAAGAGCGAATTGAAGAGGTGATATTGGGCACCCCTGTCTAGTCCCTCTCTCCAAGAGGAAGAAGTCAGAGAGGCCCCCATTAATCTTAACACAAGCCCTTGGCCCATCATAAAGGGCCTGTATTACTGAAATAAAACTTTCTCGAAAACCAAACACCTTCAGTACCTTATAGAGAAAATGCCATTTGACCGAGTCAAAGGCTTTCTTGACATCCAATCTAACCATTACTGCTGTGGTCTTGTTCTTAGTTACTTGTTCTATAACATGCAGAGAGCGTCTTATATTGTCTACTGTCTGTCTTTGTTGGATAAATCCACACTGGTCTAAATGTATCAGTTCAGGCAAAAGAATTTCAAGTCTACGGGCCAGAATTGCTGTAAATAATTTATAGTCTAATTGGCCTGATAACTGCTACAATCCTGTCTGTCTTTACCCTCCTTTGGAATAAGGGAAATGACACCATCTTTCCATGATGGGGGTATTTTACCAATTCGTATTATCCAATTGAATGTTTTTAACAGTATGGGAGACAATTCTTCTTTAATAATTTTATACCACTCTGGGGTATAACCATCAGGTCCTGGGGTCTTCCCAATTTTTAGTTTAGAAATAGCCTGGTGGAGTTCTTTGGTTGTTATTAATTGCACACATTTTTCACTGTGTATTTGTTAATACTGGTAAGTTCAAGGTTTTAAGAAAATTATCAATTTGAGTCTCGTTAGAAGTTTGGGGTTGAGAATATAGATTTTCCTAGAATACCTCGAAACTCTCCTGAATTTTCTCTAGTTTATTTTCAACTGTCTTGGTCTGAGGATGCTTTATTTTGTAATTTGTATTCTCCATTCTTTGTTTTCGTAGTTTGTATGCCAATAATTTCATAGACTTGCTCCCAATTTCGTAGTATCTCTACTTTTTTAATTTCCCCTTTTATTATCAGTTTACTTTTACTACTATCCAAAGATTGTAATTGTTTTAATTTTCTTTGAAGCTCGTTTAATTTTTGACCATTTATTTTTTTCAAATGTGAAGTCATTGAAATGATCTTTCCTCTTATTTAATTCAAGAAATTCTTGAATGTCTTCTTTTAGCTTTTGATTTAATTTTGGATCATTTAGTATGTTTGAGTTTATTTTCCACAATACTTTTCCAACCTTTTTGTATAAAGAAACTGATAATGAAATGGGACTGTGGTCTGAGAGGTCAATAGTCTTAATTTTACACCCCCTTACCCTTGAACCATCACTACTAAACATAAAAAATAGTCTATACTTAAGTAGACACTGTGTGGGCAAGAATAATGCGTATAGTCTCTGCTTTTAGAATGCAATTCGCTCCAGACTTCAATAATTCCTAGTTCTTTCATCAATGAATTAACTTTTTTAGTTAGTGTGTTTTCTCCAATAGATATATCTGACACGTCCAGTTCAGGATTCAATCTAATATTAATCTCCTCCACAAATTACCACGGTAATCTCTGGTCCCTGTGTGCTCTTTCAATCTGCCTGTCTGTAGTGGCTAGAATACCGAGATTTTCTCTGAGAACTTTTTCAATAAAGGGAATCATTGGCGTTGGGCTTCCCTCCGCTCCCTCGGGAATGCCGTATATTCTTACGTTCTCCCTCCTGGTCCGTTAACTTCTCGTGGAGTCGCTCCTGGATTCTCAACAAACAGGTTAGCACCTTTTTCTTATCTTATAGCCTTTCCTCGTTACCCACTATCCGCTTCACTAAGTCGGGAATTTGTCTTTGCAATTTCAGCCATAATCTCTTGCCTGTATTGCCGTAATTCGTTAAGTATTTTTTTATTTGTCACCTCTTCTTCCTCCGCATTAGCGTCTTCCCCTTGGATGGCAGTATCGGAGCTAGCGATAGCATCCTCGTATCAACATCTTTCATTATTGCCTGGGCGGCCTTTCTTACTTTTTGTTTTGAGACTGTTGTTTACACTTTTTGTCTTTTATTATTTGACTTTTCGGGGTAATTTCGTTCTTTTGGTCAGGAGACCGCGATCTAAAATGTCATCCCTTGTTAACCCGGAAATCCTCCCGGCATATTAATTTTTATGCCATTTTGTCTGTGTTAAATGAATTTTGCTCAAATTTTCCTTAGCCTATTTATTTTTGAAGAGGCTCAGTTTGTCAACAGCTTTGAAGGCTTTGTATGGCATAATGGGACTCTTTTCAGGACTCTTACAAAATAATTAATCCAACCAGGCTATAAAATGTGTGTTTCTTTGGCAAAGTTTTGAATGCCTAAAACAACAACAGCAGTAGCCTATGGCCCACTAGTGCAGGAGGAGCAAATATAATCGTTTAATAGAGGATACTAGTAGCTCTGAAGATAATGATCAGTGAGCGCTGTAGTTCCACTTTTGTCTCAGTGAAGTCCCCAGAGAAATAGGGCCTAAGTTATGAAATCCTCAATTGTTGTTACAAAAATTGTGTTATGAGCATTTTCTATAACAATAACATTGTAGTTTCACTTACCCATACGAATGATTTTGATGATGTCTGGGTGTTTCTTTGCCAGAGCTTGTAACTCCTAAACATAAAATCATTTTGTTGCTAACTGTTATTGATTGATTGATTACCTAAAGCGTATATTATCAAATGTCAAGTTTACCTCAGCTTTGGGTCCGTCCGGGTCCCTACAACACGCGAACAGCACACCCAAAGGTGCCAAAGGACTCTGGGGCTCTATCATCTGTTTGACCATCTCCAGACCCAAACCTCTGTTGGCTCCTGTTAGTAACACGCTGATAGGTGTAGAAGACATTTTCCTCCTCTTTGCAGATTTGGCCCAGTGGAAGTGAATCTAACCGTCTTCAAGAATTAATTTAAACAGACTGAAACACGCCCAGTTTTTCTGACTCCACCTCAGTAACAGTCCCAGTGTCATGGCTTATCATGAGAATCCTCATGACACCATGAGAAGTTCCCAAAGTGGGGTGAGGTTTCTATTAGATAACAGGCCTATTCAATTACAAAAGTGCACTGGCAAAAACATCTTACGCTAGCCTACTTGAAAACTACAGAACATTACCTGTATGGTGTGTTGACTGTGGCGAAAAGTCACAAAAATTTGCCAACTGTTAAAAGTCATGCTTCTCTAACTTTTGGCTATTTCCAAAAAATTCTTTCTTGTAGAATCATGAAATTTGAAGAGAAGTAGAAGTAGATCATGATAAGACAAGACAAGTAAAAAATATTACTATACCAATGTCATCTGCTGCACTAGGAGTCATCAATATTGGATTAAAATTTGATAAGCATGACTCAGCATTTTGTAGTAAACTTCATACTTTTATGCACTTCTCCTAGGGTGTTTACCCGAACAGGCTCAGATTTGGTGCACATTATCTCAAGAGGTGATACATCAAACGTTATCTAAATTTTTCACACACGTCTTATGGTCTCTGAACAGTGAAGCAACAAAAAATGCACAAACAGATTGAAATAAAATTTTGTATGGGGGAAAAAAATGTATGAAATGTTGCACAAAATTGCATTTTGCCATCCCGATCCAAAAAGTCAATGACATGCAGGCTATATTTTTTACGCCATTGCCATAGCGATGACATAAACTCTCCATGTTATTATAATGGTAAAATTTACGAATTGCACAAACTTTGGCTGATTTCACTCAAATTTTAATCGTGGGTGCACACCCTGACCCTGAACAGATTGATATAAGAAAATGCAAAAATGGGTAGAATAGCGCCCCCTAGACAATTTGTATGGAACAATAACATTTTATCTGTCATAGACATACAAAATTTGGTACATATATTTGTGACATGCTCTCCATCAAAAAAGTCAATGCCGCCCACACCCCATCTCACATTGTGTTGCCATGGCAATGAAAATCGGTCTTAGCCAAACCAAATTTGGTACCCAGATGCATCATGGCAATAGGAACGAAAAACTATATTGTGACGATGCCACTTTACAAACCGGAAGTCCGTCATCTGGGATTTAAAAAAAATCAACACAAAAACGGGAGAAAAATGGCCGGTTAAGATTAGGGGTAGGTTAGAGTTAGGGTTACGGTTAGGGCTAGGGTTAGGAGTTAAGGTAGGGTTATGTGTTAGATGCGTTTGCGGGGCATGGCATGTGCGGGTTATGGCGTAGCATAGGCGGGGGGTGCTGCAGGCACTAGGGCCGATCATTGCCGCTTGCAGCTATATTTTTTTTTATTTTTCTTAAATTGCTTCAAATAAAGTGTTTGTGAAATTGAATAAGATCATTTGCAAATGCATTGTCTTATTGTTGGAGTTCTTGTTCGGATCAGACCGCTATATCGGATGGGCGATATTATCGATATATCGCATATCTGCCTAAATCTAAATTATATGGGCTGATAGTCCATGTGGGGAAGCAATACCTAGTTATAAAGCTTAGACTCTCTATATTACATTATTCTAATCCAATTTACAGACAGATAAATGTCCTAATATGTGGCGCCACATCAGTATTAATCAGAGTGATTTGTCTGTGTCTGTGACGCCGTACTGCCGCTGAAAGCACCCTGTCTCCTCACATCACGTGCGCTTGTTTACACCAGTGCGCTCTCACTCGCTCTGAGGCTGCACTGAGGCACTGGCTTTAAATGCTTTTGTGTCTGATCTAAGATACTAACTATAAATAAAAGTTAACTTCGACGCAGTTTAGGACAGCAACAAAACTACTGCTTGTTTTGATCAGAGTGCGAGTGCGGAGCAGAGAGGACTGTCCCACAGACAGAGGACACACACAGCTACTGTCAACATGCTGGATTATATTTTTTTACGGACGAACATTTTGAGTCGGGATTACCAGGACACTTATTTCTTCAAATCTAACCAAAACTAAATTGGACAACGAACAAAAGGATATTCACATGATCTTTCTTTTTATTTTTAGTAGCTCGGACTGTTGTCTCTTGCTGATTGTAGTGTCCGACTGTAGTGTGTGACTGTTTATAGCTGTGGACAGTGAGCCCAAGGCAATAATGTATCTTATCTTAATGATGATACAGTATGCTTTTTATTTGCACAGGGACAGTGCACAACAATACATTAACCAAGACAGAATTCAGGTTAATGGAAATGCTACAAGTACAGATTCAGTGTATATTGAGAAATTGACCAAAAATAAATTAAAACAGATATTACTTAGGGTTACAGTTTTGAAATACTATTCTAAAAACAACATACACCAGACACGCACATGCACCCCTTCCACCTTGTATCAAGGCCCAACATATGCGCGCACACACACGCACACACACACACACATTCTAAATTCTACTAATCATTCAAATCACACTCATCCGTAATGTGTCCAAACTTTAGAGATCAGCCACTTCTTTGTCAGACGTGCAAACATTTGCAAACCTGTGCAGGTTAGAATCTGTTGATCATGTATAAACATATTATATCATAAAATAATGCTGTATAAGATCTACCAGGGGATGCTCCGCCCCTTATAACCCAGCAGAGCGCCGTTGTGCTTCTCAGTTTATCACCTGCAGCGTCCCCTCGACACTCCTGAGCATCTATATCGGCTTGAAGATGAAAGAGAAAAAATATATCAAAATCAAAGCTGTAAAACAAACACAGGCTAAAGCAATGAATTTATAGTTTATAAAGGATGCAGGCTTTGTAACTACTGAACTAACACTCTAACACTAACTTCTAACCTCCTTAAAGTGTCTTTATACAATAGTTTTGCATGGAGTTGAGCACATTTTTTTCCCCTACCGCACAGATATAGCCTTTTCTAAAAGTCTTAAGGAAATGTGTTCTCAGCATTTGACCCATCCTTTCAGGCCGCCATGGCAACCTGCAGGAGCAGTGGCTCTAAATAAGATCAAAATGTGCTGCCTGCATCTATTTAGCCTTTTTATCGTCCCAGAATCAGGAAGTGCACTGTTAGCAAAACTCTGATCTGGTCTTTGAAAGTTGGGAAAAAATTACGACTTATAACTTATAAACTCACCACTATTAATAACTAAAATGTTAGGAAGGTGTTAGGAAACTGAGCAATAACTCTGGAACACTTCTGTTTAATACTAAGCCTAAATCATTCTTATTTATCTATTAATAAACTATCTGTTTATTAAGAATTAAATCTTCTTCATGCTTTATTAACCACCATAACTACACCAATTATGGTGTGTAGATAAAATGTTACCAATCAGTCTGTTACTCCAATTCACATAATAGACTATATCATAAACAACAACTGATGTGCCCTGACTTGAATGTATAATGTAAAATTCTGTTCTTCCGATCTTCTAATCTTATGTTTAATTATTGATCATATTTGAGATATAGGTGTTCACTCACACTGGCTGTGGCCATGTCTGTCCTGACCCATCCCGGGTGCAGCAGAGTGAACAGAATCGCCTCCTTCTGGACTCAAACGCAGTACAAGCGTTTAGCATGTTCAGTGCCACCTGGAGGGAGGGAGGAAGAATCTTTATTATATGATTCCAAATATTTTCATTCATATATTTGATGTATTTAGTATGTATCTACAATGTTGCAGAAAGTAGTTAACATGTTAAAAGAAAAAACAATAAATGAGAATGTGTGTCCAAAGGACCTACCTATATTATGCTATTTTCTGATCTGTTATAATGTTGTTTCTTCATCAAAACATACTCGGAGTTGTGTTTTGTTTCATTCACACATGTTTAATACACAAAGCCTGCATATTTAGGCTTAGTTTTTCTCTCAAATGGAAACCATGCTGCTCCACCTTGTGATGTCATGTGGTAATACAGGAAATGCTCCTCTGTGTTTTTAAACTTCATGCACCTTCACTAGAATAATTTGGATAGCTGTGCTGGAATTGCCAAACCCCACTGAACACAAGGTAAAAGTAGCTGTTAACTTGAAAACTTCAGCTTCATGACATCACCAAGCGGAACAGAGCATTTTGAGCTTGGACTGGGGAGAGAACTCACCTGGAGCCGCTACGGAGCCCTGTCCTCTGGACACTCAGCACCCAACCAAAGTTGTAAAAGCACAGACAACCTGTCTGCCCCATATGTGTGGAAATCCTGGAGCAGAATCTTAATATTTATGACCCTGATGGAATTAAATGAAAGACAGAGAAGAGGACGCACTGGATGAAATGGCTCTATTTTGGATATAAATTGATGTTTTCTTCCGTAGTGGCTCTAAATGTTAAGTTGTGCATGTTTTGTTCTTTTGGCCTTTGTTTTTGCCTGTAAACATTTTTAGTAAACATGGGTTGCATATAAACATGATAGATAAAAGCCCAGCTTTTTTTTTTTTTTTTTTTTTTAATTGACATGTAGCAGCTGAGTTAGCGTGGAATCATCTGTTTACAGTTATACTACGTGGTTGATATGGATCCAATTAGGCCTGTAGAATTTATACCGCGTGTAGACTTACACCATAAAGGTTAACATGGGAATCGCTCACGCAATTCGCGCGTGACGTGGCCAGTGTAAACATACCTTAAAGTGTTGGATTGATCCGAGAGGAGAGGTTGATCACAGCGGCTTTTTGACAGGACATCCCGGGCACCATGCTGTTCTTTACTGCATCGCATAGATAAGGAAGAAACTCTTATAAAATCAGATATTATGCCAGATTTATATATAAACTAATTACCGAATGACGCTCATGGGGCTCATTACATTAGTGTTGAATTCTTTAGCCATTGTCTCTGGAGTGGAGTCCCCTACAGCGGAGTGAGTTAAGATGGCTGCATTCAATGCCTGTTCAATGCTGCTTCGGTCTGCAGTGTCTTAACAAGGAAAAACTTTCACATTCGCAACTCCTAGAAACAGAATCATGCTTTGTTGCTATGATTGCATTTTAGTGTTAACTTTTAATAACCAACTGCGTATGAACAAATGTGTAGTTTACCTATAGACTGTATAAAGAAGTGGATTAAGTGAGTGTGGCGTCACCCACAACAGTTGGCTTCACTCAAATGAAGCTCGCGAGGATAGGAATTTGGAGCCAATCTCTATTATGAAAAGGATTTTTTTAAATGGATAAAATGCTGAAATAAAAACATTGGGATCATGTAGAGCGGGTTAATATGAACATTCAAGGCCAAAATGACCAGGCTCACAGCAGCAGTTACAGAGAGAGGGGCCACAATATTCCAGTTTAAGTCAGTGTGAGCCAGGATCAGATGGAGCCAGAGGCACCTATTTGGAACATGGCGGCTAGCGCATTAGCTAAGTCCATATAATATATATATAGAGTGAGTTTACCTCTGCCTTTGGTCTGTCTGGGTCCCTGCAACAATCTGACCATTTCCAGGCCCAGGCCTCTCTGTTGGCTCCTGTTATTAACACGCTGATTGGTTTGGAAGACATTTTCCTCTTCTTTGCAGATTTGACCCAGTGCACTTGAATCTGGTCTTGTGCAGTATTTATTTTAGCAGATTTAACCACTCCCACAGATTATGTCTGACTCCACGTCAATTAAAAATACTGTGTCATAGTAATGTATGAACTGTGACATGCAAAAATGACAACTCATTAGAATAGTGGTTACCAAAGTAAGTCGAAAGATGATTTTAATAGTCTTTAAGGTTATATATAAAAAAAATTATATATATATATATATGTATATATATATATATATATATATATATATATATATATATATATATATATATATATATATATATGACACTGTATTTAAGGGAGTTTCTATCTTCTTTTCTGATATCTGTGCCTTTACTGCGTCTGGCTTTCAAGTTATGAAATGTAGTTATCAATAGAAAGAGAGGACAACAAAATTAAACAAAAGATACATTTATAATAAATGTGTCTGCATAGAAACCTCTAGAGAATATAGATGTGTCTGTAGAGATTTTTCAGCTTCATGTTTTATGGCACCATTTTGAGGACGATTTACCATTTATGAGATATATTTTGTTTTTGAATTGTTTATCGCCATGGCAAGGTTCCTGACTTGGATTGCAAAGCTCTGAACATGTGTTTTATATCATTTATTCACCCCCTCTGATATCTGGAGGAGTTTGCTTTAGCAACTATGGGTCATTTCTAGGTCCTAAAATATATATATTCCAGTAACAGATAAAATAACAGAAAGAGACCAACCAAAGGTGAATTTGTGTACTTACATCCAAACAAGACACATAACCAATAACCAGTAACTCAATGCCCTGCACTGACAGTCCACACTCAAAGAGTCAGTCATCTCAATGTGTGACATTCTTTGTGTCCCCCACTGCTGGTGAAACAAAGGATGTAAGCGACACATACAAAAAAATATTTTAAAAATCTAACAAGTTGTTTAAGTCACATTTGAATACAACATTTAGTGTGACAAAAACACACCCACAACATAGAAGGACATGTTTCATTTGGCCTCTAGGGGAGAAATTGGCAGTGTCTTGCTCTTGCTAGATACTGTAGGAGAATTTTGGAGCTGTGGACATTCATTAATATTCTAATTAAGAGTACTTAAGACAGCTTAAGAGATAGAAATAATAGGTATGTGGGTATTAGAGTGTGGATCGGGCCGTTTTTTTCTGTATGAGACCGGCCCTCGTCCGACAGAGCAGTGATCGAATCTGAACTGAGCCAACAGGCATTATGATATTTGTGTCTGAGTCCGACCGATACAATTAAAATCACACTATTTTCATAGGCCTACTAATGACACACGTAGGATATTGTTTGTGTCGCCGCTAACAGACACAGAGACACAAAATACAAAATCGGGATATAGCGAAAATAATAAGACTCACCTCTCGTAAAGCGGTAAATTTAAAGTGCAGTATCTCATCCACATTATCCATAGAAATTGTCCTCCACAAATAATGACATCCAGTCCATAAAACCGCGCTAATAATCCAGTTATCTGCATTCTTTGAAAGTAAAAAGGCCAAAGTAGCTCCTCACGTGTGTCTGTTTACATCCACACAGAGCACAGATTAGCAATGGTGACTTACACCACATTTCACAAATAACAATAACACAGTTTTGACTTGTATCTAAACTAGAAGTGCAGTGCTTTAGTTTCAAAATGAGTGGTTTTACTGTGTCTGTGGCGTGTGCTTTTTGTCACATGTTTAAAAATCGTTTAAGACCGGAAAATCCTGTAGAGTGTGACGGCCTTAAGCTGTCTTATCATGCTAATGTGTCCAAGTCCGAGCCAAGTCCAAACATAAGTTCTAAATATTTGTCCAAGTCCGACCGAGCATGTCGGGTTCCGATGGGTCCTGACGGACATCGGTCCGGTTTCCATGCTGTAGTGGGTATGGGTATGGCTAATGAGCTACAGTATAGAGACAATGTCTGGTTTCCATGTCTGACAAACACCCTCATAAAATTTTAATTAATTCTCTTTTGACCTTTAAGGTTATTATTTCCACAAAATGGTATCTAATAATCTAATATCTAATTAATAATCTTCCCTAACCTTCTGTGGCTAGTATACTCCTAATACTATTAAAATTTGTTTTGGCCCATTACTAAGCATTTCTGAAAATATTATCAAAAGTTGGCTGTTACTTTTCACTTACCTTGTAGACAAACTTTGTATTAGTTTTAGTAATTAAAGTGTAAGCCTTATAATACAATCAAAATGAGCCACAAGGCAGTGCCAAGCCTGAATAAATAATTACAGAGAGGAAGGGAAAGCATAATAGCATGAGCAAGCATAATACTTATAGATATAGCCAACTTATCTGATAGACATGAAATAAAAGCAAACGTTAGCTAGTGGCCCCAACTCCTCCATTCTCCTACAGTTCTCATCTCATAGTTGTATACTTCCTCACATGTATACATTCGTACGGCACATAAAGTACGCGATGCAGTACATGATGCAGTAACATGCACATACATACAAATAAATAAATATGTTTTTTTTTCTTCTCATAAATGCACTTGTGTCCGCAGCTCTCCACTTGAAAATCTCAAGGTGCATACATAAAACATTCCCAGTTGTTATTATAGAAAAGGTCCATGCATGTCTGGCACTTCTGGGTTCAGCACTGAGTTTGTGCTCGTGCCATCCATTCTCGAGTGAAATTAAGTCTTGGTTTCTTATTCCATATTGGCACAGACAGTGTGTTTGTTTATTTATGTTTCTCACAGATGGGTGCTGTCCTGCGTATCAAACCGATGACTATCTGAAAGGCCAGCACTGCACTTCCGACTGTTTCCCTGATTGGGGACGACTGAGAGGGGATCTGGTCTGATTAAATACCTGCGCATGAACACAAGGAGGAGTGAGTTTACTAGTTGTGTACATTTGTGTTTCTTTTGTGTGTTTTTTAATCTTTTTTGTACTCACACAACATCATGCAGCTCCAGCCGAGTGTCCGGAGAAGGGTTGATGAGGATGTAGGACAGTCTGTTGCCCTGGTCGGTCATTCCATCTGACACAAGAGGAAGAGGAGGATAAGGAGGAGGAAGAAGAGAAAGAAAAGGAGACAGGAAATCACAGTGCGTTTTGATATGCAGTCTGTACTGTATTTGGCTACACTGTTAGGTCCACTTTTTGAATTGCTCTTGACAAGGTTGCTATATAGGCCTTCTTGAATCACATTTTTACACATTTTTTTAACATATAATTATTGTGATTACTATTTTCTGCACATGAATCTTTTTGTTTGTGTGGAGTGTGGGTATTTTGGACTAACAAATTGTATTATTGGTAGTCTGTACTGGATATACTTTTTATTTTGTATTTACCTTTGGGTCAATACATCAAATAGTAGTCATATATAGTATAGGAATTACAGTATAGTATTTAGTAGTTTTATCAACTTTATAATTTGACATTTGGATGATTTCAGCCCTAGTATTTTCAATCTATACTGTCCTAAAGGTAAGAGGTAGCTGTTAACTTGAAAACTGCCACTAAATTACATCACAAGGTGGAACAGAGCATATTGAGCTTTGGAGATGTGGACAGACTAATAATAAAGGAGTACTCAAACGTGTGAATGAAAAAAAAAAAAAACACAACCTGGGTATGTTTTTGATGAAGAGTAAATTTTGCATAATTAAGTAAGTAATGCAATAGTAAATTTAGTTGTAAACATCTATCGTTACCATAGCATCTAGGCAAATGTCAAAACCGGTCTGCTTACTGAATCCAGTGGGAGACAGGCCCAAGTGTTTCATCCTGGTCCGGACTAAGGCGTTAAGCTCTTGTCTCTCGGAGCGTCTGAAAAGGGTGAGTCTCTGTTGGCTGATCCTCTCTGCCGCGCTCCCCGGACCCCCCTTGGCTGCACTGGATGCCCTCCCCCCTTTCCGGCTCAGTCTGCGTGCCCACTGCATGCTCTTCCTCCTCAACAGCGGGTGTTCCGTGGTGTGAGATGAAGAGGAGATGGGCTCGGAGGAGGTGGAGTTTCGGTGAGAGCCTGATAGAAGAGGCTCTCTGCTCTCCCTGGTATCCTCATAGTCCTCCACTGTGATAGACACTTGGGACTGGACACAAAAAAATGGTTTTATACAAGCTGAAACATTACAGTATCATTTTGTATTTAAGTGTCCTAGAATGTAGTTTTAATTATTCTAGTTTGGTGACAAATTATTGCCTTATACAGTACAGTAAATAACCTGCTTGTGATGGGAATGTTTATAGTATACTTTAAAGGTCCCATATTACACAAAATTAATTCTTGTGAGCGTTATAATGCTATTACCTCATCAAAAACATACTTAGAGTTGTGTTTTGTTTATTCACACATGTCTGAGTAACCCTGCATTGCTGAGCTGTCGATATCTCCAAAGCTCAAAATGCTCTATTCCACCTTGTGATGTCATGTAGTGGTAGTTTTTAAGTTAACAGCTACCTTTACCTTTTGTTTAGTTGAGATTGGAAATTCCAAGGCTGAAATTATCCAAATTATTCTAGTGAAGGTGTGTGGAGTTTAAAAACACAATGGCGCACTTCCTGTATTACCACATCACAAGGTGGAACAGAACAAATATGCAGGGTTTGTGTGTTAAACATGTGTGAATGAAACAAAACACAACTCCAGGTATATTTTTAATTATAACATAGATCAGAATAATGTACTATGGGCCCTTTAAGGAACAGCTTGTCCAGGGAAAAATGTCCTCAATACAACCAATAAAACATGAGCTGTCCAAAAATGTCATACAGAGACGTCCCTAATATCTAATGATGTACTTTTTATTACTTTAACCAGTCTAGTCTTGTAGTTATGAATGGCTATAGAAGGTAAACATTTTGCATAGGGCCCCCACAAAGCTTTAAATGTCCCTACATACTGTCCACGATTAAAAAAAAAAATTAAAATAAAAAAAAATTAAGGAACTGGATCATACATTTCAATGCTCAAAACTAAGAGTAAAGTTTGTAGTCAGTAAATAGACAATATGCAATATCATCTGGTTTGAATTCTAACAGTAACTAGATTTAGGATAAAATATTCTGCACAGTTTTTGATCATGTATTACATTTTGTCCACTTGGAGGCAGTAGAACTGTACACTGCAACAGCTTTGGCAAGTACAGACTAATAATAGCCTAACTACATCATAAACTCAGAATATTTATAGCACTGTTATTTATAATCAATTTCTGCAAGATTTATTTTTAGCTTTGTGATTTAGAACACCTGCAGTCTTTTTTAAACTATTTACATCTTGTCGCACAACAGCAGTAAATAGTGCCAGGAGATGTTGTTAATCACGTAAGCAATTATCCAGAAATTGCTGTGTCCTTTGCAATTAAAATAAAGAGACAGTTTAATTCTGTGGAAAGACCATTGCAAATGAAAATGTAACACTAAGATACACTGAAAATGTCAAGTGTCTGACCTCTGACACTGGTAACTTGTGTGCTTCTGTTCTGTAAATCCCAATGGGAATGTCTCCGGTAGATGAGCACAATTTCTGGTAAAGTCGTCCGTAAGTTCTTATCCATAGATCATCTTCTGTTATTTTCATCTAAAACAAAAAGCTGTTACTTGTCAAGTATTTTAGTATTTCAGTAATATTCGTATGTGTACTCACGGCACATAGGAACCCTGACCCAGGCATGGAATCCAGGCCGAGAAGCAGTCTGGCGATGGAGATCATGTAGTCCTTTACAAATGACTATAAAGAAAGAAAAGAAGTGAGCTCAAAACTATAATACTAATAACGATAACGCATTAGTCGCTGTGCAATCTGGTGCATTATCATTTCACTCCATACTCTGTAGTGGTAAGCTACTTCTGTACTCCAAAGCGAGACTCTGCACCATCTGTCTCCCTGATCAATATTCACACACATATTCATTCCTACGGAGTTAAAGGTAGTCATTCAGAAATGTTTGTCGGACTTCTTTTCTTGACTGCTGTACATGTTTTTGATTACAGTGGCAAGTCAATTGTATTCAGGTTTTTAATTCAGAAATGTTTGTTTAAGTTTGAGACCTATAGGTAAAGAATATGCAAAGTATACATCCATTTATAATAATACATTCGCTTAAGGATTATTCTCAGGAAAAGGTTGCTCTTAAATTGTTGATTGTTTCACAAAGCTATGACTAAAGTACAAAAATCAGCAAGGGATCAAACCCTCCTCCACCAGATGCAGGGATCAGAGCTGATAAGAATACAGGTGGTTAGTTTCTGAGCACCTGATACAGCAGTGTGTCCAGCATGCTAACACTGAAGACCTTCCCTGCAGCGAAGGGCAAGCGAAACATGAACACCAAGTTGGAGCCTTTTTCTCTTTCCTTCTGCAAAAAACATAGCACAAAAATGAGAGTGCATACAAAGTCCTTCTTATAAGTATTATCTGTCAGTAACAAATCTCAGTAAGGGACCAGATTTCTATAAATAATAACTGCAAACTTCATTATGGTGACTTGATATAGCATTATCAATCCTAACAGTGGGATTTCATTAGAGATGAGTTCAGCAAATGAAATTACAAAAGCTAAGTGCTGCGGGGTATAGGGAAACCAAAACTCAAGACTATAATTGGGTACAAAGTATACCCATTATAATTTTCATTAACGCATGTCATCAAAATCAGTGTAACCCAGTTTTCAGTTCACAAGGTTAAAACACGAGTGGAGCACCGTGCCAATAAATGATTCACCTTTTCGAGTTTGGACAGAGCCAGAGAGTAGTGGTCTTTGACTTTGAACTGCATGAAGCGCATGTTGGCTGGATGTGTGAGCTCTGTGATGATGCTGAGAGCTGGGAACAATCTGCAGGAAAAAAACAACAATATTTTCTTTTTTTTTTTTTTTTTTTATTGATTATTTAATTTTTTGTTTGATTATCTGTATGGTGTCATTAAATCTGTTTATCATAGGGTAGGGTATACTTTACTCAATGACCATTATAAGACAATACAATTTGTCTTAATTTGGCTTTAAGTAATACTAGGATTGTAAAATATCCTTAACTGTCCTATATTGAGCCAAAATTGACTCTTGTGAGATTTAGCCATGTTATAATGTTGTTTCCTCATCAAAAACATATTCAGAGTTGTGTTTTGTTTCATTCACATATGTTTGAGTAATCCTCCATTATTAGTCTGTCTACATCTCCAAGTGAAATTGTATGGAGTTTAAAAATATAGTGGAGCACTTCCTGTATTACCACATGGCATCACAGTCAGTGTTTTCTGTTTGAGAGAAGAACTCAGCCTAAATATGCAGGATTTGTGTTAAGTGTGTGAATGAAACAAAACACAACTCCAGGTACAGTATGTTTGTGATGAGGAAACAACATTATAACATAGATCAGAAAATAGTGTAATATGGGCCATTTAAAATTGGGAAAAACCAAACCTATACAAGAAATATCAAGAAGAAAAATGGAATAATGTGCTCTTTAAAGGTAACTAAATCACCTCACGTCTTTTTTAAGTAAATTTGAACATAGCAACATAGCACACCTGAAAAGTGTTTGAACGTTGACAATTGTCTTTGCGTCTGCCATGTAGTCCTCCTCTGCGATCATCGAACTCTCCTTGTCCACTACCACCATGGTGTCTGCAAACGTGACTCCACACCGCAACAAGCTGTCCAGACTGAAGAGGAGGGTGAGGAACATTAGCAACAAAAAGAGAAAAATTATCCAGGCTACAGCATGAAAATCTAAGTCTAGAGGAGTGTGCTTAAAATGGACTTTGTTTGGTGGTCTTACTTGTCAATGGAGCCCACTGTGTAGAAGACCATAGGGAACCAGCATATCGCCTCAAGGAAGTCTGCTTCAGGGCTAAAGCAATAAAAACACAAATAGTTTTGAGATTCTCAGTGATTGTGCTTTATGCAGCCTGTGATGAAGTATGCCCCCCCCAACCTCCTTCCTCCTTAATTTTTATGAGGAAATACAACTCAGACTAACGGCCTGTGGAGAAGAAACACTGTGTCTGTGTGACTCAGCATTTGAATGCTGTTTTATTGAATTGTGCTTTGGTTTGGCTGCTGCTTATGAACCAGACGGCGCAGACACTACAGAGGCATGCAGAAAATTATCTTGGAAACAATTTATTTCACTTTTTACACAAAATGATAAATTATTTGTTTCTATTATGAATCACTTAACTATGAACAAATGGTTCTGAGTTTTCCATTTGAGCGTGAAAATTACAGTGTCAAAAAGAATTTACGTTGATACTTCATCATTAAGTTTGCAAAGTCCTTAAAAACAATTTAAAATACAACTCAACAAAGGAAGGTAATAGAAAGTATATTCAGGCATGGTTTAGTAAAATTCTGACTAGTTAACAGACTTTGAATTTTGACCTTTTAAACTGTGTTCCCTCATCATTAACTTATTCAGAGTTGTATTTTCATCAGTTCATGCATGTTTGAGTAATTCTACATGGTTTTGTATTTTAGGCTTGAGTGCTCAGATCTCTGTTTAGCAAGATGCCTCCAATTATGCTCTTTTGTTTATTGTATCATGCAAGCTGTTTTTACTTTAAAGATAGAGACAGAAGCTTAAAATGCTCTCTCCCACCTTGTGATGTCATGTAGAGGGAGTTTTCAAGTTAACAGATACCTTTTAACTTTTGTTCAGTAAAGACTGGCAATTCCAGGCCTGAAATCAACCAAATGATTCTAGTGAAGCCCTATGGAGTTTAAAAACAGAGTGGAGTACTTCCTTTATTGCCCCATGACATCACAAGGTGTAAAAGAGTGTTTTCCGTTTGAGAGAAGAACTATGCAGGGTTTGTGTGTTAAACATATGTGAATGAAACAAAACAAAACTCCAGGTATGTTTTTGATTTGGAAACATTATAACACAGATCAGAAAACAGAGTAAGATGGCCCTTTAAACCACTTCACTAAGCCCAGAACATCTTTTTAATGCTAGTAAAGTAACAAAAACTATATTTGCAGTGCAGTGACCACACAAGAGTAAACACAGAGATTAAACACAGAGAATGATACTTACATGCTCTCCAGCAGCAGCACAATGGGGTTGAGCTCCTTCCTGGGTCTGTAGTAGGCGCGCAGAGGCACTATAAAGTTGTACAGGCCGTTCCCCGCGCTCTCCGCTGACACAATGATCAGTTTGTTTTTGAAGCCGTACGAGCGTGCGTCCTCAAGGGGGATGTGGTGACAGGCCTGGGACATGAGCACAACATGAAACACGTCTGTAACTGGGGTCAGGACCTCCAGGATCAGACCACACACAAACCTTATCCATACGCAGGCAACAAAAAGGCATCTTCTCCTGAAGCAGATGGCACAGCGCAGGTGAGCTTCCGATGTACGGGGAGTTCAGAGGGTATCCTTTCACCCATCTGCAACACAGCAGTACAGAGACTCTGAAAGAAAGCTGTTTCAAGTATGTTTATTTAGACAAGCTTTAATTACTTATTTGGAGTTAATTATAATGTGATTTTTAACATGCAGTTGTTTGCTTTTGGACTGTAGATTTCCTGGAATGTATAGTGTGTTATAAACATATAAACAAATATATTAGTGGCACTTTAATTTATACCACAGTGACAACATAGTAAAAAGATGAAAATAAAAAATCTTTATAACAAAGTATAATTAAGGTAATTACTCATGGGCACATCTGTTCTATTTAATAATACAATAATATAATAACATAATTAATATTAACTCAGAAAGATAATAAAGTGGAAACAGGGCTGCGAAAAGATCATATAGTTACAATGCCATTTCACCATTTTATTCCTATTACTCTTATCACGGTGTAGATTTAAATGCATATATATGCACTTAAATCTACAGTATAGCACCATGGAAGGTGAGGAAAACATATATATATATATATATATATATATATATATATATATATATATATATATATATATATATATATATATATATATATATATATATATATATATATATATATATTAAAAATTCAGTTTCTTTGCCTCAAAACACAGACGCATACGCTTCTCAGTCTGAGCTGTTTGATATTACAAAGTAAACAGACCAGACCAGTACGAGTTATCTATAATTCAATCACTTTTGTTTTGGCAGCTGTTCAGCTTTTGTTGATGAAAGCGTGTGTATTTATTATGCATTAGTAAAACAAAATTCACCACAATCACAGGGATACATACTCGCTGTGGTGAGCCCACCAGTGTGCACTCTCGCCTCTGTCGCTGTCCTCTTTACTTTCACCCTCCCCCTCGTCTTCAGACTGGTCCCCCAAAAGGTCAAAGGTTGAGTGGCTGACTCCGTCCACCAGCTCCAGGACAGGGGCAATGCTGTGCCTCCTCTCCTCTGCAGAGTCCCCCATGGCGGGCAGAGCAAGAGTGTTTGCCACACTCATCTCTGTCCTGGAGCTGCTTCTGCTGCCCCTGCTACTGCCCAGGCCTGTGCCCACATCCTGTCCCTCTGGACTGCTGTCACTTGAGTCGTGGAGGTCAATCGCCACAGTGCCTAAAGTAAGAGCATAAAGTTACTCTTCTCAAAGTTATGTGAATCCTGCTTCTCTGTTTTAACATTATAGAACACTGTCTCAAACTGTGACCTTTACTCAATACTGGACTAACATGATGGGTGTAAACCTTTCAGTATTACTATAACTTATTGTTTTACACAGTTAATGTGCAAACCAAAATAGTATTACTCTGAATAATATTGTTCTTTAGAGAAGAGTTTCAAATAGGCTCTAAATCCAATATGCTGCTGGTGAATGTATTTTGACACTGTTTGCACTAGCCACACTACTGTTTACATGCTCTAAATGTAATTATGTTGTTACTGTAACAATGACAACATATCCTTGAATCTTCACAAAAGACAATGAAGAACTTGCTCTACCATGTAAAAAATTGCTATGTTAACTAGTATAATCAATATTTGCATAACAATATACATAAACATATTTGTACTGAATCTGTATCAATACTCTCATCCTCAGTTGTCTTGTTTGAGAGCATTTGTTAAAAGTGGCTAACTCCATATGCCAGGTTTGTGTGCAAAGGTTTGTCTTATTTTGTTGTCATTTTGGTTCCAGATTTAGGTCCCAGCATCAGTTTCCATAATACAGGAGTCTCGCATGGTTTATCCTGATTTATGAAGAGAAAATTACAAGCCTTAACTAATTGAGCTAACTACCCCCTGGTTAAATTGTAATCTTGGTCTGGGTTGGTCAAAATTAACTGCTCCACTACTTCTTTACACTTACTTACTTACTTACTTACTTACTTACTTACTTACTTACTTACTTACTTACTACTTTACTTATTTTCTTCAGTTAACGTGCTTTGAAGGTGAACTGTATAAAAAACTTCTGGAACCTCTGATCCAATAAAAGACCTAAACTAGCCTTGAGCACTACCTCATTAATCCTGCATTTTGGCCCCTGTCCACTAGGAGGCGTGTTTGTAAAGCAGAGTACAGTACTGTGTGACATTTCAGTTGACTTGGCAGATGCACTGATCAACGGTGACTTCTAATCGGATACATGATAGAGCCGTTGAAGATTATTCCCCACACAAAAGCTCAAACTATCTCATATCTGCCTCGTTATTTCCTGTTTGTAAACACGTTCAAATACCAGGGGTGGAAAGTACCTTATTACAAATACTCATATGACTGTAATTGAGTACATTTTCTGGTTAATTGTACTTTTTACAGGTTTTAAACTTTAACTTTTAATTGAGTATAATTCTAGCTATGTATTATATTAGCTGTATTTAAAATTATAGGAGTTACTGAGCACAGCACAAGTCCATATTGTCCGAGTCGACAACATTGCATTGCCAGCTCTGATTGGCCAGAGCTCAGAGAATATGTAGATTGTGTTTTAAAACAACTTAACTGTATAATTAAGTCTGGTATAAAAGACTGATCTAAAAATGCATTAAAATTGTGTGGAAAAATAACTAGTACTTTGTACTTTGAGTAGTATTTTTCTTTTGCTTGCAGCACTAGTTGCACTTGTGTAACTGAGTACATTTTTAGCCATGTAACTGTATTTTAAAGATGCACTGTGCAACTTCTCTGCTGGAGGGTCACCTGCTTGTCTCTATGGAGATGCACCTAGAATGTTCCACAGTACGGTCATAAACTTATGAATCTCCATGGAGACTTGTGGCAAACCAAATTACTGGTTAGATTTATGGAGAGGCACTCACTCATAGTAAGAATGGATGTTTTTTTTTTTTTTTTTTTAAGATATTTGTGGGCAGTTTAAACCAAAACATCAACATCTCGATTTAGACAAACAGGTAGAAGACCTCCTGCAGAAAATTACACAGTGCACCTTTAATTTGAGTACACATTTTCAGCACTTTTTCCACTACTGTCAAATACATAGAATAACAAAAGACCAGTGTGCATAATACTACAGGACTGACCCATGCTGGCAATGATGCTGTGAACAGGGAGGCGAGTGAGTCCATGGTAGATGCTTTGGTGGACCCCTCTCCCGTTCCCTCCCCCACTGCCCCAAGACGGCTCCCGGTGACCGCGCACAAAGGCGGAGTTTTCTTCTTTGGAAATGTTGATGTAAAAACAGGTGTCTGACGCGCCCATGATGTGGCAGGGGCCGGGGTTCAGCAGGATGTTGGTGGTGTCTAGTCTCCGCACTCCTATCAAACACACCCCGTATCTGCAGTAACAGAAGACAGCGTGACCAAATTTTCAAAATTAAAAACTGGGACACATCAGGGTTGAGATGGTTTGTTGGTATAAATAAAAAAGAGAAAAGAGCTTGTAACATTGTCCATTCTTGGCCCACTTGTGGCTCAGTATATTATCTGAGGGACTTGCCTGATAGTCAAGCACAGTTTTCTGCATTTTAGCCAGTGACGTGTGGTCACGGGAATCAAGGCAAGCAGTGGTTGCCCAATAAAATCTAAAATCATTGCATGTGAAAAATATAATTAAATTCACTCTTCTGGTCACTGCAACAACCGCGGTTCAGAACGTCCCATGTTGTTTTGCCCTTCTACAGAGGCCTGGACACGTTGAGCGCGGCTTACAGACTGTGCTTTCTACATGTGCTTTTACAACCGGAGAAGCCAGTCGGTTGTTTTCAGGAGGTTTGCACATGCGTACTGATGACCACAGCGGGCTCAAACAGCGCTGAATAAACCCGCATCATCACCATGGGAACCTGACGGGAACCGGAGATGTGTGGCAATTCCAAGTGAGTGCGCATGTGCGGCAGGAGATGACAACAGCAGCGCTAAGTTTCAACACAAGTGTTTAAAATTACTTGCTTTTAGTAGCAAATCATTGTTTGTAGCTTCGCATTTGTAATGATTAGATGTTATTTAGAAATACAGCTGAGCTAGTTTCAGGGCTATTTTGTGTGAAATGGAGGATCCGGACAGAGCAATGGAGTGAGAGCGGCTGGGACAGTGAGGAGTCCGCCTCGTCTCTGTGTGTTTATGAAGGAGCAACAGTGTCAGTGGCATAACAGCACTATTACACACATATTACACACATGTTGAGGAACACGTGTGTGTTCTGGACCTACTCTGCTGCAGGGAAATACAGGACGCTTCTACAGGAAAGATGTGGTTTTGCATCTATGAGTGTGAGCGCTCTGTGCTAACCACATTATGGTTACCACATGAACTTTGAACTTTGATTATAGATCTATGGTCCTGACATAGGGCTGTGTTTAAGGGGACATTTGTGACACATCAGGTTGTGTTATAAGTGCACCTGTCTGACCAGTGCACCTGTCCGACCAGTGCACTGTTGTTCTTCGTATCTCATCATGATCTTCATGAACGTACATGCAGTGTAATAAGTGCATTACACATCTGCACACAGTTATATGTCATTTATATGGGTTCTAGATGCATTATAATAATGACGTAGATAAGAACAGTCCTGAAGGCTCAGCTGCATAAATAAGGCGTAGGAGTAGAAACAAACAGCCCTGTTTGTACAAAGATGGTGTCAAATACAGTCCCATATACAAATATTAATAAACTATATGGTCTAGGTTTCTCTCTCTCTCTCTTTGACTCCAGAATGGCTCAGTATACATGCAATTAATGTGAGTAAAAATAAATATACTCATTTGTAATGTAGTTTGCATAAAAAGTGGCATTATTAAAGTGTTATCGACTAAATGTTGACGTCCACCCAAGTCTGCTTGCCTACCCATAAAAGTCACTGCACGCTACTGACTTTAGCTAAACAAATGACAATATATTGACATCTTTACTGCTGGCGGGTATGAGATTGATCAAAAACAAGGACACCTGGGACATTTCTTGTATAAAACTGGGACAAATCAATAGTATCTAGCTCAAGGACACAACAACAGGTTCAAGCTGGCATTAACCCGGCAACCTTGCTTGTGAACTACAGAAAATGCCAATGTTACCTAATGTTTATTTTGAATGGTCCACTGTCCATAAACGGGGGGAAAAAGTCAAGTATAGCTTTATACTTCATTGATGATTTTTAATATTCTTAAATACTTACTTTTTGTGTGCGTGAAATGATGCAAATGTGAAACTCTTGCCATGATACTCCCCAAAGAATTTACTGTCCTCCAGGCGGATGTGGTGCACCTCATTGGCCGAGCAGCGGCGGTACGTGCGATGCCACTGATCAGCTGTGGACACCCCACTCTCCCTAAAATCAGATGAATGGGTCATAAGGGAGAACAAGCAACCTTTTTAGACATGACAGGCAAAGTTTCCAGTTTACAATGCAAGGTTTTTTTTTGCCGTGGCGTTGCCGAGGTAATCCTAAATCCATTCAAAGCTGTTAATCAATAGTGCGGGATGGACAGGAAGAGCAGGCAGCCCTGACCTACACAATAGATCCCAGAGAGCTAAGTGGACAGCAGTTTTCTCCAGGGAATATAGCTTAAGACAAGGGAGGCTAAAGAGGTGATAACAGGAAGCCAGGTTGTGGGGGCAGTGTGAATGTGGGTGGCCTGTGACAGAGACAGTATTACATAAACAAGTGTTACAGCGAAAGTGCAAGGCTGGGGAGGAGGACGACAAATCCTCATCATGTATCTTTGTTCCAGCCAATAAACCAAATGGCACATGGGCTATACATAACAACTTATGAAAAGAGCTCTCAAAACTCTTAGAATATATTAGACTTGAGAATTATAGAGAAGTACTGTAGTTTTATAAAAATATTACTAATACTACTATATTACTACTATTGCTATCTATTTCATTTTTATTTCGAAGGGGCACTATAGAACTTTTCTGGTGGTGGTTGATCTCTGTGGAGATGTAATTTCATTGCCTGGAATGTCCCACGATATGGTATTAAAGTTATCTATGCTTGGTTTCAATTAACGTGCACTTTTACTCTCCACAGATCTGACCTGTAACTTGGCCTGCTGGCGTCACCTGCTTGCCTCCATGGAGACACATATGTTTATTTTCAAACTGTGAAACTTTCCAGGCAAATAAATTACATAATGACATAATGGTATTTTGCACAACCTTAGAGGTGCTTCATATCTTTGCAATAAGATGTGGGAACAAGCCAATTCAGCTTTTATTTTTGCAGTTGCATTTGCTATCTAAGGCCATGAGTTTTGTATTGTTTAAGTTTGTTTCAGACTCAGAGGAAATATCAGAATTGCACAGTGACTGAGTTTTATGACCAAAAGTGCCACAGTTACGACTTTAACAAAATGAGCCACTATAATTTTCATGTTCCTCCTGTACAGACTTCACTGTACCTGTTGAGGGCCTGAAATGCTCCCACACGTGGCTTGAATCCTTCCTGGGGATTAGTTCTCAAAAAAAAAAAAAAAAAAAAAAAGCACAAAATTGCCGTGAGGAATAAAAAAAGAAATGCTAAACAGGGCTAGAAGATGCACAACAAAAAAGAATATCAACAGTTAAAATGACTTGAAATGTGAATATTTCTCCTGATATGAATAGTGTTGAGAAGTTGAAGTTTATTGACTTTTGACTACTTTCATTGTATTCAGTGTATTTATTTCCAATATTTGGTTTCAATGTATTTGACTTATTTAAAGTAACGTTATTTGCCAGTGGAATAAGAGAACCACACTCAATAATAGGGCTGAACAATGCCAACAATGCCAGGCTTAACAACGACCATCTACTGGCTAAAAAATCAAATAAACTTAGTTATAACATTTAAAAGAAGATGCAAGAAACGATACCTGAACATAGAACAGTTAGCAACAGACCCTATTTCTTTCATCTTTGTAATTAAAAAAAATAAAAAATCTCAACTGGCACACAATATTGCATAAAATGTTGAATGCATTGAAAACAATCAAAAAATCTGGACAAAACAACACTAAAAATAGTTTATTATATTCAAGTCATATTAACTAATCAGATGATCCTTATTTGCAGTATTGTAGAATATTTGTCATATCTGTGGTGATGGAGTGCACTTACTGCCCCCTGGAGGAGTGGATGAGCAGCGTGATGAGGGTAGAGGTCCCTGGACACACACAGTTGAGAGCCAACATGGCGTACTTAAACTCCTCTTCACACACCACGTGATCTGCACACACATGAAACAAGAGGGACACAGTGACCGGGTCAAAATCTCCAACCAAACACACAAGAGTCATCGTCACTTCAGCTCTGGACAAATGCGGCGAGATACTTTGAGCTGTGTATGCTTACAAGTATATGTAATTTGTAGTTCACTTTAACAATCTATTAACTAATAAGCATTTATTTAAAATACACTATAATGCTGCCACTATAATACTATTACTAACATTCTTTTAACAACATTGACTGTCCTGCCATAATTCAGTTCTGTGAAATTCAAAATATTTTGTACAAGAAACAATGATTCAGCAATTTGCAAAAAGAACACATTATGACCAAAATACACACACCCACATAGTTACTACTTGCCTAACCTAAATCCTAACCTAAACTAATTTTAACCCATATCTAAACTTGTTGATATTAAGGCATCTTTGTCATGAGTGTTGTTGGGTTCTAACAAGTGTACATACATATGCTAGTCCTAACAACATGATAAATACCTGCTGCAAAAAATAAATAAATAAAAAATAAACAAACTTTTGAACTGAATGTTTTTGCTCACTTAAACAGTACGTGGTTGTTAAGCAAAGCAGTACACCCATAGCTCCTTTGAAAATGCTGGTTTTCTTTGCAGTTAACTTTTGGAGGAGGAAAATTTCCATTTTCTCCTTTGACAGCTCTGTGGGCTCCATATCGAGTCAGGATGTCACATTATTAGACATTGTTAATTTGCTTTTAGCTCAAAAAAAGCCCCGCCGTGTCTCTGTGCTGAGCTGCAGAGGACACTGTGTCAGACAATAATTTAATTAGACAGCTTTGTCCCAAAATCACCCTCTATTCTTCAAAAAGAGCTTTGTTACCTTGTGGTAGCTGGTTCTGTTACTATGACTATCACTACTACTACCCCCACCACCACAACCATCAGTACTACCACTACTACTACCACCACTACCACCACTACCACTACTACTACTACTACTACTACTACTACTACTATTACTACTACTACTACTACTATTACTACTATAACTACTACTACCACTGCTGATTCTGTTCTGTTACTAGTACCACTGTTATTCCTGCAGCCACTGCTATAATCCCTACTAATAATGCATTAGTGTTATATGGCACTTTTCCATTCACTTTTACAGTCGCTTTACAATTTCTTGCCTTATTCATTCACACTTGGTGGTGGTAAGCTACTATTGTAGCCAGAGCTGCCCTGGGGCAAACTGACAGAAGTGAGGCTGCCAATTTGCACTATCAGCCCCTCAGACCACCACCAACGCTCACACACACCACTTTCATACTAGCCAATGTGGGTGAAGTGTCTTGCCTAAGAACACAATGACAGTTTTTGCCACTGGCGCCCCACTGTGGCACGTAGAATTCCCAGCGCTCTCCCATCCAAATCTGACAAGATCAGGCTTTAAGGAGGTTTGGCCACCATTACTATTATTGTACTTTGTTTTTATTGTGGTATAACAATTGCTATTGACTAATGAGTTTTTTCTTAGTGTTAAAATCAAATTTGACTTAATTACAGCAATTTTATTTAACAACCATAATATTGATACTTTAATTAAGAACACTGGCTATGTTTACTTGCACCAAAAATCTGATCATTGTTTGATTTCTGGAGTTATGTAATCTAAGTAATCTGATTTCTTTCTGACAAGGAACATTATGCAAAACTAATGTGGAAGAGACACACAAAAAAGAGAAAATGGTAACGATTAAAACTGTACTTTGTCTTCAAATATAATTATCCAAAGTACTGGAACAGTGATGCAAATTCTCTTATTTCTGTTGCTCACTAAAGACATTTGGGCTGAAGATCAAAAGAAG
Source organism: Taenioides sp. WSHXM2023 (assembly GCA_029959045.1). Lineage (NCBI taxonomy): Eukaryota > Metazoa > Chordata > Actinopteri > Gobiiformes > Gobiidae > Taenioides > Taenioides sp. WSHXM2023. The sequence continues at coordinate 14,822,958 of CM057101.1, read as the reverse complement.
AGTATGAGACAAGAGTTCAGAATGTCAACTTTAATTTCCTGGTATTTACATTTAGATGTCTTAAACAACTTAGGATATATCACCGTTTGTATTACACCACAGCATTTTAGGTGAGCAAAAGTAAAGGAACAAAAAATCTAGTAAATAAAATTTAATATTTGGTGGCAAAACCCTTGCTTGCAATAACTGCCTCAAGCCTGCAACCCATCGACATCACCAAACTGTTGCACACTTCATTTGTGATACTATTCCAGGCTTTTACCACAGCTTCCTTCAGTTCTTATTTGTTTCAGGGGGTTTCTTCCTCTTCAGGAGGGGAAATGCATGTTCTATCTGGTTAAGGTCAGGTGACTGACTTGGCCAGTCTAAAACCTTCCACTTTTTTCCCCTGATGAAGTCCTTTGTTTTGTTGGCAGTGTGCTTAGGGTCATTGTCCTGCTGCATGATAAAATTCTTCCCAATTAGTTTGGATGCATTTCTCCGTACATTGGCAGACAAAATATTTCTGTACACTTCTGAATTCATTCTGTTGCTACCATCATCCATAAAAATGAATGAACCCGTTCCCGAAGCGGCCATGCACGCAAAAGCCATGACATTACTTCCGCCATGCTTCACAGATGAGCTTGTATGCTTCGGATCATGAGCAGTTCCTTTCTTCCTCCACACTTTGGCCTTTCCATCACTTTGGTAGAGCTTAATCTTGGTCTCATCAGTCCATAGGATTGTGTTCCAGAACTTGTGTACTTCTTTGCAAATTCCAATCTGGCCTTTCGATTCTTACTGCTGATGAGTGGTTTGCATCTTGTGGTATGGCCTCTATATTTCTGCTCTCGGAGTCTTTTTCCAACAGGGGACTGTGATACCTCCACCCCTGCACTCTGGAGGTCGTTGGTGATTTGACTTACTGTTGTTTTGGGTGTTTTTTTTCACAGCTCGCACAATATTTCTGTCATCAACTACTGTTGTTTTCCTTGGCTGACCTGTTCGATGTCTGTTACTCAGAACACCAGTAGTTTCTTTCTTTTGCAGGACATTCCAAATTGTTGTGTTTGCTATGTCCAATGTTTGTCCAATGGCTCTGATTGATTTTCCTTCTTTTCTCAGTTTCAAAATGGCTTGCTTTTCTCCCATAGACAGCTCTCTGGTCTTCATTTTGGTTTATGCTCTTTAACAAGAAATGCCGTCTTGCAGCCAAGAAGTAGACTAGTCATGCAGAGCTATTTAATGCTTGAACAACCAACCTTAAAGGCAACACCTGGTCAACGAGAAACACCATGTCAGTCACATGTTCCAATAGTTTTGCTCACTTGAAAAATGGGTGGGTTTAAACAAAGGTTGGTATGTCCTGAGTTGTCTAACACATCTAGATGTAAATTCCAGGGAATAAAAGCTGACATTCTGACCTCTTGTCTCATACTCGTCTTTTGATCTTGAACCCAAATGCCTTCAGTGAACAAAAATAAGAATTTGCCTTGCTGTTCCAATACTTTTGGAGAGGACTGTATGTTACCAGGTGTTTTTGATAACCAGATTTCTTGTGCATGTAAACACACAGCAATAATCAGATCTAATTATTTGGTTGTCTGATTGTTCTGGCTTTGCAAATTTACTCATGTGATATTGTGATGCATTTGCTTCTGAACCCTGTCTCTATATCTGCGCACACAAGGCCCCTCTGCCCCTCACCTGCTCACGTGTCCTGTCTTTAAAGGGAAAAGTCAATGGAGTGATTACATTTGAGGACATCTGTGTGGCAGACAGAATCAATTCCCTACTGTGTCATTCTCTAGTGTTGGCCTCACAAGTCAGATATATAAAATATATAAACATATTATATTTGCTTTGTTGACTGACTAGCTAAAGCCACAGCATGATGACTAAGGATTAATTGATTTGTGACATATTATATTTCAACTTCAAAACAAGTGACAAAAAAGACTCAATTTGCAAGCATGCACCTTAAGGGAAAAAGGACAGTGCTTTATGCACTGGTGTACAGTTATGTGAAGAGGAAGGGGCCATCTCCAAACTGTTCCCACAAAGTTGGGATCATGGAATTATCCAAAATCTCCTGGTATGCTGAAGCATTCAGAGTTCCTTTCACTGGAACTAAGGGGCCAAGCCCTGAAAAACAACCCCATACCATAATCCCCCCTCCACCAAACTGTACACTTGGCATAATGCAGTCAGACAAGTACCGTTCTCCTGGCAACTGCCAAACCTAGACTTGTCCATCAGATTACCAGATGGAGAAGCACGATTCATCACTCCAGAGAACGCATCTCCACTGCTCTAGAGTCCAGTGGTGGCGTGCTTTACACCACTGCATCCGACGCTTTGTATTGCACTTGGTGATGTATGGCTTGGATGCAGCTGCTCGCCCATGGAAACCCATTCCCTGAAGCTCTCTACGCACTGTTCTTGAGCTAATCTGAAGGCCACATGAAGTTTGGAGGTCTGTAGTGATTGACTCTGCAGAAAGTTGGCGACCTCTGCACACTATGCGCCTCAGCATCCGCTGACCCCGCCCCGTCAGTTTACGTTACCTACCACTTCGTGACTGAGTTGCCGTCGTTCCCAATCGCTTCCACTTTGTTATAATACCACTGACAGTTGACTGTGGAATATTTAGAAGCGAGGAAATTTCACAACTGCACTTGTTGCACAGGTGGCATCCTGTCACAGTACCACACTGGAATTCACTGAGCTCCTGAGAGCGACACATTCTTTCACAAATGTTTGTAAAAACAGTCTGCAGGCCTAGGTGCTTGATTTTATACATCTGTGGCCATGGAAGTGATTGGAACACCTGATTATGATTATTTGGATGAGTGAATACTTTTAGGAATATTGTTTAAGCAGGTCAAAATGTGTCTGCTGCATGCTACATGTATTTGATTATAAAGCATTTTATTGTCTGACAATCAGGACGTGTGCATGCTAGTGTTTTAGTGCTTATAAACTAATCACTGTGAATAATCACCACAGGTAAGTGGACCACTACAAACTGTGAAAACTGTGAAAATGAACTAGCTGTTTTTAAGACAGTAAAACTCAGTAAGACTCCTTCATGTTTTTGTCACAACAACTTTTTGTTTACTGCTAAAAGCTTTTCTTTCTTCCTAAATCAGCTGTTATTACACTCACGATAAAACATATATAACTTCTTATCTCTGGAGATCACATCACTTTTCCCTGTTTTCTCAGTATGCAAACACAATCTATGCCTCATCAGTATAGAATCTAGTCTGTTTTTCAATCCAATATCCAATTTGAAATGTCCCCTGCACACCTCTTCTTCCCAATATGCTTCCTTTGCTCCCTGTGGTACGAATCTATTTAGACTGTACTATGCCCTCCATTTTGGGGCCTCTATCATTCGGCTTTCTCCAGAGTCTAAACTACACCCCCAAAGCATTCAAAACTATTACTATTATTTTTGAAGCTTGTGCATGTGGATGTCAAACTGCAGTAGCTATAGATAGTTTTTCAGTTCTTTGCTGAATATAATGGTTATAGTTTGCCCTGTAAACCTTAATACAGCTAAACTGTTTTTATTTGACAACACACACTTGGTTATTAGCACTAGGTTATGTAAGGTTAGACCACATGATGAAATTCAGATAAAAGTCTTCTTATCTGATCTTATCTTATGGTCTATTGTAACATGGAGGCCCAACAAAACTTTAATGTGGTAAAGGTAAAAGGTTAGGATGTTAAACTAATGTTAATGATTTGCTTTTTGTTTATGTGGTGATCTCTACATCTCCCATCTCTCCTGTACAGAGCTGCACCGGCCAGATCTAATTAAATCAATTGCTTGTTAATGTTTTTTTTATTTTTTTATTTAAATTTTTTTAACGGTACGCTACAGTTAACGTCCAAAACAAAAATGGAGGAGATAATTAGCCAATAGCATGGCATACATATCTGGTTGGGCACGCTGAGGTTTCCAGCGGCGTGTAGCACCGACACCGTGCCACATCTTTTCTAATGAGTGCAGAGCTGTTATTAAGCTATTCCTGTGGCTCAGATTAAATCTGGTCTAGGCTGTTCATTAATGCCTCCCACACTAGCACTTAGTGAGTGGATTCCAAGTGGTGTCAAAACATGGCATCTGCACTTACTGTACTACTCTGTCCTATTACTTTATCAAGTCAGACAGAGTCACTCTTACAGAGCACCGGAAAAATCATTGTCTCTCAAACTTTGGTACAGGTATAGCTCTCTTAGAATGGGGCCCCTTCTTTAAGATAAGGTAGCTTCTGGGGAGTTACCTTTTACAAGACTCAGAGTTAAATGTGCTTGTAAATAATTAATATTAACTTTTGAGATTTAAACCAAAACCAAATTCTTGCTGATATGAGTCGTATCAAATATCTTAGAACTAACTTATCTAAGTAACTTATTTAAGTAAAGCAACAATACAAGTGACATAGTCAGAAACCACACAGAAAAACCTGGACGTTGTGAATAGATGACCCTGTTCATCCCTGCACTGAGTGGTAATTATGCTCCGGGAAAAGGACTCAGAATGAGGGCTGTGAATTTATCTATTTCAGCTGCAGGCCTGGGCTAATACAAAAGGGCTCATTCTGGCTGCTGTGTCTCGGTCTTTACACTGGAGGATTGCCGTGGGGAAAAGTGAGTGCCAGGTAAGAGCGAGTGGAAAACTTATCAAAGACAGCCAGGATTTGGTCACTAAGGTGTGAAGTCCAACGTTAATCATAGATAGAAACAGCTGGAACGGGGCCCTCCAGCTTGACTCAGCACTGACGTCCTTTGAAAATAAATTATGTGTTTTTCTGGATCGAGGCGGTCTTAAGTTGTTCTCATACTTGAAGATGATTGACTGGTCTGATGCTGCTATGCGGAAAAGCAAAAGCAGTGTAAAAATAAATAAGAAAGACCAGGCAGAAATCCTTCATAAGGCTTAGAGGCAAGCTGAGCCAATCTGCTGGGTGCTACTAGCAAGACAAAGCGCCGCTGCTGTTGAAGGTAGAAGGGGACTTTAAATTAGCCGCAGCTACTGGTCCTAGATACAAGTGCGGGCTCATTCAACTGGATCTGAATTTTTGTATTAATTTCCAAATATCCAGAAGTGAAATAATAAAACTTGAAGCACCGTGAGCCACACAAAAAGACTAACCAAAAGAAGAACCAAAAACTAAAAGGTTGTAGCCATCAGAACTGGGTGTATACGGCTATTATCAAAGCAAACACATGCTAATGTTTGTTACCATGACATGGAAAAACGAAAAGTGCTTATAAACCATCATGGTAAATAATTAGGATGCTCTGAATGCATAAGGTAAGTGCTTGTGTCTGCTATATAATTATAATCTGCAACACCCGTGGATCATAATTTGCACATTTTAAATATTCATCTAAAACGACTTAATAAAAGAAACAAGTCCACTGACATTAAAAACTCACTACAAAGAGTCAGTAACTCCAAAGGATAGCTGCAGATTATATTAGCAAGTAGTAGCAGATTTTTTTGTTTTAATTTGTACCAAAATGACTATGTGACACTGCCAAATCCTACGTCTATCACAAATTAAGAAAATTTAATTGGATAACAAAGTACAGAGCAGTGGGCAATATGGCGTGTTGAAAATAAGTGATTAAAGATTATTCAGTCATGTATGAATTATTCCATAAATAACTTTGAGAGGGTAAATGAGAAGGGGAAGCAGTTGTAACATGGCTAAAAGCTCTGAAAAGTTGATTTTGCCTAAAAGGTCAGCTTTAATTCAGTAAAAATCAGATACAGCACTTCTAAGTAAACAATTTGATGGTCAGGCCATTATGCACAGTCCCACTGTGATGTGGGACGGTGGGATCATCTGCTCCTGACTCTGTCTCGCTCACCGCCACAGCCCACCTGCAAACTTGACGTGGAACTTGTTCTCCGGTTTGAGGATCTGCACATACAGGGGGCAGTTTGGAGCGAAGTCCTTCACCGCCCAGGCCCGCAGGATCGTCTGGTGATCCTGCAGCAACGGGAAGAGGAGTATTAATACTTCACAGTGACATCACACGGGGGTTCTATATGTTACTATGGTGACACAATGCACACATTAGTAAACACAGCCAAAAAAGTTTTAAAATAGTCTGAAATTCACAAAAATAAATAAATAACAAAAAATACAAACACACAAACATTTTCAAGAGCCTGTGATCGATACGAGCATTCACGGGCCTGTTTAGGTGTTTGATTTTCAATAAAAAGGTGAGGGACTAACTCAAAAAACTGTTGGATAAGGCTAGGGTAGTTAGCTTGTGACTGTAATGATATCTTAAAGGGACTTGTTGAACAGCACAAATCAGATCACCTAATCAGTTCTTTTATGGCCAGATTGTGTAAAAGTTAAATTCTAACTAGAGTAACAAAGCTTCAGACAGAGTAGTGCCTAAATTAGCATCACACCCCTAGGGAATGTTGATAACATCAGCTGCAAGGTATCAACAGGTGAAGGTAAAAATGGAAGTAAAGAGAAAGGCAGAGAGAAAGAAAGAGCAAGCGGCGGTGAAAATAAAACAATAAAAATGGGAAGAGTAAGAGGGGAAAGAAAAAGATGAAGAGGGTGAGAGAGCAAGGGAAAGAAGAGGTAAAAAGAGAACAATGAAAACGTGGAGAGCATGAGAGGGAGGGAAAAGGGAGGATCGCTAGAGGAATTGGAATTGGAAAGGAAAACTACAAAAAATGGGGGAGATTAAGAGAGCAAGAGAGGGAGGTAGAGAAAGAGAGGGCAAATGATGGAGAGAGAGATTGACAAGACAGAGAGTGAGGGAGGAATACAGAAAGAGAATGTATGAGGAAGCAGAGGTGAAAAATGAAACAATGTAAAAGGTGCGTAGGAGTAGGAGAGGGAAGGAGAGAGAGGAAGAGAAAGATGGGAGAGAGAAGGGAAGAGACACAGAGAGAGAGAGAGTGACGGCGGGGGCAGAAAGAGAATGAAGAAGTGGAGTTTGAAAACCATGTAAAAAGGATAAAGAGAGATAGAGATGGGGAGAGGGAAGCAAGAGGAAGTTGAGATGAAAAATGAAACACAGTAAAAATGGGGAGAGTAAGAGAGGACAGAGAACTAGAGAGAGGTGCAACAAACATACAGCAGTATACCCTGGATAAGGCCTGAAGTCTAATAAACTGCTTTAGCTGCAGACAGTTCATACAAGTGAACAATGCTCTCAGCAATTTTTACAGGAGTACAACCTGGGCTGTGCTCCTCCGAACAGAGGTGCAGCTTGCTACTATTACAGTACACTGACAATTTGTACTTGTACAGTTCCTCGAAGTGAATGAATGGGAAAGTGGGACATGCCTATTATGAGAGGTTATTCAAGATGTGACGAATTTTGGAGAAATGTTTAAACCAACACATTTGACCGGTTGGCTGGTCTTCGTCATGGCATGAGAATAAAACAGGGCACACAGGTGTCCCTATATACGTACAAGAAATGAATGAATGAGGATTTGAACTATTCTATATTTCTTTAAATAATGCGCTTATTGTCAAATCCTCCAGGTAAATTGTAATGGATATTTAAAAATGCATATTTCTGACCTGTGGTGCAGTGGTTATTTGTTCATAAGTGATGGACAAACCTACCTATTGCTTTGCTGTGGGTCTGCCTAGTGCATATACATTCCTCAGGTGTTTTGGTGTGACATCTATTGGCTCACCTTTTCTTTTGTGTGGCTAGTCACATCATTTCTTGTATTTAGGGACACCTGCGTGCCCTGTTTTATTCTCATGCCCTGAGGAGGACCAGCCAGCTGGTCGAAATGCATTGGCGTCCTGCCTTATGTAATAAAGGACTTTTAATATAATCATCAGTGTGCCTCAGGTTTGTATCTTGTCCATTTTTACATGATTAAGCAAGGGTCACGTTCTTCTTAGATTTTAACTCAAAGACCCTCAATACTGCAATCTATACTGCAATTTTAAAGATATTTTTACGACCCAGTTTCTACCTCTCGTCTTAATCAATTGCCAAATTTTGAAGGTTCAAATATTTTGGGCTGAACATGCAGCCAGATGCACAGCCAAAGGTGGACTATGTAACTTTTCTTTACACTGATTGTATCTGTCTTTTAATTGCTTCAAAAAACCTTAAAAAGCACGCCATATTACTGTGAGAGCAATCGCCTATCCACAGATCAGACAGGTAGTTTAGCATGGTGGTGCCACTTGCTTGTCTCCATGGAGATAGATGAGTGTATGTAATGCCATACTGTGGATTAATTCAGGGAAAGCTACAGTATAACACCCCCATGGAGACAAGCAAGTGGTAGATCACACCGGAAAAGTTACACTGTGCACTTTAAATATTCTAACCACCACTGAACCAGCCCAAACTAAAGTAATTGCATTTACATATTTGTGTTTATTGACTCATAGCATTTACTGCCTGATATTTCTCTCCAATTAAAATAAATGCCATGACTAAAAGATACTAATTAGATGAGGCTAATTATTTTCTGAAAACCAGATTTTATACACATTGCTCCTGTGAGGTATACTGCAACAAAATGTACTTGACAACACCAGTTTGTAAAATAGCAAAATGTTTTCATTATTAGCAAGCAGACATGTTATTGTGAGAAATTAGCAGTTAGTAGTTAGCAGTTAGGGTAAAAATGAGAAAAATTAGTGAAGAACATACAGCAGCGATGCGATCCACTTCGAAGCGATTGCTGAGGATAAAGCAGGCCTCAGCATCGTCCATCCTTCAGCCATTTTCAAGAGTCCACAAGTGCAAGGATAGGCAGAAGAAGACCAAAAAGAGTGAGGGGAGAGTGAGAGAAAACTAAAAAATGTTGTCATGTTATTTAATGCTGGGACAAAGAAGAAAAAAGACAAGACAATAGAGACACAAATGAACCAATGTGTCTCTCAAGCCCACACCATTTATGGATGAGATAGTAGGAGGCGAGGAGACAGGGAGATTAAATAAACAGGCTTTTCTTTTCTTTTCTTGCGCCCAAGGTGCAGAGGACAGGGCTAAACCATAAGCAATATGTAATTACAGACGTTACAGAAAGCCTTGGAGGTGTGCTAGATATTAAGTGTGAATAGCTGGGAGCATGCACGCAGAAAAATACAGTGGACAGAAGGGGGCTTGCTTACTTTGCTCTCATGAGGTCCTGGTCCTTCAGAGCCGAGCCTTGAAGGTAGATGACTCTTTGGGCCCATAGAGGAACATGAAGCACCCTCCGAACCTGCACATCCATCTCAGCAGGACATAGGATCACCACATAGTAATCCTACAAGAACAAAATACTATATTGGTTACTATGAAAACTAGGCATTGTGGATATTTTTTTTTTAAATATTAATAGTAAAGGGCCCACATTCCACTATTTTCTGATCTGTGTTATTATGTTGTTTCCTGATCACAAATATACCTGGAGTTGTGTTTTGTTTCATTCACACATGTTTAACACACAAACTTTGCTTATTTAGGATGCATTCTTCTCTCAAACAGAAAACACTGTTCCACTGTTGTACCTGGTGATGCCACGTGGTAATACAGGAAGTGCTCCACTGTGTTTCGTAAACTCCAGATACCTTCACTAGAATCATTTGGATAATTTCAGCCCTGGAATTGCCAATATCTACTGGAGTAAAGGTAAAACTAATAATACAGGACTACTCAGACATGTGTGAATGAACCAAAACATAACTCCAGGTATGAGGTTACAACATTATAACATGGCTTAACGCTCACAAGAGTCAATTTTATGTAATATAGGACCTTTAAGTTATTAGCTATTTATCTTAAGTTAAAAAGAACAAGTTATGGCATGTTTTTGTAAACTATGGCTATATGGGCAGCTAAAATAAAATATTGGTGCCACACATTGGCTACATTTTCAATACTGGACCAATACCAATATTTGATAAAAACAAATATCACCAATAACATTGATATTGGAACCGATATATCGTTCATCCCAGTGAAGATGAGGCAGTGTCATATTATAGGGGGGCAAAGCTTTTTTGACATTGAAATAAATTGTTTTCCAAAATATATTTTTCAGTGATTTCTGGAGGCAGTGGTACCAATATTGGAATGTTAATCTGTGAGTAGATTTCTTTACATAGGGGTAAATTAAAATAAAATTCCATAACCGCATAAGTTGAAAAGTAGTATTCTAAATTTGTTGTAATTCAGGTTTTCCCCAGTTAACACAGATACTTAAATACCAATTTTGTTGCATAGTATTTTCTTTTCCTCACAGATTTACGCTCTGCCTCCACTTTTGGCTCTTTGCAGTGCCAATTGTTTGCGGTGGTTTTCAACTTGAATAAAAGTGACAAGACCAAGTGTGAAAAATATTGTGATTGGAGAGCCTCTAAGCAAAGCAAAACAACCATTTATTCTGACCGTTGTGGAAATGGGGTTCACATCGTATTATGCAACGGTCTGGTCTAACCTAATGCTTGAACAATATTATACATTTATTTGCACACACGAGCAGACCCCTGGAGCACAAACGCATGCATCTGCTCCAAATACAGCAGCAGTGTGATTAAGGCTTTGTGCTGGATTAGCTCCAACCCCATTTTAACACTGCAAACCCAATCAGGACATTTCAGTCTCTTGTGTCATTTACTGGGAGATACCAAAGTATGGGAGAGTGAGCAAACAATAGGGCTGTGAGTCTACTTAAATATGTCTTTGTTATTTAGAATTCAAGGTAATTTACATATGAGAATATAATATGAAAAGCTAAATCCTATACATTTCAGTTATTCTTTTTCCAAATAATCCAACATACCTACAGATCTAGATGTTTACCATGAATCACTCATGAACAAATCAGTGTTTACATCGACAAGTTTTGTTTTTTACCATGGAAATATTTGTATTGCCTATAATTGCAGCCTGGGCCATGTGGTGTGCAGCCAGCCAAATAGTGATTTAGATTCAGTTGTGATTCATTGTGCATATAGACCACTCTGCTCCGACATGCAGTACTAAGCCATAAGGGGCTCGTTAAAAAAAAAAAATTACACAAAATTTACTCTTGTGAGCTTTAAGCCTTGTTATAATGTTGCTATATCCTCAAAAACATACCTGGAGTTGTGTTTTGTTTCATTCACACATGCTTGAATAAACCTTTATTATTATTTATTATTATTATTATCTGTCTAAATCTGTCTACATCTCCAAAGCTCAAAATGCCCTGTTCCACCTTGTGATGTCATGTAGTGGTAGTTTTCAAGTAACAGCTACATTTTACCATCAGTTCAGAGCTGAAATTATCCAAATGATTCTATAACATTATAACATAGATCAGAAAATAGTGTCACCCTTTAAATAAAATAACGTATAATGTATTTGTTCATCATCTTTGTGCGCTTTAATGAACTTTTACACTTTAATAAGAAGCTCTCTAATTAAGTCTGAACTTTCCGTGTTTGGCTGATTCTTTGCTGAAGACATACTGAAGTAATCGAGTCATCTCAACAGATCTAATTTTATTCTTGTGCAACTATAAAGAACTTATGTTTATTCTGGATATTCTTTGTTCAATTATTTAGGATTTACTCTGCTATAATGAATCACTTTATCTCCAGAACAGTTGCTGTGATTATAATGATAGCCTATTTAATACGCAGTAAGCCAGCCAAAACTAATTTTCTTTTCTTTTTATGTGCAATGGATTAATAGACACCCTATGGAACAGATCATTTTCACCACCAATACAATAAGTCATTTGTCGCACTTTATCCGAAAGATAAACTGCTATAGATATACAAATTAAAAATGTAAAAAATGGCTAAATTGTGAGGCATTTATTCTTAAACAGATTCTTGAAATTACTCTAGAGCAATTCTTATTTTAGATGTAGTATGGATGCTTTAAAATGCGTTCAAATAATACTTCTACTACAAAAATCCAGAATGGAGGTAACTGAGAAAAAGTGAAGTAGAACTGTTAGCTGACATCTGATCTAATCGCTTATGAAATTAATATAGAAATCATCTTTTTTCATCTCTAAATTGTTGAAAATATTTATGCAATGTATTTCTTCAGTAAAAACAAAAAGTCAAAATTTTGCTATTTGTATGTTGTTTTGAAAATTTCTCCCATTTCTCTATCATCTTATCTTAACAAATTAAATAAAAAAAAATAACCCCCATCTGTATTAAATATTATTGATATTTATTGATCCATAGAATGCCGTGCTGTCATCTGAAACACACATAATAACTGTACAAAGAGAGGACAAACCTGGAGCCTAGGATGTGCAAAAAACTCATTGAGGAAGTCCATGAGGAGGTCGATCTTGAGGCAGCTCACACACAACACCACGTGCTTCTCAGTCTGGGCCCGGTAGCGGCTGTAGTTTCCACCAGACTTCTGCCTCTCCATCCACAGAAAGGCCAGCTGTTCGAACTGTGAGCAGAGGACACATCATTCACTTTCAACAGATGGGCAAAATGGATTAAGTTGACTTGGCCGAGACACAGAGAAATATTAGGTTAGAGTGGGACAATGCTCCGTGCCGCGAGGTGTTTTGGTTTAATTAGCAGTGTGTTTTGGATAGATTACAAAGCCATACTGATGCTGCGGATTTAGTGAAGGGTGCTTGAAGATGCTTGACAATAAGAACAACACAAGATGATGTTGAAAACACTTGTCAAAGCCATTGACTGATAGAGACCTATATTTGCAAATAATCAATGCTATCTGAATAGAGGAGAGAAGTGCTAGCTGCTATTTTCAGCAACAGTTTTTGCTCATTTTATTGTGTTATTATATTTTATTCAGTGTATTTTTATTTAAATGTATAGTTTTAATTACAATTTATTCTTAGTGGTTCTTATTTGACAAGATGATGTAGAAAACACTAGAAGCCCTTGGCCGATGGAGACCTATATATGTAGAATATGTATCTGAATGAATGAGAGAATAGCTGCTATTTTCTGGAACACTCTGGTTTTTGCTAATTTTATCATGATAATATATTTTATTCTGTGTATTTTTATTTATATTAACAGTTTTAATTATAATTTATTCTTAGTGGTTCTTATTTGATAAGATGTTGTAGGAAACACTTGTCAACACCACTGACTGATGGAGACCTACATTTGTAGATAATCAATGCTATCTGAATGAATGAGAGTGTGCTAGCTGCTCACTTTAAAAAAGTGCTTTTTGCATTATTTATTTTAATTTTAATACTTAAATTATTAAGATGATTTTTATTCCATAGAGCGCAATGTAATCACTGCTCGTGTTCGGCTGACAGGGCACCAACAGCTTTCAAAAAGGTCGGATTTTGTGGAGATTTTTACCTTTTTCAGATCATAAACTTTTTCTCAAAATGCGTCAGTTGTCTTAAAAAATGCTTTTTAATCGTTAGCTCCGGCTAACGATTAATTAATTCATAGTAACAGCAGGAGTAAGACTAGTAAAGGTTGATGCTGTGAGATCAATTTTTAAAGTGCTAAATTGGCGAGTCAAATTTGTTCAATGTCATAAAAACAGCCACAGATTTGTTTTAAATTAGGCTATTTCCTGATCTGTATTCTAATGTTTCCTCATCACGTCCCTGCATATTTAGGCTGAGTTCTTCTCTCAAAAAGAAAACATTCTGTTCCACCTTGTGATGTGATGTGGTAATACAGGACATGCACCACTGTGTTTTTAAACCCCATACACCTTCAGTAGAATCATTTGGATTTGGATTTCAGACCTGAAATTACCAAACTCTACTGAACTGAAAGTAAAAGGTAGCTGCTGACTACTGCTACATGACATCACAAGGTGGAACAGAGCATTTTGAGTTTTGGAAATGTAGATAGACTAATGATAAAGAGTTACTCAAACGTGTGAATGAAACAAAACAGAACTTCAGGTATGTTTTTGAGGAGTAACAGCATTCTAACACGACTAAAAGCTCATAAGAGTCACTTTTGTAGTCACTGTTATAACGGGACCTTTAAGGAATTCAGCATCTTTGTATGATAAAATGAAAAAGTGTTTTATTCAGAAGTTCTTTGTCTACAAAAGCAGCTGTATATTTTGGTTTTCTGCATAATCCCTGAATGGATGGCTCTTGGAATGTGTGCAGATAGTTGGGATCATTTGGTTCAAAACACAGGTAGAATAAATGCAAACTCTAGAATAGTATTTACTGTTTATGTCCCAAGACCATAACCCTGACTTTCTCGTCCTCTTCCTGCTGAGATGATGTAACTCTGTCTCACTGTCTGTAAGCCATTTCAAACACTGCTCTGGTCTTTTAACTATTTCTGCTTTCCCACCTAACAGCAGAGATAGGACCAAATGTTATAACTCCAGCCACAAAATGCCCATATGAAATGAAATAGAAAGATCTGCAGTTTTTTCAACAATAAATAGACAATTAGTGATATGCATGCATTGTAGGGTAATTAAAGGCCCATATTATGTTATTTTTTTAAATCTATAAAGTTGTTTCCTCATCACAAACATACCTGGAGTTGTGATTTGTTTAATTCCCACATGTTTAACACAGAAACCCTTATTTAGGCGTTATTTAGAGTTCTTCTCTCAAATTGAAAACACTCTGTTACACCTTGTGATGTCAAGTAGTAATACAGGAATTACTCCACTGTGTTTTTAATCGCCATACACCTTCACCAGAAGTATTTTGGATCATTTCAGCCCTGAAATTGCCTATGTCTACTGAACAAAAGGTAAAAGGAAGCTGTTAACTTGAAAACTGCCGCTTCATGACATCACAAGGTGGAAGGTTTTTTGAGCTTTGGAGATGTAGACAGACTAATAATAAAGGGTTACTCAAACGTGTGAACGAAACAAAACACAACTCTGGGTATGTTTTGGAGGAGGTAACAAAATCATTTTTCTTTTACTGCAAGATAAAGCTATGTTGAAAAGGATTGAGTTGTATGAGCTTATGAGTTCATAATGTTATTGTTGCATAACATAATAATTATTCAGACTATTTTTATTCAATTCTATTTATGATTCTGCTCAAGCACGTCTTCATTGTTCCTTGAAGTCTTTGCCAGCTATAATGAAGCTCTTTATCTCCAGAACAGTTGCTACGATTACATTGATAGTGGTTTACAATACGGAGCAAGCCAGCCAGAACAATTCCTACTGTTTTTTTAATCTAAGCCAGTAGAAGATATGGTTGACATGTGATGCTTATATTTGCGGTTATGGAAATCGTGCTTGGCTTATTTTGAATTGAATGAGGGTGTTGAAATGATAAGAGGAGAGATAAAAGCTGAATCCTGATATGGTCTGTGTCTCCGCGGTGAACGGTCAGAGCAGGACTGAGTCAAGCAGACGAACGAACACACACATGAGGGGGCAGGGGGGGTTCAAAATGTCAAAGGGTATTTATGGATCAGAGATGGTACAGAGGCTGAGAGTGAGTGCCCTGGCAAGTCTATACCACCAAAACAAATATTACAAAGGATATTGTTCTAGACCACAGCATCACAGCAATCCTGAGTAATTATCAATATTCAAAAGATATATTATTTTGATTTGAATTAAAAGCAACAGTGCTAACATTTTATGGCTCTAATGCTGCATTCATGCGGTACTTGGGAACTCAGAAAAATGTTTTTCCAATTTGGAAAATGCACATCAATGCTCACACAAGTCAGAAAAACAACTCCAGAACTCGGGCCAAAACCATCTGCATGTCTTTCATCCCTGACACGTGCTCTGGTGGAGATGAACAAAAATCATCTGATTTCTTAATTTATCATACACATTTGAACTCTTCAACTAAAACTTAATACATTTCCGGACTTTGTAAGCTGTCCAGTATCATAAAAATCTACAAAGACACTACAATGCCTTAATTAATTACCGCAGTAACTAGCTAAAGTAAACAAACAGCCTAATGTTTAGTTTTGAGAAAGCGAACAGCAACAACTCTTACTGGTTAGCTCTATTAAAACACTATTAATGAGCAGACTCACTGATTTTATTATGGGTGCCATTAAAATTCCAACTTTCCGAGATAAAACACATGAATGAAAACAAGTTGAAACTCCAACTTTTCATCTCGGAGTTCAGAGTTTCCGAGGACACATGAATGCAGCATAAACCCCACACTCTTGATTGGATCCTGTCTTGTAGATGGGTCTCCTGGCGCTGCACTAGGGTCGCCCACTGCTTTTGAGAGGTTGGCAAGAGCACTGGTCAAGAATGGGTCAAATGCGGAGGACAAGCATTGAAAGCATTAGACAGAATAGTCATGAGTTTTCCAGTTGAAATGAATTGAATTCTAGTCCAGCCTTTTCGGTGCCTTAGGTAAATGTGAATTAGTATTATAGGAAAGACAAAAAGCAACAATGGGCAACTTGCCAGACATTTTTGTTTATGTCCTACATGTGAGCCATTATTATAAACATTTTCATAACAAAAAGAATCAAATAAATAACTAAATTCCATAAATAAACCGTATATATGAGGTGTGATCAAAAGGTCTTTTAAACTTCTCTTGCACCTTTGTATTCTATTCCTCTTTCTTCACTATTTGCAAACACTTGCTTATATCTAAAGAAAATGTGAGAACAAGTCAACGGCCAGTTTAGCATGTGTGGGATGTACTTTAACTGAGGGACTGGCGATGGCGACACCATTTTAAAATAGCCAACAGAGACGTGAATTGTCGTCACACACAATTTGCACCAACACAGAGTCAAAAGCAATTATTTTTGAGCCTATTCTGAGAAAACAGGTGCAGAATAACCTCACAATACCTCTTGTTTTGTCAGATCGTTTGCAAGACGCACACAAGCAAGTATGACAAACAACTGTTGCTGTGCATTTATCAAGCAGTATCCCTGAACAAATAACACGTGACTATGTCCTTTTGTTAGCTCCCAGTAGACAGCGCATCTGTGAGAGAAGATGACAGAGGAGAGATCTTGGGACTTGAGCGACAAAAGGAAAGAATCAGAGAAAAGTGGCGCTGTAAATCTCAAAAGCGCAAATAGGGAAACACGGGGACATTTACAGTTTGTAATAATTTAAAGGCTATTTCAGTAATGTTTACTCTGGTGTTGGAACTGACAGTTATAAACTCGTGGTAAAAATAGAAGTAACTGGTGATCACAATAATTTGATAGCTTGTTTAGATGCATTTCACATGTTTTTACTATATTAACGGTTTTTGACTTTACTTGATACTGTTAATGTGAAATAAGAGAAAGACTCTGTTGATTTACATGGGGAAATATAGGTCAGTATAGTAACACATCTACAATGTCAGCCAGTTTGAATTCAGATTTGTATGCAAGCTACAACCAGATACAGTCTCAGCTAAAGTTATTATTTCAGTATAGGCTGCTACTATTATTACTCAAAATATTGAAATGGCAGTATATTATGACTTCTTGGCAATACGCATATTGAGGCAGAATTGTAATACTGATCCTAATACTACTTATACTACTATATATTCAAATTTATCACTCCATCCACAAATTTCTATTTAATACACTATGCATATAAACTGCCATATTGCATTTCATAGCCTTTCTCAAATGAAACTGTAATGACATACTGTAAATGGCTCTGGTATAACAGTGACTACATAACTTCTCGTTTTGGGGTCACACCTGGATAGGCAGAACAATGAGCGCCACAAAGATCATGATGACGACCAGGAGCTGTGAGGGCCAGATCTGGGGCGTGACGTCTCCGAAGCCCACCGTGGAAAACGTGACCACACAGAAGTACAAAGAGTCGAACAGCGTCAAGTTGTTCCCTGCTCGCTCCAGGTGTTGGATTCCACAAATACTGGAAAAGAAAAGAGAAGAAAAAGGACCATTCAGTGAAGAGGGCTTGACAAATGGAGAGGCTGTGTGTATTGTATCATGCAGGTGTCCATGGCTACACAATGTAAAACCAATGTATTGTAGTACTTTAGCCCAATTTGCCTATTGATTTTAAGCTGATTTATATTGTAACATAGAGACTTGAAGGGCTTTATCACTAACACAGATGAGCAGGTTCAACATTTGCAGATTTTCCTTTTGGATATTACATAATAAATAAATAAACATATGAAAGCTATCAAAAATATTGACCACCACTTGTTAGAGAAATTCCATTTCTGTGCTGTACTACAATTTATTCTTCGAAATCACCAATATTAGTAGTTGGCAGAAATAAATATTTTTTACCAACTAAAACCAAATACAATACTAACATAGAATGATAGTATTGAGCTCCTTAATTTCTTCCATCGAAAATGTAACATTATTTGCCCAGATATTTTTACATTTATACACTGCCATAGTCAACATTTTGTAGAGCACTTGACATTTAAATGTAAGTCTTTCATTGAGTAAGAGGCAGGCCTGTGCAAAGACATGAGTGTACTGTACATAAGCTCGCCATTTGTAATGTGTATTATGGGGATCTGTGATGGATTGATCAGGCAGGTAAATGTCAGCCTCAGTACATTTAAACAGCTTAATTCTTCCATGTTCAGAATCTCCTCAGTGGGTTCCATACACCACATATCATCTCCACTGGTCTTGTACAATCACTGGTCAGCATTTAGATGCACTAAACCAACTATCCTCTTCTCACTCTTACCAGTTGCTGGGTTTAAGATGGCATTTTAACATTCTGAAGGCTTATAACGTGCATAGATAAGAGATATCCTAACAGAAAAGCCACTAAAGTGATATCATGTTTGTGCTATTAAACAAGTCTCTCACACATAAAATTACAGCCAATAGAGATAAATATAGAACAGCCCCAGTGTGATGTCACTGCAAAGTATCAATAAAGCAAATCCAATGTTTTAGACATTCATTTGTGTTGACAGTGAGGACATTGTGCTCATTTTGTTTCAAGTGCTTAGGCCCAGTAATGACAGATGATTAATAAACCAAATTTTGACATTTTTAGGTGAAGGGTCTGAAGCATTGTTCTGTCTGAAATGTCTCACAACATGGCAAAAACAAAGCAATCTCCATGGAGACAAGAATAAGAATAAGAACACATGGAATTGAATTATTATTATTATTATTATTATTATTATTATTATTATTATTATTATTATTATTATTATTATTATTATTTTATCATACTGTGTAACATTTTAGACAAAGCAATAATTTTCTTTTAGCAAGTAGGTGACAGACCCCCCTTGAGAAAACTTCAGAATTCAGACCTACCCGACAGCTCATTTTATACTTCTTAATCTTGTGATGTCATGTGATTAATGTTCCCTTTTAATTCCATATGTGGGACTTATCAGTAGTTTTCACACATCCCCTCCACTGCTCTGTGCAATCACTAGTTGTCATTTAGGAGCGCTATCCTCCCTTCACTGTTACCAATTACCTGTTGGTGTCTCTTTCCTCTCAGCTCCAGAACAATTCTTACACTGCTCTCTTATTATTTCCCACCTGTATCTCAGAGCGGAACAGTGAAAACCTATTTCCTGGTGTCCAGATGGAATCCCTCCTCGAGATTCCCAGAGTGCCACTGTGTAGTATACGCACCATGTAAACATAAGGCAGACCAGGGTGCTGATGAGGATCACCACCTGATTAAACATGGCTGAGTGGGTCCGCTGAATCGCTCTGTGGAGGTCGTTCTGCAAATATAATAACAAGATGAAAATGGTGCTCTATGCTTAATGTAGAATAGGCTAATTCAATCATAAAATATTATTTGCTTCTATCTAATACAACAGTGTAAATTCAGAATGTAATTGTATTTCTAAAATTATGTATCACATTATAATATATTGGATGTTAAAGTCCGATATTAGAAAAGATTTTGAATCAATTAAAATGGATTAATAAATGATTAAGTAATTATTAACAGAATTCAGTTTTCTTTTGCTATGGAACCAACCTGGACAACAGAGGGATTACACAGACAAGTACTTGTTTTCATAATTCACAGATAACAAAATTATGAACAACAAACATATCAGCATATTTTCTTTTTGATATGGATCATACCTAGATGATTGGGGTATTAACAAACATAATTTTTGTTCTTTAAATGAGCCTTAGTTTCCCAATCCTAAATTCTGAAAGATGTGGTGTATTCATAAAAATAAAAAATGCTAAAACAACTGAAATATGTTGTTCATTCTCTTGTGAATAATTATTTGTTAAAGATTTGAGCTTAATTTCTCTTTCTTTCTATTTCTTTATGATTTACACAATGTCCTGAAATGACGGATGCAGATAGAAAAGTCTCAATAATAAGATGAAACCCACATCAAACCACAGGCAGCTGTTACAAGAATCCTCCAGACAGTGACAGGACACACTTTGAACATAAATGTTTTGGTGACTGAATTACCTCAGAGAACAGCGTTACATAAAACTGCAGTATTGAAATGGCTGAGAAGAAATTGGCAATCTCATACCAACAAAACAACACGGCAGGGATGCTGAGATGGAAATAATGAGAAAAATGGATATAGGGGACAGCACTGTACTTACTATCATGTTCTCCAGAGCATGTTTGGCCAGCCAGCAATTGAGGAAAACTGGGATGAAGAGATTTCTGAAGGAGGGCAAAATCACCTGTCAAGAAGAAAAACATTATTATTATTATTTTTTTTTTTACTTTTTCAAATGTTGTTTACAGTCTGAAAATCCATCAAAGGAGACTGTCAGTATATAGAGTAAAGTATCCAAAAATGTACGCAAGTAACTTTAAACAAATTTAGTTAATTCCAAAATGTCCCTTACAAGTTGGAAGAATAACTACAACTTTTAAAACTTTTTTTTTTTTTTAACTAAAGTAAGATTCCTGTTACTTAATGCATGTTTAAGGTTCGAGTTTATTTATGTAACTTGAATTAAAGATACATTATGTAACATTTGTGGTAGAGTCCCCAACCCGCTTGACTGCAATGAGGATGTTATTTTTACAGAATGTATAAAAGCATAGCATTAATCTTATCTTTCGCTATGGAGACAAAGATAAGCCCTCAAAAATAACTGTACTTGAATAAATAAATTTCATGTCATACTATGGAACATTCCAGACTGAGCAACAACATACCCTCCATCAGAAAAGTTACATAGTACATCTTTAACACGGATGCTCCACTCACAGTGATCATAAAGGGAACGGCGCTGATCATCTCCAGAATGAACGGGACACGCAAGACCTGCTCCCAGACGTTGCCCTGGAAACATGTCAGAACACAGTGAGGTTAGGGAACTCCATTGTCATGACGACCTCCGGGATTATCACATTACCCCCACCTGAACAGATCTGTGAACGCAGCATCATCATCAAAGATAATAGCTCCTAATGGCACCCACAAGTTTAAAAACATCAGGATATTTTGAATCTCCAATATCAGTTAATGCAGTAGTTCTGAAACATGTTATGGTCATCTGTACTTTGATGAGAGTGACTTTGATTAGTCACACACCCGTTACCAAACTTTGAAAAAAATATCTGTACACTGCACTGCAAAATAATTCTGATTCTGAAAATTAAGGATGACGATTCACACTTAAAACATTTACACTGGCTTGGGAGAATCACATAATAAAAAGAATTGTACAATTGCCGCCATTTTTCTGGAAACATATTGAAACAGAGCGAGGTCAGGGGAACTCCATTGTCATGACGACCTTAGAGGATTACCACATCACAGCAGGAGAATCGACCGCATTTGTGCTCTGAGAACAGGCAATAAAGGACATGTGTTATACAACCTTCCTAGGCCCTTTGTGGCATTACTCAGCTTCCACTTTCAGTCCAATTAAGATGTCAGCCATTGCTTCTTTATGTGTCTTGGTTTTTAAGCTGCTGACCTTGTCATGGTGTGGGTGGACAGGCGCGGGGCTGTCCACAGGAATCAGTGAGCTCTAAATGCTATGGCCGTGGCTAGCCTCTGGAGTAATCTGCAGCCTGAGCCCTTCATAGGCTTACAGTGTCAAGTACATCAAAAGCAGAGCAGTCATAGAGATGGATGGACTGCCCGCTGGATCAACAACAGGGGCCTCGCCATGACTCTGACTGATCTGCACTGGTAACAGAGGGGGGTTAAGACAGCCCCGGGACAGGCTCAGGAGCTCTCCAAATGAAAGACTACAGCAGAGCAATGTCACAGCTACATGAATGGAAGATGACTGCCAGACTGCAATGCCTGTCTCATTGGGAAAAAGCATGAGCAGCTCTGTCACAGTAACACAATTTGAAATGTGATATAGCGCTACAGAGAAATATCTTGAAAAACAATAATAGTTAAACAAAATCATGCAACTGATGCATGAACAGTGGAGTCTTGAAACTTGTAGAGATTGGAGGGGATAAACAATAATATAAATTGTTATAATAAATAAACAAATAAATGATAGTTCTAAAGCAAGATAATCAGAGTAAATCCTTTACAAGTTTCACTGACATTACTTATTTGACTCTCTACAACTCAAATCTTATTTTTCTGCTAAAATCAAGAAAAGTGCAAAGAAATGGTACACACAATAATTATATATTGAAGGCCCTATATTACTCAAAATTGGCTCTTGTGAGCTTTAAGCCATGTTACAATGCTGTAGCTTCCTTAAAAACATATCCGGAGTTGTGTTTTGTTTCATTCACACATGTTGGAGTGATCCTTTGTTATTGGTCTGTCTTCTTCTCCAAAGCTCAAAATGCTCTGTTCCACCTTGTGAAGTGAAGTGGTAGTTTTCAAGTTAACAGCTACCGTTTCCCTTTAGTTCAGTTGAGATTGGCAAGTCCAGACCTGAAATTGCTCAACTGGAGTTTAAAAACACAGTGGAGCACTTTCTATGTTGCCTTTCTGTTTTCAGTTTCAGAGAAGAGCACAGTCTAAATATGCAGGGTTTGTGTGTTGAACATGTGTGAATGAAACAAAACATAACTCAATGTTTTTGATGAGGAAACATTATAACATAGGTCAGAAAATAGCATAATATAAACTTTTATATATTGAATGATACGTTAGAATTATTATTATTGATACAGGCCAACATATGCATAATATTCACATAAGTAACACTTACAGCACAAGCTCTTGATAACGATGGTGTAGCAGCGTTAAGGTGACACAGTGGGATGGAAGCCAACTCAATGTATAAATAGGACAGAGTCTGTGAAGTGTTTGATATTCTGTGTGAAAATGTACTATTATCTGCTAGCTGAGAGTACAGTGCGCACAATAGAGAGAGTTTAGAGGTTAGTGTTAATTGAAATTATAAAGACTTTTCAAATCTACAAAATGTACAACAAATATTTTCAATCGATCTTGAGCCAGGACCTAACTATAGCCTTCTTTGCATGTTGGTCAATGTACAAAACGAGACTTGAGAGGAAACTCTACATAAAAAGGCCCAGTGAGTTCTTGTTAAAGCAAAGAAATGTATTTAGAGAGCAGAAATTTTTATGTATAGATTTTACATGTGCTTTTTTGCAATTATAATAAGTGAATCTCTTTTTCCTTGCTGGGCTACAAAAGTGGACATAGCAAAAGCAATTAGCATAATTGGATTATCAGACTGCTCTTTGTAGTGCTCTCATTTGGTTAACAATGCTTGGGAACAATATGAACGCAAAGACAAAAAAATGCACCTTAACTTACCTTATAACTTAGATATAGAAGCAACATTGTTTCTGAGAAGCTAATAAAAGCCACGAGGACCTGCATGAAAAAGCATAGACACAGTAAAAGTCATAGAGAGGAACCTAGAGACCTGCACAGACAGAAATTAGGAGTCTTCTACACAAAGAAGACAGGAGCGTGGGCGAGAACAGTAGGAGTGCGATGATTGAGCTACACAGGGAACGGCTGAAAGTGAATCCAGGGACAATCCGTGAGAGGGGCTGTGTATTTGTGTATGTATGCAGTCATCACTATGTAAAGGCCTAGTGCAAACAGAGCTGTGTTGAAACAGAGGACCACACATACATTCAGTTATTTGTATGTGAGCGTATGGATATGCTACTGTAAACAGGCACACATGGTTTATTCTGGACTACTGTGATCTTTTACCTGCAAGGCCCAGAGTGGCAGAGGTCGATCCACCCAGATGATTAGTTTCCTAGAAGACAATAAAGTACATGTGAAAATCATAGTGTGTGCTAGCCTCTGCGTTCCAAATAGGAAGTCAGCTCAGCATGGACATACTTTTGACTCCATCAACTCTGGCTCTAATTCACTTTATAATGAAAAAACCTCACCCCTCTCTTTAACTGCTGCTGTCAAGCTGCTTGATTTGGTCTTAAAATAGTCATATTAACCCGCTCGACATGATCCCGGTGTTTTTATTTCACTATTTTGTCCGTAAATCAAGATATGAACATATAATAACTGATTAAATCAGGAGCCTTCTTTCTCCAAAGTCGCTCAAGCTGGCATTAACAACAAGTTTGATTGACAGCGTTGCTAAATTGTAAACTAGCTGTGCGGGCGAGAAGGGGCGTTACCTTCAACAGCTTTGCTCCTGATTGGCTCTTTGATATTTGCTGTCAGACTTCAAAAAATGAAACTCAGCTCCAAATTTGCCTCTATAAGCGCTAGCCTCGACGAGCTTCATTTGACTGGAGCTGAACACTAAGGGTGAGGTCATAGTCCCTTAGTTCTTTTTAATTATACAATATTATACAGTAATAAAAATAATACATAGTGCTGTTCCAGTTGCCTTACAGTTTAGTGCAGTATTCATTCACTCTTGTAAGTTACTACTGTAGCCACAGCTGCCTTGGGATAGACTGACAGAAATGAGGCTGCCACCATCAAAATTCACTCACCACATTCATAGTAGGCAATGTATGAATGTCTTGCCTAAGGACACAACAACTGTTTTTGCCACTGGCGCCCCATTGTGCACGCTAGTACTGAGTAATGCAACCATTTCTGACCTTGTTTTTTGTTTCATGTGGATAGGTCCAGTAATTTCAGAGATATTTACCATAAACCAGGACAAAAATCTACATTTTATTTTATTTAAAGGTGGAGGGTCCAGCACCTGCTTGTTTCCAATGGATATGTCACTGCTCTGCCTGAAATGTTCCATAGTATGACATTAAACAGCTCTACTTTACATTGATTTAATTTCAGGTGGTTTTATAGCTCAAAGATACAGAGAAAAACAGGCATTCTGACCGTGAGCAGGGTTGCCTCTACACAGATCTGACCTGTAACTTGTTCTGGTTTGGTCTCCATGAAGATAGAAATGTTTAATGCCATACTGTGAAACATTCCAGACAAATCAATAACATTTCCATGGAGAAGAGCGTTTGATGGACCTTCCACCAGAAAAGTTACACAATGCAGCTTTAAATGCCAAATTCTACCATATTATTTGAACCTGCCCTCCATCTTCATTTAAACTATTGGGAGTTTAATTTTGTGACGTCTGTTGCAATTATTCTGACCAATACTGAGATCAGATTTTCAAGTCATGTTCTTAATTACTAAAGAAAAACGAAAATTACCTAGTGATTTACTTATTACAGCTACTTAAATTGTGATTTCAAAATGAATATTCAGATTACATATCACATGGCAGACTTGGTGATCACTTGTTACACAAATTAAGACAGTGTTTCTTTCTTGTCTTTGCCTGGAACTGAATGAGTGTAATTTAATATTAAGTCACTGACCATAATATAACAGACATAATACATTTGCAAGCTTACAGTTAGATAAATTAGATAAATGTCCCTTTACATAAAATACCCTAGAGGTTCAAGATTACTGCTGAAGGAGGTCCATCCCTTCCCTGTGTTAGCCTGGTCAGACTTCTCACTTATTTCAATTCAGATCTTAGCCAGTGTCACCCACACCAATCAGATCAATAGTTCCCTGAGGTATATACTGTATACATAAGCTCCTGGTTCATGTCTATTTCCTTGATTTCCTCACAACCTCTGTCCACTATCCCCTGTCAAATATTACAAGCTTAAATCAACTAGATTTTGTCTCCTCTTAACAGATAATCTATGATTTCCCAGTGGTGACAGAAATGCACATACATATAGCTGGATATCAACACCTCAAACTGAATAAGTGAAGTTTTATTGATGACATTGTATGCGGTTTCCATTCAGTGTGTGGGCTGCTATATTCAGTGGTGGAACGTAATGAAGTAGTAAGGTACTGTACTTAAATATACATTTTAGGTATCTGTACTTTACTTAAGTACATTATAAAGTGGACACTTCTTACTTTTACTTCACTATATCTGAGAGCAGGTATCTGTACTTTCTACTTTTTAAACAGGACTGAAAATAAAAGTGTTTTTTTTATTGATTGAGACCTGCTGAAAAGGCTGAGGGTTTATTTGTAACACATTTGTTGTTTTGTAGTCAAAAAAAAAAAAAAAAAAAGCTGTCGACGTTGTTGACAGCTGTTTCTGTTGAATGAAATTTAGCAAAAATCTTTTATCAATATCACTACATTTGAATTTCTAAGACCTCAAAATCTGTGCAAAATAATTTTACTCTTGAAGTACATTTTTAAACGGGTACCTACTATTACTACTATTACTACTTTTACTTAAGTAGATTTTGTCATGTAATACATTTACTTCTACTTTACTTTATCTCTATGAGTATTTCTTTGGTCTGGTATCTGTACTTTTACCTAAGTTGCTTCTTCCACCAATGTCTATTTTTCCTAAATCCTAATTAAAGTCTTACCAGTCAAACTCATTCCAGCGCTGAAAGGACGCGTTCACTTTGGTACAGTTGACTCCATTCACACTGCAGGGGTCAAACCACAAAAAGTGCAATTAAAGTTGTTTTTTCCATGCTGTACATCTTTCTACCCCTAAATGAAACACACAAATGAGCCTAAGAAGATCCAAAAGTGATCTTACCACGTCAGATAGTTGCAGTGTACACAGTTGTTAGCCAATCTATGCTACTCTACTGGTTGTTTGCAGTTTCACAGTGACATTGTTTTCTTACCATTCTTGTCTGGCGTCTCCTGGGTTATCCAACAGCACTCTGACGATGTAGAGGAGGCAGCTTAGCACTTTCAAAGAAAAATTGAACATTCGCACACGGAGACCTGCCAGGAAAAAACAAATCAACAAGGATTAAAATAGGAAGAGCTGATGAATTGTCACACAATAGCCTCCATTCTGAGGCTGATTTATAGTAGATCAGTGCAACCAGTGAATGAAGGTAAGAGTTAGTCTATATTTGTTTAGTGTAAGCTATTCTTTATTGTCAGGGATCATGTACAAATTCATAAATCTTACAAAAGAGATGATTTGTACTAGATTTAGCTACTGCTACTTTCTGTCTGGAGTCCCTGGGTGGTGAACACACATCACTTTCTTTTAATGATGGGACTTTCGGCTCTTTTGTGGTATAACTGAACATGTTCATCAAATTGTTCATTTCAAATAGCTGTTCAAGAGATATTTATGAATATTACAGCAAATGCAAGAACTAATTTTATCTATAATCCAAGTGAAAAATGACCAAGGCTAAGATTTGTTTAAAACGATTCAAACTGACAGTGGGAGTCTGTTTATCCTTTGAAATGAGCATAATCTAAATAAAATGCTGCACTACACTAATAATAATAATAATAATAATAAAATAATAATAATAAAATAATAATAATAATAATAATAATAATAATAATAATAATAATAATAATAATAATAATAATAATAATAAATAATAATAATAATGCCAAATATGTTGTTGTTGTTTTTTTGTGTGCACAAAGCTTTCACTCGTGTTGCCTATCCTGCTTCTGTGCTGATTTTTGTGTTGGTTCTGTATTAATCAGTATAAAAATGCATATAAATTAGAAAGAAAAAGATTTTAGAAGGTCCTTTAAAAAAATTAGATCCAGTTCGAACTGTTCAAAAGAGCCGTTCATGAATCTCACTATTTTCTTTACCTACCGTGCTCTTGGGGCTAGTGCAAGGTTAGGAAAACTGCTGCTGCAGTGTTGAGCAAACTTTAACTATGTTATTCATTCAAACATATTTAGTAATGTATCCTTTAAGCCAAACTAACACTGTTCAGCCTAACTAACACTGCATCAATCAGTCAAATAATAAATCTTGATTAATATAATGTAATGTCATGTCATGTAATGTCAGCTCTACCTGTTCAACCCTGGGTCTCTCTGATGGATAGACTACCGCTAATGGACTATAGAGCAGATGGGACATTGAATAGGTATAGGAATAGGAAAAAATAAATAAATAGGCCTAGTTTCAATCAAAATCGCTTTACAAGGTTAGAAATGTAACCATAAAACAACTGCAATGTCATATAAATGGAAGAAAGAAAAAAAAAAAACAGGCTTCAGGCTTTATAACCTGGATAGTTCTGCCGTCATTGGTCTATGACAATTTGAATGGCCAATTGAATGGTTTTTATTGTAATAAAATTAACTAGGATTCAGATTGTTGCCTTTGCCAACCATAAAAATTAAGCTTAATGAATCCTGACAAGAAGAAAACTGGTTAACTGGTCCCAAAGGGGATTGTGGGAGTTTGCCTGTCATCACAGAGTATTGCTTTTACATGTAGGATACTGCAGTTACAGGCTTACTTGTAAACACTGTTCTTTTTGGTGCTGTGGTTTACTGATGACATCTAAATCTGACAGGGCAAACGTCAGCACACTGTATGGGACTAATTGGGTTAAATTTAAAGGGCCCGTATTATGCCAGTTTGTGATCTATCTTATAATGTTGTCTCCTCATCAAAAACATACCTGGAGACGCATGTTGTTACATTGCTTAACTCACAAACCCATTTTTATGCATATTTATTCTCTCAGTCAGAAATCAAAAGGTAAAAGGTATCTGCATTCTGATCTTTGGACATGCAGACAAACTAATAATGTGTAAATGAAATGCTCATACTCACTGGATCTTTGGTTTTTGATGAAGAACAACTTGAGGCGCTCCTTGAATGTATTTTCATTCACATAGAACTCCACTTGGACTCTGCAGAGGAACAGAAGCATAGAGGTGAAGTCCAGATAAAATACTTGGTAAATAAAACAGGTGAATTATCAGGCTAAAAAAAAAAAAAAAAAAGTGAATGATTTGAGTCCAGGATATGGATTTGAGCCTGGATATGTACTGTCATTGTGTCCTTGGTAGGGCTGTCTAAAGTACCAAAAATCAACCACTAATTAATACTATAACAAGTACTGAAACGAGATACTAGATAGATTTAAAGGTCTTATATTACTTATATTACACAAAACTGACTCTTGTGAGCTTTTAGCTATGTTATAATTTTGTTACCTCATCAAAAGCATACCCGAAGTTATGTTTTGTTTAATTTTCACATGTTTGAGTAAGCCATTATTAGTCTGTCCACATCTTTAAACCTCAAAAAGCTTTATTCCACCTTGTGATGCCATGTAGTGGTAGTTTTCAGTTTAACAGCTACCTTTTACATTTAGTTCAATAGAGTTTGGCAGTTCCAGGGCTAAAATAAACCAAATGATTCTAGTGAAGATGTATGGAGTTTAAAAACACAATGGAGGGCTTGTGTGTTAAATGTGTGAATGAAACAAAACACAACTCCAGGTATGTTTTTGATGATGAAACGACATTATAACATAGATCAGAAAATAGCGTAATATAGGCCCATTATCAGAACTAGTAATAAAAATACAACATCGTCTTAAAATTAATTTGGCTATCAAAATTGGTATTGAGTATTGAGTATCTTAAGCATCAAAATCAAGTTTGAAATTTTCGTATCATGACAACACAAGTCCTTGAGCAAGACACTCAACCCCCATTGTTCACTCCAGTCACTATATTTACGTGGGTATGAGCCATGAAAGACATTTTGCAAGTGGGACTACAAGGTAAACTGTCAAAATGCGTGCAAATTAGAGCTAAAAGGTCACGTCGACTTAAAGGATAGAAATAAAAGCCTGGCCGGTATTAAACACTAATAGCGGAAATGGCTGTGCTGTGTGTCCTCCTTCTGCCCATGGGCTCCGACAGCTGTAGTCAGTCTTGTTATCTACTCTGATTAAATATAGCGCAACAAATGACTTCCATGTGATGTGTCTGCTCAACATGGGAGGCCATAATTACTGGGCTTTCTGGCCCCCTTTTGCAGTATCCAGACCCCCCTCCTCTATACTTCCCACGCACTCTATCAAACACGCATCAACACACACACGCTCAGCCCAAGGGTCACACCTGTCATGTAAATTAAAGGCCCATTTTCTGATCTATGTTATAATGTTGTTTCCTCATCCTCACCTCAAAACCATACCCGGAGTTGTGTTTTGTTTCATTCACACATGTTTGACACAGAAATCCTGCACATTTAGGTTGAGCTCTTCTCTCAGATGGAAAAATGGATGTCATGTGGTTATACAGTACTCCACTGTGTTTTTAAATTTCATACACCTTCACAAGAATCATTTGGATGATTTCAACCCTGGAATTGCCCATCTCTGAACAAAAGGTAGCTTTTAACTTCAAAACTTCATGATATTACAAGGTGGAACAGAGCATTTTGAGCTTTGGAGATGTAAACAGACTAATAAAGCAGGCTTATTAAACATGTGTGAATGAAAAAAAAGATAACACAACTCCAGATAACAACATTCTAACATGGCTTAAAGCTCACACGAGTCAGTTCTGCGTAATATGGGACCTTTAATAATAGTTATGACGGCAAAGAGACACATGTGAGTGGACATAACAGTGTTGCCTATACTGTCTCTCTGACCAGTGTAGAAACAGGAGGGGGCTTTCCTTTCATCCTATGAAGAAGTGGTGACTCAGGATGGAGAGTGAATTGAAAAGAGGCCACACAGGCAGTGCTAGAGGGGGTCTGCTGAACAGTGCACATAGACAGATGAAAGAGAGGCGCTCCATTGTTGTGTAAGTGTATGTGGGGACAGGAAGAGGCGCTGCTGGGGGTGAGTGGACCCACATGTGATGGCAACATTTGATAACCTTTGGAAGAAATGTTATGTCAATTTGAGAAAAAAGATAAGATTGTGGCTTAAATCATATGTTTTGTTGTTGGTTTTGTAGAAATAAAGATTGCCACACCTCAACCACTAACTACCACTAACATACTAAGCTTTTTTTAGGTATTTAGTATTGAACATATACTATAACATACTTGGATCATTATTCACATTGTGCCCATTGTAAACCACAATATTGATCTAAAGGCACTTAATAATAATAGTAATATAAATTTTTGACTATTGACTTCCTGTTTATAATTGCCAGGTGGTATTTTACTTTAACAAGTAGCAGATTTTCATTGTTGTAAAAGGCTGTGACATAAATGAACCTTACATCTTTTCACTAAGTGCCAATAAGTACAGACCAGTGGGCGGGAACAGGGGGTAGGTGAAAAGCACTTAAGGATTACTCAAAAATGCAAACGAATCAAAATACAACTCTGAATAGGCTATGCTATGATAAGGAAATACTGTTATTATGTAAAAGTCTATTTTACACAATAGGCCCCCTGTAAAGAAATTGCATTGTAAATGTATTCTGTATTCTGACACTACAGTGTGTTAAATGTGTTCATAAGTAGCGGTCCAGCAACTGAAGGGTTGATTCACAGCTCTTTTGTTTACATTTTCTAATGGCTAATGGCTATCTATGGATTTGCTGTCAATTTACAACAAACATGGCGGATTTTGCTAATATTGTTCGATTTACAACGTTAAACCCCATTCACTGTTGTTGGTTTGTTCCACTTCACCAGTTGGAAATAATTACATCATTGCCCCTGTGTTTCTACTTAAAAATATATATATTAAAAAAAATATATATATATATATATATATTTATTATATTTTTTTACTCAAAAATGACAAACTCACAGACTAACTTTGCTTTGTACTTATTTTGCAACACTTATAGGCTACTTTAGAGTATTTGGTCTGTCCACGCTATGCTATTTGCACCAACATTTGGGCTGGTGGTGTAGGGGGGTCAACTTTTCTGCGGTTGCCATGGAAACACAGCATCCCTTGTCTCTATCTTTTTTTCCCACACACCATGTCAACAGATGTGGGTATACTCCGCCAACATGGTCAGTGTCCTCATAATTACACATGTGAAAAACCCAGGGAAAGGAAAATATGCTTCAGTGACTCATGAAATCCCTCAATGAGATTATAAAAAACAGTTTGTAAAATGAAAGCTCAGAGAAGTGTAGGTAAAGTCACAGTTGCAAATGTACATGGATAGCCTAATCAATTTGTCTGCATGACTTCTTTTATGCACAGAAAAATCAAACTATGAATCAATTCATAATATTTATCACAAATAGTAGATCATAATGAAACATGGGACTTCTATAGGAAATGTATGCAATATTAAACATCTCATAACCAAATGTCAGGACCAGACTCTGGTGATTAATTACCTGTACAGCCATCAGTAAGAATTCATATGCAGCACAATTGTACAAGATGTTCCACAAGTTCTTGTAAGTATTATTTCTGAGTTATGAAAGGGATCAAGAAGGATAGAAAGATGACTATTGATACTCTGCAGTGGAAGCACACTGGGGGTGTTCTACATGTATCTCTATTGGTGGAATGTTCATCAGTTTCTATGGTGACAAAATCCTGTGAGTGTTCTTGGTCACGTTTAGGTGTTTGATTTTCAACAAAAAGATAAGAGTGACTAACGGAAAGCGTGATGGCTAATGCAAGCTAGCTTATGACTGTAATTTTATGTGTGAGAAACTTGTTTAACAGCACAAATAAGCTCACCTGTAGTTCCAGCTATGCCACTTCTTTACGGTCAGATTGTGTTCAAATAAAGATCAGATTAAAGTCTAACTTGAGTAACAGAGCCTCAGACAGTACAGTGCCTACAGTTAGCTTCACATCCCCAGGGAATGTTGTATCAAGTAACAATAGTTTTGACTGTTCACTCTGTTGTCTTTATCAAGCATTTATCTGCTGCTAGTAGCCAGTGGCAGAGTTAGCAATTTGGGGGCCCACGGTGAACTTGAGTTTGGGCCCCTCAATATGATGCAATGCAATATCATGTGATTATGAAGCCACTGCACTCCTCATGTGTGGCGTCAGTGCGATTCCAAGCTGCTCTTTCATATTGTATACATAAAGACGATTAAACAGAGTGTCGGGGCAAATGGAGTTACAGATACACAGGCGCAAGATACAAACTCAATATAGCGAAAATAATTATTACTCACCTCTTGTAAAGTTGTAAAGTTAAACCGCAGTATTTTCATTCATATTATCCATAGAATTTGTCCTCCACAAATAATGACACCCAGTCCTCAAAACAGCGCTATTAATCCAGTTTGAAGCGTTCTTTAAAAGTAAAAAGGCAAGAGTAGTTCCTCGCGTGTGTCTGTTTACATCCACACAGAGCACAGATCAGGGTGAAGCTGCAGATTAGCGATACTGACTCTACTTCTACTACTTTATCGTCAACCTTCTGTGCCTTATGTATCTGAAGTATTGCACCACATTTCACAAATAATAATAACATAGTTTTGACTTGCATCTAAACTGGAAGTGCAGTGCTCTGATCTTTTGAACACTTAAGAGTCACA
The DNA here is from genome assembly GCA_029959045.1 of Taenioides sp. WSHXM2023. Lineage (NCBI taxonomy): Eukaryota > Metazoa > Chordata > Actinopteri > Gobiiformes > Gobiidae > Taenioides > Taenioides sp. WSHXM2023. The sequence goes on along the minus strand of CM057101.1, from coordinate 14,789,404 downwards.
AAGAGAGTGAGTGGTTTTACTGTAGACAGGAAACGGCTGACACGAGCTGCGCTCACAGCTTTATTCCCTGTCGTGCGCAATCATATCCCACAGAATTCTTTGCGATAGGAGATTTAAAATCTCATAAGATTCTCCTCATGTCTGTTGTGTGTGCTTTTTGTCGCAGGTTTAAAAATCATTTAAGTATGTGGCAGCCTTTAGTTAGATAGCCTACTAGATAACCAGAGCTGAAAGTTTTTTTTGTTTTTTTTTTGCTGATACAGTTACATTTTTGTTTACATCCATTACATGCTGTATGATTATGCTATGATTATGATATCAGGGTCAAGCTGTTTTTCCCCTTTTTTCCGGTGCATTTTAACACTGAGGCTATCCTTTTATTTGCACAACTTTCATTCTGATGGCAAAACTAGGGCCAATTTGATGCAGACAATTTACACTTAATAAAGAATGTGGACTTTGAACTAGCTCTAAGATAAAGCAAGAAACACTCTGCTCCATTATGAAATAAAACTCAGTGGCTGTGGTTTTGTCAGTGTTGGGCAAGATCCTGCAATTAGCCTACCTGTTACTTCTCCCCTAAAGTAACTGCGCTAGAAACTGCATTACTGTATGATGAAAATAATTACAAAAAAAAAAAAAAAACAACACCCCAGCTGCTTTTTCCAAGTAAAAATGAGCTAAATTCAGCCTGCAAATCAGCAAATGCACACAAGAGGCAGAGTTATAAACTATTTTCATCCACACAGATCAAAAGCACCATTCCCCAATGTTACCAGCAGAGGTTGACAAGACACCTAATCTGAGTATTCTTTAAGAAAGTGAAAGAACAATTGAATGTTTTTTGATACTTATATAATGCATTACATGTCAGTAATATCAGAACATAAAGGAACATTTTAATATCACATGAAAAACTTTGTCCCAGATGATAAATGTTGAAATATAATTATGAATCACTGCTTTGGAGGAGATTGTGACTGGCTGTGGTGATTCCAGATAGGAAAATCGTGTGCCTTACTTTCCATATATCTTTAATCCTTTACATGTTTCATACATCCATACATGTCAACTATTAAGGCACACTATGTCCTAACAATACATTACAGTCAATCCAGTTAATTATGATCTATTGTATAGCCACATTTTCTCCTGCCTTACAGACACTCAAAAGTCACAATGATTACTCCTATTCATATGTGTCCTATAATCATCACAGTCCACAACGTCCAGCCATTTTAAGAGAAGAACTCTATTAGAGAGCATCTAATTCTCAGGGGTCATCTTGTTCTTTATTCTGTAAATGACAAGATTTCCACTTGAGCATACAGCCAGGGCGAAAAGCGAAGAGGAAATATGGGCCAATAAAGAGCTGAGCTGAGGGATAGATGGAGAGTCAGGATCTCTAATCTAAGGGGGCGATGGGGCGAGAAACACACTAAAGACGCCAAGACTTTATTTCAAGAAGAACATAAGATCGTAATATTGACAGGAAAGGCCAATGGACACAAATCAACTGTTTAGGGTGTTACAAAAAACAGTGCTTGTGCCATTCAGAATGAGAGGAGGGACACATCATTTATTTAAGTAGTACCACAGTTACTGTTGTTACTATTCTTATCCACCACCAGTCGCCTGCAAGAAATTAAATCCTGGTTCTCCCACAACTTTAACAGTGTTAAAACCAAAAGTCCTTCTCATTGGCACTAAATCCACCCTATCCAAAGACAGCAGCACTTCACCATCACTGCTGACAACTCCTCAATTCCCTTTTCTCCTTGGATTAAGAGTCTGGGTATCATCCTGGACAGCAATCTTTCCAAGTCCATATCAGTAATATCACCCAGTCCGCATATTTCCACCTTCATAATATCAACCCCTCTCACCCCCTCCACCACTGCCATTCTGGTTCATAGTCTCGTCACATCCTGCTTCGATTTTTGTAATTCACTTCACTCTATGGTCTCCCTCAGAAAACTCTCCACAAACTACTACTTGTGCAAAACTCTGCAGCCAGAATATCACATTCAATATACAATGATTCTCCTCGCATAACACTTCTCCTCCAAATCTCTCAGAGCTCCTACATGTCTCTGCTCCTTCCTCCTCCCTACAGCTCACTGACTGTACCCTCCACTGAACTGGTCACTATGGGGCATGAGCTTTCAGCTGCTCAGCCCGAACCGCTGGAACTCCCTCATACCTGAACTCAGACAAATGAACTCCCAGCTCAAATCCACTTTTTTTATTTTGTTTAATGTTGTTTTTATTGTGTTTATGCCCTGTAAAGTGACCTTGCGTGTTAGAAAAGTGCTTCTAAGTAAAATGTATTATTAGTATGATATTACTAATGAGTATGACATTCGCTACAACCATTACTTACTAGTAGACTTAGACTTTATTGATCCGGATGAAAAACTGTTTGGACACTGTAGCTCACACATCACACTATTACAATAACAAAGAGTAAAACTATAAACGGTAATAATAAATTCAAAATAAGTAGCAAACATCGCAAGAGACTGGTGTCAAAAGTAGCAAACATCATAAGAGACTAGTACCATCCTCAAAAGCATTTCCCATTGATCCAAAATGCTCTCACGTTTCAAAAACATTTCAAACAGTATACTGCAGCCTATTCTTAGGACTGTTGCCATAGTATTTAACCATTTTAAACTTAATATTATATATTTTTGATGGTGAAAATCCACTCCATGAATATCTTTCTAAAATTATAGAAAGATAATATCTAACATTTCTGTAGCCGACTGTGAAACAATCTCTGACTGCTTTAAGACCATGCATCATAAGAAAACATTTATTACATTCAAATTCTATCTCCATAAATCTAATTTTCTACTCACTTTAAAATAACAATTAGTTATTTTGAGAAATCCTTTTGAGACATTAGCCAAGGAGCTGTGTAAACGTGTGATTGAGTGTGTACAGTGTATGAGACAGACAGACAGACAGACAGACAGACGGGGAGGCAGAGGAGGATCTATAGACAGCTCTCACCCTTGTCTCCTGCTGTTCCTCCCATGCTTTAGCTTCATAATGACACAGCACTGGCCCCATAATGACACAGAAGAAACTAGTGCAACCTAAATGTATTCACACACAGCAGCCAAGTCTCTGATCGCTGCTACACAACTCCCTAATCGCTTCATACAAGAAAAGGGAAATCCAGCTCAACTTTGAAACCATTCCAACAGGGTAAAAATCGAACCATGAGTATTGTAATGGTGTGTACAAAAACAGAAAGTGTCCATAATGATTTGATTGCTCAATTCATATGCGTTTAACGTCTCAGCGTGAGTGGACAGTGTCAGCCCAGTCAAGAAAAACAAAGCTGACAATGACAAAACAAAAATAAGACGGGATAATATTATATTATATGTGTGATTGGACACAGTCGCTCACACAGTATAACATCAATCTAATAACAAAGAGCAAAAAATAAATGGTAATACAATTCAATTTAAGTGCCAAAAATAACTAAATATTGTCTCAAATAAAGCACACATATAAAGATTTGTATAGAATACAATATAGTAAATATAAAATATAATGTTTCTCAAACTGAGAACTAACTACCATTGGTGATACTTGAGCTTCTTCCCTAATTATGAGTTAATTTTATCCACTTTTATGTCCTCCTTTGGATAGCTTCTTGTTTAGAACTACAGTGGAAATTATTTAGTCCACTTTTAGACCTGGTTTAGCCCTAGACTAGACCTGGAATAGTGCTGTTATATAATTGGTTTAGATCTGGTACTGGGTGTGAAAGGTTTGAGAGCCACAGGTGGTGAGGAGAAACAGTGCAAAAATGAAAACGGTGACTTTAACAAAACTTAAGCACCATCTGCCACCTCACCTGTGTTAAAATAGTGTATCAGTGATTGAATGGTTGTGGCTGAAAAGTATGATAGTGCAGTTAGCAGCTACTAGTATGTGTCTGTCCCAGGGCAGCTATGGCTACTGTTTTGGCTTACAGTGAAATGAATGAACAATGCAAATCCTGTTCCTATTAGAGAAGTTTACTTTACTTTATACAATCTCCACTGGAAATATTATAAATGGCAGAAGCAATAAAGCTATTAAAATTCAAAATTGCAATTTTTCTCTATTACACAATTTCTTTCTTTCCTTATGAAAAGCTCCAGCTCTCATCTGGGCATAACAGTCAATATGTGGCTCCCATGTGACAAACATATAACACGCATGTATGAGAACTGTGCATATGCCCGGTAATTGATATTGTCGACAGCAGAATCTTCTGAAATCATTACATAAATACATCTGAGAGACAGTATTCTAATAACTTGTGTATGAAATTAGACAACTGAAAACCAATAATGCTGATGCCCAAAGACGCTAAAGGGCCCGTGCTGTTTTCTGATCTTTGTTGTAATGTTGTTTCCTCATCAAAAACACACCTGGAGTTGTATTTTGTTTCATTCACACGTTTAACACATAAACCCTGCGTATTTAAACAGGAAACACTCCATCCATCTTGTGATGTCATGTGGTAATACAGGAAATACTCCACTGTGTTTTTACATTTCATACACTTTCACTAGAATCATTTGGATAATTTCAGTCTTAGAATTGCGAATCTCTACTGAACAAAAGGTAAAAGGTAGCTGTTAACTTGAAAACTACCACTTCATGACATCACAGGGTGGAACAGAGCATTTTGAGCTCTGGAGATGTAGATAGACTAATAATGCAGGATTACTCAAACAGGTGTGAAATGAAAAACACAGCTAAGTTTGTTTTTGAGCTCACAAGAGTCAATTTTAATATAGGACCTTTAAAGTTGGTTAGAAATTGAAAGCAAGGATGTTAGCCCTCCTCCCTGCACTTACATGAGCATGAACGTCTTTACATTGTGAAAAAGAGGTCAGTGTGTCAGTGATACACACACATAGATGTTCAATAATAACATACGCAAGTGACAAATTGGAGCTGTGCACACTGAATAGACTGACAAGAGCCATACAAACTGTCTTCAGCACAGGACTATTCTGACAACTTAAGCAGTGTACCCAGGTGGATTCAGATGATAGTCCCGGGTACAGGCTGTCCTCGACCCAGTACACCACCACCATCATCATATATGAGAAAATAATGACTTGCTTAAAAGAACAATTATAACAACGTCTCCAACAATGTCTCTTTGAGTTGTAAGATTGAGTTTTAATGCCAGCCTGTTGCAGTTCCTGGCTCTAACGTACTTCTCTTGCAGTAACTCTAAAATTGTATTTGGCTTAGGTTTGGTGGAGCCAATTTGACTGACTTTGGCTTCATTTCAGTCTCATATGAGCTGACTGAAAATGGGCTGTCGTGCAAAGGTTTAACTGAGGTCTGTCTGTGTCCACATTCAGACCTTGGTGCTGCTAACACATTTATTATTTTGAAGATTTTTACACTGGATGCCCTTCCTTCCCCACACCAAGACAATATGAAGTTTGTGCAAGATTTGAACTGGCCTTACTTACTCCACTAATCTCATCTGATAGTAATTGTCGGTATAAATTAGTAGCATTACCCCCTCTTTAAATGTCCTTACATTAAAAAGAGGGTAAAACACTTCGATGTGGTGTCAACTGCTGACACATGACATACTGAGATCATCCTGTTACCTTTTATCCTTTTGAAAATGCTATATTTGTATTATATTTGTATTATGCATAATAAATTTCACTTTCGTTTTTGGCACTCTGAGTCCATCCTCCTTTTGCTCCCTGTGCTAACTCACTCCCCCTTCAGAGCTTTATCACATTACAATTGGCGTACATTCTGCTAACAAAACTACTGCACACTGCATCAGGTTTGTGAAGTTGCAGTGTATTGTTTTGCATCCTGCTATTGTGTATTTATGCAAAATTGCTGTGCAGGAGCATTGTTGACGTAGGCTTGTGGGCTGAGCTTTGGATAAGATTATAACTGCTAACTGTAAAGAGGGTTCAAATAGGGCTGAGGTGAGTTGCTGAATCACTCAAACATGCACGGATGATACATAAAACCGCTTCAGGCATGTTTTTAATGCGGGACCAATGTTATAACATGGTAGAAAGCACCAAAGAGTTTATACGACATAATACCCCCTCTTTAATCCAGAGCATTTATAGAATTGTTGATGGCATATTTAAGTCCTCTCAGTCTACCTGCTCCACACAGACAGCACCCCTCTATCAAATGTGTAATACAACATTTGAGACGCTGACATTAAGTAAGTGGCCAGTGTATTACTCAAAGCTGTTTCCTGGAGAACCTGAGCAGATTAGACTTTCCATAAATCATGAAGGGAGCTGCCTCTGTGTGACGTCAGCTGTCTGCTCCTGTCCTTAGCTCCTCAGATCTCCCTGTACTTACTCTGGGATCTGCTTACACACTTGTTGTTTACCTGCACAGAAACAAGACACGAAGGCTTTGTACCACTTCACAGCTATCTCTTATTTACTCAAAAAAGACTCAAAAAGCACACCAAATTCTTTTCAAACACACAGATGACATGTTAGACCCCCATATCTCAAACATTACATTACCACGCTACCACATTTGCTCTAATCTTATCATTTCAATCCAATTGCCAATAACTACCACTTTATGAGAGGAATTGTGGCTGTTGACAATCGACAGTTTCTCTTGGGAGGTACAGATTTGAAAGACAACTCCTGCAGTGTATTAAACTAACATGATTTGGGAATAAGGGACGGAGCACCATAGCTCTAAAGCAACAGTGTCAGCTACCACCCCTGCCAGGATGCCACAGGGCGTATGCGAATAGAGAAACTAAAAAGAAGAGAAGAAGAAGATACCAGCCCCTCGGTTATGTCAGCAGAACAGCAGGAAGGCATTTAAGTGTCGTCAGAGCACCGCTAACAGAAACAGGGCATACTGGGAATTCAGTATTGAGCTAACTGAGGAAGAGGTCTCCAGGGACACACCCTTCACTGGCTGTCTTTGTCTGAACTGCTTGGGGCAAGTGCTAACAAAAATACACTGGGAAGAAAGTGGTTCTATATCTGTCCTTCGTATCCATTGTACACAGTTTGAAGTGATGGGACCTGATTTTCAAAGTAGGGATTTAAATTTACAGATTGTCTCAAAAAAAAAACATAAATAAAAATTGGGATGGACCACATATGTGCAGCCCATCAGAGCAATGCTTTCGGCTCTTACTTCCAGGTTTGCAAGAGATTATATACTTTATTCTTAATGCAGAGAATATGCAGTGGTCCCATTGAGTCACAAAGTGCTTTTACAATATACTCTTTGGAGCAAAAAATGTGAACTTCAGAAGTCTCATATTGACAGACTTCATTTCTAATCTGTTTTTCCTGAACAAGTTAACAACTAAAATTATGAAAGTTTTAGCAGCAACATTTTCATTTTCGCCTGGAACTCAGCGGATCAGTTTAATTTGATAACAGACACAAAATGTTGATTGAGTCGGAGAATGAGGAATGGGGAAGGTCTTTGCCTTGATCCACCACGAGAATCATTTAATTATGTCCCAATTTGACACGGTGCTGTAGTCAGACTTTTTAGGAGTGCAGCCAAACTGCGGCGTTTGAACAGCATCAATCGGTCAAAAGGTAAAAAGCTCAGAGTACATCAAAGACGGGACACACACAGCACCAATCTGAAGAGGATGCCAAAAAGTACCCTGTGGGCTCAACACTGGGTGTGAATATCTCACCTTTGATACTGATTATATTAATTATATATTTAGTATTATTTATAATTGATAAGATACAATTGCACAACATAACTTAACCCAACCTCAATTTAGCCACTTTAGACTTGAAACTGGAACAAAGATGCTGGTTTGTGACGTATGTGGCAGAATGTACAACAATACTTTGACTTAGACTTAGACAAACTTTATTGATCCACAAGGGAAATTATTTGTACACAGTAGCTCATAATATACTGCAAACCTTTTTATGGTTTTTAATTAACCATATTTTTTTCTCCAATAAACAAACTATGACAATATTTACTTTTTATTTAATGTTTAAGCAAATGGAAGTTGAGTCGGGAGTGGTCTAAATCACCATCATTATAGTGCATTGTTTTATACAGTGTCAACTCCAGACAAACAAAACAAACAAAACAGAATCACTAATATCATGACACCCAAATTTAGATAAAGCAGTCAGTCTTTGTGTTCAGCCACCAACCGAAAAGTTGGTGGTTCAGTTTGCTACAACTGTAACTGTTGTTGTGTCCTTGGCCAAGGCATTTCCACCCACCCTGCTTATGAATGTGTTGTGTGAGTGATTGGAGGTGCTCAAATAAATCTGAGCCTTTAGCCTTTTGAGGGCTAAATACGTTAAGAACCACAAAGCTCCCATCTCAGAATTGTAAAGAATTCAACTTAGCTCTTTCACATCGCTCCTGTACGATCCCTTATATTTGTCTTGTTAGTTTGTTTTTTTGCTTTGCATTCAATAGTATGACATAAAACTACTACACTACTGCTTTAAAATACCCTTTTTACTGTCAATGGGCTTGGCCTTGTGACATCACCTGTTCATCTTTATAGACAAATAACAGAACTTTAATGCTGTGTAATACTGTGGAACATTTCAGACAAATCTTTATTATCTCAATGAAGAGAGGTGGCAAAAAGTTACATTAAAGTGTATACTGTAAGTCCTTTTGTTTTAAACTTTTATAGGGGTCATGACTAACAAATATAACTTACTCCCACATGAAGATAAGTATATTTTTGAACATGTATCTAAAATGGTAAACCTCCAAGTAAACACTTTAGCACCTGCTGGCACAGTTCCCGCTTTGCCAATATTAATTAAGTGTCTGTTTTTGGATCCCGTTTTTTAATTAATGTGAACAGACATCCGTCAGCCTGTGTTCACTTGCACCACTTTGGGCCACCTGCCTCCCACTAAACACACACACTCCCAATTAATTCTAGCTCATCTTTTTAACTGGATTGTCAAAGTGAAGGTTTCCGGGCACGTTGCTTCTGTCAGCGCTCATATCCAGTTGTAAATATTGCTAATGTGTTTGCTAGATTCCCACTGTAAATTAATAACATATTTTTGTGAATGCAGTGAGTGTGAATGGCAGCTATGTTTTCTCATGTTGGCTTACCTAATTTTTCAATTCGCTCTTATCAATTAAGCTACTACACAGCGCTCAAATTGGCCCTTATTAAGCCATCTCTGATATTGAAAGCTTTGTTAAATTCAAATCAAGAACCATTTTAGCTTTGATCTTGCTGACTTTGACAACATTTGAAGGCAGGAAATAAGTAATGGTACAGCCACAAAACAGTGTACACATGGGGCTTTCTGAAAATGAAGGAGGTTTTTCTCTTATGACGCCCATCTCATCTGACAAAATCAACTTTCACAGTGACTTCACCATGATTCATCTGTATTACCAGTAACTTTCCTTACGCCAGCTCAGAAGAACCTATTGTCTTTATCAGACTTCAGCTAATCCCTGTTCTGAGAGGGAGAGAGCTAGAATAGAGGTGGGCAGGGTCGTCCAGTTCAAAGAAACATAAATCATCAAAAGCAATGTTTCTCCAACTTTTCAAATCAAGTCCCACATAAGAGAATATTTAACCTTCTGAGCACAACAAGATCTAGCAAAAGTATTTTTCAAGAAAGGCTCATCCATAAATATACATTTAAATATCTGTGAAAAAAGGCTCCAAATAAGACCGAACATACAGTCTGGAATTTGATAAACAACAAAACATTTAATTACATGAACAACAATGGACAATATAATGCTTGTTTTAATAAGTTTTTGAAAATAATTACTTGAGCAGAAATGCCTTTAAACCTGAGCGCTGGAGTGTGGCAGTCAGCTATTTAGTTTATTATATTTAATTTTACTTATTTACCTTATTTGAATACTTTTGTCTATTGTGTATTCTTTTTAGAGTTTTATTTTCTGAGTTTGAGTTTTATTTTTTCAAAACGTTACTCATGTGTATAACCTAATACCTACCCAAGAACAATGGAACCTGCCCTGCTCCTTAAGCTCGTGCCTACGTGCTGTAAAGCTATTGCTGCCATGTTTATTGATCATATTGACGGGTCATGCTTTACATTGGCTTCTCTTAATTAGGCTCTGCTCGGGAGTCTCAAGACTTGTGACAGGGCTGCTATGAGCTCTGAGCCTACAACAGACAGACGCTGAGTGAGAGACGCTGTGGAGACGACAGCCAATGAAAGATTGTTTCAGGAACAAAAAGCTCCAGTCATTTCTATGGTAATCCTGGCAGAGGTTTCCCACAGAAACTGTCTGAGGAGCGTTGGAGGCAGACCAGATCACAAATGCACTGTGTCCAAACTGAATTCTGAATATGTTGAGCAGTTATGTTAAACTAAAGACAGAGAATATCAAAGAGAGCCTACAAAACCACACAGAGCTACCAGTTTTGTAAGATAATTTAAAATAGGACCTCAGAGTTGATTGCCTGGCACGTATGGAATGAAATTTCTGTATTTTTTATACAGAGAGATTTTACTCTGGTCGCCACTCTCTTGATCGTGCCTCGAGCCAGATTCAGACCATACAATGAGATTTGTTTATTTCAGAGATGCATAAAAATTGAAGGAGCTCATTGGTCACAATCATTTAGAACAAAATGTTAAATCTCATCTTAGAACACAGTTTAGTGCTTTGCTCATTGATGTTTTTCAGTCCCCTATGATTTTTTTTTTTCCTTTCTTTTTTCATCATCCTTGTTTTGATACGAATGGACCATGTGTGTTCCACCTAATCCACCTAATTTCAGTCGTGCCCATCTGAACTTTGGGAGATTCAACTGTGACCAGAGTCACATCTTCGTTTAGTATTGGACATGTGTTACAAGCATAAAGTATTTTTTATTTTATCACATTTTAACTTTGTACAACTAATTGGAAAGGTTCTTAAAATACTTAAAAAAAGATACTTATTTTAGATAAATATTTTTGTATGAGGATATTTAGAGTCTATAATTTAATTGGACATGTCAGGAACAGTCATCTTCAAATTAAACTAAATCGCTGTAAGACGCTCCTCAGATGAATTTTTTACATCAGTCAAGTTTTCTCAAGCCTTTTATTTCTTGTCTCAGCAAAACTTTTGAGACTTTACAGTTTCAAAACCAGCATTTCGATTTGCCTTGTGTTTTATTTGCATTTTTAAGACAGTGTGCCAAAATGAGCAGAATAGGCTATACATCATTATGCACCACCAAGACACACAATATTGGCAATTATAAGAGCAGCATTCTTAGCAACTTCACACCTGTTGCTATGAACTCTGCTGCTGGTAAATGCTAGGTTTATGATAGGGACTAACTGACTCTCACAGACATCAAAGTTGTACATTTTTGGTAGGTGCAACAATCAAATGAACAATCTTGTCTTTTTTTCATCCAATTAGGAGCAGGATTCACTAATTGGGCACTCAGGGCATGTACAGAGTGAGAAAGGGTGAGGGTGAAATAGAGCTGCAAAGTTGGAGAGTTATAGGATTTAAAATGAGTGCTGACAGAAATTTGCCCTTAACTTTTCCTTCAACCAGTGCTTTGGGGCAACCAGAGAGGGAACCATCTCTAGATCCTGAGCCAAGATCCAGGTCAGTACAAGATTAGCCTACTGTGTGTGTTTAGGTTGATGGGGAAAACTGGATGAAAAACCCACCCAAGACACAGGGAGAATGTGCAAACTCCTAGCCCAAGAACTGAACCCAAGACCTTCTTGCTGTGACTATCCCTGACTATCCCTTTTGAGTATCAATTTTATGTACAGATGTTTTGTACTGACATTGCTCAACCACTTTTTTATATATTATTATTTTTTCCCCATATTATGCTATATTCTGATCAATGTTATAATGTAATATAATATAATCCTCATCACAAACATACCTGGAGTTGTGTTTTGTTTCATTCACACACGTTTAACACAGACTCTGCATATTTAGGCTTCTTCTCTCAAACTGAAAACACCCTGCTCCACTATGTGATGTCCTGTGGTAATACAGGAAGTGCTCCATTTCATTTTTAAATTCCACACATCTTCACTAGAATCATTTGGATGATTTCAGGCCTGAGATTTCCAATCTCTATTAAACAAAACTACCACTAAACTACCACTAAATGACATCACAAGGTGGAACAGAGCATTTTGAGCTTTACAGATGTAGACAGACTAATAATAAAGGATTACCTAAAAATGTGTGAATGAACAAAAACACAACTCCAGGTATGTTTTTGAGGAGGTCACAACGTGCTGCAAAGATTTTTGCAGAATACAGGACCATTAACTCATCAGCTACACTTGAATGTTACATTGTAGTGAATGTTACACTAATGTTATATGGCTGTATAGTTCTTTTACTGAGGAAAGATATTATCGACCACATGAACAGAACTAAGCCCACTTCCCTTTTATTTTGTCTGTCAACTTCCTTCCCAAGTTCACTGTATGTGGAACTTTCTGTGCAACTCCACTCTATGTTTTGATGCCAGCAGACTTTTCACTAAGTTTTATTCTGGGTTTATTTACAAAGAAAGACGGATGAGACATGGCTCCAAATACCAAGAAAACAACGGCAGTAGCCCAAACTCAAGTTTAATGCAAACAACTGTTGGACGTGCTTTTGCCTGTGCCCACTCACTCATAGTAAATACAATCTTCAATACACAGTGTAAAGCAATATAACAAATATACAATGTATGCATTTTAGAGTGCATATTTCTAAATGTCTTCCATAAATATTTGTTCAGACATGCACAAAAACATGTAGTAATACATGTAATTTTTTTTTTTTTTTCTACTTTTCTGACCTAAGCCCAATCAGTTAGAAGGCACACCTCGAAACAACACCTTGAACATAATCATGGGTGGCAAATCCTGAGGTTGAATTTGCATAAAACAATGTGAACTTACAGTAAAGGTATTATAGCTAGTGCAATTAAATAAATGAGAGAGCGCAAATGCTAAATCCTGCCTGGGGACAATTGAACTACCTTGAAACATAAGACATAATAAAAGCTCAGAAAGCTTTTGTAGACAGCAGAAGAAATTGACATGTGTGTGTACTTAAAAGTGAAGTAAAAAAAAAATCCATTTCTTTCAGTGCAGGGAATGCTCGACTTAAGAGACTTTTAATGGGAGATAAAAATGTAGGCTATTTCTCCAAGACGGACTGAAGAGAGTAGTTTTTGAAGAGCCTTCAATCAGAACTGATGCAGAGGACAGAGGAGAGGGCAGAGGGAGACAGTGAATAATATTATAAGATTGTGGGAAACACTGTAGGCTGGTTTTCATTACTAATTCATTATAACCCAGACACAGACTTATAATCTATGGCGTTGCTCTGAGAATTTTGTATTTGGTACAAAGTCTTTCATTTTCACAAGAGGAGAATTCCCATAACAAATTCTAAATCCAGTGTCTGTTCAACCAATAAAAATACTCTGAAGTGAAGAATTTATTTGCTAAGGCACCTTCAAAATACTACCAAAAATACCAACTTTTAAATGTAAAATCACCTTTTAAAGTAGGTCTGTCATGATAACAAATTTTGAAGAGCAAAATAATGGAGAAAATATAGACTATATACGATAATATTGGAACTAATTTATTCTACTGAAACCCAAGAGCAGATTTAAACCACAAAAATTATTCTAAATCTACAGTATTTTTTAAATTTATGAGCTGTAATAAATAAATAGCAGAAGGAAACACTATACTACTACACTACTTAGGTTCGCATGTGTAATGACTCATAGAAGTTCTTAATTCAACCTTTTATTACTTAAATCTTATCCTATAGCCAAAAAATAACCCAAAATTCCCCAGCTGTGCAAAGAAAATGTACACACGATAAATACTGACCCTAAAAATATATTGTTCCAGCTTTCATATATTGAATGATAAGTCAATATAGTAATTATCGTGACAGGCCTATTTTAGAGTGTGTGTAATCATGAAAATGAACAGTTCCATTATTATTATCTTACTATTTTTTCTGTATATTGCAAATCACATACATTTTCTATAATTAGACATGAGACGTGTGAAGAAATGTCAGAATTATTCATGATAGCTGTGCAGGTAAAGACACGAAAATCACCTCCACATTACAGCAATTTACAGCACTTTCCTCCATAGTAGACTGCTTCCTAGAATATGATTACAAGCTACAGAAGCCTGATCTGTGAGAGGTGTTTTTTTCTTCACTATTAGGGATATTCCCAAATTAATGGGGCATGGCAGACATCTCAGCTATAATTAAGCATCCTGCCACTATCAATCTTTGCTCCCTATCCCCCACATGTACAGCTAATAACCAATTTCCCTTTTGCTTTGAGATGAACCTCCGACCTGCCTTGCTCTTTGACTTCCCCTGTCTCTTTATGTGCTGCCTGTAAATGTAAATGCATGCATCTCTTCATGACAAGGGGTTAATTAAAGGGTAAAAGCATGCAGTACATTAGACTATATGTGGAAACAATTCAACACCAGGAAAAACAATGCACTCAAATAATAAACACAACTGTGAAACTGAAGAAATCTCAGGGTAACACTTTATATCGATTACACTTTTAATAGCCTTAAAGGTGCACTGTGTAACTTTCATGGGGAGGTTTCGCCACCTGCTCGTCTCTGTGATGATGTTATTGCTTTGTCTGGAATAATCCACAGTATGACATTAAACGTATTCATCTTGCATTCATTCAGTTAAAGTTGTTTTTACTGCTCAAAAATACACTGAAATACATGCATTCTTACAGTAAGTGGGGTCACCTCTCCATAGATCTGGCCTGTAACTTAGCTTGGCGGAGTCACATGCTTGTTTTTATTTAAATAGGCAAGCCTAATACCATATTGTGGTACATTCCATATTGTGGCAAGGCAATAACATCTCCATGGAGACAAGCAATGAGTGGATCCTCTACCAGAGAAGTTACACAGTGCACCTTTAATAAAGCATAAACAAAGACTTAATTCTTATTGAATTCATAATTTATTAAGAATGATTCTGGCTTAGTAACTTAATTAAGGGGTGAGGGTTAGAAGTTAGGGTTTTAATTAAGTAGCCTAAATCATTCTTAATAAAAATGTACTCTTCATTTGACCCATCTGGCCATGCATCTGAGGGAACCTGTGAGGAGAAGGATAAACCTTTGCCACCACCAAAGGTTACTATATTGATTACTTTGAGAAACATTGGCAAACAGTGAGTCTTTGACCCTTTTGTGTCAAATGCTAATTATGCATTGCATGCATTGACACTTACCTTCAATAGATCTCCATTGCTGTTGTAGAGATTATCCACTATTATGAAAATTAATTTGTATGTGCTTTCCTCATGTAAATCTTAAATATTGGACCCATTTTTGAGAATTTCAACTGCAACTCTATCTAGTGGTCAAAATGTTTGGCAACAATTTGCCACTATCTATTTTAGGAGCACAGGGCCTAAGTTATGCAAGAATTTTGGTGATGGGAGACAGTTCCTTTTTACAAAATGCTGGAAAATAGGCTACAATTCACTTGGACTGCTTCTGCGATTATTATGGGAAGCACATTTGAGTTAATAATGTTAGTAATGGATGTAATGGATTGTGTACACTATAAACAGCCTCATTTTGTGTCCCTATGGCAACATGTTATGTAGTTACAGCATTGCCTCCTCCAAATCCTCTCAGAGCTGGACCTGGTTTAGTCAGCTTTCCCTGTAGCTTCTCCTTCAATTATCTTATTCCAAGCACCCACTCAAGTCTACAAGCATGTGTTTTGGGACCTTATACTAAACTGGCAACAGACATGAGCGTGAGACATCGTGCGTAAAATGGAGGTTAACGTTTTCCATTACACAGGATGCAAAATACCAAATTAAGCATGGCATACGACAGGCTATAGCTCCCGCGCTGCTTTGCAAATGGGGTGTAAGCAAAGGTTAATTACCATGAGATGATCCTACTGAAATTGCCTGTCCAGGTGGCAGATGGTTCACAGCAAATTTCAGTATTTATAAGAAATGAGCACACATGATGAGTGACATATGACTTGAGCTCCCTGTTTGTACATTCCCAGAAGCTTTTAAAGTTTTTGCGCACAAATTGAGCTACAACATCACTATCCAACAGTGGTCGTTTTTGAATAAAACCTGTTGCATTACCTTTCACAATCAAGTAAAAGAGGGACAACGGAACAATATTTAACACAAGTTACCTTAAAAACATAAAAACGCATGACAAATGTAATTCTTGGTTAAATGATGGCCATGGCGCAGAGACACATTTTTCGCGCGCCGTGCGTAAACGTTCCAAGTCTCCTTACCTGTCATCAGCCTGCCAGTCCCCGAGCAACAGGTCTCGAAACCGGTACCGAGGGGGCAACGGCAGCACGTCTTTCTCCAGTTCAACCATGGTCCCCCTTCTGCTGCTCCTCAACACCCAGAGACAGAATCACGGCGAGCTGCACGTCCACAGAGCAACCAACTCCACTACTATCTCCTTTGCTATTCAACCCGAAGACAAAAATCCGATACAATTATACGTCTCATCCTTAGACTTTGTGTTTCTTCCTTGGAGAGAAATCAACTTATTCCCTTGTGTTTCTCTGCTGAACCCGTGTTTGGTTGTCGCGGAGGCAACAGGTCGATAGCGTTGATCCGACAGTGCGTAGGGGAGGCTCCACTTGGACAGTGACATCTGAGGAGCAACTGGTTGTCTCTCTCAGCGCTCACATCCTCCCTGTCTCCAGCGAGTGCTCCGCGTGGATGTTCTGAAGAGGAATCTGCAAACAATCAGCGGGGAGTACTCTTGGTGACACTTCTCATTTCAGGATGAAAAACTCACATAATGAAGCGCTCCTCTGAATGGAAGGCACGTCTTCATAACGGGCTGTGGCGGTAAACCATGCTCCTAAACACCTGTCACCACGCGCACAATTTGAAGCCAATTATGTTTTCGCATAGTTTGAGTTGTTGTGCCTCAAATCTCAGGCTAATATGTGGCAGCAATCATCGTGAGTTTTTGTCGTTTGAGGATTCACCCAATCGTTGAGCTGTGCTTTCAATTTCAGACGCTTAACGCGATTTACACGCTTTAAATCAGCTGTTAAAATTCTGAGACGGATCAGGCTGCAGACCTCCACTCAGAGGAACCTCCACCAGGATAACCCTCACGTGACTTGTCTCCATCCACAGGTCCTAAAAGTGAAAAAGTCCACAGTGTTCCGCTGGTTTTTAGGTAACGTTACAAAAGTTTAGGCTACATAGTTTTACACAGAAACAAGCCCAAACCCTTTCCCCAACTTTAACCATTACAGATTTGTGCCTAATCTTAACCAGAGACAAGGCCATGGCAACACATTCACGGACAATCTACATCTAATGCCTATTTACGCCCTATGTGGACAGTTAAGCCAGCTGTTTGTTTGTTTTTTGTGACATGCTTTAAACGGCCAATTAATCTACGAAAGCAGAGTAGAGCAGAGACAACACGAAGCGAGTTTATTTCAAACTACAAATAGCATCTATTGGTCATTAAATGTCTTTGAAGTGATCAGAAGTGGTGGTGGTACATCCCGGTGAGGGTCTGCGAGGTTGGGTGCTCTGGGTAGAGGTCTGCAGCCAGGCTCTTGGAAAAGTCTCCAAACTGTAGACCTTATTACGCTTAAAACTAAGTAGCTAACCAAGCCACATAAGTTTTCCGGTGGAGGGTGGGCCACCTGCTTGTCTTAACTGAGATGTTATTGCTTTGACTAGAAGAGGAGAGGAGATGCCACTCACAGTAAGAATTTGTTTTTCAAGGTACATTTGAGCCATTAAAAATAAACAGATATTTTTAATGTCACACTGTGAAACATTCCAAGCAAAGCAATAACATCTCCATGGAGAAAAACAGGTGGCGGACCTCCACCAGGAAAGATACACAGTGCACCTTTAACAAAGTCCTCCAGTCACGTCAAGACTGGATTACGTTCTTTTAACACAAAATGTAGCCTGTATGGGTGAATTTATTTTATTGTTAAAATAGTAGGCTTAACATGTTCTCATAACACAAATTAGTTAGGTATGCCAACTTCATAGGCAATATTGCAATTTGTATGCATTTTACTGAATTATGATACAGTATTTCAAAGTAAAAGAAATACACTCACATCTATTATACTTACTCCATAACTTGTAATTTTTGCTGTTGTCGGCTACAGTGTTTTACCATGTTAGTTTGGCAGACACACATTAAAGGTCAAAATATTTATCTTGTTCAGCCTCCAGCCACAATTAAAGCCCTAATGAAATTCAAATGTGCTGCTTAACAGAACTGTTGACTCAAAGCCGCAGACAACAGGTGCTATTCAGATTACCTTCCATCAATTAATATTAATGACATTTTCTCTGGTCAGGATCAATTGGACAGAACGGACACTCCATAGCCGACCTCTGGAGCCAGGTGAAGTGATCATGAACAAAGAGGGATATAACTAGCTGTACCCTCATTTCAAAATAGTTACTGCTAAACTAGGCTAAATCAATCTTAAATTACATTCAACTGAAAATAGGACATAAATACCATATTAACTAAATAACATATGAGATTGTATAATGAGATTGATTCATTGAGTAGCTCCAAGCACAACTGAAAGAGCTGAGACAGATATAATTGATTTGTTCTATGGGCAAACAGCAGAATGACATGTGAAGTCTGCATGCCACATGCTTCCTTCCATTGATCAAAAACGTGGACCTGTAAGCTTGGTGACTATAAACTGGTCATAGTAACGGAATAGTAGAATTAATTGTTTGTAAATGCCTTCCTGCCAAAAGCCTATAGTTCTGATAGTGGTGTCATGCTTAACTAAATGAAATTGCACTATTCAAATTTTACAGTCTACCAACATTTTGAGATTAGGCTTGAATAAATAATGAATAAAGCTAGTCAAATCTATTAAAAGAACAGTGACTTTAAAATTTCATATCTTAACTTTATTACTGTTGCTTTAGAAGGGTAATTGTATATTTTGCCCTCTTGTGGCCATCACATAAGCGTACAGCCTAAAGAGACCTGTCAAATTTTAAACATGAGACAAGAAGTCAACAGCACTGAGGTAGAAAAAGTAAATGTATGCTTGGTCTGTCGTGAGCAAATACAAAATGCCACGGCAATGCTCTTAGCCTGAAGAAATGAGACAGAGGATGACAGTGAGGCCAAACATTTCCAGTGGGCGGGCCTGTCTGGGTCGTCATGGTAACTACAAAAAAAATGTGTGAGTAAATGGGAGCTGATAGTTTGTGTCTTTAAACCCATTTAAACCCCACTGAGCTGTGCACTACTATAATATGAACCAGAAAGGCCATTTTTATGAGACCAATAAAAGACATTCACTAGCAAGGACCACGCCACGACAATGAAATACGATATTTATTGATGGTGGGTGGATGTGATGGTTGGGGGGAGACTCAGGGTGGGGGCTCCGTCTCCAATCCAAAATGGTCACCCAGCTGATTCGGAAACCCCCCTCCTTTAAAGATGATGTCTTTGGGCTGAAGGATGGATGAGACATGGGGGGGTCCCAGCTCTTCAATCTAAGTTAATCATATTAACTGGACATCACTAACAAGGACCACGCCCCAACAATGAAATACGATAAAGATATTTATTGATGGTGGGTGGATGTGATGGTTGGGGGGAGACTCGGGGTGGGGGCTACAATCCAAAATGGTGACCCAGCTGATTCGGAACCCCCAAAAGATGGATTAAGATGAGTGAATGAGGAATGAGCTAAGAAGTTGGTAGAGGACTGATGAACGTATGAGAAGGTGGACATGAGAGGCCCGACAGTCGAGAGTCGCGATGATTAGGAATGGCTGTCCAGCCGGAAGAGGCAGCTTGGACACAGATCGTGGAAATAGTAGGAGATTCTAAGGCTAAGGATTCTCTTTAGTGGACTGGTTGGAAAGTGTGGAGGAGTCGGATGTGAACTGGAAGGAGAGGTATGAGTACAAGGTTGCGTGGACTGGTTGGAGTTGCGGAAGGAATTATGTTGCCTGAAGAACAGTCCTTGGGAGGTGGAAGATAAATGAAATTGACTAAGGAGAGAAAGGACAACCTCTGAACAATGGAGGATTTGAAATGACTAGAACTCGCGGGGAATTGAGAACTGGAAGAACATGCGTGAGGATGAGGTTCACAACACGGACTGAGGTATGTCGATGTCAAGAATCTTAATTTCATAAGAGCGGGTGGTAGAAGGCAACAGGATTTCAGTGACCCGGAGTTGGAGTGTCTTGAATGCCGGATTGTTCGAGGAAATCAAAGTGGGTTGCAGGATTGTAATTGCTGGAGGAAAGGTATTACATTGTAGATGGTGTTGACTGATCTATTATTGTTAGAATGAATGGGAATGCCCCTTCTGGATTAGTCAGACCCCCAAAGAATGGTGGAATGGTAGGGTGGAGTTCAGATGAACATGAAGACTAATTGTGCAACTCGAGGGCTCCGGAAGCTACGTGGAAGCCAACTACTGCTGGAGATTAAGCGCTGGAGAAACTGGAGCTGCATCGTGAAGGTGTGATGGAGAAGAATGAGTGATGTAGAGACCGTGACATGGAGGGTCGGTCGGCTCGAAACCTGTGGGACGGCTGAGAATGTGAGGGTGGAGGTGCATGCTGGGGGTGTTCGCAGGGCGGCTATGGGATGGACGATGGATGAGAGAAGGCGAATGTAGAGGCAGTATTAGTTGTCGCGACATGAGAGCAGACAACTAACACTGCTGTCTGGACTGCTATGACGTAGCATGAGCGGTGGGGGGGTGAGGACGAGATGGCGAGCGCATCGCTGAGGAGGCGTATAAGGATAGAACAGTGGAAAAGTCGTGAGCTGACATCGATGGCAGAATTCTCGATCGGTAAGAGGTGGTGAGCCGAGATGGTGTTTTGGGGCGTGTAACCCAGGGTGAGGGCAGAGCTGGGAGGGGCTGAATAGCATGACACGTGATTACTGGTGGCTTAAGCTAGCATGTAATGAATGACATGAGCTGCACGAGCTAGAATAGCGTGAAATGGCAAGGGTCGGAATAGAAGTTAATGGTGAGCAGGTGTAAAGACAGCTAGCATATGTCAAAATTGCATGAGCAGCGCGAGCTGGAATAGAGTGGGCGGCAGTCAGTCAACGGGTGCTGAATATCGGAATAGCAGAGAGCGGGTGTATAGACTGCTTAGCTAGCATGTGTTGGAATAGCGTGAGCTAGCATGAGTTGCATGACCTAGAATAGGCAGATGTGAGTCTGCAGGAGAGGTCGAATACCGAGATGGCGTAGTGTGCAGGTGTAGAGACAGGTTAAGCGATCGAATGTATCGGTATGACATTTCGGAGTGCAAACAAGAATAGTGTTAGTGGGCATGGGAACTCGTGTAGGCTGTGCAACGACATGAGAAATAACATTCGGGTGTTGGGGAAAGGGGGGGGGGGGGGGCAAAAGGGATAGAGCAGAAGAGGGGAAACGGATTTTACGGATTAGAGGCTCTGCCTATTGTGGGTAGAGTGTAAGAAGCCATCTAGCTTCTGATGACTGAAAAAAAGAAAAGAAGGGATGGAGAGAAGATGCATGTGCATGGGGAATTGTGCAGCCTGCAAGACAGGGATAAGATGAACGGGGCGACCTGATTGAGGTCTAACACAGAAGGAGCGGGCACAGGGGGAGAGACAACCTGCCTCCTCTAGGGGGGGCTGTGGAAGCAGGCTGAGATGGATGCAAGGGGATTCAGGGAAGACTGTGCAGTAGACAGAAGATATTTACCGGCCACTGATGGTGATGCTACTTAGCCCCCAGCAGGGGGAGCTATGAGAGTGTAGTAGAGGAAAGGTGAGAGTGATGACATCGGCAGCTGCGCGCGAGAAACATGGCGGGAAGCTCGTTCATTTTGTTTCAGAGCACCAGGGTTACTTTCTTGACCTAAACGGTTGAAGGTCCTGTCTTGATGTGTCACCAGCCTGAAGGTGCACGGTGGGTGCCGGGCGGTGCCGAACGCCGATGCCGATGGTGACAGTGGACACATGGTACTCCTTGGGGGGAGGTCCCCTGTGTAGGCGCAAGCCTGGAGCATTCACTGGGTGGTGCGGGCCATGGGCTGGAACGCCGGCCGGCAGTTCCTACCGCGGAGCGGACACGCGATGGAAAATCCTCCGGCTACAGATCCCTGGATGGGATCCTCTTGGGATCTGTCGCGGTATGAGGAATTCGCAAACTGTAAGGCACTAGGAAACGTGTGACAGGTCGGTGTTTGAATCTGACAGATTGTTAGCAGCCCGGGTCAAGAGAGCTGACATGGACGGTGGTGTTGGGATAGGCTGTATAAATAGGGCTTCTTGGTAATTGAAGGCGTGGTCGAGATGAGCTGCAGTTGGTTGGCGAGGAGGTTGAGGCATGGTCTAGCTCCTGAATCTAAGTTAATTATATTAACTCCACTTATGGCCTAGAGGGCAATTTAGGCATAATCTGTTTTATGTGAAACAACCAATACAAATAGTAAAAAACAGACTCAAAAAGTATTAAAAAAGTTTGATCCCAAGTTAAAATACAAATCAGGTGTTTTCATGTTTTCAGATATGATGGCTTGGATACTATTAATGAAATAGGCTATATACTGAATATATCAAATGGAGTTTTTTTGTGAAGGATGGGAACAGGAACAAGGAGTCACAAGGATCAAAAATCATATACTATCAATACTAAAACTAGTTCCAGAACTAAATACTAATTTGAATACATACACACATATTGGCTGAAAAATTTGACCTTTCACAGGATCATATATAAAAGATGTGTAGTGACAGTACTGAGAACTAGTAGGAAAGTGATGGTGGTATTGAAATCTGCATTGAGTATCAAGTCTATTACTTAGTACTGAAATTTTAGTATCGCAACAACACTAATAAAGGAACTCAATAAATTAGTTTTAAATTATTGAGCCTTTACGAGCCAGGAGGTGAAGGGCTGCAGCAGATCTGAGCTGGATAATAAACATGCACAGATACAACTACGACCTGCCTGCCTCTCAGTCTTACACAAGTCCAGTTAAAATTTTGTGATATGACATGAAAAATTGTGTTGGTCTTTTGCAGTCCTTAATCCAGTGTGATGTTGACAGATGCCAGGGCGTCCACTGCCCAGCTGGGATACTGGTCTGGAGAAGAAAACATCCTCTTCATGAATGTTCGTATAAATTCTGGAAAACGACCGTCCACAATGCTTTGGCGAACAGAGCGCATCAGGGTGAGCTGGAGAAGACAGATGTGATTATTGATCTCCAATGGGAAATCATCTTTGCAGTACATCCTGTGCAGAGAGAGTGCAAGTACAACTGTCCGCATAGCAAGACAAGGATGTAAGAGCAGCTCTGAAATGCCATTTAACTGAATCCAAATAGTAAAGTACTGACCCCAACTTGACCCTACAATATGAAAATATAAAAACGCTGCATAATTTACACATTATAGAGTGTACTTAGAAATATAATTGTCAGACAAAATATCATTGTTATTATAATGCCATCTGAAACAAAAGCAATTATGGACAAAGTAAGTACAAATGCAATCCAATAAAAGCAAAATAAGCCAATAAGCAAGAAAACATTATCTAACAAAACAGATCAGAGTGGTTGTGGTATTCTAAATTATTCAGAGATCGTCTTTTAAATGGCACTTAGTTTTAGAAAAAAACATTGCACTCCAGTATCCCGATTATGAGCCTCTTCCCGGTTATGGCAGTATTCTGGATATGACATTTACATGCGCCCAGAGAAACCATGATACTCATATTCCTGTATACATGCCCAATCAGAGGATTCTAGATATTTATAGTGGTTGCTATGGTAACTATGGCACAGATATGGCAAGGAGCTAAACATGTAGTAACTTTGCTAAAGGCTTTTTAACTTTTTTAACAACAAAAAAAAGACTTACATTCAGTTAAGAACATAAGACTGGAGTATTGTCATAGCTTCAGTAAAAGGCAGTTTAGTTCAAGAGTAACATAAACAGCCACAGAAGTGAGCCTAGTGTTAACATGTGGTTGCATTAAACAGCAGACTGCTTTATTTTGTTTGTAGGTATATTTTTACATTAAAAGTCCTGGTAAAAGTTTGAATCTGGTAAGGTAAAGGTTTTGGGAAAGTAACTGCTCCTCCGTAATTGTCCGTTTTTGTTATTTTAGTTCGCACATGCTCAGTAAGGCACCAGTGGTGAAAAATCAGGATACTGCATCTACATGTCACAGTATCCTGAATACTATCAGAATATCCCAGTGAGAATATCCTGGTTTTTCATAACTGGGATGCTGGATTATCCAGAATAATGAAATCAGGATACTGCTGATACATGGACACTCACAAAACCACGATACTCAAA
The DNA here is from genome assembly GCA_029959045.1 of Taenioides sp. WSHXM2023. Taxonomy (NCBI): domain Eukaryota; kingdom Metazoa; phylum Chordata; class Actinopteri; order Gobiiformes; family Gobiidae; genus Taenioides; species Taenioides sp. WSHXM2023. The sequence goes on along the minus strand of CM057101.1, from coordinate 14,764,986 downwards.
AAAACTGATCATAACTGAGATACTCAAGCGCATGTATATGCATTCATTGTAAGGTTTTAGCTGGTATAATAAAGGTGTGTACTGACCTGGTAGCTGATGTTATGGATGGTGATATGATGCATAGCTGCAGTGTCGTTCTTGAACAGTGCGTGGAGATAAGCCCGGCTGTGTCTGCAACATTAGCATATAATCATTAGACTGTTATACCATGATCATTCAGCAACACTGTTCATTTGAGCTTCATTTTATGTGTTCTAAAGTGCCACTGCAGCACCTCTCTTAAGCACTCCATATTGACCATTTTATACTATTTAGTTATGAGAGCAGCAAATGATAAAAGGTATTTGAAACCCAGTAACAGCATTTCTATATAGGTGTGTTATTACACATTTATATAACAATAAGAATGCCAGTGATCTTCGTCAGTTTGTATACAGTATGAATAACAGATTCTACATTATACGGAAGACTTAATATATTAGCTGGGGGCACATAGCAAAAGCCTCACAGAACAAGCAAATCTGTCTTCAAAGTTGACATAAAACAATCTAAAAAATCTAATTCGAGATACGTTAAATTGTCATAGTTAGAGAGGAGGTAAGGTTGTCATAATGTTTGGGATGATTGTGTACAAAACAGAAACCCTTCCAATCAGCTGTTTAATCCTACATCTGACCTAGGCTGTGGTACAATGACACCTAGAGGCAATGGGGTGAAAAGGTAATTGAACCATGTTGTTACACACACAGTACTTAAATACACCAAAGGCCAAACAGACAATAGCTGACGGGCTTGTAATTGCGGTTTTCTGTGTACCTTTTGCAGGTGGGACATTCACAGTCTGGATCTATAGGCGTGAAGTCTTTAGCATATTGTTTTTGTTTCACCTGGAGAGACCCCCAGGGCACCAACGCTGAGCCAAACCTCTGAAGAAAACAGAAAACACTGTTAGAAACACTGTTAGAATATTAAGTTGTATCTTTATATATATTTATTTTAATAAGATTGGAGACTTATCAGTCATAATTAATAGCTTACCGCTGTACGAGTTGGAAAGACACAGTCAAACATGTCACACCCCAAAGCAACACACACTACTAGATCAACAGCATACCTGCCAAAACAAAATTCATAAGATCATTATTATTACTATAAAAATAACATTAAAAAAAACAAAAACAAAGCCTACCCCACTCCCATAAGGTATCTGGGCTTCTCTCTGGGAAGGTGGTCTGTGCTTAATGTAACCATTCTCCAAAAGTCATCCTTCTCCTCTCCTCCACTTAAACCTCCGATGGCAAAACCAGGAACGTCACGTTTGGTCATTTCTACAAAGCACAACGTTAATCAGAAAATCAATGAGGCTTCACAAACACCAAGGAAAGCAACACGTCAGTAACAAATGGGTTATCAACAGAGGCAGGGTCAGTGTATTTGGTAATTTGGTGCAAAAAGCAAAATTATAGTTGAGACATAAATTCAATATACACATTGATAGATCAAATAGCATTTTTGGCAAAAGTTGCACACCATCTGACATATACCCTTTCCATAATCTGACCAGATTTGAGAGAGACAAGATAATGGTACTGAGATTCTGTCATTTCTAATTGTTAATGATCAAGTTTAGTCATTTTAAGTCAGTAGAGGTTTGGAGGGGAGTTCAGGTTTAGAAGAATATGGACATCATTAATAGAAATTATTAAAAGAGAACTTAGTTGCTGAAATATAGAATTTCTTTAAACTGAAGTGTTTAATACATTTTAACCTTAATATATTACTGATATTGTTAATTTATGCTTGTATGTGTCAAAAGTTGAGCGCCAGGTAAGTGCAAAACAGGAAAAGCAGGTTTATTTCTCCAAATACATCTAATTATAGAGTTATTACCATCCAGACAGGTTTTCCGCAGCTGTGCGTTGAGTCCTCCCTGTATAATGGCAAATAGATTCTGTTTGTGTGCATTCTTATTGGCCGCTATACAACGATCCAGCCATCGAATAGATCTGTGCATGGCCTCCTCCACTCTGGGGCCTGTCACTGTGCTGCTCACCACATCGTCCAGTTGCATCATAATATCAGAGCCTAAAACACAGACACGCACAAATGTGTAACAAAACCAAATAGGAGAGGTACAACATGTCTTTGCATCTTTGAACAAACTCAGTGCCAGGGCTGCAAGATAAATTGGCAGATTGTGGAATTTGATGTTATACTATCAGATGGGGGGCAAGAGGCAGCTTTCCCTGTTGGTGACATTGTATTCTCATGAGAAATTTCTAAAAGATAAATTCACCAATATTTAACCTAATAATTTCTTCATTTCTATTAGTAACTAGACTCTAGAACTTGTTATATTTCAACAGAATTTTAACAATATTCACGTTATCTACCCCCAATATGTATTCAATATTTGTGGAGTGTTATGAGGTCATCTGAAACCCAGCAAACTCTATCTAATGTATAAAACTTGTTCACCCTGTAGTTTAGACCTCTGTAAACATGTTCAGAAATGCCTGTGATTATTGTACTTGATCTTTATTCTGTCTCTTCAGTATATGATGGAAACAGCAAATCTATTATTGCAATAACAATAATGTAATAAAATAGTTCAGTCCTTCTCCTTACCTAAACTGTTCTGTATGCTGATAGACTTTTCAGGGGTAAGTAGAATCTCTTTGCCATCGTAGGGAGATTTAAACTTGACTCCTTCCTCTGTAACTTCTGACAGCTCCACAAGAGACACCATCTGAAATCCTCCACTGTCCTATAGAGAAGACAATTAAATCAGCTTTTAATTAGAGACATTGTTACTCAGGAATTCGTTAAAATAATACTTACAGTCAGGAGATTTCTTTTCCAGTTCATGAACCCATGTAAACCATTGGCCTTTTCTATTAGTTCTGGGCCCTTGCATTACAAGAATGAGAGAAATGCATTAAAATGTGAAGGAGTAGTTGATTATGTAATTACAAAGACACTTAATTTAATACAGAAAAATACAAGCAAACCCTTAAAGGTGCACTATGTAACATTTGAGAAGGAGAGTAGGCCACATGCTTTCGCCAAGATGTTATTTCTCTACTTAGAATGTTCCACAGTAAGGCATTAAAGCCCTCCACTTTGCAATCTGAATTACATGTGGCTGTCTTGCTCAAATGTACCTTGAAAAACACACTTACAGTGAGTAGGCTTTCCTGTACATGTAACTTGGCCCAATAATGTCACCTGCTTTTCTTCAAGGACTTTAATGCCATACTGTGGAAAATTCCAGGAAAAACAATAACATCTGCATGCAGAAAAGCAGGTGGTGGATCATTCACCAGAAAAGTTTGCCTACTTAGTGCACCATTAAGTCTGAAATAGCAATTGATGAAGCCACGCAATATATTATTATGATGATGATATTATGATTTCATACCGGTCTCATGCCCAGGTGGTACGTGTTCCCCAGGCAGATCTGGCATCCCAGGGCATCCAGCTGATCCACAGTGATCCCCTTCATGGTCCCTTGGGTGCCTACAGGCATGAAAACCGGGGTGCTCACCGGGCTGTGGGGCAATATTAACTCACATGCTCTGGCTTTTGTCACTGGACACTCGGCTACAATTCTCAAAGTAAGAGGCGACGCTACAGATAAAGCTTTTTTTACGTGCATGCTGTTTTCTGAACTATTTATTTGAGCTTCACGCGCTGTGGTGGCAGCCATGTTGGAGTGGGCATGTGACGAGAGTGAAAATTGACAAGCGGATTGGCCAATGTGACATGAGTAAATGATTTCGAGTGGAGAACACGCCTTTTGGAAACCGAAGCACAAGTCAAAGAGGAGTGATTGACAGCACGTTCAGCCAATGAGCAGTCTCGGATGAAGGAGGCGGGCGCATGTCACCGGCGTCGATCGGATGTCGTCTCCTTTGACCGGATATCTGTGTAGAGGAAGTTTTGTTATGCGACTTTTCCGTCCCGTTTCGGCTGTCTAGCTCATTAACGTCATTTAAAACGAAAATGATATGACACAACGCTAAGTTATAACGCTTTCACGTAGTTACGCATTCACGGGAAACGCACCGGAGCCGTGGGACTTCTTCAAATTAACCCGGGAGCAGCTTGCTACGAGGCTAACAGTACCTAGCCATTTAGCACGGCGATCACTAGCCACTGGTTTTCGTTCTGTTGAAGGTTCTCCCGAGCTGCAGGAGCCATGGGGAACCGGGGTATGGAGGACCTGATTCCCCTCATTAACAAACTTCAAGACGCATTCAGCTCCATTGGACAGACCGCCAACCTAGACCTTCCGCAAATAGCCGTGGTCGGTGGGCAGAGCGCAGGGAAGAGTTCTGTTTTGGAAAATTTTGTAGGAAGGTAAGTGTACTCACGCTATTCTACGTATTATTCACTATTCTGATAATTAGCATTACATGTTCCAGTCCATTGGATGATTATATTTAGTGCGGTTTCACTTTGCAAATGAGGCGAGGTGAAAGCGGCAACTCCATAGTGCACTTGTCATCGTTATCCATTCATGAACTCTCTGTACAGCCCTTTTATGCTTAAAAAATCTTTATAATTTTAAAGTGCATGTGCAAATCTTCTTTAAATTCTTTATCCGGCTACATTCAATTGTAATTCTTATCTCCTGTGATGCTTTCATTTTTACGATGACATACACTACTTTCTGAATGAGTTACTTTTTCTATTAATATATTAACTAGTCATGCCTACACACAAAGTTAATAATAGCTAAGTCAAGATAACATCTGTAACTCTTTAGTTTTATTTATTTTGTTTATCTACTTAATTGTGTATTATTAAGGTAAACCTCTGTCAGATACTGTCAATGGATTAAATTTGATTGTCCTAACAGGCAGGTCTTGTCCTCCTTTCCCACAACAGCCTCAAATGAGATCACCCTTGAGATAATGAAACAAAACAGACTGGCTGTAAGCTTGTTTAGCAGGTTTCTTCCCCATTGAGACACACTTGGACTGAAACCCAACCCACAGTGAATATATAACAGCACGTACATGTAGGCGAGACAGCAAAAGAAAGGAAGTGAGTTTGTGTGGCACTGACATAAGACAGCTGCAGACAGTTGAGATTGCATTTTCTCACACAAAAGGAGCACTTGAAAGATATTGCCTGTAATTATCAGAAAACATTTTCCGCTTCTTCTGTTTTGTCTTTGGATTTTGATAGAACAAAATATGTCACTATCTACCCAGAAGCATTTTAAATCATGAATATGGAGTTTAACTGGGCCTGTGCATTGTAAAACTGTTAAATCTGATCCAATAGAGGTGGGAGATGCAAAAGCTTAGAAAAAACAATGTCATGTTTAATACAATTCCTCTTCTTATTCAGTTAAAAATGTGTTAAAATGACCATAAGAATCATAAAAAGATTACTATCAGGAAATTGAACCACAAAATATGAAAACAACTTGGAACAATTTGAAATTGGTTGATTGTAGTCTAAGCCATGCACCCTTAGCAGCTATCAAAAACTGGTTGAAAAGGCCTATGTTCACTTCCTTGTCACATGACAGATTTCAATGTCACACCTGGTTACACCTAGAAGGCGACAGGTTACTATAGCAGCCCCTGTTTGCATGTGGCATGAGTCATTGTTGGTCTTATGACTTGTTTGCAATCAGGAGTGGCACACATACAGAATGACATATGCAGTATTTTATTATGTCCAGATAATGTTTGAGTTCAGGAGACTACACATTTATCATAGAGAGGTGACACTTAACATTTTGTCACCTAACAGTATATAGATTTTTTCCCCCTCATGATTGAACGCATACAAGCAACCTGCATTATGTTAAATTGGACAGTATAATTTGGCTAGTTAGATTTTCATAGCCTCTAAAGGGACATGATATCTGACCGTACAAGCCGGCGGGTGGGGGCTCTTATCAGCTTTGCTCTCAGCTCCACAGCAGTCGCAGAACTGAATCTATGATGTGCTGCTGCTGCTGGACCTTGTGTTAAAACAAGATGAGCACATTTACAACATATAATAATGTATAGCGACATCATGGTATCAGTGCTGGTCAAACTCCATGTTGTTGTTTTGCTTTCTGTGTAATTGTGAGGCAAACAATGAAATATTGGACTGGCATAGTAGCGACTAAACAGGAGTGAAGAATTTTTATAATAAATAAATAAACATTTAAATTACTTATATAATAGTTTAGCCTGGAGAAAGTACTTTGCATTGTTTTTCATGGCCTACAATGGAAAGTGTATTTGCATGAATGGACAAACATGCAGAAGTTGTCCATTGTTAAATTTGACAGGAAAGACTGTAGATGTAGATGATACACATTAGTTCTTAGATTTTGCATTATTCTAAGTTGTATTCAAATTAAATACTCATTAGTGTCATAACAACAATATGACACTTGCAAATTAATAATATATATATATATATATATATATATATATATATATATATATATATATATATATATATATATATATATATATATATATATATATATATATATATATATATATATATATATATTATTATTCAGTTCCATTCGAGTAGAAATGTACAAAATTACAGCTTAGGTTTACTCCAGATGGTTTGGGGCAAATCTTCACACAGAAACTATGACCACTTTCTGCGGACTTCTGTGCCCACACACAGTCTGCGGAGACCCAGGGAGCCATGATCATAGTCCTGGCTGCATCAAATGCCTGTGGGATGAGTCGTACTTCATCTCTCTCGTTATATCTCTCTATCTCTCTATCCCTCTCCCTTAATGCCTTCCTTGACCTCAGTCTTTTCACAAGGTGCTCTCAAAATGCTCTCAGCCAATCACAGACAGCTAGACAGGTTAAGGGCACAAACCTGATGTCCCCTCTCACTCTCGCTCTCTGTCTCTCTGTCACTGCTGTATACTCAGCCCTGGCAGCAGAAGGCCCAGTCTGGTGGTGTCCCTGTGACTCTCCTCCTCGTACATCCATAATGCATGAAATGATACACAATCTGCTCAGCCTCGTCTATCATTTACAGGGCATCAATAATACAGCTCTGACCCTGCAACGCGTCTTTTCAATATGCCATCGACCGCCATTTATCCATTTCATGAAGATGGAGCATCTGTGTGATGTGTTTTGATTTCAGAAAGATGGACCAGCTTTCACTGGCTCTCATTCACGATTATCCAATGTGGTTGTCCACTCTGACCGTTCATCGAGCTGAGTGAAAGTGAAATAGGAGAAACGCACAAATGCTCCTGTGTGTCAGCTTCTGTAATGTCCACTGATGGCAAATGTACAGTATCTGCTGGACTGAAGGAAAGGACAGGTGGAACATTGTCTGACTGAGGAGGGAGGGCGAAATGGCTAGACCTGTGACGATAACAAATTTTGAAGTACAATATATTGCTGAAGTAAACATAGACAATAAATGATAATATTGAAACTCATTTATGCCACTGACACAATAACCCAAGAGCAGATTTAAACCACAAAAACTATTCCAAATCTACAATATTGCTCAAAACATGAGCTGCAATAAATAAATAGCAGAATGAAACACTTTAGTAGTTAGTTTGCATCTATAATGAATCATAGAAGTTATTAATTCAACCTTTTTATGGCTTATATCTTTTCATATAGCCAGAAAATGACCAAAAATTTCCCATTACTGCTCGTGACAGGCCTAGATATGGCTGGACATTATTAAAGCAAAAAATTTGACGATGTACCTAAAGCTGCTTAACAGTGGCTTTTATAATATTTGTACTTACTTATTTGGAGCTGTTTAAATTATAGCTTATATGTTCTGATTCCACTTGTCACATCTTATCTCTTTCATTATTAGCGTTTTTAGCCTCTGCAGATCCTCCACAGTCTGTGTTTAAGTCGCTCTAAGCTTTAGCGATAATAATTATCCACAATCTCTCTCTGCCTCCTCTCGCAACTGAGAGGACAATGAGCTCCAGTTGACACAGAATAATATCACAAAATTACAAATTTCATATAATTCTCATATATATCAAAATATAATGATCAGTAATACGATATGGCCCAACCCTATTAACAATACTAACAACCACATTAAAAAAGGTGGGTTGGTATTGTGTGACTATGGATACTGATTGTCACTGCCTCTGTTTGACAAATGCTAAAGATTTGATGGCTTAACTGGGCATATCAAGTCAATATTGTGTTTGATGTTTCATGTATCAAATGTTCTCATACAGACATATGTTCTTGTCTGGGACTTTGAACACCACTGGCTGCACTGACAAAGCTCTGGCATTTCTGTTGACGTGTGATGTGTGCAATGTCCAGACTGTTTTGTGCCATAGCCTGTGTCCATGCTCTGGGGCTGTCTGTGTGCTATACCGACTGCCTTTTAAAACTACTGTGGGCATTGTATTGACCACAATATAATATCAACATTTTTGTTTTGACAAACATGGCTGTTTTATAAAGTAAAAAAAAAAAAAAAAAGAGATGAACAGAAGCTTGTATAGAAAAGCAATATTTCTGTATTTTTATTATTTATTTGCACTCTATTCACTTTTTCAGCAAATTAACTGAAACAATCATTTCTCACGTCTTTGCTTATTTTTTTGCAAATATATTAATTATCTGGAAGATATTAATTATCTGGAAGTTTTTCTCTTTTCTCAATACTGCTCTCTTCTAGACTAGACTTAGAGACTTAGACTTAGACAAACTTTATTGATCCACAAGGGAAATTATTTGGATACAGTAGCTCACACATCACAATATAATGTAATAACAGAGAGTAACAAAAATAGATGGTATAGCAAAAAAGAGCAAGAGACAGGTGTCAAATGAGACATAATTATAAAAATAAATGTATATGTACAAGTTCAAATAAAATAGAAAAATAAGTAATAAACTATAAAATAAACTATAAAATCACAGCTATATACAAGAGACAAGAACAACAGTGCAAATAATAATAATTCTATTAACAGCTCCTCAAAAAAGTCGACTGTAGAAGTGAAAGAGATAATGAGTGAGTTAGTTTTCTGTCAGGACTCTGCTCCCTCTGCTCTTCCAGAAGTCCAGGGGAGAGATATGATTGACCCCAGATGTGCGCAGTGTGAGCGGGTGTGAAGAAGAGGAGCAGACGGGTGGAGGGGGGGAGGAGGGGTCCGAGCTAAAGGCTGACTCAGGGCCTGGGGTTCAAAATTCCTTAGGTGCTGTGTCACTGCAACGAGAAGAAAACACAAAACATGCGTCTATGACTTCTCAAAACATGTATTCAGTTTATGTACAAAGCCTCAGTAATCCAATGTTCATTGCAATATAAATAGTGGTTTGTTTACAACAAAATAGTATGTTTTCATCATGACTAGAGCAGTGGTTCACACGAGGTACCACCAGGTGAGGGTCTAAAGTAGGGCTGAATTAAATCTAATTAAGCAATAGGGGTGTAATGATATCTACATAGGCCGATATTTTGTTGTGACTACTCTGATCTCTTATAGGTTTTTGGTAAAACAGGGCTGTGGATTTGTAGTAAATTTGAATTACAGAATTTGGGGAAATTAATCAAAATTGGTCTTGCATATCGGCCCAAAAAATATCGAGATTATTCACCATCGGTTTCTCTAGATGCATAACAATTGGTTTCTGTCATGAAAAAAAAAACGTCAGTTGATCTAGTATTTTCACGAAATGCTTCTCACAGTATGATATTTATTGCAGTATTTTGTGGAAAGTAACAACAATGTGAATATTTTTTCTTTTTAAAATGTCTTGACAAGCCTTTGGTTCTGTCATAATCCAAAGAACGAAATGAAACGAAAGATCCAAAAGTCCTTATAAGAGTTATTGCTTCATGTTCAACCATAGAGAACTATGCAGTTCCCTCATTACTATTAATTTAAGTAACCTGTAATTCGAAAGATGAAGTTACGATATCACCATATTGGGGTTATTGTTACATCCCTACTAAACAATGCCACAATTTAAAATCAATTTTTTTTAATGGTGCTGGAGTGGAAAGAATTAATTTTGTCTAAGCTTGGATTTTATTTAACTCCTAGTAAAAGAGATATTTATTTGTGTTAAATAAGGAAAAAAAAAAAAATTATCAAGATTTATCAATATGAGGAAATAAATGGTAATTATTAGTGGTTTGCCATAATACACAGCCATTAGAGCAGCTCATTAAACCATATCACCATCATCATCTGGTTACTCACAGGACCAACTCCACATATAATATTGAATCATACTTCATAATTAGATTGTGAAGTGCGAGTATCAACAGAAGTCAAATCGCTGCTCTCTGCTTGTATCAGTGGGCGTGTGAATGAGACTCTGATGATGTGAAAATGACTGTCACGTTTGATTTGTTGTGAGACCAGCGCAAGGTGTGAACCGTCTCTGTAATATTTGCTTAACACAGGTCTCTGAGTGCAGTAGTAAATGAATAATTAAACTTTCACCTCATATAAATAGTTAATTGACGTTACCTGCACATAATATTTTAATTTTGTATATTTTTCTTTGCAGAGACTTCCTTCCGCGTGGATCGGGCATTGTAACCCGCAGACCGCTTATTTTACAGCTGATCAATAATAAAGCAGGTGTGAAAATCTTTTGTCAAACTATAGAAAGCATTGTCACCATGTCATTGTCACGTGTGTTTTTAATTACTTATTTTACCTTTCCAAATGCACTGTGCCTTTGTCCAGAGTATGCCGAGTTCCTGCACTGTAAAGGAAAGAAATTTGTGGATTTTGATGAAGTGCGGGCGGAAATTGAAGCGGAGACAGACCGGATAACGGGCTCCAACAAAGGCATTTCTTCCATCCCAATTAACCTGAGGGTCTACTCCCCGCACGGTAATGGACACATGGCATTAGCTCCACACACTGTTTAGAATATAGAGCAATGTTTCATGGGGACAGAAGGAGAATTGTCTTTGTACAATGTCTAGTGTTCAAGTACGGAAGTGGAATGTGTAAAATGTCAGCATTTAAAGGTGCGCTATGTAACTTTTCTGGCTGGGGGTCTGCTATCTGCTTTTGTCTTTTACATGAAAATAATAATAATAATCTGTACAAATTAAATCAAGACTTGTACTAAAAAATTTCGCTGTTGCAAATTGTGAGAGGCGTAGGAGTTTATAGGTTACTCCTTTTTGAGCAAAATTGTACAACAGCACAATATGTACAATAATATTTTGCTCAAATAAAATGAACTGAACTGAAATCAAAATTAAAAAATACTGGGAAGTAAAACTCTTGTAAACCAAACCATGTCAATTTTAATATCATCTCAATCCTTGTTACTGGTCATTAAGCCACATTTTAGTTTTAAATGTTTATTAATGACATTTCCCATTGCTTTCATCCAGTGCTGAACCTTACCCTGATTGACCTTCCTGGAATGACGAAGGTGGCCGTGGGAGACCAGCCTGCTGACATTGAGTTCCAGATCCGGGACATGCTGATGCAGTTCATCACCAAAGAGAGCTGTCTGATCCTCGCCGTGACCCCTGCCAACACCGACCTGGCCAACTCTGATGCCCTCAAGATCGCCAAGGAGGTGGACCCCCAGGGTGAGCCTCCAGCATCTCATAGCAACTGGTCAAGTTAATGTTATGCATGCTTGGAACTTTTAATACAGAGATGATGGAGATTACTACAAATGAAGTAAAGAGTATACACAGGATAATGGTTAATTAGCAAATAGTGGGACGTGGACAGATTATGGAAATACTGATTAATTTGTGAGTGTTGTTTTTGCACAATTTTAGGATTTTAATTTATAATGGCAAATCTGCAAAAAGAGCTACAATTATAAATGAGAATGGAAAAAAAAGTTATGTTGTAGACTTCCAAATAAAGGTATAAAGTGTCAGATATATAAAAGTACTCACAAAAGCGCATTTAATTTCATATTTATTTGATAGTTAAACCTTAACTGATACTTTTATTGACATGTTTTAACACATTTCTATTGTTTTGGCATAGTATTGTGATTGTTTTTACAGTGTAAATTTGTTTTTATTTGGATATAAAATTGATTTGCATTACTTGCAGGTATGCGTACTATTGGTGTCATAACAAAACTGGATCTTATGGATGAAGGGACAGACGCAAAGGACATTCTGGAAAATAAACTTCTTCCATTGCGCAGAGGTACAAATTATACTTATTTTTTAGTTGTTTAAATGTCCTATATTATGCAAAATTGACTCATGTACATATTTTGCCATGTTATAATTGTTTTTTGTTTGACATGTTTGAGTAACCCTTTAGTATTAGTCTGTCTGCTATACATCTCCAAAGCTCAGAATGCTCTGTTCCACCTTCTGATGTCATGAGTTGGTGGCTCTTAAGTTAACTGCTGCCTTTTACCTTTAGTTCAGTAGAAATTGGCAATTTCAGGGCTGAAATTATTCAAATAATTCTGCCAAACGTGTCTGGAGTTCAAAAACACTGTGGAGCACTTCCTGTATTACCACATGACATCACAAGGTGGAACGGAGCCTTTTGAGCTTTGAAGATGTTGAGTGTTTTGTTTTTCCAACATACAGTGAGACATGTGTATTTTTTGTATTCAGGTTACATTGGCGTGGTCAACCGTAGTCAGAAAGATATTGATGGAAAGAAGGACATTCGCGCTGCTCTGGCCGCTGAGAGGAAGTTCTTCTTGTCCCATCCCGCGTACAGACACATAGCCGAGCGCATGGGCACGCCTCACCTGCAGAAGACGCTCAACCAGGTGTGTGTGTGTGTGTGTGTGTGTGCGCTTCTTAATGGTGTAAAATGACTCTTTGATGTTTGAAATCAGAAGTGCATCCTCTGTCTTTCTTTTCAAAGCAACTCACTAACCACATCAGAGACACACTGCCGGGGCTGCGCAGCAAACTGCAGAGTCAGCTGCTGTCTCTGGAGAAGGAGGTGGAGGAGTACAAGAATTTCAGACCAGACGACCCCACGCGCAAGACCAAAGCTTTACTGCAGTGAGTGTACTAGAGTTGATTAACTAAACGTGCACCGTGTTTTGTTTTTTTTTTTGTTTTGTTTTTGCGCAATCTTGATGATGTTGCTGTGCTCAAAATGTTTAACAATGTGGTATTAAACGTCTATTTTACATTTATTTAGTTACATGTTTCTTATTGCTAAAAAAATACCTTGAGAAACATGAATTCCTACTGTGAGCTGGGCAGTAGGCATTGAGATGGGTAAATTAAATTCATACTCTGGAGAAAGGCAAAGCATTAACATCTCCATGGAGACAAGAACTCTATATTACAACAAAAACGGCATTATATAACAATATCAATTGTAGCTGTCCTCATCTGTATTAAATAATATGTGCCTGTAGAATGTTGTGATGTCATCTGAAACTCGACAATAGACTTTTCAGATGATTAAGTCTTACCTAGGGACTTTTAAGTGAATCAGTTGTGGCAGTTAAATGCTCTTTAAAGCCTAGTTTTACCCTTATGATGGACAGCATTAAAAGGTGTTTTTTTCAGGATGGTGCAGCAGTTTGGTGTGGACTTTGAAAAATGCATCGAGGGCTCTGGAGATCAAGTCGACACCAAAGAACTCTCCGGGGGTGCCAAGATCAACCGTATCTTCCACGAGCGCTTCCCCTTTGAGCTCATCAGGGTACGAAAGTCTTACCAATCAAATCTCCTATGTGGATGTACAAAATGTTACTCACGCCCTTTCCCTTTGTCTACTGTAGATTGTGTTTGATGAGAAAGAGCTCAGAAGGGAAATCAGTCATGCAATCAAGAACGTCCATGGTGTCAGGCAAGTACACGTCCACACAGTATCTCAGCCTCCCACAGAGTTCAAACTATTCCTATGCAAAACACCTGATTTTTTTGCTTTGTCGTTAGTCATTATTTACTGTGAAATTTGACAGAAAGTCCCCATTCAGGCAGACTCTAATCACAGTGTTTGCTTTTGGACGTTCAATGCCTTTTATTCTGTGGTTTGATGTCTTTCTCTTGTTCAGGGCAGCACCACCCACTCATTTTCCATTGCAGCCAAAGCATTTAGTTATAACATGGTATTAGGTTACATTTGCCTAAGTTCTGAGAAATCTACTGGCAGTACTCATAATACATAACATATTTTTGTTGCACTATGTTTTTAATCTTTCCATTTGACCTTGCATAAGTTGTAAGATCTTTTGTTTATTTTGGGCCTGTCACAATAATTACTGTATCACTATATCAACTTCACTGTCACTAAATTACAGCTGGAACATTTTGGGGGGTGCAATAAGTTTTTCTTTTTTTTTGAAGTATGATAAAAAAAATATGAGCTGAGCTGTAGAGGGTTTAATAACTAACCTCTATGAGTAATTATAGATACCAACAAAGTACAAACATGCTCATTATCATTAGTTGTTCAGTTTTATCAATGCCATTAAAGGGGCCATATTACGCAATTTTCTGATCTATGTTTAAAATGTTGTTTCCTTATCAAAAATCTCAAACAGAACACTCTGTTCCACCTTGTGATGTCATGTGGTAATACAGGAAGTGCTCCACTGAGTTTTTAAACTTCATACATCTTCACTAGAATCATTTGGATTATTTCCAAATCCAGTTTTCAAATCAACAGGTAGCTGTGGATTTGAAAACTATGGAGATATAGTAGACTAATAAACCAGGATTACTCAAACATGTGTGAATGAAACAAACTCCAGGTATGTTTTTAATGAGGTAATGGCATTATAACATGATATAAAAAGCTCAAAGAGTCCATTTTTCATAATATAGGACCTTTAAGTACTTTCAATATTGTTGTTTATTAGGTATTTTCTTTAGCAATATATCACCATTTAAAACGTGGTATCGTGACAGGCCTAGTTTTTTTCCCATTTTGCCATCACATGCATTCTGTGTTCTGTTATTCCATATGTTTGTTAATTGTCCCACATCTGTCTGGCTCTGCACCTGTCTCTCTCTGTGCGTCCTTAGGACGGGCCTGTTCACTCCTGACCTGGCGTTTGAGGCCATCGTCAAAAAGCAGATCATAAAGCTGAAAACGCCCTGTGTCAAATGTGTCGATATGGTCATTCAGGAGCTCATCAACACAGTCAGGCAGTGCACCAACAAGGTACTGCAGGTGTCCAGCATCTCCCCCGACAACGGACACAGGTGGCAAAGGGGCAGGCTGACGGCAAAGTGACACAATATATTAACATAAAGCAACATAATGATGAAGCAGATCAATAATTAAGTGGTGCTTTTGATTTTCTAACAACTCAGAGTTTAGGCTTCTCGATTTCATCATAGTAAAACAGTAAAGGTAGTGTTCACACTAACTGGGACTAGACTGGGACTAGACTGGGACTACACTGCATTCCAAATTATTATGCAAATGATATTTTTCTCAAATTGTCAATATAAATGGCAGTCATCATAATTTTCAAGTCATCAACCTTTAGAGTACAATTCGAATGTTATTGAACAAACCTCCCAATCATAATAGATCATCAAAAATAAAAACTTAAAATGCACTGTTCCAAATTATTATGCACAACAGAGTTTCAAACCATGTTATTGTTGTAAAGAACTGAAAATGGTTTATTTTTCAATTAGAAGCATTAGCATATTACTATTGCTTAAAAATGTTGCTCTGCTTAATAATGTGGAACGTCCTTCAGTCATTTTTCCTTTAATTGGACACACTGGGCAAACTCATTGGCTCAGGTGTGTGAGATTGATTTCACTGAGACACAAGACCATCCATGAGTTTCACTGGAAAACTAAACATTTGACCTTTATGACACTTAACAATTTGCATAATCATTTGGAACACCGGACTGGGACTAGACCGGGGCTTTACCAGGACTAGACGAGGACTACTTCAAACCAAGTCTACATTAGGAATTGTGCTCAAACCAGGAGAAACAATAATCCATTAAATTGTATTAGTTATTTGTCTACAGTTCACTCACAACCCCATGTATTGCGTTTATATTGGATAGTGAAAAAAATAAAAAAATCAGTTTTAAGATAACATTCAGATAGCATGGTAATAGATCCTTAATGCATTTAAACTCATTAATATACTCCTACAGACATGCACAGTGTGCCTTCAGCCTGCCCCGGACCATTGTCCAGTGTGAGGGCTGTGCTGTGGTGGTGATGTGGTGACGAGTGCCGTGTCGTGACCCTGGATCTGACATGTTTTTGGGAATCTGGAGCTCTCTGTCCCTCTGTCTGTCTCTGCTCTGGACAAGCTGCAAGCCTCACATCCTCATTCTGCCTTCAGAAGTCATGCCTAATAATACTAATATGAAGTTTAAATTCAAGCCGACGTATGTTTACTGTTAAAAATATAGAGGAAGTGGCTTTTTTGCAGAAGTAGATGTGAAAGAACTGCAGCTTGTCCTTTTTCCTATTGGCTTGACTTATCTGACTCAAATCACTAACTGTGCAAATACCCTTTTTTCCTCTTTTCTGCCTATTATTTCCTCCTCTTTTTAATATCTTTCTGTCCTTCCTCCTTTGCTGCTACTCGCTCGCTTTTTGACCCCCTTTTAGAACGGGTCTCTTCACTCCTGACCTGGCTTTTGAGGCAATAGTCAAAAAGCAAATTCTCAAACTGCGCGCTCCCAGCCTCAAGTGTGTGGATATGGTTGTGTCGGAGCTCACCGCCATCGCTGTCAAGTGTGCTGTCAAGGTAACCAGGGATACACCGTCAACAACAGGAAATTCAATTAATTTGTTTTGTGCCCCCCCAGTGACGTGCTAATCACATCAGAGCAGCATCACTCCCATTTCCTCCCATAGTCCAATTATTCCACTGTTTTTTGCAGAATCTCAAATCTACCCGCACTCCCTCCATTGTTGTATTCTGTGTCACCAGTGTATAATCTCATCCAGTATCCAGTCTATACTTAAATTTTTCATATATAAATGTTTATTTTTTTATTATTATTATTATTATTATTATTATTATTATTATTATTATTATTATTATTTTATTTTTTATTTTTTTGCGAAAAAAATCATTTGTTTGGGGTCAGGATTTTGTAAGGTTTCTCAAAAAATAAAAATGATTTGTTTTAAAAAGAACTTTTTTTTTTTAGGCAGGGGATAATGTATAAGACAGAAAGGTTCGTTTTTACCTTTGCAGTGGTCTTCCATTTGTACGTACTTACCATTAATGTCTATTTTTAATACAACAAAAATTCTTTCCGTGGTAGTTAATACATGGTAGATAGTGCTTTTCCATCTTGAAGATACTCAAAGTACTTAACATCAACGACATACAGTATGTCAAAGCAAACTGGGAAAGGAGAAGATGTACTTTAAAATATACTTGAATGATATCAGAATTTTACACAGTGAGTGAATTAGCAGCTCTTGAGTACAGGTTTTGTTATCTTTCTTGCTCTAAAATCCTGTTGTTATTCTGGGCAGAGCTGACCTGGTGTTGCAGCTTGCCATTCTGCTATCAGATGAGCTAGATCGAAAAAGACTGTAGTAAAGAGAGTTGATGGCAAAAGCCCATAGGCTCTGTGGACACCCTCAAAACTGCGTTTCCATGGTAACACGTCTTCACCGCCATCTTGTGGTCAGAGCGATGCACTGCTCACGAACGTGTTTCACCTTTCCGTCTTGTTTGTTGACTTCAAACTTTGTGTTTTATTTTTCCCTTACCTCTTCCTAGTTCTGATCTAACAGTGGAAAATGGCTAATACATGCTGCATTTTACTTAAAGGTCCGCTATGTAACTTTTCTGGTGCAGGCCACTTATCTGCAAGGAGATGTTATTGCTTTGTCTGAAATATGTATCTAGCATTATTTTTATTGCTCAAAAATACCTCAAAAAGCATGTATTATTACTGTGTGTGGAGTCGCCTCTTTACAGATTTTACCTGGAAATGACATGGTGGCTCCAAACTGCTCGTTTCCATAAAGATGGCTAATATCAATGCCATACTGTGGAACATTGTAGGCAGAGCCATAACATCTCCAATAGAAAAGTTACATAGTGCACCTTTAAAATACTTTTTTCCCAGCTGTTTTCTGCTCATAGACTTTACCTCCATCTCTTGTGTGAGTGTTTTGGCTATGTAACTTTGTGGCACTAAAATGTCACTTTCCCTTTTCTCTGTTTACTTACTCTTACCTCTAACTTCCTGTATGTCTGTGATGTCGTGGGTAAGTTTAACCGAGCTCGAGCTCAAGTTTGTGCTTTTGTGCAACTGCCGCTGCAGTTTTTTGTTTTGTTGTCTTTTTCAGCTCAACTCTTACCCCAGACTGAGAGAGGAGACGGAGAGAATCGTGACCACCCATATCAGAGAGACAGAAGGCAAGACCAAGGACCAGGTCGGTGCCAAATGTCAATTAAAATGTTAAGCCCGTTCACAGTGGGAAAGTATAGTTATTTTTATAGCCCAATATTAGTGACTTTCACTTTTCATGTTTCAGAATTTCTCAACCGTCATGACTACACAATAAAACAAGCCAATGGACTATTTCAACTGGAAGCAAATATGAAATTGAAATGTAATTGGACTCTGACAATTGAAAATTTGGAAGAGGGGCTTTTTACATTTGACACACCAGCTCCTCCTATTGATCTAACTCTGTAATGCTCAGAGAGAGAGTGACAGGTGATGTGTGAAAGAAGCAGACAACTTGAATTCAATATAAATCTACAAAGTGAACACGACTCACGCTAAAATTCAATAGTTTCAACTTTATTTAACCATTACCTTTTCATCTTGACTTTGATGTGTCAATTTTAGTTAATGTTATGTCAAAAATATGTCTGCCTTTTTCCCCAGCGTGAAATCTGTGGTTAGACGTGGAGCTCTAGAAATGATGTTTTAATCGAGGCCTTTCACTTCTAATCATAATTTTCTGCTTTAATTAAGGTGCTGCTGCTGATTGACATTGAGTTGTCCTACATCAACACCAACCATGAGGACTTCATTGGCTTTGCTAAGTATGTGTCCTGCTAATTTGACTCAACCTGTTACCATGCGCTCTGAGCCCTGAGTACGTGTTCAACCTGTGTTTCTGTTGAATAACATGGAAAAGCATCGTGAGGGTTACAAACTACCATTTTCACACATGTGGAGAGCTTTACAGTGGTGGATTTAATGTAGAGTCCTAATTAGAGCCTAGCCACCTAAGAGCATGTGTTTTCCTGTGGGAAAGGACAGATTATGGTCATTATGGTGGCATTATGTGCTTGTCTCTACACCCAGCATGCTATGAAAGTCAATCAAAGGCTCCTGATTGAGCTATTGATGTAACACCTACTATACTATACTGTAATTACTACGCATTATCATTGTAGAGGTGGGCAGTATAGAAAGAATACAATTACTCAGAAATTTGTGAATGCTGTTTTGAAGATATGCCAAATTATTTGGCAAATGGGTTTGAAAATTTGTAATTAATTAATTAATTAATCATTGCATTTTATATAGTGCCTTTCAAGACACCCAAAACGCTTTATATATATAATTCTGGTCAATGTTGCCCACCATAGGAGGACTTTACTACAGCCTTGTTTTACCATTAACATCTTGGAGTTTAAATTGAGCATTGCCAAATAATTATACCAGTTTGAGTGTATAAAAAGGTCATAATTACAAAAGTAAAATTGACCTGATTTGCTTCAATAACCCAGTAATCGTGTGAGTTCATTGTTGCCTGGCCTCTGCATGGCAAGTGCGTTTCCCAAATTGTGGATTTACAGTGGGGCTGTTTAACGGTTTCCATGACGTTACTTTCAGTCCTGACTACCGGAGGCTGGACGATGGTAGCAGCCCTGGGTACACCAACAGCAGGTGGGCCGACCAGATGTAGGCATGTGAATAAACGCCATTGTACAGGAGCACATGAAATGGCATAGCACTAGAAAGGATTTTTACATCTTTATTGAAGTCTAATAAACAGGCTGTAATTACAATTGAATTCAGTACAATTATATAGCACAGCACAAGCTTCACAAATGCACTGGGTATAAAGGTATAGTTATATTGCTGACCCTGTTATTCATCATGTTTTGTCCATCTCAGTGCCCAGCAGAGGAGCACAGCCGCAAACAAGAAAAGGCCAATGCCCAACCAGGTACATTTGCCCTTTTTACTGCTCCACATCTAATCCCCCTGACTCACGCCTCCCATTAGCGGCAAATTAATCAACCATGTGAATGTACCTGACACTGTAATAATGTAGCCCAGAGCCACCCATCCATCTGACCTGTCTAACTGTTAATATTGCTGTCTTCATTCACTGATTTTAATTAGCAAATTGTAGCTCCTTTTTCTGTTTTACTATATTACTACTGTTCACCATATGTACAGTAGTTGTTAAATTGTGTACAAGATTCAGACGGTGTTATAAGGTTGGTATATTTGTTTTAACAAGTGTAGAATTGACCTAATGAACTAAAATAAATCCCCCGCATTTCCGCTTATCTAAAAAGATATTTGTTTTGATGGCTTATTATTAATCGCATGAAGCAAGGCATGCAACAGCCAAAGCTATAATAATCCTAGGATTGTATTGGCTGTGTTGATGCTCTTATTAACTCACAAACATCTTTTACATTATAATTCAGAATGTGCATGGACCACGCACCTTTTACTGAGTGATAATTATGACATAACCAAATGTGGATGACTTGAAGTTATTCTAATTGCATGTAACTTTCTTGCTCTTGTCCCCCTCTCTCTCCCTCTCCCTCTCCCTCTCCCTCTCCCTCTCCCTCTCCCTCTCCCTCTCCCTCTCTCTCTCTCTCTCTCTCTCTCTCTCTCTCTCTCTCTCTCTCTCTGCACCTGTTTTTCTATCAATAAATGTTTGTTGTCATAAATATTTATTGTTCTGGCCATGCCCTTCTTTCTCCTCTATCTCTCCATTTATTTTCCTCTACTACCCCTAAACTCATGCCCTCCTCACTGGCTTGCTTTTATCATTCCTTTATGCTATAATTCCCCACCCCCCCACTCTCTTTGCTGTAATACCCACCACCCCTTCTCTTACTGCAGGGTGAGATTCTGGTAAGTACCCCACAGATTTTAAACCTGGCTTTGTGCATGGGCGGCAGGGGTAGACCAGGTGAAAGAACTGGCAACATCACACATAGGAACCATTGAGGTGTGTACTTTGGATGGGAACTGTCCTGTACAAATATGGTCATGGTTTTACCCCCTGCAGCTTGGTGATCTCGGAGAGATCCTGCCAGTGAAGGTACCGCCTCCAGACCTATATGTCCCGCTGACACACTTCCAGTAATTTGGGGCTGTCAGCAGTTTAACTCAACTTAAACATAATTGGACCTGTAATTGTGCATAATTGCACATAATTGAGCACTTACTAACATTATTCCTGAAATTTTCTTTATAAATACATACATAAGTATTATATAAGCAGATGTGGATGCCATCAGTTCTTATTGAGTCGTACCTCTGCTGTGGCCTTGTGTACAGCTGCCTAAAGTTTGCCTTGTGAGAATCATCAAGGAACAAAACTGGGAGGGAACCTGGGTTACCATAAATAAATGATTAATTATTATCTCTCTTTACTGATTATACATGCATGTACATCTTCTACTAAAACTATATAGTAACAAAATTAGACTCTTCTAAACACTTTGGGTCTTATTGATCTCTTGGTCCATTATTCAGAACTAATCATTCTTTGATATGGTGACTGGTTCTATTCTATAAGAAACAACTCAAAAGTGCATGTTTCTTGAATACACTTGTTTTATTAGTTATAATTTAATTATTCAAAGAGATGTAAACAAAAGCACTATTTCCAGATGACAAACTATAAAGAAATTGCTCAATGAGGCAAACAACCTATTTAGCTCCCTTGTTCGTCACCTCCTTTATGTTTTATGTTGCTGCTTGTGATCTAAAGCATTGTTTAAGTGACATACTGAATGCACAGAGTGGACAGGAGAAACCAAAAGCAGGCTAACAGCAGTAGTCTGTAGATGACTGCTCACAAAGTGCATGTTTCTGCACAAGTCTGCTGTTATCCTGTCCCCTCTTGGATTTAGATTTGCCTCCCAATTTATTTCCCATGCCAACCCTAACCCATGCCATCTCCCTCTGCCACCCATCTATGTCTTGTGTCTTGAGAATACAAAGTCTGCCGCTTATCCTTTTGTCTTTATACTAATCTTTTGTCCGTAATTAACACAATTTTAACAGCTTGCAGTTATGAATCCAGTTACTGATTGACACTGTTTTCTACTAGCTGCCATTTTATTGTATGTTTTACTGACCCACTAACACTAACATACCACCTTTGACCCTTGAACTTTAGGAGTTGCATGGTCTGGACCCCATCTGCTCCTGTTTGTTAGTTTAGGGAATGCTTTTACATTAAAAATAAACAGCAACATCCTTGGTCCTTTTTGCTAGAGATCTGAATGCTTTTGTCTACATATAACCATTGATATGAAACTCTGCATGAATTGTCCTTTTAACATTGAACAATCTAGAGTAGCAAACTAAGTCACTTGAATAAAATACTAAATTAGCTAGTTTAGATCATATAGTTATAGATTGAAGGTAAGTATGAATATGATTTTTGTCTGTAATTTTTATAAGTAATACGTTTTATTCTGTCTTTCTTGTATCTTTCTCCCTGGTTTGCCTCTGTCCTCGCTCCTCCAGGTTATCAGGAAAGGCTGGCTGACCATCAACATCAGCATCATGAAGGGGGGCTCCAAAGAGTACTGGTTCGTGCTGACCGCTGAGTCGCTCTCCTGGTACAAAGACGAGGAGGTGAGTGGTGCTACAACCCAGCCCAGCCTAACCAATGTGCAGACTACTGTTCAGTGTTGAACCCAGGAACAGGTAGTCTGAACACTGGGCAGGCGGGGGGGCAGAGTGGGGGGAAGGACCTGGAGGTCACTGTGGCTTGCACCTAGGATAGTAGACAAAAGCAAACAGCAGTCAAATAGATAAAATAAAGTTAAACACATGCATGAATAAAAGACTTAACTATTAAAATATGTTTCTAAAATGCAATTATCTCAACACATTTAGCTGGAGTACAGGCTGTATCTAAAGGCTACATAGATAAATACTTCACATATCATTACCAAAACATACAAGATATAGCTTACATGTACATGTAATAAACAATAAACTTAATCAGCTGAAATATTGTTGTGACTGTCTAAGTTAGCTAATTTTAGAGTGCAGTTTACTACTCACCAATTTCACTGCGTTGTGTCGCCAAATCATTTAATAAAACCGTACGTTCTAATATTAACCACTAAAGGTGCAGTTCAGTGGCCAAAATGTCCATAAAGTCCAAGTAAACTTGGTGAGACCGCGTGCAGAAAGCCAAGGAGCGGGCGATCCAGCGAGGGAGGATGGTAGAGGCGAACTGACGTGGCAGGCGGGCTGAAATGTTCCAGCCGGGATCTGACTTTGGAATTTGCAGGAAATCGTACTGGGTTACGGGGGCCGGAGGGGGCGGTGTGACTCTGTACACTATGTCTAAAAGTAAATTGATCATTTACATTTTTTTATAATCCACAATTTCGGTTAAGTTGTTCGCAGATGTGGCCAAGTCCCTTAATAAGCATATCCAGTCTGTTGAATGTTTGTTTGTGGTGCATGTGTGGTGGAGTCGTTGGCCTTTGGGAACGCGTGTGATGGGGGTGGGGGATCGGTGATGTAACTTGGGTCTCTGCCGCTCTGTTAGTGCGAGGGTAAATACTTCCAGATGTCTCTCCTCAACAGAAAGAGCTGGCACCCCATTTCTGTACAAATCCCACCTTCCCCCAAAACTGCTCCATCAATCCCAAGTCTGGAGTAGATCAGAGTGAAAACAAATGATATCATCTTTACTCATTCACTCACACATAACTGTATAACAGTATTCATTCACCTTTTATAATATGACCGACTGTGTGTGTGCTCTGTTCTAGGAAAAAGAAAAGAAATACATGCTTCCTCTGGACAACCTGAAGATTAGAGATATAGAGAAAGGCTTTATGTCCACCAAACATGTCTTTGCAATTTTCAATACAGAGCAGAGGTCAGTATCCTCCTTCTTTATAAATGAAAGACCAGCTGTAAGACTAAAATAAACTTGTCGAGCACATATTGCAAGTTATAATTAAAGATGCACAATATAACTTTTTGGTTGGGGGTCTGTCAACTGCTTGTTTCTATGGATATGTCACTGCTCTGCCTGGAATGTTCCACAGTATGACATTAAACAGCTTTGCCTTACATTTATTCAATTACAGGTGGTTTTAAAGCTCAAAAATACCTAGAAAAACAAGCATTCTGACTGTGAGTGGGGTCACCTCTCCA
Source organism: Taenioides sp. WSHXM2023 (assembly GCA_029959045.1). NCBI lineage: Eukaryota > Metazoa > Chordata > Actinopteri > Gobiiformes > Gobiidae > Taenioides > Taenioides sp. WSHXM2023. The sequence continues at coordinate 14,740,675 of CM057101.1, read as the reverse complement.
CAGAGCTGACCTGTAACTTGGTCTGGTTTAATTTCCATGAAGATTTATGAAGGTTTAATACCATACTGTGAAACATTCCAGACAAAGCGTCCCCATGGAGAAAAGCATTTGATGGACCCTCCACCAGAAAAGTTATACAATGCACCTTTCAGTTAATACTGAAAGCAAATAATGAAAATGAACTGCAAAAAAGCGGATAAATTGTTATGCTGAATATTGGGAAATACTGAAACCATATTATGCTCATTATTGCAGAAATGTATACAAGGATCTTCGTCAGATTGAGTTGGCCTGTGAGTCTCAGGAAGACGTGGACAGCTGGAAAGCCTCCTTCCTCCGAGCTGGAGTTTACCCGGAGAAGGACCAGGTACCTGCAGTCCCCATATTGAGTTCATTTATTTTATATAGCCTTATATCACATCAACTGTCAGATCAGTCATTTTTGTAACTGTCTTTTTTGTTTTAGATCAATGTAAATGTAGAAAAGAGTAATGTGTCTATATTTTTATAAGCTGCATATTATTGTTGTTTTCCAGTCGGAGGTAGAAGAATCTGCCCCTGCAGACACATTTTCAATGGATCCTCAATTGGAGCGACAGGTGGAGACGATCCGTAACCTTGTGGACTCGTACATAGGCATCATCAACAAGTCCATCCGCGACCTCTTGCCCAAAACCATCATGCACCTCATGATCAACAATGTAAGTCATGTGGAAAATAGTTAAATTTATTTTTTTTATTCTATCACTCTTTTCTGTCTTTGTTTATGTTCATGCTTCTGTAATGTCTTGCGTATAGCCACTAAAAACTGGCTTATTATATAACTACATATTGTTACGTTTTTTATTAAGGCAGTAACTATAGTCAGCATATATATGTCAGGCTATGTACTGATCTCAGCATTATAAGTTCAATTTACTGAATGTCACTCCTAATCTTAACCCCCAATTCACACTAGTTTTTCTGTCCAGTGGAATCTATTGGCCAAAAATGAAACGGAGATTGAGAATGTACAATATAAAATTCATCACCCTGTTTACTGTATTACAAAATATAAATAGTCTTTTTTGCGTTTTTCAGTCTAAGGACTTTATCCACTCCGAGCTCCTGGCTTATCTGTATTCGAGTGGAGACCAGAACAGCCTGATGGAGGAGTCTGCAGACCAGGCCCAGCGCAGAGACGAGATGCTGCGGATGTACCACGCCCTGAAAGAAGCGCTCACCATCATCGGAGACATCAGCGCCAACACCATCTCCACCCCCGTGCCTCCTCCCGTCAACGACTCGTGGATGCAGAACTCCAGGTACAACTTTTACAACTGTTAGAGTCAGAGAGTTGTAACGATTCTTGAACTGTTGTTCTTTTAGCTGAACTTGGCATCACATTTTTGTTTTAGCTTAATTGTGAGGTTACAATAATCACATTATTCCTGATAATTGCTGACACCATGACCAGACATGTATTAAATGGTAAATCACTTCACTTTCTTTGATTACCAGTGTCTAGTACACATAATAATGCCGAAAGTTTGATTTCATTAATCTGTAGTTAAAGGTTAATATCACAAAATCAGCAGAGTAAAATAATTGGTCACGATTGTATTTAAATTACTTATTTGTGCCTCTAAAATTCTCGAAAATAGTTTTGTTTAATTTTTATAGTTATATTGTGATCTGAAAAAAAAGAAATCAGAAAAACAGTTGTTAACTGAATGTTGACATCTAGAACTGGAACATTTATTAGCTCTGTTGAGAAACAGACTGACAGCATTATTTTCTTCTGACCAATACAATTTGCAGCATTTTATTCAGGCATAGAGGGGATAAATACTGATGAGAACAATGGGCATAACAAATCTTATCTTAAAATACATACATGAATTAAACAGTGACACATGATTTTTGTTTTGTATAAACATCTTCCTCTGTCCTCTTCAGCCCTCCCTCTCAGCGCAGACCACCTCCCGCCTCCACTGCTCCTCCGAGTCGCCCTCCTGGAGTCCGAGGCCCTACTCCTGGTCCTCCATCAAACCCCTCTCCTCCGTTTGGGGCTCCTCTCAACCCATCCCCCGCCTTCGGAGCGCCGCCCATCCCATCCCGCCCCGGCCAGCCCATGAACGCCTTCAACAGCGGCCAGGACCCCTTCAGTGCACCCCCACAGATCCCCTCTAGACCGGCCCGCGTGCCTCCAGGCGTGCCCAGGTACACAAGTAGCCCAAAATGTGTCGTGTCTTCTTTTCAATCACCGGTGCCACCTTTCCTCCATATGATTCTTTTGACTTGTCTGTTACCTTTCAACTTTTCCTGTCGGTTGGGTTCATGTGAGGTTATAATTTCCCTGTAGTTTAAAATTTAAATTCAGAAGATTCACAGATTCAGAAGAATCTAAATGCTGATTGTTTTTGACCCTGTGTATGGTTAATATGTCTGTAAGTACTGGACATATCCACACAGAACAAAATCTGGCACACGGCTTAACGTCTACTTTCTCAGCAGTCAACACAAATTATCTAAGCTTGAAGCAATTTCCTCATTGAAGTGAAGAAAATGGACTTGAATTTCAAACAGTTTAACTGTGAGAAAGTTGTAGTGTGACTCAAAATACTTATTGTTGTCAAGTGAAAAGACATTAAGCCATAAATGTGTATGGCATCTTTATAAACCCAATTGCTAACAATAATCTGTTTAAGGGTTTGTAGATTTTCTTTTAAAGGATTTATGACAGGTTGGACTACACATTTTACTTAAAAATTTTAGATTTTACACAAAATATTTCACTTTTCCCAGTTTGGTCATTTTTCAGGTTTAAAATTGTACTTCCTGGTTGGAAATCAAGACATTACACTAGGGAATTTCATAACTGTAACACTAGGCTAAAACTCCTTTAATGTACAGAAATTATTATCTGACAAATACAAATATAAGAAAACACCTTTATTTTGTTGAGATAATGTTAAAAGTATCAGAAAAATATAAAGGTGTTTTATAAGTATAAACTGTGCCAAACATCTGGACACAATTCTCTGCTTTCTAATTTTCTTCACAAATTGCTTCTTGATTGGTGTAAAACTATAACTTATTTTTACAACAAGTATTATCTCATCAACTTAAGTCAAAATAGTCATCAGAACCAGTCATATGCACTTAAATCAACATTAGTCCCTGCTTTCCGTCTGATATTAATAATAATCAAATTCAAGCACAAGGACCCAACCTGCTGTCTCCTTTTCTCCTTTTATATCCATCGGGTTATTTTGGTCTCTCTCTCTCACTCCTCCATCTTCTCTCCTTGTTGCAGCCGAAGACCCCCTGGTGCTCCTTCTCACCGGCCCACCATTATCCGCCCTGCTGAGCCCTCCCTACTAGACTAGACCCGTGCCTGGGCCCATCTTTTGGTGTTGGGTTTGGGAGTGAGGGGAGGGGCGTGCTTCCTCTGTGTGTTCCTCTGCACACTTTCTAGGCGTGTACATGGCACGTGAGGGTGAAAGGAGAAAGGCTAAAGCTATGTCATATCAGCGTATCATCCACTTTTCTCAATATGTCCCATTAAGCAATGTTAATAAGCTGCTAATGTCGAACTGCTAAAGCTGCACTGTGGAACTTTTCTGACTGGGGAGTTCCTTCACCTGCTTGTCTTTGTGGAAATGTTATTGCTTTGTGTGGAATATTCCACAGTATGGTATTAAATGTATCTATCAAGCATTTATTTCACTATGGATGTGTTATTGCTCAAAAATGCATAGAAAAACATGCATTCTTACAGTGAGCAGGGTCACTTCTCCACAGATCTGAATTATAACTCCATTGAAATAGTTGAGTTTAATGCCATACTCTGTAATATTCAAGGCAAAGTAATAACATCTCCATGAACACAAGCAGGTGACAGTGCCCCCCACCAGAAAAGTTGCATAGTGCAGCGTTAAGTGTCTACAATAATGATTACGCCTTTTAACCACTTGAACAATTTTGCTGTGGACAATACCTTTTAATACTTGGTTTACAGCCTCTTCTCATCTGATGTTTAGCTTTTTCAAAACCTTAACCCTGCCCTTCCCTGTTTCGTTCACCCCTAAACACTATATTCCTTTATGGAATCCGCCTAGATTTCAACCAGTACAATATTGTGACTGTTATTTTGCAATATCTTGTTCTTGCATTTTATTTGAGTGACTTTTAATGAGTAATGTAGCTTTAAAAATTCAAAACACACACACACACACACAAGTCAGAATTTGTATGTTAAGAGAGATGGCTTTTTAAAACCTGGAATGGTCATAAGAAAGCGATCACTTCCAGTTGTGTGAATAGACTATGCACAGAAAAATAGAGCAAGGGCGAAGCGTGACCTAAGCTCTCACCTTATCATCACAGTTAAAAATTAATTTTCTCAATGTTCGTTCAACCCCAAACGACTTTTAGCATTTATATCAACTTTTTTCATTCCTTAAAGTTCAAACTTAGGAAAAAAAGCAGGGAGTATAGGCAAGAAAATCAACATGCAATTTATATTGTTTTTTACATACCGGAGCATAGCATAGTACCTGTACCCTATATTTTACATTATTTTTGCCCCCAATAACATTAAGCTAGCACTAACATTATAAATTGGTGTATGAACTTTAAAACTGTTATTTATCAGCTGGGCATTTTCTTATCATTTCAACTTCTTGCAATGTATTTTTGGGTACATAGAGCTGGACAATTATTAAATAATAAAAGCTTCTATGGTATTAACATAATGTATTTTCTGTTATATTTCATGAAATTGGTGGAAAGGGGAGTGCCATTTGGTTATTCTGATGTTGCGCTTTCTCATTTAATCATTAGTAGAGGTGATGGTGGTGGGAGATTTGTACAAAAAGCATATTCTGTCTTGATAAACCTTTTATATGACCCTACATAATATTATTCACTATAGAAATAAATAGGCCTGGGACAGAATATACTTTGATGTAAGTGCATAGTTTGGGGTTATGGTGACAGTTTTAATAAACCCTTTTGAAATCTATGAATTAAGCACCTCAAATACTCGCCACAAGCTGGTATTTTTAATTGGATGTTTGACAAATTGACTGTCACTTTAACCAGTGCTAGAACACTGTAAATTCTCTGTAATATTGTAGTATTTTTCCTAAATTGTGTGTATACCCGCTTTTCTCTTCTATATCTTTTGTTTTCAAGGAAGCCCTTTATTTTTTTGTCAAGTGCCTGTAGCAATGAACTGATTTGACCTGATTTGGAAACTGGAGAGTGAAATAAAGGGTGTTGTGAATAATAAAAAAAAAAAAAAAAAACCTGTGGCGTTTGGTGGTTGGTCTCTTCCTGTGTGTACTTTTATGCCCCACTTTCTCTTTTCGGACACCTTTTTTTGTTGCACATGGAAACCTTTTCTAATACACATTACCATGGCAACCCGGGTCTTCAGGGGTGCAAAAGGGTGCATTGGAATTTCTGTTAAAAATGTTGGCACACTCATTTCAGGCGCCTAAAATAATGCCACTTAATGGAAGTCAGTTTGGTCTGTACCTGGGCTTGGTACTGTCAGTACTCACAGGCAGCTCTCAAAACAATGGCCCTTGTCTCATGTATTTCCACCCACCCATTGACAGGTGCACTGAGAGCAATTGAAATGTACACAGCCTTGTATTAGCTTTTCAGTTCTTCCTGTGTGTTATTTTGATAATACGTGACTATAGGTTTACTTGAGTCAAATTACCTTTTTGAAATGTCTTCAATTTTTTTTACTGTTTTTATACAGGGTGTTAACAAAACGGCAAATGATCTGCCTTCATGCCCTTATCCTCTGTGCTCAAATACTAAGCAACTCTTTTCTAAACCCTATCCTTACCTAGTTTTTCTTTGGTCTTCTTTTAGGCCTACTGCATTAGGATCTATTTAACAATAGAGAACATTTTTCTTCTACATTACTATGAAAATCTGCATCTGTTACTTCATCTCTTTCTTCTCCCTTTTTGTTTTTTGCTGAAATTCAAAGAACCAGCACTAGCCCTCGTAATGAGTTCAAATGATTAATATTGGCTTGTTCTGAACAGGCGCCCTCCTCCGGCTCCACGTCGCCCTCAGTGGTGACTGCTGACGCCTGCGCACTGGATCCCACTTCACGCTGCCACCCGGACAATAACTGCTCAGTGTTGTTACTGATTTCAATTAGTAATGAACAAATGTTTGTTTTGATTTATAATATTTTTGCATGTTATGTACATAAGTTATCTAAAATATACTTTCAGTTAATTTAACACAAATTACTACACAATCATTTAAACCAAAATGAGAAGCTAGTTACGTTTTATCACTAGATGTGCCAAAGAAATACATTTGATGTACATTTCTATAAATGTATAGAATGTGCAGAATATTTTGCATCAGGGAAAATCTGTAAATAAAGGGTTTTTTTTTTTAAACATTTTTGTTTGGCTACAAGTTTAAATGTTTATATGAAAATGTAGGTTAAATAAAGATAGAAGTTAGCTGCTTAAATAATTAATGTAACGCGCTCTTTGCCACTGTATTTAAAGGTCCTATAGCACACAAAATGGTTTCTTGTGAGCTTTAAACCATGTTAGAATGTTGTTACCTTACTAAAAATATACCTGAAGTTGTGTTTTACTTCATTCACATGTTTGAGTAGTCCTGCATTAGCCTATTAGTCTGTCTACAGCTCCAAAAGCTCAAAATGCTCTATTCTACCTTGAAATATCATTTAGTGGTTATTTTCATGTTAACAGCTCCTTTTTCCTTTTGTTCAGTAGAGATTGGCAATTATAGGGCTGAAATTATCCAAATGATTACAATGAAAGTGTATGGAGTTTAAAAACACAGTGGAGCACTTCCTGTATTATAACATGACATCATAAGGTGGAATAGAGTGTTTTCTGTTTGAGAAAAGAACTCAATATGCAACATTTATGTGTTAAACATGTGTAAATGAAACACGCACAACTCCAGGTATATTTTGATGAAGACACAACATCATAACCAACCAGAAAATAGCACAATATGAGCCCTTAAAATAAAATGACAACATGGTTATACAATGGCAAAAGGAGAAATTAAATTTGTCAACTGGACAAAAGTTTATTTGGTGGAATACGTTTTGCAGCTCATCCAAGCTGCTTCTTCAGTTCTGGTCAGACGCTGGTGGACACTGCCTTATATCTGCCTGAAGGGAGGAACTAACTACAATGAAATTACTCTGAGACTACCACACCTATTTGTTTGCAGTTTCTGTTGGTTAGGTGGGCCTATTAAATATGCAGTGGGAGTGGAGTGTGGGGTGTTGTTAGCAGAACCATTCAGGGCCATAATGGGTGTTTTCACACCTCTGGACCTGACCTGGCTAGTCCTGTTGTTTTCTTTATTTGTTTTGATTTAGGTTTGAGGATAGAGTTATAAATGGGAGACAAATGATGTCTGAGACCTCCATTTCTGTTCAAGGAAGGATTCTCTTTCTTGACAAAAATAGCTTCTTTAACTCCCCTCTCAAACCATTTTTTTTCTCTGGCCAAGATCTGGACCTCACTGTCCTCAAAGGAGTGGCCTGTGGCTTTTAGGTGGAGATGTACGGCAGACTGAGGTCCACTCTGGCTCTCTTGTCTGTGTTGGTACATCCTCTTGTGTAGTGGCTGTTTTGTTTCTCCAGTGTAGCGCTCACTGCAGTCTTCACTACACTGAATGGAGTAGACCCTATTGCTTTGTTTGTGGCTCGGTGTTTTGTCCTTTGGGTGGACCAGTTTCTGTCTTAAAGTGTTTGGGGGTTTGAAATGGACTGGGATTTCATGTTGTCTGAAAATCCTCTAGTTTTTCAGAAACACCAGCCAGGTAAGGAATAGTTACACCCTTACTCCTGGGTTCTGATTCTCTGTTGTCTTGTTTCTTGGCTCTCTTAGTTATATTGAAAGCCCATGTAGGATATCCATAAACAGAGAGGGCTTTCTGCACATGTTCTTCTTTCTTAATTCTCCTTTCAAGAACAACATGTGCAGAAAGCCCTCTGTGTTTGCGAGCCACAAACAAAGCAATGTGGTCTACTCCATTCAGTGTAGTGAAGACTGCAGTGAGCGCTACATTGGAGAAAGAAAACAGCCACTTCACAAAAGGATGTATCAACACAGACGGGAAAACCAGGGTGGGCCGCAATCTGCCGTACATCTCCACCTAAAAGCCACGGGCCACTCCTTTGAGGACAGCGAGGTCCAGATCTTGGCCAGAGAAAAGAGCTGGTTTGAGAGGGGAGTTAAAGAAGCTATTTTTGTCAAGAAAGAGAATCCTTCCTTGAACAGAAATTGAGGTCTCAGACATCATTTGTCTCCCATTTATAACCCTATCCTCAAACCTAAATCAAAACAAAGAAAACTAGAAAAGCACTCAGAGAGCGCAGACCTCCGCCAAGCAGCTCAGTTTTCAAAGTGATCCAGAATCCAAGATTTCTTCTGGAACATCACCAAAATCTAATCATCTGTTGGATTTACCATTAGGAACATTTCCTGAAAATTTCATCAAGATCTGTCCATAACTTTTTGAGTTATCTTGCTAACTAACAAACTAACAAACAAACAAACAAACAGACAAACTCAGGCAAAAACATAACCTCCTTGGCGGAGGTAACAACAGGACTAGCCAGGTCAGGTCCAGAGGTGTGAAAGCACCCATCATGGCCCTGAATGGTTCTGCTAACAACACCCCACTCCCACTGCATATTGAACAGGCCCACCTAACTAACAGAAACTGTAAACAAATAGGTGTTCTCAACATTTGCTGAATGTCTTTAGAAAAAGTTTTAAGCCTTTGCGCGTATGTTCTTTTTGTCATCAAACAATTTTTTCAGAGTGTAAATTTGAGCAGTGGCGACTCCCAGCATCACGAGCAGCGTCAGACAGGACCAGAAGGACACCCGCCATAAGTTATCCTCCAGGAGAAAACGGTCCCTGGCTTCAAATGCACGGAGAGCAGCCTGCACCAGCCTGGTCCTGTCAAAATGTCTGCGGATTGTGTCCAAACTGGTCTGGAGGAGAGAACAAGATAAAAGTGAATACATGATTATTTATCACAAAGGTAGCAGCAAGTTGGTTTATATTTTTTGTATATTGTATAAGTTTTGGTGGAGAGTCCATCACCTGCTTGTTTCTATGGATATGTCACGGGAATGTTTCACAGTATGACATTAAAAAGATCTACCTTACATTTATTAAATTACAGGTGGTTTTATAGCTCAAAAATACCTAGAAAAACTGGCATTCTGACTGAGCGGGGTTGCCTCTCCACAGATCTGAACAGTAACTTGGTCTGGTTTGGTCTCCATGGTGATAGAAAGGTTAAATACCATACTGTGAAACATTCCACACAAAGCAATAACATGGAGAAAAGCATTTGGTGAACCCTCCATACAATGCATTTTTAAAGACATGAGATCTTGAAATACAACATATTGGCATAAGTACAGTTACAGGGGCAAAAAGTTACTCAAGTAAAAGTATCACATGAAAAAAATCTACTTAAATAAAAGTATTAAAGTGTTCAAAAAATATACTTAAAAAGTAAAAGTATTTAGCAGAGATTTTTAGAACAATTAGTGGATGGAATGTAGTGATTCTGATAAAGAATTTAGGTGATTTTAAGGTAATCAATTTATTTCTTCTAACCATTTTTGTGTATTTGGTTTGCTCAAATTTGAGATGTAAACTTTTAAAAATTAAATGTGTTAAAAAGAAGTCTTAGCCATTTCAAAGTGCTTTTTACTTTTCAGTCCAGATCTAAAATGTAGTGGAGTAGAAAGTATAGATACACGTTCTCAATATAGTGAAGTAAAAGTAAAAAGTATCCTCTGTAAAATTGACTTACAGTACACCTAAAATTTGTACTTAAGTATTGTACTTTTACTTTTGTACTTTGTTGCTTTCCACCACTGTTGCAAACATATCAGTTATTACTAAATAATCTTCCAGACCACTGCCACAGAAATTAACAATTTGACACCAAATATCATATTTTTTCATAATTCTGAAACCCATGGACAGTTATATGAGTAAAGACAAGGTCCTTCTCACCCTGATGTCCTGGAGCTTGTACTCAAGCAGATTGTCCTCATTGTCCATCTCGTCCCACTCCTCCTGTCTCGTGTCACTCTGAGCATTAAGCACCACTTCAAAGTAGACTATCTTCAGGGACATTTTACTGAAGTTGTTGTCGAAGCACATGCTGTAGTCCCCGTCTTCTGTGGGGTCCACCCTGCACAGAGAGGGCACAGTGAGTCTAGAGTAAAGAAACACGGATTTGGAGAGTTCAAAGGTCACACGCACATGTGGAGGCCGTTGGATTTTCTGAAGTCAGACACAAGTCGCTGTCCACTGGGGGAGATCAAGGAGAAGCCTACATCCAGGCCTGACCCAGCAATTACCTATTTGGACAAGAGCATTACCATTTTGTTGTACAACATATTTTGAAATTTGGTTGAACTTTTTGGCTGTGGCCTACAGGCAAAGTTGGTACATAAACATAAGAGTACAGTGGAGTTAGAATACGCCAACAGTGATATCAGGTGCAGAGATCAACTGATATGTTTTTTGTTTTTTGTTTTTTGTTTTTTGGCCGATGCCGATACTGGTTGTTTAGAATCCAGGGAAACCAATGGCCGATAAGCTCTGCCGATATTTTTGGTCAGAAATGTTACTTTGATTTTGATTTTTACCACAAATCAAGACAGCAACGTAGACACGTTTTAAATTGTTATTTATTTGCATTTAAGTGTTCAAGTAAAGTTTTGTGTGTATCGATAATATCGATAACGGATATAGCGGTCTATCTCTAAACGGGTGCATTCACACTTCTATTTTTGTTCTTGTTTGAACCCTCATATAGACTTGGTCCTTGGTCCTGGTCCTGGTGCAGTCCTAGTTTAGTCCAAATGTGAAGTGTGTGTAATTGTCAATGAAGTCAAACAGGGCAGTAAAAGCTGAATTTTTTATTTTTATTTTTTATTTTTTATTTCCAAAAAAAGGTACAATACGATAATACTTTTTGAATGGGATGCTTTTATTTTATTACTTCTCCTTTTACCGAAATACTGAGTCAAAACATTCAAGTCTGCTGCTGTGTATCTACAGTCTGGGGCTAATGCAGTGTCAGAGCAGGAGGCCCACGCAGTGTGAGAGTGCGGAGAGAGTGACTAAGAGAATGCACACAGGAAACCCTTTGTACACTGGACTGTTTCAGTAAACCAAGATCACTACACAGGAGAGCAACTGTGATACAATAATATGTCTGTTTGAGGCAGAGATAACAGATATTATGAATAGACAATGTAAACTACAGTAGGATTACACTTTATGATATTACACCTTTACTAGCCTTAGTAAAACATGAAGAAAAACTTTTTAACTTTTCTATTTAAAATGATTCAGGCTTATTTAATTAAGTGTTCAGGATGAATTATTGGTGCACAACTTTTCTGGTGGAAGGTCCATTATACCTGTTTGTCTCCATGGAGATGTTACTGCTTTGCCTGGAATGTTCCATGGTATGATATCAAACATATCCATCTAGCATTTATTCATTATGGGTGTTTCTATTGCTCAAAAATACAATAATTCCTTCTGTGAATAGGGGTAACTCTCCACAGATCTGACTTGTAATGTAGCATGATAGGTAGGTTTAATCTATACTGTGTAACATTCTAACATTTCCATGGAGTCAAGCAGGTGGCAGACCCTCCACTAGAAATGCGATGCAGTGCAGGTGCAGCAGCAGTAGTAGTAGTAGTAGTAGTAGTAGTAGTAGTAGTAATAGTAGTAGTAGTAGTAGTAGTAGTAGTAGTAGTAGTAGTAGTAGTAGTAGTATGGTAAGGCTATGTTGTAAGGTACAATATGTATTGCTGATTGTCACTATATCATTGCAAAATAGGGCCAACAGACTGTGGGGATCTTTGCTTATTGAACTGTGTTGTACTGTGGCATAGTTTTAATTTTCACTGTTTCTTATTGCAAAAGAGTCAAGTACATGCAAATAGATTCAATATTAACATTATAAGTAAGCCCCTTCTTGAACCGCCACCTTAATGTGGTGGAGGGGTTTGAGTGTCCAAATGATCCCGGGAGCTTTGTTATTGGGTGAAGAGAGAAGCAGAGCTGTCAACCGATTACCACCTGGTTGTGAATTGGGTCTGCTGGAGGAGAGGGAACCTGGAAAGACCTGGCAGACTCAAGCATATAGTGAAGGTTTGTTGGGAACATCTGGCAGAGCCCTCTGTCAGGGGGACCTTCAACTCACACCTCCGGGAGAGCTTCTCCCAGATACCCGAGTATCTTAAGTCTCTGGATGTTGTGGGGCTGTCTTGGCTGACACGTCTCTACAACATTGTTGGGGACAGTACCTCTGGACTGGCAGACGAGGGTGGTGGTTCCTCTGTTTAAGAAGGGGGACCAGAGGGTGTGTTCCAACTACAGGGGAATCACACTCCTCAGCCTCCCTGATAAGGTCTATTCCAGGGTACTGGAGAGGAGAATCCAACTGATAGTTGAACCTCGGATTCAGGAGGAGCAATGTGGTTTTTGTCGCGGCCGTCGAACACTGGACCAGCTCTATACTCTACATCGGGTGCTCGAGGTTCATGAGAGTTTGCCCAACCAGTCCACATGTGCTTTGTGGATCTGGAGAAGGCATTCGACCGTGTCCCTCGTGGGATCCTGTGGGGAGTGCTCTGGGAGTATGGGGTCCGGGGCTCTTTGGTAAGGATTGTCCGGTCCCTGTATGACCGGAGCAGGAGTTGTGTTCGCATTGCCGGCAGTAAGTCAGACCTGTTTCTGGCGTATGTTGGACTCCGCCACGGCTGCCCTTTGTCACCAGTTCTGTTGATTGTATTTATGGACAGAATTTCTAGGTGCAGTCAGGCACCGGAGGGGGTCCAGTTTGGGGACCACAGGATCTCATCTCTGCTGTTTGCAGATGATGTTGTCCTGATGGCCCTGATTGACCGGAAAAAGGTGGCTTTCCCTCTCCAGGTGGATAGAGAGTCCCCGCCTCACAAGTGAGGGGAGGAAGGAGCGTGAGTTTGACAGGTGCAGCGCTGGCAGTGATGTGGTCGCTGTATCGGAGGGAGCTGAGCCAAAAGGCAAAGCTCTCGATTTACGGGTCAATCTACACTCAATCAATACTCAGGACAAGCTGGAAGGACTATGTCTCTCGGCTGGCCTGGGAACGCCTTGGGGTCCCCCCCGGAGGAGCTGGAGGAAGTGTCCGGGGTGAGGGATGTCTGGGAGTCCCTGCTTACACTGCTGCCCCCGTGACCCAGACCCGAATAAGCAGAAGAAAATGGATGGATTATAAGTAAAAACATTATGCAACCCTTATTAATAATCCTTCATCACAAAAAGGTATACTGTACTTAGAATCTCAATGTTTGATCTCACAACAATGGTTTTCTAGTTGTCAAACATATCTCCAGTCTCAGTGGGAGCCTTATCTGTCTACACACTAGACCAAAGTTCAAAGCTCTATTCTTATTCATAAACTTTTAAAAACATAAGCTTTTAAAAACTTTACACTAAAGGGAAAGGTGATAGTAATGAAATATGACACACTATACAAGAATGGCCTTACCTGATATTCAAAATCCATAGTGTCCCCTCTCTTTGTGGGCTGATAGAAGCACTCGGTTGAACCAGCAGGTAATATAAATGTAAATTCCATGTCTTGCTTTGGACCCAGGCTCACAGTCACATCTACAGAGAGAAACAACAGCAGCAAAAGTATCTCTGAAAACATGGTAACTCAAAAACTTTTCAATGCTTCACTAGTCCATATAGTCTTCAAACAGTTAGTACTTCCTTGTTTGGAGAAAATCAGTGGAGTCACTATCAGCACGGACCAATAGTGGTACAGAGAAATAAAGGCACAAGCAAAACAGTCAGTGTGTAAGCGTGTCACATGACCACATGTTAGCCTGCACTACTGAGACCTATGGATCCTCAAAGTAATGTCCCAACATATTAGTACATGTACTGCAGTTCTCATCTTCTCCTGTAGAGGAAGCCCCAGTAACCAAGAGGTAACCAAGTAAAGTACTGTATTACAGGTATGCACTAAACCTGATTTTGCACTGCACTTAGGAAATGTGAAGATTTTTTTTATTTGATCAATTTGTGGATTCATTGTGAATATTCAGGTCACAATTTAAATCTTGATAATAACTATGACCATTTTAGAAGCAAAAATAAGTAATTTCAGTTTAATATTATCATTCACTTCCAAATGTTGGATTTCATAAAGCTGCTCATATATTAAAGGATAAAAATGATTAAAATATTAAATTTAAATATTTTTTTCTTTAAAAGTATAAAACAATACTAAATTAGTAGCTCAGATGGAAAGTTTAATTTAAAATAAAGCCCTCAGATTGTAACATAACGAATTAAACATACTTGCCTGGAATCCTCGAAATACACACTTCTATGATAAAAAGTACAGAGACAAATCTGGACTTCCCAAGTAAAGTCATATGCAAACCAGTGGCAAAACACATTAAGTTATTTTAGGAGTAAAAAAAAACATCACTACAGGGATATTTTTACATAAATGATAGAAGTCAGTCTGAACACGTGTGCAAAATATTAGATTTATATATTGTTCCCTGTGTTTGCTATTTAGACTAAAACTTTTGAATACACTCAGTCAATATTATAAGACATGCACCCTTCACTACTCTTCTCTCTGTCATATTACATAACCAAATCAATGTTTCAGACCCCTCCTGTGTGCCTCTGCCTTCACACGTATCACACAAAAACCCACCCATCATTTCACACTCACACTGTCTCTGCTCTGGTCTCACTGGAGGACAATTTTGACATAGCATGAGTGAACCTGCTGACACCATGACTCGGGAGGGTGTGAAGTACCCCACAGTGTTCACAGTGGACAGTTACCACACCGCGCCCCCTCCTCTGCCCCCCCGACCTGGACGAAAACGCCACATCGGCCCCACTCAGGTGCTGCTCTTCCTCCTGGTGAGTGTGGCTCTGAGTGGCATGGTCATCGAAGCCTGGCTCATCTACCGCCTTTACCACCCATCTGCACCTGTGAGTATGAAATCACAAGAAATGTTACTAGAAATTGTGTATTTTATCAACTCTAGTTACACTTCTATTTGTGTAATATTCATTTGAAGAAACAGTATTATAATTGAGTTGAGTTTAGTTCTGCTTAGTCACATCGAGAAATCTGCTGTGCTGTCATTACTTAAGTGAAAGTTTCCGCTAAGACATGGTGACAGTTTGTACCGATTTCATTGTAAACCCTTTGGCAACATCAATGTGCATTTAAGCAATTAGTGAAATGACGCTTCATTTTGTCCATTTATGTATATTTTCTATAGACAAAATTGTACATTTTGACATTCGTCCACATTTAAGACAGAGAGGGGCTGTGTGGTAAAATCAGACCCGGTTACTTAAGGCCTTAGCATAGTCTGATGTTCCATGTTGAATTTTTGGTGAGTGGAAAGTTCCTTCAAAGAACTTTCTGGTCTGGTCTGAAAAGCTTTAACTGTGCCATCACAAATAGCCCCATTTGGTCTCATAAAGGAAGTGATCTGTGACTCTGAGCTATGAACATAAAAGTATAAAGTAGAATCTATATAAAAAAAAAAAAAAAAACATGCTTAAATAAATATGACCCCAGTAAAAGTAGTTGATATTTGATACTTGAATATATAGAAAAACAAAATCATGGCTTCATGGGCAGTACAAAGTGTATTATAATTTAGAACCATGTCTTTAGGTTTAACGCAATACAAACCAAATGTTTTATATTTCTATTATTTCATAATTTATTTACGATTTTTAAATTGACATAAATTAACACCACTGACCACAAAACATTTATCATTATACTTTTCCTTCACAGACCGAAACTGCACTGCCTTCCGCCTCAAAGTTGATCGATGGTATGTCCTTTTACTCAAACTCTGTTGCATAAATATAATGGCTGTGCTCTTTGTAAGTTAGGGCTTGGCTATAGGGGAAAAAAAAAATCACATTTTCTTTGTACACACTGAGCAATTACGATTTTAACTGATTTTAATCAAAGTCAGAGTACTGCTTGTCTTTCAAACAGAGGGAGCGCTTTACATTTTCATTCTTATCATATGCTACCATTTAAAGAAAAACTAAACTGCCTTCAGTTACGTTTGCATAGGTATCTAATCTATTAGATTAATTGCCCTGGCCTATTTAAAATGTAACTCTGCTGTAAATGCACCTGCAGTCGGACCTCCACCCACCAAATGGCCCCGACTGGTGGAAGCTCCGTCCTAACCACTGGCACATCTCACAGGTAAACGTTCAAACCTATATAAGAAAGCACCAATGTTACTGAAAGTCATATTTATACTCTTATGTTCTTTCCAATAGATGGGGTAGATGTTATAGCCCCTGCAAGAGACATCATGGCATGGAGTGAGATACCAGACCCCCTCCTCTACAAAGTGAGCTACATAGATGGCTGCCTCATCTTCCATGAAAATGGTTATTACTTCATTTACTCCAAAGTCACGTTCAATGCCGACATCCTTGTTCGTCACTCAATTGAACTGAAAACAAAATATTACCTTGGGAAAAAGACCATCACACTCCTGAAGTCTATGCAGACCACATTTTCGAGACCTTCCAACAGTTTTCTAGCCGGAGTTTTTCACTTTTACAAAGATGACGCCATTTTTGTCAAAGTCAGTGATACTTCTCATGTTGCACACCACGATTCCACAGAAAATGTGTTTGGTGCATACATGATCTGATGAAAAAACTGAAATGTAAGAAAGTAAAGATATACATAAGATTCAGATTCCTCATAATGATAGTTTAGCTTACAGAAAACTGTCTGTTTTTGAGCCTGTAAGTCACAAACTATGTGTTGCTTAAAAAAATGTTACAACTCAGGGTTACTCTTATATATTCAACTTTTTTTTTAGATTTGTCTTATAACCTTTAATTGCTAAGTTTTCTAAATATTATCCACACACAGAAATAGTGATATTGTGTTTTATAAAGTAACATGCTTGCACAGTTTCATACAATAAAATATGGAGTTTTGTTGGATACTTTTGTTTAAATATAATTGAATGTATGAGGATACATTGGCCTGGAATATTCCATGGTATGACATTATGTCATGTCCATCTAGCATTGATTGATTACATGTGTTTGTATTGCTCAAAAATAGAATAATTCCCTCTGTGAATAGGGCAACTCTCCACAGATCTAAATTGTAAAGTAGCGTAGTGCTGTAGCCTTCTCGTCTCCCTCCTGATAGGAAGGTCTATACTGTGAAACATTCTAGACAAATGTTACGCAGTGTACCTTTAAAGCAGGCTGTGCTGATGTGGTGAGGTGCTGATTCCTGAAAGAAAAAGCAAATCATTATTTTCTATTTCTACTGTTTCTTATTTGTGATATTGATGCACTTTAATGCAATTACTGTGCTGTTATGCTTTCTATGTAATATGTTGAAAATGACCTGGGTGTTATATACAGATGCATACTAAAGACTGACTAAAAGTGTGGGGCAAGAGTAGTCTTTTCCGATCATCTGAAGCTGCTCTTGTGCACAGCGTTTCCTGTTCAGAGGTGACACTGGGCCTTTGAAGACTGAGTGGTCTCAGCGGCAGCACCTCTCCCACTCACCCACACACACACACACACACGCTTTGTGGGGACACACTGACTTACATTCATTTCCTGGATACTTATCCAAACCCTAATCTAAAGCTCAACCTTAACTTATTTTAACCCAAATCTAAACTTAAAATCATGTTTTTGATCAAATAATAAAAGTTTTAGGTCAATATTGTGGCAAGTCGTGCTTTGGTCCTCAAAATGTGATAAAACTCTTTCCACACACATTACACACACTCACACACACACGGACCTGCTGTAAACCACAACACACTGTGCTACTGCTTTTCGGTATCACTTCACTGCCTTCACTTCACTGTCTCCACTTCACTGTCTCCCATCCTAAGAAAGCACCAGAAAGACACTGTGCTTGTGCATATCTGAGTTTTAAGTGAGGACAGCTGCCAGTGCAACCACAATTAACAATCAAAATATTATATTTTAACTGGCAAAAGCCCAGAAAAAGTCATTTAGATCGGGTAGTTGTGATTTTATGTCATTACATCCATGAATACAAAGACCTAAAAGTACTCTAATTACATTGTCCAAAACACTGCACATCCTTGCTTGACAGGCTAAAACCATACGCACTGATAACATTTAGAGAGTAGGAGGGTCTGGCTGGCCAAATGTGATGTTCAGAAATAATGTTTTTAGGCCTGTATTTCAACAGTGGGCCAGCCCCTAGACCAAAGGAGCTGTGACATGCTTTATTACGCAGAGAGAAATCTTTCAAATGAGAGGCTAAACCAGGGGCCATGTAATGTCATGTGTCACCAGGGGGCACATGAGTTTGAGCACGCACACACCCAGCACACACACACACACACACACACCCAGCACACACATATTCGTGTAGGCCTATGTTCTTCATAAAATGTCTAGTAAACTCCCACAGATCTTGCGGGTGTTACGTAGGCCCTGACTCACCTTCCTGCGCGCTGTAGATGAGCGCTCAGCACGGAATTCTCCGCGGTGATGACAGTGGGCAGAAGACTTCCTTTTTCAGTTGTTTTAAATTGACATAGCTGACAGACTGAAGTGGAGGCATGCAAATTAGGCCACAATTAGCATTCTTTCCTTTCTTTAATTTTTGGGTTAATATTTCTTCTCGTCATCATCAGATATGACAGTTTCACAGTCGTGTCTCGTTATTTCATGGAGTTATCTTGTCAATATTCTGGCACAACAGAACATCGCGCTAAAAATTATAATGAGAAAGGAAATGCTGCCATCTGCTGATTTAAAAAGCAAATTAGTCTACAGAGTGGGCATTGTCTTGGCTGGTAAGACATCTACAGGGTGAACTTTGCTTTAAAAAGCTATAGGATATTTGTCTGCTGTATGCTTCAGTAAAAGGTTTGTGTCAGTCAGGACATTTATGGTTAAGGCAAAGGCAAATTTGTTAATCAATGTTAATCTTTGTATGTACAATTAGAATTTATGAACTTTATGAATCTTTGGAGCTCATATTATAAGGGAAAAAAAAAATTTCCAAGCTGTAGCCTACTGTCTCTGAATTTACTCTAAAATTTAGATTAGACTGTTTTTATTTTATTACATTTTTCTCACATGAAGACACAATATCTATCTTAACAGAATATCTAAATCATAAAGTTAAATATTCCACAGCCCAGGTGTTAGTACATGTGCGTACACGTCTCCATGGAAACTTCATATTCAGACAGGAGGAGGTGTAGAAAGTTAATTTGTGACGGGCAAGCCTGGTTCACAGGTCTGTGGGAGAGAAGTTATTTGGAAACAGAATCTCATCTGGTTTACAGGTTGATGACTCATTTGTGGCTTCAGTTGTTTGTATTCACTTTAATATTTTGTAGTGACACGCTGAGGGACATACTGGTGGTATAGCATATGAATGTGTGTCTGTGAATCTGACCTTTCACTTTCACATTGTAGTGGGGTCCCTGTGACTCAGACAACCATATTATATTAGCTTTGTTTACACTGAACATAGACCCCAAAAAGTATTAGAAGGGACCAATGTTCCTAACAGAACTGTTTATTCATGAAAAATAAGTCATTCCTCTGTTACAGTGGTTTGCTTTATTTTTAGCCCCTAAATAAATAACACTAATGTTGTCCGTAACAACATCAGGACAAGACAGGCCTAGTCAGAAATGCTCTTTTTTTATCCCTGAAATGTTCAATAAATAAATTAATAAATACATTCAAAAAGGTACAAATGGTTAAAGTTTGAAAATACATTCAGAAAAAATAAACTTAAAAACAACGTTTTGAGAAACAAAAGCTATCTACGTAAGTATATCAAAACGCACATCTGTAGTGAATGCACCAAATGTTAAATAAATGCTCTTTTTGGTGGATGTTCTATTCATCCATCAAATTTTTAAATACATTTAGACTTAAAAAAACAAAAAAAACAAAAAACTGCTTTGACACAATCAGTGTTTGTAAGCTACGTCTGATGCCACAGCTGCCCTGAGGCACACAGACAACTACAGCGTTTGAGTCACCACATGTCATACTAACACATACAAGAACAGTGTTACAAAACACAGGCAGGACAGGCAAGGGGTCTTACCCATGGGCACAACATTCGTATGCTACAGCCTACTGGAGGCTGGAGCAATCTGACTTGACCTGCTGCTTAGAAATCTAATACAAATCTCTTTTGTGTTTTGTGGTGCCAGAATACTATATGTCTGTGTTGACTGTACCAGGCTCAGCAGACATGGTTCAGTTGGGCATATAGATGAAGTCCAGGGAGCTGTGGCTCTGGCTTGTATTTATCTCGACTCTGTCTTGATTTGGGGTTTTGATCTCCACTCTCAGCTTATTGTTTTTTAACAGCTTCTCCATCTTGCACAACAGACCTGTGCTCAGTGTCTTATTATTGATCCAGCCTGTAAGGATGTCTTCATTTTTTTCTTTTACCTCTTTTAGAGTCACTTCTACCTGGGAACATCTGTCCTGACTCCTGCATGTGCTGTTTCTTAGGGTTATTCTGAGACACACAAAGAAATTCCCGTCCTTTTGGACGATGAGGTCTCCTAACTGTCCATCATCAATTGGATAATTGGGGTTCACACCATACCATGTGATGGTGTTAGTTGAATGAACTGAAAAAAAGTTTAAATATTTTGAAGAATTTCTTACAGAACAATCATACAGTAATGAAATACAGTTAAGATTACCTCCAGTGGCCTTATAGGTAAACATTTTGGCTTTGTCTTGGGTAATGTTCTCAGAAGGTGGCTGATGAAAAGAAAAATAATCATGAAAAAATGAACATAAAAAGTACTGAGAATGTCAAAGTGTTTCAATAGAGAGAAAACAAGTGGCTTTTCCCCGAATGTGGTCACGACGTCATACCAAGCTTCCTTTCATGAGCTGCTGGGTAGACTGTGACTTCAATGCTTACGGGGTAAATAACTTTATTTACCCCATAAGCAGACTGGTGATTTCTGTCTTACCTTTGGGCCACTGCGTATGGGACTCTCTTGTGCATCTGTGTTCTGGGACTAAAGGATAAAATAAGACATGGTATTTGTTAATACACGTACATGACATACAAATCAATTACTTCAGTGTTCATAGGTTAAAGGGCCCATGTTACCCTGTTTTCTGATCTATGTTATCAAGCTGTTTCCTCATCACAAACATACCTGGTGTTTAATTTAAACATGTTTAACACACAAACCTTGCATATAGGCTGAAACGCTCTGAAAACACTCTGTTCCACCTTGTGATGTCATGTGGTAACACTGGATGTGCTCCACTGTGTTTTTAAACTCCATAAACCTTCACTAGAATATTTGGATAATTTCAGCCATGGAATTGCCAATCTACTGAAAAGGTAAAAGGCAGCTGTTAACATGAAAAAAAAAAACAAAAAACAAAAAAAAACAGTACATGACATCACAAGGTGGAACAGAGCATTTTGAGCTTTGGAGATGTAGACAGACTAATCAACCAGGCTTACTCAAACATGTGCGAATAAAACAAAACACAACTCCAGGTATGTTTATAACATTAAAGCACACATTAAAGTGTCAATTTTGCATAAAATAGAACCTTTAATGAATAGTTTGTATTGGAATGAGAGCAAACTCAAATTAAAAAAAAAAAAAAAAAAAAGAAGAAGAAAAATGTTCACATTGGTGCTATGATGTCATGTGTTATGATATTGTTCTGTGTTGTCAAATACGCCGCACATGTTGAGTTACTCAGCACCTGCGACCACAACAGAGTGCAGCTGTAGTACACAGGTGCCACACTACTACAAACCCCAAGACTCTGATACAACAAGTTTCTAATGATTATTTTTTTTGATAAATATTTCATTATATCTACCATTTATATGTATTTTACAATGTATGGAAATAGGTTATAGTAGTCTTACCTTCCCAAAGTGCCCCATAGTGAAGAACAGCACCAGCAGAGCAGCCTGGCAGACGGACAGCAGGGCAACCCACCACAGCAGCACCCGGATCAGGGTCTTGTGATTGGACGTGGGCATGGTCAGGGTCGGGGGTCTCACAAGAGTTAGTGACAAACTCAGAAGTGGAAATGAGAAGTGTTGTGCGTAGTTTCCTCAGTGTGCAGTAGCAACAGTAGCGGTGTGAGAGCTTCCTGAAGTCTCTGATCACTGCCTCCTCCTGAGTGTCTTTTTAATACTACATAGATGGTACTTTCCCCTGGTGTTCAGCAAGACAAACAGTGGAGTGAGATCTCATGTGCACAGTACTGGGACAGGCCCTTTCTTTTATTTGCTCTACTATACAAGATAAGAGGAAGCAGCTTCACCAGTCAGGAAAGGAAAAATAGGAGAACTGCTATGAATCATGATCAACTTCTGTTTTAATGTGGTCGGTTGTGTCATTGTCACGTATAGAATGACTCTACATTCAAAACTACTTAATGAAACTATTAGTGTAAAGCAAGAAATAATGACATTTATAAGACATTGTTTATTCAGGACTGGGTATAGTGACAAATTCTGTAGGCTAGTTTTCTGCTTTAGGAATAATAATGGAAAGAACTATCCCACGGTTTTTATTATAAATCTGCAGAGATCAAAGTATCCAGCTGATACAGTGCAATGACATCATGCTGGGGGTGTTCTACATGTATCTCTATGGTGGAATGTTACCATGGAGAGACAATGCACACATTAGCAAGTGCTGTCAAGTCTGGAAAAAATACAACATAGATTTAAAAAATATATTTTCAGGAGAATTTTAGCATTAATTTTTAGGTATTTTCAACAAATAAGGTGAGTGACTAACTGAAAAGCTAATGCTCCCTTGCTTTCTTGATAGGGACTTGTTTAATGGCACAAATCAGCCCACCTGTTGTGGTTCCATCTGCGTCAGTTCTTTATGGTCAGATTGTGTTAATAGATTTAATAGAATAGATTTAATAGGTTAATAGAAAGTCTAATAGAGCTTAGACGTTCTATTAATAGGTTAGACTTTCTATTAATAGGTTAATAGAAAGTCTAATAGAGCTTCAGACAGAGCAAAGCCTAGAGTTAGCATCACACCCCCAGGGAATGCTGATGGCATCAGCTGCAAAGTGTCAATATATCAGACTATTTCTACTGCATGTTAAGCTTGTATTGTTTCTTCTGCCACTGCTGTTTCCACTAATACTCCGCGTATAGACCTATAATACCATTGCTATTACTACTATTTCAGATGAGAAAACAATTACTACGATGACTAGTATCACACTAGTGCACACTTCACAGAATAAGGAATTGATATTTAAAAGTGTGACCAAATATTCAGTAAATTTGGCAAAAATACTGATGACATTATGGTGACTAAAAGGCTGGTAGAAGAAGAATTGATTAATCACAGCTGATTACGAAATGTCATTTAGATTAATTTTATAATGGCTGGATTTCCCTGTCTGCAGCTGAACAGCCTGATGGTGAATGTAATATCAGTTTTGTTGTGTGCTTTTTGCCCAGGGAAAGTTTTGTGGTACCAAAACAGGATGCTTCTGGTCCAGTTTTGTGTCAGCAGAGCAGACTTTACACCTGTGTATTGGGTAAGCTTTATATGTACAGACTTGTATTGGGTAAGCTTTATATGTACAGTTTAGGTGAATACAACATGCCCAGACATGCAGCCATCTCATGTTCCACTGTGGTAATTCCGAGAGCTCTATAAGGCAGCAGCATTTATGAGGGTACATTTATTTTTATATCAGATACTGCTCACATAAAAGTGGGGAAAGTCTTGTGGGGCTGTAGATAAAACACCCAAATATAAAAGAGAAGTTTGCAGACTACTTTCGATATTGAGGTAAGAATTCCCATACAATGAATAAATGTCTCATATGGAACAAAATAAAAGTCAAATGTGTAGATAAGCAGCAGCAAGATGAAGGAGAGTGATAAATATTAAGGAACATATCCCTTGCAGCAGGTATTTCTTTGTGGAAAACCCAATGAAAGGCCTATGTCATTTTAGTCTATACAACACTCTACAATGGAAACATATACAGGGTCAATAACACAATGTCTGGATTCTCCCACACTGACAATAAAAATTCTCCTGCCCGGAGTCAGCAACTTATAGTACTGGGAAAACACTAATTTCCCTAACAATTTACTTCTGACAAAAAGGCCATGGATACAAAAACTGTTAGACCTACTTTAAAAATACTGGCAATATTATTTACACTCCTTAGTTTTGAGATGGTGTGATCCCTCATTCTCCTAGAAGAGGTTCAGCATATAGGGATGGTTTCAACTGTGGTCACTCAGTTTCAGCTCCCATCCAGAAGCCATTTTCAATTTGTTGGAATTGGCTTTGATTTATTTTATTATAATTATTTTATTATTTATGTATTATTTGAACAGAAATGGTGGACTCTGATATAATCTACCAGCTGTTTACAGAAGTGTCCCCAGTCCTAGGAACATGAAGACGGAGCAGGTGAGACAGTCAATACACAACACAATTTCAGTACACAATTACAGCCCATAATGAGAAGAAGTAAATATCATCAGGTCAGTTTTATTCTAAACTCCTCCTTTGGGGTTGGACTCAGTAAACTCAGGTTAGGATAAAGCCCAGTGCTTCAAGCCAGTTCCATCAAATTGAAAATGGCTTCTGGATGGAGATGAAACATCACTAATGCGTGCTTTCGGCCTGAATATAATCCACTATAAAGCATATGAAAAGTGTTCACTATAGCGCCCCCTAGCATAGGCATGAAACATCAACATTATCTTATTCCCAAATTTGGGAATTGAATTCTATGAACGACTAGAAGCAAAAACATATATTACTAACATGGGGCATTTTTCATGGTTGGCCCAGCAGGGGGCGCAAGAACTCCTAAAAAAATATATTTAAAGGTGCACTATGTAATTTTTCTGCCGGGGGATGTGTTGGCCTTCAACGTCACTTGCGGCTTTAATTCTTTCTTTCTTCTTTCTTCTTTTTCTCGTAACCAACTTACCCATGCCAACTCAACAATGACGAAAACTCCCTAAACTTTGCCAACTGTGAAAATTAAAATAAATAAAATGGCACGTCAACGCCCCCAAACGACTCAAAAATACATTAGGGTATAAGAACAAGGGCAAAAAAAAATGGCATGTAGAATCATGATATTTGACACAGAAGTAGATCATGACAAGACAAGGAAAAAATACTATAACACCAACGCCGTCCTCTGCACCAGGGGTCAGCAATATTGGATTAAAAGTCAGCATTTTTTATAAACTTCTACGCACTCCTCCTAGGGTGTTCATCTGATCGGGCTCTGAGCAGTGAAGCAACAAAAAATGCACAACATTTTGGAGATTTTTGATATTTACAAATCGCTCCCATTTGGACAAACAAACTCCGATTTCAGTGAAATTTGACAGTCGTTAAACTCCTTGCCCTAAAGCTACTGAATGTGTAAACATTTTTAAAAATGGTAAGGGTTAGGGTTGGGGCTATGGTTAGGGTTATGAGTAAGGTTAGGTTTAAGGTTAGGGTTATATTTAGGGTTAGGCTAGCGTTAGGGTTGAGGCTAGGGGTTAGAGTCGTGGTTGGGGTTTACGGTTATTAGAGTTAGTGTGGGCCTTGGCGTTTGCGGGGCACGGCATTTACCGGGCGCTGCGCTTTTGGAGCGCGGTGTTTGTGGGTCATGGCGTAGGCGCATGCAAGAGCCGATCATTGCCGCTTGCGGCTATATTTACTTTTGTTTTTGTTATAGAGGGATTATCAGACTACGTCACTTCGCGCTCTACTGCGCATGTCTCCTGCAGAAAGAGCCGCTGTCCTGTCTGGGATCATGTCAGTGTCTCGTAGGATTTCAGCAGATTTCAGGCTTTCTCAGGGGCTGGACTAGTTGTGTCGATCAGGTATGAGTGGATGTCCGGCTGCTGAAGTTTGAGCCATTTCTTCTCGGCATTTATGCACTTACCTGCATTTAACGCATATGGGTTATTAAGACGTATCCCACTCACTTATGTTGATTTATCATCATAACTTATTTTATCACACGGTGATAAACTGTTTTAGTGCTGACAACAGCACTAGCGAGTGTTGCAACTTCATATGTTTACTGACAACGGAAAAAGTAGTTACAGCAGTGGACAGTTTCACTTGCTCCCCTAACCTTTATTTTATTTTATTTTTTTTTTCAAAGAATTGTAATAGGCCACAAAGCTGGGTGGAGACAGGGGGTAGGTGAAAATGATTTTTTTTTTTTAATTTAATTTAATTTTTTTTTATGAACACTCAAACCTCAAATACAGGATGCATGAGGAGCCTATCCTCATGCATTGCTTCAATGTTTATGTACAGTATATACAATGTTTTAACAAAGAAAGTTGCAAGAGTTAATAGGTGAGCAGTTATATAAAATAGTTTGAATGAATGAGAAGTATACAACCACCATACATTTTGAGTCTTACCCAATGTATTTTTTTACTTACATGGACACTATCTTATAGCTTTCTGCACTTTAGTGTGTATCAGCATCAGAGGTGGGTAGAAAAGAAATTATAGCCTACTTTTTAGAGTACTTTTCTCACTGTAAACCTTTACTCTACTTATTCTAGAGTGTACGGCACTTACATGAGTAAAAGTTTTGGTTCCTCTTCCCATTGTGAGAAAGTCTACAATTGACAAAAGCTTTATGTTGACAAGATGAACTAATTTGAACATTTGTGTTTCTTGCACTGCGCCTTCAGATATGATTTAGTTTACCTAATTTTTTTGTGTATATCCTTTGAAAATATCAGCTTTTGTTCATTATTTTAACATTTTGTCCAATTACATTTACTTCAAATTAAAAATCATTTATGAGCAGGTCTAGTTTTCTCCAAATAGCCTACTTTTTTTTACTCTTAGTTGAGTAATTTCTTGGATTACTACTTTGTACTTCTACTTGAGTAATGTTATTTTGAAGTAATGTTATTCTTACTTGAGCACATTTTGGGCTGCTCTACCTCTGATCAGCTTGTAACCTACTTAAACAACTGCTCGCCACAGAAAGACATTCACTGCCATCTAGTGATCAGCAAATACACTTACAATAAAAAAGTTGCAGCATCAATAAAAGATGAAAAAAATCTACCTGGATGCTTTATTCTTAGCTGCTTGGCCTATCTTGCAGTCCTTAAGTGTGATAGTCTAGTTTCTTTCCGGCAAAAGAAACAAAGCACAATTATTAAAACAACTAATGCTCTTAAATTGTTGGAAATATGCACGACCATAATGGGTAGCCAATAGAAAGTGTAGACCAGGGGTGTCCAAACTTTTTTCATCAAGGGCCACATATCTAAACACAGACGATGCAGAGGGCCGATCGAGGGCCATAGACTGGTGCTCAGTACAGTGAATAATTGAAATATTCATGTTTAACACGTTAGAATGAGCTATCAGTCCTTTATTCATGCTGAGATCCACAAAACCACACAATAAATATTAAATATTGTCTTATCAAGTTAGATTTTCAAAAACCTTGCAGTCAAAAGTACTGCTCAAGGTAATTTGGGCCAATTCACCTGGAAGCCTGAGGGCCAAGAAAAATTTGTCTGAGGGCCGCATTTGGCCCACGGGCCATAGTTTGGACATGCCTGGGGTAGACTATCCCTAAAAAAGCTAATTGAGAGTGCGACACGTCTAAACCATGTCGTGCACATGTCGTTTTCTGAAGTGCTGCAGTCTTTACAGCAGATGGCAGAAAACTACAAAGAGTGAACATAACACCAACATCTGTCTGTCTTGGGCTGAGCGCCCTGTGTGTAAACCATCAGCCAAGCACATTACCATAAAGTGGAAAATCTAAACCTGAAACGTTCTTTAAACAGGAGACTTTACAATAAATGCCCTTCAATCACTGAGGGACTATAGATGCCAAATGTCACAAATAAAGTAGCAGATCACTTTGGATGGATTCTCCCTATTATAATTAAGTCCCTAAAATAAAACAAAATAAAATACAATAAGCAATGAGTATAGGCCTAGGTTATGCTGCCAATAGGCTGTCTACATTTTACTGGAGTAGCCTAACACCATGTAAAAAGTTTTAGTGTCCCTTCCCATGTCGTTTGCCTGTGAGGTAATGCAGGCGGAGGCGGGGCGGTTTAACGGGACAGGGGCCGCTCTTTCGGGACCGCGGTCATTACACGGGCGGGTCAGGTGGATCAAACATGTTGTGAGCTCGAAGCTGATCGTTAAACTTCGATTTTGCTGCACACGGGCTCAATTCAACGCGGGCACTTCCAAGGATACATGTGATGTTATCCATGTTATCGTGTACACCAGAGCACTTCCTCCGGCCGTGTTTTACTTTGAAGGCGCAAAGGTAACAGTGCGGCGGTCATTGTGCGCACTTTACAGATGGATGTCTTCTGGGAGAGCAGAGCCAGAACACGGTCCCAGTAAAAGTTTGGGAGATCGCAAAAGTTTTAGGTCGTTAGGAGTTTTAATCAACATCCACATCGTTTTACGAAGGTTTCATGGACTTTTACTTTCAACTTTTACTTCAGAAAAACATCTGTGAGTCACCCGCGCAAACAAGCGGCTTTGGACCAAGTTCTCGCTGTCAAACTCGTTGACATGGGTTTGCTGCATGGGCGACAGCGAGACTAAAAACTTAGGACTTTTTACACAATCTACCCGCCGCGCACATCACTCTGAACGTGCTCGTAGCCTATAGCAGACTGTCTGACACACGGACATGCAGAAGTTTAACTCCACCGGCGGCCACAGCGACACGCTGCCCCGGGACGCAGACCTCCAGTTGCGGCTGGCTGACTGTGGAGCTTCGGGAGAGAGCAAGGAGAACGGAGCTGGAAAACACTTCCTGAGCCAGCAGCCGGAGCAGACACCTCTGTGCACCAAGAGGCGAGTGCTGGTCGGCCTGGATGTCATCTGCCTCTGTGTTGGTGAGCATTTTACACTAAATGACATTAAAATGTCAACAATTGTACAACCCGAATAAGAACTCAAGTATTCCCAACTTAAATTCAGTACATTAATCGCAGAGGGCTAAGTAGGCCAATATTTACCCACAAGAACGCAGTACATTATGATATTATAACCTTTTGGAGGCAAGGTTACTGAAACTGTCATAATTTCCTTTGGCGTGCTTTTTCTAAAGCCCCTGACAAGCCAAACACAAACATATAAACCCTCAAAGTCCATGCGTTATTACACCTGAATGCTGCATTAAACTGCACATTTTGTGCAACAATATTCATTATTCTCTAAGGTCATAATGTTTTATAATTAGCCCCCCTCAAACCTTGATACTACATGTTGTTGCGTGGCCTTGCCTTGGTAATCTGATTATCTCTTTTATTGCTAACATGTGGGTGTAAATTGTGTTAGTGGATTTGTTGTGAAATTCTGGCATATGGATTACCCTGAGGAAGGAAATTGAGGCCACAAGTCTAATTTGTGTGGATAACAACAAGATAAAAACAAAAACACCATACATACACACTAATGTGCTTTACAACAGCAAACTTGGACTGTTTAGTGAGCTCAGCCTAAAAGTTGTGGTAAGGAAAAATGCAGTTAGATGGGGATTTTAAAAGTTAGAGGAGCAGCTCAAGTTTTCCCAGAAGTCAAAGGGAAAGAGTTCAAAGCAGTTGAAGAACTTAAGCCAAGTTCCCTTGTTGCACGTGGGGCAGCAGCAGAGCAAGGAGGAGGGGGGAGCTCAGCTGGCAGCAGCAGAGTTGTCCCGGGAATTCATCAGTTTCCATGGTAACTCCTAAAGTTCCTGGGAGAAGAACGTGGGAATGGGAATAAAAACATGCCCCAGACTTGTGAGGAAAAGTGCATGCTGCTGCAGCACAACACACACTGCCAAACTCAAATGATTTACAGTGCTCAGCTGGAGAGAAGGGCAGGCCTATAATTTCTGTCAAATTAAGCAGAAAATCTTCACATGGGGATTAAAAACACCAAGAGAAGAGTATTACGTCCAAATGGCTACTGACAGAAGCTGAAATTTCAATATAACTGGTACCTATACTAATTTAATCAAATGCGTTAAAGTATTTTGATACATAAAACCATATAGAAAAGTTTTCACTGGCCATAATGAGAAAAATCACTTTCAATGAGTTCAGTATTGTGTGCATTGCAATATGAGGAAAATGATAAAGCTGCATATAGTTTAGTCAGAGATGACAGACAGGTAAGAAAAGATCCATAGGGTAGACTTTATCTTTGACACGAGAGTTTTAAATTGTGTGTGTGTCAAATGATGGCACCATATCTGATCAAACAAGTGTGATTAAAGTTGACAGGCTGCTGGTTACCTCACATGACTATTACACATTTGTTTTGGAGCGAGAGTAGTTCTAATGAGAGCGATGTAAACAGTAAAGAGGAGTAACCCGTCCAAGCAGAATGACAGGTCCTCTGCTCGGTTGGCAGTTGGAGCTTGTGGGCCTCGATGTAGACAAACCATGATTCGTACTTCTTCTCTGGCTCTCCCTCCCTACAGGTACGCAGTTATTAACTCTTTTCCACTCTGTGCACTAAATACTGTTTGAAATGGGAAGTCTTGCGCTGATTCAGGATCTGTCAGCACCATGAAGGAAATGGTTTTCGTAGCCACAGACACAATTTCTGGTCACGCTCTTGGACAAATTTTCAAAGTTGTGTGTGATGGCTTCTAGTATTCTTCCTCCTCTGATAACCTCATGGGACATGGGTCTATTTACTATTACAAAATGTCAAATGTTAATAATGATTAAACCGTTTTTAGATGGGCATTAGTCATTACTGTGATAAAGCTGTAAATACTTTGATTTCTTCTGGGATTTCTAGTATAAAGTTAAAGGGTCTATATTAGGCTATTTTCTGATCTATGTTATAATGTTGTTTCCTCATCACAAACATACCTGGAGTTGTGTTTTATTCTTCTCTCAAACAGAGAACAGTCTGATCCACCTTGTGATGCTGTGTGGTAACAAAGGAAGTGCTCTACTGTGATTTTAAACTCCATACATCACACCGTTGTTGCTGGCATCAACATTGGCCTATAATATTTAAAGTAGATGGGGGACAGTCATGTAAGACAGTTGCAGATTTTTCTGGATTGTGGATTTTTCTTTTAAATATATGACAAATACCATGCAGTCAATAGTTGTGAGTATGACTTTACCTCATTATAGAATTTGAAAGCCTTATTTATGTTGACAGTTCTGCAATGTTCCAGATTAGTCATGGTAATAATAGTTAAAGTAGTAGAATCAGAATAACAAGCTCCTTAATTTGGCAGTTGTAGTAATTGTTATAATTAGCAATTAGTCATATAGGGGTTATTAACAGAAATGTGGGCAGAATGAGAAATAGTTAATAATATCTCATTTAATGTGAGCCTCTTCTACACCCAGTGGGACCACAAAATCAGTATCGAAGTATATAAAAAATGGCCATCACATTCCAAATAATTCCAATCTCATGCTGTTTTTTATTGCTACTTATTTAGAAGTTCATTACCATTTTTTTATATATATTTTTACTCTGTGTTATTGTAATATAATGTGATGTGTGAGCTACTGTGTCCAAGTAATTTCCCTTGTGGATCAATAAAGTCTGTTTAGGTCTAAGTCTAAAATAGCAAGTGTTCATGGGGGTGCTTCTGCCTCTAATTGACTTTACATTGAAAAATTGTCACCCCTCTCTCTGTAGCTGTAGCGAGCCTCGTCATTTTGTCTTAAAATGTTCGTATTAACCCTCTCTACATGATCCTGGTGTTTTTATTTTGCTATTTTGTCTGTAAATAAATTCCTATTCCAGTATGGAACTCTGCTGCAAATTCGCTCTTATAACTGCTAACCTTGTGAGCTTCATTTGACTGGAGCCGAATACTATAGGTGACGTCCACTTCTTTATATAGTGTGTGTTTTAAAAATTGAAAAACAGCGGATGTAAGTTTCCTCATAGAGCACTCATTTATAATAATGGGCTCATTGTATCAAGACAAGAAGCTACTCCTGTCTACTACCACACGATTACATTTCACTTTTAGATTCCTGTTCAGTGTCTATCTCTCATGTACCCATCACAGCAGCTCTATCAGCAGACAGCCCTGACCTTAGCTTGTCTCATTCTGATGCGGTCTATCATCACATACTGGACATGAATTGAGCCCCTTCATTTGGCTAAACCCACTTATCTCTGACTAATGTAATTTTCCTTTCAAAACTGCACCATTGGATCTGGACTTTCTGACCCACAGGCATAATTCATCTTGTACAGGGGGGCCCATTCACTACTGTTACTGTGCAGGAATTTCACCCCCAAGCATATCTCCCTCATTATGTTATCAGCAGGAGTAACCCATAATGATCTTCCTCACTCTTTTACTTTGTAACTAGTGGCTGGCAATACCGACAAAAAATAATATCTCAGTGTTTTGTTTTTTGGGGAGTTTAACAGAATTATTATAATATTTTTGCCGTCCATCACAAATGTGCCTCTAATATAGTAGTCGAGTTTTAAATATTCCACAATTTGAACTTGAAATGAAAACACTAGAATAATAATGTAAACCTTGAAAGATAACAATGCCATGTTTTTTTCTTTTTATTTATTTGTTTTGCAGCTTTTGGATAGTTGTCCACATGTAGACTATGGTGTTCCCCCATTGTCTAAAAACAACCTGGACTATATATCAGCATCATAAACTTTCAAAATTTAGTGCTTAAATATTACATATAGGCAGAAAGTGACATTTATTCACCACAAATTGAACGAGATGAAGTTTTTCAAATTTGTTTTTTTTTTGTCCCACCTTAAGCTTAAAGGGACGTTATTACACTATTTTCTTTTCTATGTTATAACACACAAACTCTGCATACTTAGGCTTCTCTCAAACGGAAAACACTTCATGCACCTTCATTTGGATGATTTCAGATCTGGAATTGCCAATCTCTACTGAATAAAAGGTTAAAGGTAGCTGTTACCTTGAAAACTACCACTACATGACATCACAAGGTGGAACAGAGCATTTTGAGCTTTAGAAATGTAGACAGACTAATAATAAAGGATTACTCAAGTATGTGTGAATGAAACAAAACACAACTCCAGATATGTTTTTGATGAGGTAACATGGCTTAAAACTCACAAGAGACAGCAGACTATATATTACCTACGTTTATGAGAAACTACCGAAAAGCGTGGCTTTATTTTGAATTGCATCACACATTTAATTCCATCTAATTCGTAGATTTAAAGGTCTCGCTGGATGATCCCTCTGTTTCCCAATAGTCCAGGCTTGTTTCCCTATTGTGGCTGATATGTGCTATATTTACAGTGCTGTTCTGACTTGCTCATGGCTGATGGACGACCTACAAAGATGAATTGTTCTGGTTGAGCTCAGTGTCAGAAAGTTCCATGTAAACGACATACCTGAACGTCCCAAGTGTTTGTCTATGGCTAAAGGAGAGTGTGCAGGCATTCCTACCGGGAGAGGAAGAGGAGGAGGGGTGGAGAGAGAGAGAGTGAGCCGCCCCGTGGTCACGTCAATAAGATCACGCGTCTAAACAGCATGCAGGGGTCAGGAGATGGCTGTTTGTCATTTTGGTTGTGCGTGCATGGACAGGTCTATCCCCCTCATAGTGCGTACTGCGCGTTTGGCCTTATGCACAGGTGGTCTTTAGGCTGTCATCACCCCAGTAAAGGCAGTTACAGACTCTCTTTAAGTGAAACGGGGAGATGATTGGAGGCAGTGTTAGGTAAAGGCCCCATTAGCCCGTAAAGATTAGGAAGATTATCAGGACTTCCTTGGGGCTTGTCTTCTAACAGCTCAATAGTCCTTCTTTTCAGATAAACCTGAGTTTGAAAACTTAAATCTATTTTATTGTACATTATCAACACTACATTGTGTGTTGAACAAAAACATAAATTACAATCTAATGAACCCACTACTGATGATTATTCTGTGCCAGCAATCTTGGTACATACATTTGAAGTTGTCTATCAAGGTAGTCCAGGTCAGCTGGTCAGTTAATCTTCTGTATAACATTATAAATAGAGCCTTACTGTAAACTAAACATTGTCCATAATTTTCACCATTATTATATATGGATTATTTGAAAATATTTTAGAATCAGTAGAAGAAAAGATTTAGCTTCCATTTAAGATCACTATTTTTGTTGTAGGTCTACACAAAGGAGCAAGCCAGGACCCGCTGTACTTGCTTATGAGATCGGCTGTACCTCTGGGGCTCTCCTCTTCTGTAGCAGCTTAACTTAGCCTCCCCCCCCAGGCCACCTCAAGTCAACTCTACTACTCGTGTTATTGAGTATTTGCATTTGTGTAATTTGGCAATTGGCCACTTTTTCCTGGTTATGTTGTTTTGGCATAGAAAGTTGTCAAGTGACTAAGTTGGCGGGAATTTGATGCGTCATAACATGCCGGTCTGTCACTTAAAGTTAATATGTTCTGCCATGTGCGGCATTGTTGACAAATCACACCGAATATTTGCTTAAGGCCTTGAAGGTGCACTAAGAAACTTTTCTAGCGGTCTCCATGGAGATATTATAGCATTGTGAGGATTGCTTCACAGTACAACATGAATCTTATAGTATCTTTATGGAGACAAACAGGTAACACCAAGGTACAGTTCAGATCTGCGTAGAGGAGAACCAGCTCACAGTAGGATTATACGTTTATGGTATTTTTTTTAAGCAATAACTCCTTAAATTGAAAATACGTTTAATGCTTTTCAGTGGATCATTCCAGGAAAAGTAATGACATCTTTGTGAAGACAAGCAGGTGGCGGACTCCCCCACCAGAAAGGTTATATAGTACACCTTTAAAGGCCCTATATTATGCAAAACTGACTCCTGGGCTTTAGGCCATGTTATAATGCTCTTATCTCATCAAAAACATACCTGGAGTTGTGTTTTGTTACATTCACACATGTTTGAGTAACCCTTTGTTATTGCTCTGTCTACATCTCTAAAACTCAAAATACTCTGTTCCTCCTTGTGATGTCATGTAGTGGTAGTTTTCAAGTTAACAGCTACCGTTTACCTTTAGTTGAGTAGAGACTAGAAATTCCAGGAAATTCAATCCAAATGATTCTAGTGAAGGTGTATGGAGTTTAACAAAACAAAACTTGGAGCGCGTCCTATTACCTCATGACATCACAAGGTGGAACAGAGGGTTTAATGTTCTAGAGAACAACTCAGCCTAAATATGCAACCCCAGCTGTGTTTTTGATGCGGAAACAACATTATAACATAGAACATAAAATGGCATAATATAGGCCCTTTAAGTGAAAATTGTATTGGAAAACCTTTGAAACGAAGCTCTTTTTAAACAGCGTCTGTCAAATCATTAGTCACTTAGTTTTGCTGACTCTTGTGTCCTTGTTTGCTAATACATTTCTTTCCCATTTGCATCCATTAGTAGAATCCCTCCCTGAACAAGCTGCAGCCGGTGCACTCACTGTACTTCCACCACATTAGCAAAAAAACGGTCAGGGCCTTGAGATTGTCTACACCGCCTGGAGGAAGTGGGGCAAGTGAGAGCCTGATTGAGGGATCAGGTCGGACAGGAGACTGGCGGGAGGGTTTGTGAGGAGAGTTTTGGGAGAAGGGCTAGAGAATCTCTAGTTGGGGGCCAGGGGTCAGACCCTCGGGCGCCTGAAAGAGAGATCGGATACACAGCTGTCTGTTTATGTCTTAAGCGAAGAGAGTTAGCAAAACGTACTTGAACCAGTAAACAGCTTCAAATGTACTTTTAATGAGGCAGCTGTGATGGTCTGCTCTATGACGGTTCCATAAGTGCCCTGGGTGCTCCTTAGGTATTAGTAGTAATGAGTCTATTAAGATGTATGCAGCTCTGTAATCCCCTATGCTCATTAGACAGAATGCCCTTTCCTATCTGTGCATCCTCCTCTCTCCATACAGCCCATAGCCCTGCCTTCTGTGTTTTGTCAAAACTAATGACTCGTCCTCTTCCCATAACGGGACACCCCCCCTTTGGCTTTGTGGCATTGTTTCCCATTATCTAAAACATTTCATTATCATTTGTCAAATCTCACCTGCTGGATATCCCCCCCTCCCTCTTTCATCCTCCAAAAAGCTGCTCTGATGTTGTTCCAATCTTATGAAAAAAACACCAAAACAGCCCTGAAGCTTTCGAAAACTCCTTCCACTCTCATCCTGCAACAATCAACCCGTTTCATGCCAAATACCTCCGTGTAACCACAAGCTTTTGTCGGTCTCACATTGCAGACTGGCAGCTCTCACCTCCCTGCATACACCCTCAGTCTGGGTTTCACCTTTCCACCACAGCGCCACCTCAACCATCATTCAAGAACAGAATACTGGACTCAAAACGAAATTAGTTTGAGTCGCAAAGGCTGCATTTATGTATGTAATAGAATGTCCCCTGCAAAGTCCTCTTCAATATTCTGTCTTTTTTTTTTTTTTTTTTTAGAAACATCTTGTAGTTTAGACCTCTATAAACATGCTCTGAAATGCAAGGGATTTTTTTTTTATTAGTTTATCAGTTCATATTTCTGTCCTAGTTTAGTTTAGTCTTTATTTGAAGGGACTCTGTACAGAGACATAAAAACAGATTATATTTAAATAGCTGGTTTCCATCTACATTCCCTCTCACAAGTGTTAATGCTCCTGGAGTTGTTTACAGTGTGAACAGAGTCCTTTTTAAAAAGATATTGCAGATCAAATCTCAGTTATTTTTTTCCCCAGAATCGCTCAGTCCTAGTGCAAAGTGTGAAAACGGTGCTTTGTGTTTCCCAAGCAATCAGACCGGCACAAAGACAGTACCTCTCCAGTCAGACCTTGAACCTCCAGGAAGCAGGTCAGTGGACTGTGGAGGGAACAGGCCCAGCTGTGAGGAAGTGTCTCCATGTTCTGGCCAGTGGCAACAGAAACAACGCTGGGGGCAAAGAAGAAGTCTCCCGGTGTGTTGGTGGAGACTCCAGCAAAGTATTGATTTTCTATATCAGGATATTCAAAGAGTGAATAAATATGAATCTTATGTAAGGTTTAAAGGGCTGGAGTTTGGGGAATAGTTTAATGTGAAGAAGTAAGTAGCTAAAGCAGTTATTGAATGTGAATTAGAATTAGGCACGGTTAGTTGATTCGTTTTAGCTACAGTTGAAATATGTTTTTAAAAGATGTGGTACCTGTGTTAAAGCTGCATTGTGTAACTTTTCTGGTGGAGGGTCAGTCAAATGCTTTTCTCCATGGAGATGTCATTGCTTTGTCTGAAATGTTTCGCCGTATGGTATTAAACCTTTCTATCTTCATGGAAACCAAACTAGACTAGAAGTTACAGGTCAGATCTGTGGCGAGGCAACCCTGCACACGGTCATAATAGGTATTTTTTAGCTATAAAACCACTGGCAATTTAATAAATATAAAGTAATTTAATGTCATCCATAGAAACAAGCAGGTGATGGACCTTTAACCAAAAACTTTAAGTAGGATAGCTGGTAAAAATATAC
This sequence comes from Taenioides sp. WSHXM2023, assembly GCA_029959045.1. Taxonomy (NCBI): domain Eukaryota; kingdom Metazoa; phylum Chordata; class Actinopteri; order Gobiiformes; family Gobiidae; genus Taenioides; species Taenioides sp. WSHXM2023. The sequence continues at coordinate 14,703,038 of CM057101.1, read as the reverse complement.
AGGTTTTAACTTACAGCTTATAACCTTTTTAATAGAACTTTTCTGCTGGTGTGTAGCTTCATAATGATAAACACAACATACGCTAGTGTTTGCTTAGGCACTGTTATTGTAAAACAGATATTGCTTGTAGTTAATGTGTAGTTTATGTACACATATTCAAAGTGGTTTTCAGCCCTGTTTAGTGAAGGAGAAATGAGTCTTACAGCAGATGGGGAAGATAGCACTTGGCTTGTTGGGGTTTGTTTTGACTTGGTTTCTTTGTTCTTTAGTGATTAATCTCTTCCATCCGCCATCAGGACAGACTAAACAATCTTTGAAGATGGTCTATGCAGGTACCAAAAAAGATGAGCGAAAAGGGGGCACGGAAATACCCCATTCCTATCTTGTTACTACCTACCTAGACCAGCCCACCAAGGAAGAACAGGAACAGCTATATCTCATAACACCTGGCCTGCTCCCTTCATGGTGTTTTGACAGTTAATGTCTTGCCAATCATTATCATAGCTTTGGTGTCAGTGAATCAGCATGTAAAATTTAACTGCTTTTCCATTACATTCTTGAATATCATATGTAATCGTATCACCCCTAAACAAAGCATCTTTTTGTTATAAATGCTCTCATCATTTTGAATAGATGAGGTCACGTTGGCTCATAAAGACATCACTCCGTACATAATTTCACTGGCCCACCCAGCCCCTCTGCAGAAATGCTGTTTACGAGCATGTTGCTTCGCCTGTCAAGCTCCCATGTTATAATGTTTTTACCAGGGATTACCACGCTTTGCTGAGATTCACTTTACAACACTCCACGACTCAGTTCTCTGGCTTATTATTTTCCTTTTGCAGCGATGACTCGAAGGCAGACAAGCTGCTTAAAATCTGAGTTGGGAAACATTGGCACATGCTGGCTGGTGAGGGGCCCGCGAGAGGGTTGGGTGTAGTGGACCACCCCTGAAGGAACTAGATCAAGTGTTCAAGTAGTTAGCCTAGGCCAGAGCTATGGGACAGATGGAGCTCTGTTGACAGGTTGCTAATTGTTTGTCCTCTCATTGTGTTAAAGCAGAACCAGGCCGCTACATTCGGACATTATCGACTGCGATGAAGCTGATTACAGATGGCCTCAGGCTTGCGGCGTACAATTCACACAGTCTTTCACTACGGTTAGATGTGTGATAATGAGAAGGCCCTTTAGATGACTTGATTACATGTGGTTTCCAGGATGAGGCTTGGTTTACTAAGTTGTTTTTCTCAGGCGTTTGTGGGCTAGCTGTGGTTTGTTTGGTTGTCTTTAAAGCCTGTGTGGTTGTGGCTCAGATTTGTTTGCATCCGAGTGTGGTCTTCGTTATATGTATGTGAATCTGTCAGCGTCTATGTGCTGTATGATTGAAGGCGGGGTTCTGTTTACAGAGTGGCTCCCAAAAGAGTCTACATCTCTGACCCTCACATTCCTGAAGCACCACTAATCACCTCCGTGTGCCGCTGGCTGAAGACAAACCCCTTTCCGCCGTTGTGTTTCCCCAGGTTTTTCTCTCACCCCTTCTCTTCTCGCTCCATCACACCTCTTCTACTTCCACATCTCCTGGACTGTGCACTTTGGCCCACTTTAGCCTGATGGCGTATTGATCTGACATTATATGACCTTAAACCATTGAACAGCTCCAGTCAGCCGGGCCTGTTGTCATTTTTATTTCTTTTTCGGAGTGAGCTCATTCTGGGCTGTGGTCATAGATGTGTAAATTAGAACCAGAACAGTTTCTCTCTCCTCCCTCCTCCCCTTTTTTCTTCGCCCCGACTTCTTTCACTCCATCTCTTTTCACGATTTGAAAAAGCATTCCTGCGTTGAGTGTGGGTGCGTTGCAGAGTGCCAGAGCTGGTCCCCTCTCAGGCCTCTGTTGGCATGGTCCTCTTTTGACAATATCTTGGCCAGGTGCAGGCTCACAGCTGCCTGACAGATGAACTGGAGGTGCCTTGTTGTGTAGACTGTTTAAATGCCGTTGTGAAGTGCACAAGTTGTAGCAAGATGTGTGCAAAGTTTACCAACACTGTAGCCAACAGTTAACTGTTACCTAAGAATGAAAATGAAAGTCAAAAGAATTATTGACATCTAAATTACTGTAGCAAGTTACGACTTGTTATTACGACACGGGTACAAATATGATTGATGAGTGACAATCATGTCAAGAATGTAGCCACAACAACAACACAATGAAATCGGATATATTAGAAATGTTTTAAATACAATAGCCTTATTGTATTTAAATCCTATTAAATAGATGTGATGGCAGCAGCAGGTGAAGATCCTGAGCATAGATAAATATTTATAGAAATGTTCTATACAAAAGAATACATGATCTTCAGAATACACAGAAGCCATTACATTGTAATGTGTGATCTTAAGTGAACTGCTTTTGTCTGACATCAGAGGCATTGGCATCCCCTGGACCATAAAGTGTGCAGTTTACCTCACAGCCCTGTGTGAGCTCCATTAGACAGATGTCTGCATGCTCTGAAAATGATCTACCCGTAACCACAGAACAGACCATTACTGTGGAATCACTTTATGACATCCTTGTCAATACCAACATATTGATTATTACAGAGAGCTGGTCTGGAGGTAAGAATTACTCAAAGAAAAAGGGGCAAATGAGTTGTGCCTTTCAAGAACAAAATTTGGTGATTTACTTTCAAATGTCATATGGGGGTTTTCTATGTGTGTTTTAATGCAAATGTAATTACATATAAAAAGTGAAATACGTGCATTTTTGGTCATATATCATTGAGTAGAGTTATATTGTCAGTTATTTTGAGTATCCAGGAATGAAGGCTTTTGCATTAACCACATTTATCTTAGATACTAACAAAGTCAATTTTATCAAGTACATGTATGAGTCGTTTGGATATTTTATGAAGAAAAAAAGGAGATGAACTATAGATGAACTGCACTATATCTATATAGGCCTCCAACAAGGCACCATACACATAGATAAAGGGATTACGAGATTTAGAGATATGGAGGTCCTTCTAGTTCTTGGAAATTAAACCATATTACTACACTTAACTCATGTGCAAAAAGTTAATATTTTAGTGTTTTTATTCATCCCCTTACCTACTAATGCTTACCTGCCTGACTGAAGTTTGCACTCATAGTCAGAGTCCGCCCTATCTGCCCCTGCTTTCTGCTGACGTCACAACTTTTCACTATCTCTCCTGCAACGTGCTTCCCTCTTACTCGCCTTCCAACATTTCCTCACTCTCCTGTCTATGGAAGTAGTCCTGGCCTTTTATCTGTGTTTTGTCTTTCAAGCAGGGCAGGGTGACTTAAAATACAAAGGTCGAGTGGGGAACAGCTTTTAAACACTCCCTATTGCAACCACTAGACCTTAGTCTTGGTTATCAGTGCAGTAATGTAGAAAATCTAACTTATAAAACGCATGGGAGCACAGGTGTTACGGCTGTGTAGTTGAATGGTTTTGTGTGTCATGTTTGAATTTTTGTGTGTTTTGGCCTGGTTTTCAGCATGTATCCTGCAGATTTGTCACGTAGTTGGAGAGATTCCCTGGCTGGGACAGTGTGTGGGAGCGTTCCAGCCAACCAGCAGAGGCCTGGGGTTAGACAGAGAGAGGGAGAGGGAGAGAACGAGGGGTGGGGTTAATGATTAGTCCCATGTTCTGGTTGCATTCCATGGGGTGACAAGGGGACATGGGATAGAGGACAGGGGACGATTTAACATGTTTCACAATAAACAAAACAAGATACTGGATTTATATTAAGATTTACTTTGAAACACCAGGATAAGTTGGCAGGACAGCAAGTTCTTTGAAATGGTTCAGACCTTGACCCGCTAGAGGAGCACACGATGCTGGTTTGTTTTAATTAGTCAACAGCTAGAACCTTTGTGAGCCCGTATGTAGGGCAAAAAGGAACAGCGCTTCGTTCCATTCAAACGGTTTATCAACAGAATCAAATTAATCAGTGACTGCAAACCCAGAGACTGATTTCCTAGTAGTGTAAATGCTGTTTCACTACTCAGAAACAAAAACAGTGCAATAACATTTTGTGGTTTAACAAAAACTTTTAACTTTTCTGGTGGAGGGTCCGTCACCAACTTGTTTCTATGGATATGTCATTGCTATGCCTGGAATGTTCCACAGTGGGACATTAAACAGCTCTACCTTGCATTTATTAAATTATAGATGGTTTTATAGCTACAAAATATCTATTATCTATGACTGTGAGTAGGGTTGCCTCTCCACAGATCTGACCTGTTACTTGGTCAGGTTTGAGCTCCATGAAGATCAAAAGGTTTAATACCATACTGTGAAAAATTCCATACAAAGCAATAACCTCGCCATGAAGAAAAGCATTTGACGGACTCTCCACCAGAAAAGTTACACAATGTACCTTTAAGGAAGCATAACCAGACAACCATTCAAAATCACATTACATTACACTAACATTACTTTTGATGTTCTTTGTGGGCCATTATAGAAGGCTCTTTAGGGCCATTGAACCAAAAGTGATTAATGAAACCAATACTTTGTCTCATAACTTGCTCCTTCATCTTCTTAATTGTCCACATTGTCCATCTGGTCAGACTCCTTTTGGTTAAATCAGCTATGTGAGGAATGCCTGATCCCCAGGGAACCTAGACATCTCGACTGGCGCTCATTAAATGCCCCTGTTCACGTTTCATCTCGCGCCAACGCTCTGGTGGGACAGAAGAAGACCTCCTTTATGTTCTACCCCCATCACCTCTAATTTGATTTTTTTCATGCTTCAAAGGCTTAAAATTTGTCAAACCATCTTTTGTTTTTTTTTTGCCCCATCTCACCAGCCTCCATCCCATTCTTCGCATGTGAGCTGAAAGCAGTGAAAGCATACAGACGTGGATTCTTCTGTGGAGACACGAGTATCACCTATCCATACATAGAAAGAGAGGCCATTCCCGACAGTCTGCTGATTGCTGGCGGCATTGCTATCACAGGTCTTACAGTGAGTAACATTAATTTTTATAGAGCTATAAAAATACTTTCATTATAACCGCAAATATACTGATGTTTGAGAACTGGTTTTGCAATAATTCGTTTAACATGTTTTAACTTCCTTTTCAGATAGCGCTGGGCGAATGTTTTAGGGTCAGATTCAGAGGTGTACACTCACGGGCCTTTGTTCGAAACCGATATGTGTCGTGTCTATATAAGGAGCTGGGGAGCTTCCTGTTTGGCTGTTGCATTGGTCAGTCCCTCACTAACATGGCCAAGCTGAGTGTGGGAAGACTGCGCCCAAACTTTCTGTCAGTGTGTAACATCACCTACTCGTCCATAAACTGCACACCAGGTAGTTACATCGCTGTGGCCCCATGTCGGCAAAACAACACCAAGCTGGTGGAGGAAGCCAGGTTAGTCTTTATACAGTGTATTTGATTTAATAAACACTTAATGCACTAAGGGCGAGCCTTATAGTGGACGGACCAATTCTGTTAATATGTAAATCATTGAATTTCTCTTACAGGAAGTCCTTCTTTTCGGGCCATGCGTCATTTGCCATGTACACCATGATGTATCTAGCAGTAAGTATCTTCTAGAACCACTCAGCATAGCATTTGTCTAATCCTGCGTTCAAACTTTAAGTAGTGCTTAAACAGGACTCAAAATCAGCAACCCTAGTAAGAAATGTCCAAAATCCAATGAAACAACATTGAAATGCACTATGTTCCTTTTCTAGCGGAGGGTGTGCCACTTGCTAGTCTCTATGGAGATGTTAGAGCTTTGCGTGGAATGTTCCGCAGTATACCAATTAAAGTAATCTATCTCCATGGAGAAAAACAGGCGACACCACAAGGCAAGTTATAAGTCAGATCTGTGCTCATAGTAAGAACGTTTTTAGCATTTAAAATATCTGTAATTGAATAGATGCAAGATGGACAACTTTAATTCCATAATTTGGAACATTCTCGGCAAAGCAATAACAATACCATGGAGACAAGCAGGTGGCAGATCCCTCACCAGAAAGCTTACAGAGTGCACTTTTAGATATTGTGCTATGCTAATTAACGGTAATCACATTTTGAACATTTGTAATAAAAAACACTTCGTATTTATTGAAGACAGCTCAGGACCCTTGAGGCCCTGGACGCTGTGCGCAATGATTAACCAGATAAACTAATTACACATGCACAAACACGCTGACAAAGATATGCAACTGGTAAAGACATTCACACGTCCCTGATGGAGAGGGAGGAGAACTTTGAGAGCGGCCAAATCTCTAAAGGCCCCGTTTCTACTTTTGAGCTTAAAAGAAGCAACGCAGAGAGAGACAGAGACGAGGGAGTTAAAGAATGGAGAATGTTTTTCCACTGGGAACATGAATAGTTGAAGAGACTGGGCAGACAGAGGAGGCCTTGTTGTGGATCTCATTTAGCACAGAGAGAGAGGGAGGAAAGAAAGAGAGAAAGAGAGGAGGGGGGGGGGCATGCTGAGAGATCGACAGACTTCTTTCAGTGTGAGACCCCCCCAAAAACTCTTCATCTTTCTTCTTTTGCTCCGAGTCGGCACTGCCCAGTAATCATCGCTACATTGTGCTGCAGAAATGACAGTTAGAGGGAGACAAAAGGACATTATTATCCAGATAATGTCCACATTCCTCTCTCTCTCGTTCTGGGGTCCACATACTGATTGAAATGGAGGATGTGAGCGGGATTCAGTAACAGTAAGTAACAGTGATACGGACCAAATATTATGTTAATAGTGAAAGAGAGATGCCAAAATAGAGGCCAGTGCCAATGACATCTGCTGCATTGGATGTGGAGAAAGAATTAAGATTAATTTAAAAGAAATTTAAAAGCGTAATTTTTATTTGGTATAAACAAAGATTGTGTGCTCATTGCCATACTGCTCATCTGTTACCATTGGGTTTGTGCAATTAATTCATTCTTAACCTTTGAATACCCCCAGATTTTTGTGGTGTTATTATTATTATTATAGTAGCCAAGAAGAGAAGGTTTTTCAGTATTGGGACATAGTTTTTTTGGGTCTTTTGTTTTTTGCAACTTTTGGACCGCGTAATTTACAATTTTATGAAACTTTCTGAAAGCCACAAATTGAGGAGTTGAAAATAGTCTTGTGTTGACACAAATCATGATACTGAAATAACAAACTTGATACCAATTTCAATACCAAAATAGCAATGAAAAAACACTTTTTTAGAATACAATGTAATTATCAACCCAAAATAACAGTAGTTTCTAGAGTATTACCAAGTGGTCTTATACTACTGAAATTGCTCAACACTATTCTAAAACTATAGTGATACTTCCTCAAATGAGTGTCTTGGGTCATTACTACTACAACACTTATCCTATACCATTTGACTGGTTCGATGACGCATATTTGATGGTGGTAGAAATATAAAGAAAATCATGAAAATCAAATAAATAATATTGAATTGCTAAATGAACATGTTAATAAGAAAGAAGGAAAGATATAAGACTGAGGCATGATTAATGGAATAAAAGTGGGATGACAAATTATAGGTCAAATGAAATGCTTAAGAGAGTAAGAGTCATATTATGGACATGTACAATGTACATATTTAAAGGTGCATTACGGAACTTTTCTGGTGGAGGGTCCATCACCTGCTTTTCTTCATGAAGATTGCTTTGTTTAGAATGTTTCACGGTAGAGATTAAACCTATTCACAGAGAGACTTATTGTATTTTTGAGCAACACAAACACCCGTAATGAATAAATGCTAGATAGATATGTTTAATGTCATACCATGGAACATTCAAGGCAAAGCAGTAACATCTCCAAGCATGTGACACTCCCTCCACCAGAAAAGTTGCACAAAGCTCCATTAATTGTACTTGTAATTTTGTGCACATTTGGCCTATTTCAGAAAAAAATGAAACAAAAATTACAAAAAAAAAAAGAAATGTAAAAAAAGCCATGGCATGGAGTGAATCCAAGGCACAAAAGTCCAAAACAGACTGAAGAAAGACAAAGCTCTCCTTGTCTGTGACAGGTTTCTTCTCCCTCTGCATGAACACCACAATTCTCCTCAGCCCAGAGCAAGCACACACACACACTGTTGCATGCAAGTCTTTCAACCGCCTGTAGTGTGTAGCCTGGAGCCGTTAGCATGTCAGACTTGTATGTACACGCCACCCGGACTGTGGCCAGCTGCTTCGTTTTAATGCAGGAAGAGTGACACCTGCTCGCTAAAGGTACAGCACATTATAGGAATGTGGACCATGCGCTCCCCAGAGACTGACCGCCCCGAAGCCCCCGGCCGCCTCATAAAAGTCCACTACATGTGCAGCCATCACCCCCTGACCTCATTTTACAGCGCCACAGCTACACGAGCACAATGCTGATGCAGGAGACAGCCAGGGATGGACAAAGGCAGGAAATGGCCTAAAGATAGCATTAATGGAGTCACGTCGACCATTTTCCATAAGCAGAGAACAAAGGATCCAAATCTGTCCTGAAGTCATGTACCAATTAAAAATAAAATGTCTACTTTAAAGGTCATGAATTAAAAAATAGACTTTTGTGAGCTTTAAGCCATGTTAAAATGTTGTTACCTCCTCAAAAACATGCCTAGAGTTGTGTTTTGTTTCATTCACACATGTTTGAGTAATCCTTTATAATTAGTCTATCATCTCCACCTCCCATCTCCACAGCTCAAAATGCACTGTTCCACCTTGTGATGTCATGAAGCAGTACTTTTCAAATAAAGGTGTATAGAGTTTAAAAGCACAGTGGAGCACTTCCTGTATTACCACATGACATCACAAGGTGGAACAGCGTGTTTTCTGTTTGAGAGAATAACTCAGCCTAAATATGCAGAGGTTGAAAAACAGCATTTGGCTCATTTGCTAAAGTAAAATAAATGTGGTAAACTGCATTACATTTTCTTTCTAATCAAATGTAATATTTTACTTGTGTTTTGCAGTTCTATTTACAAGCTCGGTTGTCATGGCGAGGAGCCCGACTGTTGCGGCCGCTGATTCAGTTCCTGTTGGTGATGATCGCCATCTACACCGGTCTGAGCCGCATCTCCGACTACAGACACCACCCCACCGACGTGCTCACCGGCTTCATCCAGGGGGGTCTCACCGCATACTGGGTGGTACGTTCCAAATCACTGTTCGCTATTCTTGATAAATACTACATATCTTGGTATTGTCCTAATCTCCATTGGTATAAACAATGATTGACAGGATGTGGTCTGTGTATACACTTCTTCTAAGTGTGTTTCCTTCCCTTTAGGCGTTCTACATCTCCTCCATGTTTAAACCTTGTGCTCGTCCAGACCTGTCGCCCACCTGCATGTCTTTGGAGAGCCCCCTGTCCAGCCAACAAACTGTCTGTTAGCACCGACTTAACAATCGTCCAAGCACAGTAAAGACAGATGGACTACAACACTGAGTTTTCAGAAAAGGGAATCTCTATGGAAGAAGAAGAAGGAAGAAGAAGAAGAAGAAGCAATCTAATCCAACACACAAACACAGGAACCTAAATCACATGTGAACCACAAAGCACACTCGACTGCAAGTCTGACCCGTCCAGTGAAACAAACTGCATAGCTCTATTTCAGATTTTTATATGAAAACATGTATTTTTGAGAGGACTTGTAGAAGCTGCTAATGTTAATAGTTTATGTTTTCCTTTGTGATGGAGGTCAGTGTAAGCCCTCGTAAACCCCACTGGTATTTCCTTGTTGTTGGTGGAGACAAGAGGACGACATTTGGCGCTTTCCTGGAAACATCCCAGAGTCATGTGACCAGCTATAATGAGGAAATGTCCAGATGTGTCCAACTCTGGATCAACAAATCCTGCTCTCTGACACCATCTTTAATCACTATAACTAAACTCTAGCTTGTTTATAAGGAATTAATGTTTATTTTCGTCTACTGTTTTGTTCTAACCACTTTTCCTTGTGTCAGAGGAGGATGTTTGACTGAATTAGTGAACCTTGACCTTTGCTCCAGACTCCTGTCTCCTGACCTGCACCTTGATTTATGCCACTCTTAACAGGGGAACCCTCTTCTCCTGTGCCTCTTATAATTAGCACTTGAAAGTACATAATGCAAACTAATTATAATCAGTATAATGTATTTTATCACACGTTGAATAATCAGTGTTTGTCAATGGCAAACTTATACACTATGTTTTTTGAATGATAATTATTCAATTGAATGTAAATATGTATGTCATTTTGAAAACCACAAATTCAAAAGTATTAGTTCTTGTTCGGACAGTTTTACATGTGTTTATTTACATTTGTTGATCAGGTACGAAGATTATTTTTTCAATAGTTTATGTTGTAACTACTAGACTGAGCCACAGTTATTATATCTGAAAGCTATATTTTTGTGTTTGTAGTTATTATTATTGTATTTCGTCTGTGAACGCCACTAAGGCACAAATAACCACTGTACTCAAAAAACCAAACCAATAAATGAATGTTGAATATTTGTAAAGGGCTATTTTTGGATTGTAAGGAATGTTACTGTCAGTTTATCAGTAGCACTTGTTTCAACTACAGTAATGGTATGGTATTAACATTAAGCAGGTAATAACTGGCAATAACTAATGGAAACACAACACATCTGTCAATCAATTTAATTTCACAGTAATATGGTTAATCTTAATCCCAAATGGGTTTGGCATTAATCCCTCAGTTGCTATCATTACTGGATGCCAATTCTATACAATCATCAACTACTGCATTGAAGGGCCCATTATACGCTATTTTCTGATCACTCAAACGTGTGAATGACAAAAGACAACTCAAATAAATGTTTTTTTATGAGGAAATTTTAATAAAAATAAAACAAGATTTAAATTTAATTAAGTTAAATTACAAAACCTATAAGATAAATTATATGTATCTGGGCCCTTTCCGCCGTTGTTAATTTTATTTAAATGAGTTTTGCATGAGGAATTGTGACGGAAGACCAAATATAAACACTGACATAAATGATTTAACCTTTGTCTACCACTCCAGCACTCCTCCATTTTTCTTTTATTTCTTGGGCTATTTTTCTTCTCCTTCACGCCCCTTCCTCGCTCTGGCCTTTTCCTGCTCTCCGGCCCTTTTGGAGTGCACTGAAGCATGATGGGATGTTTTAGGGGGTCATGCTACCATGGAGATGCTAAGTCCGATACAGATTAGGGCATCTAAGGTTTTTTTTTTTTCTCTCCTTTGCTGAACTGCTTCCAGGTGGTGAGAGAAGAATGAAAAACAGAAGAAGAAGAAGCAGGAGCCGTAATGGCCGCCGCTGTTATGTTAAAGGAGAGGACTGGGTTGTGTGCAGTGTGAGTGGTGAACAGTTGGCAGAGCAGATGGGAGGGCGTGGGGCTACAGGGTGGGAAGAATGTGATTGTGGTTTTGAGGCATATTTTGTTTCATAATACAGTAACTAAGGAGACGTGTTTGATTGTAGGGCGATGTCATATTCGTGAGACAGACATACTGGGGCTGACAGGTGTGTCTGGGTTCAGTAGAAGTAATAATAAGAGACTATAGGACTAGCGAATGATGAAGTCTTTGTTGTTATAGGCAGTAGTAGCAGAGGAAAATGACAGTTAGAAATGGGAAGTGTAAGTTAGAGGTGTGTCAAAAAATGGATAATATTGCAGTTGTTATTCTGAAGTTATGCAAAATAAGATGATTAATAGCAACTATAGTAAAAAAACATTAAAAATGTCTGCACAAAGAGTGGATTAAAAATTAAAAAAAAATTGCAGAGTAACCTTACAGAGTAACCTTACAAATAAATCAACTAAGCAAGACCATTTACAAGGTAATTTTAGCACATTTCTGACTGAATACTGTCATCGGGATAATAATACAAAGAAAAATATATTTATTTTACACCCTTAAGTAATAATGTGACACCATTAACTGAATATTGATGTTTGATTTTGGGATTAGCCGGTGTGACAGGTTTGTATATCTCTTGCCATAGTCTGGTGTTGCGTTCACTGACATCTGCACACGTCTGGCCTCTGCTCTGAGCTAACCCATAGTCTAACCTGATGTCTCATTTACCCTACAGCCTGCCCCCAGCCCCTCTGCCCCATGAGGAAGTGTTCAGGGGTCACTGGCACAGGACCACCGTGCTGTGTGTTCACATTACCCAAGGCTAAGCAGAAGAGAGTCTGTGTTTACTCAGAGCACACACAAGGTTCAGCAGCGAGGCCACGCAAAGGAACAGATATTTGAAGATATTTGAACTCCTCTCATAACCAGGTGAAAGCCTTTACTAGTACTGTTCAGTGTGAAAAAGACATATCCAAACATAGCAAGGTAAATTCAGTAATAGTAGGCCTGTCATAATAATTACTATATCAACTTACCGTTCAATATATGAGAGCTGGGGCAATATATTTTTAGGCTCAGTATTTATCGTGTACATTTTCTTTTCAATAATGGTGAGATTTTAGTTATTTTGGTATCAATAAGTAACTTCTATGGCTAATTATTTTTTCATTTTACTATTTATTTGCTGCAGTTCAGGCCTTTAAATGAGATTGTCAATAATAACATAATAATAATAACACAAAATAATGCTTCATAAAGTTTAAATATGATTGTTATACTTCTCTGTAGCAACATATCGTGCTTCAATATTTGTTATTGTGACAGGCCTAAGTAATAGTCGTGTAAAGTTAATATTGGCATGTAGTTGCTATAATTTTAGTTATAGTAGTAGTCGTAGTAGTAGTAGTAGTAATCGTAGTAATATCATAGAAGGAGAAATAGTAATAGCAGCAATGGTCTGGTTGTTTAGCTGTAAATACAGGAAAGGCTTGTTTGAGGTGCAAAGTAGTAGTAGTAGTAGTAGTAGTAGTAGTTGTGACATAGGCATTAGAATTAGAAATGTTATGTTCCTAGTTATATATAAAAAATAACTTTCCTTCATTCTTTCAGAGCAGAGGGAATTCCTGTGAAAATAGCTCCTTCACCTGCATGTGTCTTCAGCAAAGGACATCTGTTATTTTTTTTCATTTAAGATAAAATCAGGACAGTTGCAGCCAAGACAAATTCCTCTCACTTAACTCTTGCTTGTCAGTTATCTCAAACAAAAGGCTATTATGAAGCACTTTTTAAATCATATCTACTATAATTCAAAATTACTCGTTTCATGAAGTTTGAGGAATATGCATATGTACAAAGTTATAGCACTGTGTAAGTATAGAGGTGGGTAATATATCAAAACATCATTATGAAATTGTTGTTTTACAGATACGCAAAATTAGACCATTTAGTGTGTTGTTGTCTACTCTATAATAAAATAAAGACTATTTAAAGGCTACAAAAAAAAAAAAAAAAAAAAAGAATCTATTTCAGTACTTCCAACTCCTTTTAAATAAGAAAAAATATGTGAAATATATGTTAAGTGTACTGGATACATGTATACTTACTTTTTGTGCTGTACTTCATTAATCTAAAATAAAGTACTTCTGGCTGAAACAAATAAATACAATAAATTGATGTGATATTTGGACCTCATCCAAGGCCATGATCATGAGCTGTTGGATTGTGAAAAAAAAAAAAAAATCTAATTATAATTAGAGTGGAAAAAATGAATAAAAATCTATCAGTTATTATTTATATTTTTAGCCAATATTGTACAGCCCTATTATAAACCATAATGAACACAGTCTGAGCAACTTGGCCTGGTATCCACCTGTAGCTTCTAGAATTAAAAGGAATTAATAGGCTCTTTAGTACGCCCTAGCTTAAGCAAACTACTCAATTTCCCTACTTTGCATATTTTTTAAAACTGCCAATGACAGCGAATGAATGGGCGAGCTCCAGCGGTCACTTTGCAATGGACGCACAGTAGGTCTCCCTTAAAAGCCCATTTGCATGTTCCAAGCTAAATCTGCTCTCTCGGTCTTTCCTTGTCTCTTTAAGATTCAAATGTTCCGTGCCAAGTTGGTGTTTGAGTAGGCAAAAAAGAAAAGTCCAAGAACAAAAAAGAAAAGGGGGGTTGAGTGCTGGTTGGTGACTGTTTGCCATAGAAGGAAATTCCCAGTGAGCCTGTGTGGGCGTATATCTGTACATCGATTTGAATATGCAGCACCAAAACACCTGCATTCTTCTTGTATCAGCTGTTCAGAAGACGTAAACACATAGATAGTGAGTCATAAGCGAAGAGTACACAGTTTTCTTCATCTGATTAAGAATGTCAAGGATTATCACAAACTTTGACTGTGGTAGAGGCAGTTTGACAAAGGCGTTTTCGAGCATACCTACATAAAGAGTCTAGATCTTATCTTGCACACTTCTTTGGTACAGAATATCTTATTTAACAAAACGTACAATGTCAACTGCTAAAGCTACCGTAATGACTACTATCCATGAAGACGACATTGCTTATCTTATCTTAGAATAATCCACAATATAGCATTAACTTCAAACCTGCTTTTATTTCATGACCTATGTCTATTAATCGCTTCAAAACACCTTCAAAAACGTGGCGTGGTTATGTCATCGGACGGCTCTATGGAGATTGATTTGTTTAATGCTGTTTTGTGGATTATTTCAGACAAGGCATTAACATCTCCATGGAGACAAGCAGACAGCGTATCCTCCTCCAAGTTATAAAGAACACCTCTGACTATTTTCTACCATCACTACTTACTTCGAAGCCCAATCAATTTAAATTAATTATGTGTCAAAATATTCATTAAAATGCAAATAACATATCATTTTCTATGTTTCAAAATAGTAATTCACCACTTAAATTGAACATATTGCACTATTTTCTGATCTTTGTTATAATGTTGTTTCCTCATCATAAACATACCTGAAGCTTTGTTTTGTTTTGTTTCATTCGCACGTTAAACACACAAGTTCTTCTCTCAGACGGAAAACACTCCATCTTGTGATGTCATGTGGTAATACAGGAAGTGCTCCACTGGGTTTTTAAACTCCGTTCACCTTTGGATCATTTTAGCCCTGGAATTGCCAATCTCTACTGAACAAACGGTGAAAGGTATTTGTTAATGTTGTGTGAATGAAACAAAACACAACTCCAGGTATGTTCATTCTTCATACACATTCAACATTGTTTCATACTTCACAAGAGTCAATTTTATGTAATATAAGACCTTTAATACAAGAAAGTTTATTCAAAATCTGTTCACAAATGTACTTCAGTAACATATCTGTTCTTAGCAATGGTTTACCAAAGTTATGGATCACTAAATGCCCATATTTACATGTTTTGGAGGTCATCTGTTGTTTTGTCTTGAGCATAATGAAAACAGTTCCCCGATAAGACATGGCGCCATCATGTGTGACGGGTTTACTTTAGCACGCTAAATGTCGTCAGGTGGGACGACATTAGCGGCGTGTCCATACAGAAGATCAGATTGTTCAGCCATTGCTTTTCCCATATTCCACAGAGTAAATATTTGACCACGCATATTAACAATTACATTTCTGACTTAAATCATCCAATAAACCAGCGTTATCTTGTGTTGTAGACGAGACATGTGGCGAATGGAGATAGCAGTGTTTTGTTTTTGGTGTGCGGTCTGAAGGATGGGAGAAGCCTGCAGTGTGCCTGTTTGTGCTATAACTTATGGGCTGCTGAGGAACGCTGGAATGTAAAAACAAGATGTGGGGAGGAAAAACACTTACAAAGACCTGTGAGGTGTCAAAGATCACCGTAATGCAGTCAGAAGAGGTTAACATTGCAAAACTACCCCGAAAAGAAACAAAAGAAAACATAATCATGATTTTTTTGGGGTCTTAAAGGTCCTATATTACACAAAATGGATTCTTGTGAGGTTTAAGCCATGTTATAATGTTGTTACTTCACCAAAAACATACCTGGAGTTGTGTTTTGTTTCATTCACACATCTCCAAAGCTCAAAATGCTCTGTTCCACCTTGTGATGTCATGTAGTGGTAGTTTACAGTTACAGGTAGTTAACAGCTATCTTTTATGTTTAGTTCAGTAGAGATCGGAAATTCCAGGGCTGAAATTATGATGATGATTCCAGGGTAGGTGTGTGGATGTTAAAAACACAGAGGAGCACTTCCTGCAGTACCACGTGACATCACAAGGTGGAACAAAGGAGTGTTTTAGAGAAGAACTCAGCCTAAATATGCAGGGTTTGTGTGTGAACATGTGTGAATAAAACAAAACACAACTCTGGCTATGTTTATGATCAGGAAACAACATTTTATAATATTATAAAATAGTATATAATATGGGTCCTTTAATTAAAATCATGACTATTTGAACAATTATAGGCCTTATATGTACTGTTAATGTGTAGTGGAATAGACTTGACATCATGTTTTATTACACTTCACTACATATACTATTACATTACATCACATACACACCTCAAATAGCCTAAAAACTAAGCATTAATTCAAATCCATGAGTGACACAGCATCTTATTGGGTTGTTCCACAGCTGTTTCGTTTACTTTTTTATACTGTTTTTGCTAATGAATCTCTATAGACGGTAAGCTACATCTGGCTTTGACGTTGGATCACTAGCTGTATATTTTTTGGTCATTAGAACAAAAAGCTGTCCAAATACTCTACAGACTGTGAAATTAATGTAAAATAAACAGGCATGAGGAACAGTTGTACTTTTGGAGAGTTTGTTCTTGAGACTAGTATTGTAAATGCTATATTAGGTTTTTGGAGCCGCAGGGGTAGCAGCAGGTACATGTATTAGAGTACACTAACACTAGTTTTCTCTATAATGTATCAGGTCATATTTGCTAAAACAAAACAACCACAAGTTTGTTACACTGATCAAGTTTTTTTTTTTTTTTTTCTCTCTGGCTTAAACCCAAAATGCACAAATGTCTGATCTGAAAAACAGACAGAAGGTCCTGGGTAGAGGTCAAACTGTTTGGGTAAGGGAAGTATTAACTTTTCACAGTATTAGTAGAAGCAGAAGCAGTATCCAAGTAGCTCAAGTTAATGTAGTGGTGCAATAAGAAGAGGTATCAGACATAGTATCTGACATTGTTGTAAATGAAATAATAAAAGTTAGGTTCTAGCAACAGCTAGAGATAGATTGATATAGTGGTTGGCCAATATTTGCACTATTTAGCAGGTCAACTATGGGCTTTAAATCTCCAGCAGATGCCGATATTTTGTTTGGGCAAACTTGTTGCCTAAAGAATATGCATAAAGCTGAATTTGGACACTTAAATACAAAGAGATACTACACAAAATTTGACTACACTGCTCTCGTATCCAGTTTGTAGTAAGGAAGGATTATGGATGAGACTGTAGTAAATTTAAATTGCATAATTTGGCAGGAATGATCAAAATCTGCCCTGCGTATTGGCCTAAAAACATCGGTCATTGGTTTAATCCCTAGTAACAACATTAATAGGCTAGTATTAAAGGGATTTGTATGTTGGTAAGGGTAGAAATAAAAGTGATAGTTTTAGCAGTAGATCCTTGGTCAAAAACATATAATTTTTCAATTAATAATTTCACGCTATTAAAAAAAAAACAAAAACAAAAAAACAAAACATGATGCCAGTTTTATACACTGTATTTCCAGTATACGCCTTTTTTTTTTTTTTTTTTTTTTTTTTCCCAAAATTTCCCTCCAGTTGAATATAAAACACATTAAATATAATCATTTTCATACATGCAGTACACAGCCCCAGAAGAGTGCCTAGTGGGAGCAGAGCACAATTGGGGCCTATCTGTGGATGAGTGCTTTGTGTGGGTAAGTGTGATGATAGCCTGTGCCAATAGTTTAATAAGCACACAGCACACGTAGTATTCCTGTAATTCCTAGTTGTAAATGAGCTGAACAGGTGAGTAATTCATGTCTTTGTACAGACCTGAATCAGTGTAATTGGTAGTTCAGGTGCAGAGGACCAGATCAGAGCAGAGACTGTATTTTGGTACTTCCTAAAATAAATCATATCTGGGTCATTACATTTACTCTGTTACTACTTAATTTCATGTTCAAAATAGTGATATGTGCATGGTATTTTGCATGTTTAGTTATATACGGATGTAAAATAAATAAATGTCACACACAGTTAAGCTGCACTTTCCTCTTTTAGCTCAGTCTTTGCATAACTGATTATTGATTAGTGGATTGATTGAAACACATGTAATAATGATAAAATTAATGAATAAACATACATAAGTTTAATGCATAGACTGTATAAAGAAGTGTGACATCACCAATAGCGTTCAGCTCCAGTCAAATGAAGCTCACAAGGCTAGCAGTTATATGGGTGAATTTGGAGCCTAGTTCCATATTAGGACTAGGGATTGATTTACGTACAAAATAGTGAAATAAAAACGCCAGGATCATGTAGTGCGGGTTAGTACAAACATGTTAAGACCAAAATGAGGAGCCTGACAGCAGCAGTTACAGAGAGTTTTTCGCGTTTTTTCGATGGAGCCGAAAGTGCGCCCAGGGTCACTTCCTATTTCAAACATGGCGGCTACCATGTTAGCTATGTCGACTTATATACAGTATATGGTTTAATGTCATACTCCCATCACACCCCAGATAAGCAGATGGCAGACCCCTACCAGAAAAGTTACACAGTGCACTTTAAAATATTGGAGGCCCATTATGTGTTTACTTGTGAACAATTTTGGCTCCATACCACTAAACAAACTACGCCACCCCTGCAGTCGCCATTAGCCTGGTTAGCTTAGTGAAATGACATTGTCTTTGCTATTAGCTCTAACCTTGGGAGGTAAGTGATGCCTGGTGTCCTGTAATTATGGAGCTCTTCTTCCTGGTCATGGTGACAGGTGATGACGGCAGCAGAAAACTTGGTGAAGGAGATCTCGTGTTGGAACAAGAGGCATCATGAAAAAAGCATGAGACCGCCTGTCTAGACAACAGCTGTCTGGAGCTGGATGTGCACAAAACACTTTTACATCCCCGCTAGCAACATTCACACACTGTGATACTTAAAATGTAATAGTCACAACAATGACTTTCAAAGCACACAGTTGGCAGCACATGATAGTTTGTATAAAGCAATAAAATGAGTTGTCCCAAGTGAAAGATTGAATGAGCGATACAGACTTGTCACTACTTGATGAGGCTACTGTCCTCAGTATTCCGTCTAAGGCCCATAGTTAAAGGTAAGGCTCAGGTCACAGTGACAGAATAAGTGGAAGATGTAAGATTGCAGTTCTGAATTGTTAGTGCAAGTTAAATATTATAAAATTCAAGATATATATGTATTATCTCCTCCAAACACACCTGGAGTTGTGTTTTGTTTCATTCACACATGTTTGAGTAGTCCTTTATTATTAGTCTGTCTACATCTCTAAGCTCTGCTCTGTTTCACCTTGTGATGTCATGTAGTGGTAGTTTTCAAGTTCATTTCAGTTCAATTAACAGTTACCTTTCAGTAGAATGATTCACTGAAGGTGTAAGGAGTTTAAAAACACAGTGGAGCACATCCTGTGTTACCACATCACAAGGGGGAGGGTTTTCTGTTTGAGAACTCAGCCTAAATACGCAGGGTTTATGTATTAAACATGTGTGAATGAAACAAACACAACTCCTGGTGTGTTTGTGACAAGGACACATAATGAAGTAGATCAGAAAACAGCATCATTTAAAGTCACATTTAAAACAGTGACCATAAAATCTCCAGTGAAGTTATACTTTATTGTCTCTGTGGAGATTCCACCTTTGAATTTTACCCATCCTTATGGGAAACCCTCTCAGGAGCACAGGGACCCTTCTCCAGATCTCCAGCGCTAGGACTGGTCAACTGAGGACCAGCTTAGTTGGAGGATTTTAACTAATAATATCACTAATTGTACAATAGATGCAATACAAATAAATCCATGAAGTTATTGTGCCTGAGTACTTTTTTTACATTGCCTTTTCATTGCTGCATAAATCAAAGAGACATGTCTAAATCTGACACATAATTAGCGAGCTTCAGCGAATACAAAAACAGGTGGGACAAATCACTGCAAGGATGACCCCCAGACAATATTAAACCATCATTATTAACTTCAACTTGACAAACAGTATCCAAATGTGAACAAACTTTTCGACATTTGCTCCTCTTGTATTCGATGTGTTGGAGCTTGCAGGCTGTATTCCAGGTGAACGCTCTCTGCCTCGGTGATCTCGGCTTTGTTTATTTAACAATGAGACCCGACCAAGTGTGAAGAGCTAGAGAAGGACCTGCCACAACTGAACATGACAACAAAACACACACTATTTAACTGACATTTAAACAGTGGTGAAAGGTATTGAAGTACAAAAGTAAAAGTACAATACTTAAGAATAGTTTTTAGGTATCTGTACTTTACTTATGTACATTTTATAGTGAATATTTTTACTTTTCACTGAATTTGAGACCAACTATCTGTTCTTTTTATTCCTCTACATTTTAGATCTGGACTGAAAAGTAAAACGTTTTCTTTATGGTGTGAGACCTACTGATTGAGACTTACTTTTTGGCACATTTAATTTGAGTTAAGGTCCCAACTTTGAGCAAACCAAACACACAAAACAACTAGAAAAATGAACAAATCAATTGAATCACTTCAAATCCGCTAAACTCATTATTACAATCACTGCATTTCACCCATTAATTGTTTTGAAAATCGCTGCAAAATAATTGTACTTTACTCTAGTACATTTTCTAACAGGTACTTTTACTTAAGTAGATTTTTTCATGGGATACTTTTAATTTTACTTGAGTATCTGTACTTTTATTTACGTAACAAAATTGAGTACTTAATCCCCCACTGCATTTAAACACTCCTGGCCACAACTCCTATATCTGCCCTTTCCTGTCATGTCAGAGCCCCAGGTTAATCAGTGATAAAAACTAAAATTACACAAAATTGCATTTAATGTTTGAACACGAAATAAAGAGAGTGCATAGTTTCTCATAGCTCTATGCAACATGTTGGTGCCTGTATTCAGTATTCAGTCTTATTCAGGTACTACAATTTCAGTCTTGATTTCTATGCTAAGGAAATCCTCAATATTTGATATAGTTTTAATCCCACTATTACAATTAAAACACCACTTTATCCAGCTCAACATGAAATTCTATTTATTTTTATAGCCCAAAAATCACACCACCCCCTTGCAGGGTTTCTACAAATTGTGGATTTAACCAAGAAAAAGTTCTAGCAAAAAGAAAATCAAACAATATTAGTTTGGGTTTTTTTTATTTTACTTGGTCTTTTCGACTGCTTGTGACAAAGATGAAGGCCATACAAACTATTTTAATACCACTATCATAATAAAAACACACTTTTATCCAGTTCAAAATGAAATTTAGTTTAATAGTTCAAAATCACAGCAGCAGTCACCTTGCAGGGCTTCCACAAATTGTAGCTTTAGCTAAGAGAAGTTATAACAATATGAGTAATTTCTTTCATTTTACTTGGTCTTTTTATTGATGGGACACAGATGAAGGCCATACAAAACTATTTAGGAAACAAAAAAATACTGTTTTTAAATACCACTATCATAATAAAAACACACTTTTATCCAGTTCAAAATTAAACTTGAGTTTATTTAATAGTTCAAAATCACAACAGCAGTCACCTTGCAGAGCATGTACAAATTGCAGATTTAACCAACAGAAACTGAGAAAATATGACTAGTTTCTTTTCAGTTTACTTGGTCTTTTTGATTGTTCGGACACAGATGAAGGCCATACAAAACTACTCAGGAAAAAACAAATTTGTCCCATAGTGCATAGTTTAAATACTGCTATTATACTATTTTATATTGGGTTAGGGTTAGGGTTACAGCTATGACAGCAGGTCGGGTTTAAAATACTTATTGTCTAGGAGAGATTTACAGGCCACAATACAAGGCTTTATCAGACGACGTGGAAAAGACCTGTGAAAAGACACACCCCACATCAATTATACCTTCTGTTACTTGCTGTGAGCGTGAATATCAACTTGTGTACAGTTTATTCTTATGGTGAAAAAGCATGTCATTTTGTGTATATTTCTTTCAAATAAATAGGCAATAATGATGTAAATATTTGATTGTTATTATTATTAGATTTTTTTTAAATGTATATACTTGTCAAATGGTTGTGTGTTCAATCTTAGGAACTGTAGTTTTACTGTTGTAGTAATTATATAAGTTATGTGTTCTTGAAGTTATACTGCAAGTGTAAAGTAATAGTAGGAGTTGTACAAGTAGAAGCTGCAAATAAAGTAGTTGCAGTAGTTGATCTAACAGTAGAAAGAGCAGTGGGAATATACAACAAATAAGAAAAAAATAAAATAAAAATTAAACGTACAACTGAACAACTTTATTGTTAATCAAGCCAATATTTAGTAGTGTACTTTTACTAGTTTTCAGTACATTTTCCATCCCAGTAGCGAACACATTTCAAATAGTAGCCAGGTCGATTTGATTTTAGCTGAACTTAAACCAGGTTTCAAAAAGAATGCTTTATTTTCTGACAGAGATCTCTCTCGGGAGAACATGGAAAACAGATTAATACAAGCTGTCCACGTTGCACAATATACTTCTCTGTCTCCTTTTTTCTTTCTAATAAAACCCTAGCCTAACTGCATTCATTGTGTTGTTTCTGAGCCCAGATACCTCCTACACGAGTCTTTGTGGAGCAGAGGTGTTCCTGATTGGATTGTTTGATTTTGATTCCTTTTATAAGAATTTCTCAGCAGGATCAGGTGTCGGTGGTGAGGAAAGAGGCTGCAGATCAGATGTTTGTGAGCAGGATGTGGGCGGAGCTTCAGATTCATCACTATACATCTCAAATGCCCTTTACCTCTGTGTACCATAAAGCCTTCTAGCACACATCAAGTACTGCATATCTGGCGGTGTTTCTATTGCAGCACTGCCAGTGAAAATGTATGTGGTCTTTTTTTTTATTTTTTTATGTTTTTATTGTGTTAAAATTTCTGTATGTGCAGCACTTTGGAAACAGTCTTTGTTCTTGAAATATGCTATAGAAATAAAGTGGTTTGGATTGGCTGGGATTAATATGACGAAGAACAGAATCCAGAATAGCAGAGTACATTTGGAAGTAAATGTGTCATGCAACAGTAATGTCGCCATAATGTTAAAATTTCAAACTCAATTTTAATGCTTAATAAATGGCTGGATATCACAATAATAAAAATCAGTCTTATTCAGACAATAGAATGTAATTATCAACAGTAAATAACAGTAGTTTTGTTAACATACTGTAGTCTTATACAGATATAGATTAAGACCATTCTAATCTTAAAAAAAAAAAAAAAAAAAAAAAAAGCTAATCATAGAAGGTCAAATCTTGTCCTTTTTTTTTTTTTGCTTTGCATTTTTTGTTTGTTTATTTGTTTGTTTGTTTTTGGTTCAGTATCAATAGTTTCATTTCATTTAATATCTGGTATTGATTTCTGACAACTCTAACAGTTTTAATGCATTTGCCCACAAACTCAAATATTGGTGGTTAGATCCCAACTCTGCATATTGATGTGCCTTTGAGCAAGACACAGAATCAGAACAGCTGGCCACAGTATGGAGAGTGAATGGAAGGAAACTGTGACTGAGCTTGAGGGTAAAAAAAGTAATACTTTTATTGTGGTTGTAAATGTTCACGGTAATACCTATTCTTGATGATATACACACAAAAAGAGCTATGTTATAAGGTGTTATTTTTCCTCTGAATTGTAGACATGTGTTATGATATTGAGAAATATGCAGTGGGCCGTAGCGTTGGACAGAGACAGAGACACTTATTACCATTATATTTGAAGGTGCCCCCCGTGACTCCGAGCCTTTCCCTTACACTCACTTTTATGTCTGGGCTCACAAAGACACTTTCTGCTTGAATAATATTTCTGTGAATCGTCTCCACTCTGGGAGAAGACTTACTCCATCTTCTCCCACCACATCATAGTGTGAACACAGCACTGAATCTTAAATGGAGACACTTCTAGTCTGGGCACAGTGTTTTGTTTAGCTTGTGACTGTGGCATATTTGGACTCACACATGTAGCCAACCATACGTAAAGAATGTAAGTTCAGTATTGCTTTTGGATTTACAGTGTGTGTCAGCTGGTTTGTATTGTGGACACTGCGGCGGGCAGTTAGTGTTGGAAAAGTACACAAGTAAAATCAAAAATCAGTACAAAAATATAGTAAATGGTGTTATGTAATGAAAAAGCCACAGTATGTAACTTTTTAACCAAAAAATAAACTAAAATAAAAGGGTGTTGTCTCCACAGACCTGACTCTTATTTTATCTGAAGCAGGGCCTTTTCCTGATTCTTTCCATGGAAATGTTCCTTTGGCCATAATCTTACACAGTATGACATAAAATGTATCTTTGTCCATGGACTCATACAGTTTATGTGCCACCTCCAAAAGTTACATACTGTACCTTTAAGTAAAAGTATACCTTTGGAGCAAAAAAACATTGTCTGAAGATATTTTGACCAGTAAAAAAACTGTTGTAATTGAATTTAATGCCGTACAGTGGAACATTCTCGGTAAAGCAATAACATCTCCATAGAGATAAGGTGGTGGAGTCCCCCTCACTCAGAAAAAGACATCTTTAAAAACTGGTTCATGGGAATTGTATGCAAAATCTGAATAAAATCTTTGTCCATCACTGCTGCGTTTTAAAAGCAACAAGCATTTTTATTCTTAAACTGAGTAGTTAATTTTAGTCGATGATTAGCATATGATCAGTAAACCTTTATAAATACATGTTTTAGTGTACATTGACAACAGTCTATATGATTGTCTAAATGTTTCTTGTAAGTGTAAGTGGGAGTATGTGTGCGTCAGTCTCTCTTGTGTGTTTCGAAGCCTCGTAACGCCTCAGCTCTGTTTACACTGGGTCTGTGCTGCAGAGGGATGCCTCCCACTGTCACCTGATATCCATGGAAAATGGATAAGACCATTGGCTCATTTCGACAGAGCTCCTCTCCAGAGAGCCCGGGCCATATAGACTCTTTTCTTTTTGTTTTATGCCAATCTGGAATATATTGTACATATAATGTATAAGGAATAGTGACACAGTCCTCAAGAGGTTGTTGTGTAGCAATACTAACTAAGTGCCAACTAATAAAAATACAAGTAATTACAAAGCTGCCCTGGGCTAGACTGAATGAGCCAAGCCTGCCTCTCTGCGCCACCCGTCCCTCTGACCACCGCAAATCACTCAGCATTACACCACATTTGCATTGGGCAGTGAAGTGTCTTGCCCAACAGAAGTATGCACTAAAAAATCACTGCAGCATGGTGTTCCCAGGTCTCCCTCACAAGTACTACAGGCTCAAACCTGTTTTATCTTCCAGGTGAGATGAGATAGGGTATTCTCAGGAAAAAACACATCATAACCATACAACTTTAACAATAATGTCTAGTGCACTTCTAGTAATAGTTGCATAGAGCTGCTACTAATAATTATTTTAGCAGGTGACAGTGAATATTTTTTCATTGCAATATTGAAAAATCCTTCTTGCCAGATAAAGAAATATGGTGACTAAGCACTTCCAGATATGGAATATTTACAAATAAAGTGTAATAGAGAAAGTCTATATGGGAAACCTGAAATTGTCTATATTTTTTAGACAGCTGTCTTTGTCTTCTAGCATGTGTTTTAGAGTCTGTGGTTCAGTTAATGATTATGTTAAAATAATAGTCACAAATATTTATAGTAATAATAGTTGCAGCTCTATAGCTGTAGGTGTCTGATTTGTTATAGATTAAAACTTATATGTTAAAAGTGTAGAGGTTTTTTATTATATGGTCATCTGCTCTGGAGAAGAGGTAGCGAGGGGCCCATATTGAGTGACACATGTGCACTGTGTTTTCTCACTGGACCAGAGAAGATGCACCTCAAATGATCCATGCAAAACCAGGGCAGTCCCATGTGACTGTCAGGGCAGGCTACAGCTCAGTTACACTGAGGGCTCTATTCTCCCCATGGTTCAGGATATGTGGACAAGATGGACAATATTAGACACTTAAGAATAAAGTACAAGTCAAATATTACAACAATGAACATACATGGAAGAACTGGTTAACATGTTTACTTCAAAATGTTATTACTCAAGAGGAAAAACAAAGAAAATATGTACCTAAAAAAACAGGTTTTGAAAGTACTGAGTGAAAAGCTGACATAAAATATTACTTCTAATGCTGCAAATAATAACATTACAACTACTACTAGGACTAATATGATTTCTTCTCTCACTGCACTTTCCAATTGTTGCCCTGTGACCAGCAGCACAAGGGCCTCCCCTTGTGTCAAACAGCGCACAACACAGACTCTTGACTTTGATTTTGACACTGGTACTTGGTCACAAGATTGATTAAAGATTTATATAGCGATTTGTTCCTTTAAGATTGGTATAGTTCAGTATTTCTGGTGATTCTGTATTCATTAGTAATCCCCCACATACATAACTTGGGAGTAATAGTGCAACCCGGAAACACAGTTCCAAGATCATGTGAGTTGAGCAGGAAATACTTTGGCCACACCTCCTTTCTTCACTTCTTTCTTCAACAGCACTTGCACTCGGCGTCAAAATCAATCAAAAACATTGTATTTTGTTTTTATTTGTGTTAAATAGACTGCATCTTGTGACTATGGACGGTACAGAAGGTATGTAAGGACACATTTTTAACTTTCTTGTACAGTGTAGTCTACTGTGGCGTGAGACTTAACACTAACGCCATAATCTACATTTTTAAACTTAAGCTATTTTTCTTGTTTAAGATTTGCATTGGTTATCATTTCTTGCTTTATTTGTTACAGAGTGCAGTATAAAAAACATTAATTGTAAAGACATTCAAAACTCTGATGGATACACGTTTTCTACTCTACCAAAAAACAAAACCCAAACTGTAATGGAGATTGATATCCAAAAAAATAAGGTATTGTGTTTACTTTTCTGTTACTGTTTTTTCTAATTTCCATTATTTCTTTAACTGTTATTTTGTAATCAATAGTCTCTGATTGCCTTCTGGAATGGTAAAAAGTGCAGCTTTTCGTCTGAAGTTATAAGCTGTGATAACAAGTCAATAACAACACGTACATGCAGCAGTGTCCGTATGAAATTCATACACAAGAACGAGGTACACAAAAGTCCCAAATGTGGGCATGTTTGCTGAAGGGGGGATGGTAGCCAAACTAAATAATCTTCACATTATTTACTTTTTTAGAGGGATACAATCTCTGAAAGTTGCCAGATTTACAACATTACAGGTGAGACAGTATACTAGTGTTTTACTATCATGTCTATCAACTGTTACTCTAGTTTTGTCATTGACCCCATCTGTCCTTTCAAAGAGGACTTCGGCGCAGTTCCTCTCACTGGCCAAAATTGTTCCACTGACTGTATATTGTGTGCCATTTGTGAGTGAATCTGCTCCACCATTTTTATATAATTTGGATTTATTGACAATGCAAACGCAAAACATATTACTATTTTTCTTCAGTCTTTGCAGTCGCACTCTTGGTGGTAGTGATACTTGTATCCTTTATCATATGGCGCAAAAAACAAAAAAAGTGAGTATTTTTATTTATTTTTTTTCACTTGCGGTGCCTTCTCTTGAAAAGCTGTGATTTACAGGAAAGGGCGTCGCTGCTCATTTGCTGATTATCTGCGACTCAAGCTGCGCAGCTCCTGCAACAATAAGGGGAATTCCGATAGACCAGTGGATCAAAGGTGAGAAGAATTACTAAAGTAAGCTATTATTGAGGAATTACAGTTACATATTAACCAATAAACCACACTCTGGTACATAGTATGACCACTGCTTCATGTGGTTTGAGTCAGTAAAAAGGATATGACACAGAGAGCCAGTGCAAGACATTTTACTCACCTTGCCAGTGTGTCAAACTATATATACTATAGTATATATAATGTAGTTAACCTGGTCCAAACTGTAGTGTCTAACAGTGTCTAATCAGTCAGTCATTTATTTTTATTACTTTTCTCTGTAATACTCTGTAATCTCTGTTGTTGTGGTGGTGGTTTTGGTGGTAGTGGCAGTAGGAGTTATAGTAGTAGTAGTTATTTTTAAAGTTAATCCACTTTCACCTTTTTTATATTAAGTGAAATTAATATTTAAGATGTGTTTAAATACCAAACAACTTCCGTGCATTTATTTTTCTTAACAGTGATGAGGAAAACCATCGCAACTACCAACAAGAACAAGAACAACAACAACAGTTGCTGGAGGGGAAAAGGTATGGCTGCTAAAGCTCCTATATTACGCAAAACCTAATCTTATGAGCTTCAAGCCATGTCAGAATGTTGTTACCTCCTCAAAAACCAGGAATTGTGTTTTGTTTCATTCACACATGTTTGGTAGTTTTCAAGCTATTTGCTACCTTTTACCTTTTATCCAAATGATTCTAGTGAAGGTATATAGAGTTTTAAAAACAGTGGCATTAAACATGTGTGAATGAAACAAAACAGGTATGTTTTTGATGAGGAAACATAACAAATAGCAGAAAATAGCAGAATACGAGTCCTTTAATTAAGCCCCACAATGGCCATTTGACAGAAAAACTACTTATGTGTACTATGTGGTTTGTTTTTTACAGTGATAACACAGAGTCTAATAGTGGAACTACAGACTTTTGTCTTCTTGACGAGACCCTTTCGAAGTCAGTTTTAGATTTTTAGATTTGGAGATTTTTGAGATTTTGTGATACTGGTCTGTCATTTTTGAATTGCAGGAATGATGCCAAAGGTGTACCTGAGGACAGTGGGGTCTTGCCACAAAAGCACTTCAACGGGTGAATGTTTGGTTTCTGTCTAGTATGCATCATTGTGACCTCCTTCATAGGAACTAATATATTTATTATAATTTCCTAGAAACATGGGACACGACCCAGGAGGTGGAAAGGCAGACACAAAACTACACTGGTAATTTCTGCACACTAACATGACACAAGAATATTTAAGTTTGATTTCAACAACAACAATTACTCACTGAAACTGAAGTATTTCTTGTGTGCATTTGTTACCATTAAATCTTGTGTAAGGTTGTTTTAAAGAAATAACACGATAGTGATTCAATTAATTCAACAACAAATCTATGAAATTGTACAGTATATGTCCAGATAACCTGTTTTTTCAGCAATGGGAACCTGACTCCTGTTGAACCCAATTTGAACTGTGACATGGACAACGGATGCTTTTCGTCTCACAAACAGGGGTAAAACATCTTAAAAATTAATCAAATTTCTTATTCTTTCTCTCTCTAAACTATAGGGCTGGGCAAAATGGCATAACATTTATATATTGATATGAAAGAGAAATTAGCCATAACTACATAATAATGAAAAATGAGTCTAGACAAAACGCTTAAAAACTGTGGCCTTTACCTTATTATTACTAACTTGTTTCTGGCTTTTAAACTTTAAATTTGCAAAGCCTCCACAGTCAGTGTTTATGATGAAAAATTAACACAGTTGCCATAACAATTAACAGATCTACACATAGAAAGAGAGGTACTCAAAATGGTGCCAGTAAACAGGAAGCAAAGATCATGCATATTGCAACATTAGCTTTTTATATCACCCCCAAAGCAACAATATATTATGAACGACATGATAGGGCCCAACCATAACTTGCACACACACCACACCAAAATTGGGTCTAAACCTGGACTAGACCAGGACTAAACCAGGACTAAACCAGGACTAGAACAGGACTAAATCAGGACTAAATCAAAACTACAACAGGACTACAACAGGACTAAATCAGGACTACAACACGACTAATTTGGACTACAACAGGACTAAATCAGGACTACAACAGGACTAAATCAAGACTACAACACGACTAATTTGGACTACAACAGGACTAAATCAGGACTACAACATGACTAAATCAGGACTACAACACCACTAAATCAAAACTACAACAGGACTAAATCAGGACTACAACAGGACTAAATCAGGACTACAACAGGACTAAATCAGGACTACAACAGGACTAAATCAAAACTACAACAGGACTAAATCAAGACTACAACACGACTAAATCAGGACTACAACACGACTAAATCAAGACTACAACAGGACTAAATCAAGACTACAACACGACTAAATCAGGACTACAACACGACTAAATCAGGACTACAACAGGACTAAAACAGGACTACAACAGGACTAAATCAGGACTACAACACGACTAAATCAGGACTACAACACGAATAAATCAAAACTACAACAGGACTAAATCAGGACTACAACAGGACTAAATCAGGACTACAACAGGAGTAATCCAGGAGCAAATAAGGACTACACTAGGAACGCATCTTAAGTTGACATATATAGAAAAAGACAGAAATGCATATCACTGGGGAGTCTGCTAGCTTCCCTCTTCATTCTGCCTGTTGCCGAGGTTTCGGACAGCTGTCATGGGTAGTACCTCCATCCCCGGCCACGTTTTGAGGAGTTAGTGCAGAAACGGAAAACACCCAACCACTGCTGCCCAGCCAAAAGAACGTGGGTCGATTTTAGCACACGGTCCGTCTTCATGTCTTTTTGTCTCTGTGTCCAGATCTGCTGAAAAAAAGGCAACTGACGAGACAGCTGGAGACAAGGGCCAAACGCTGGTGGACAGCTTAGGCGAGGGCATCAACAGCAGTGAACCACCTGTAAGTACAAAACTTCCTATGAATATATTTAAAGGTGCACTGCGCAACTTTTCTGGTAGAGGGTTGCTTTCCCTGGAATGTTCCCTGGTATGACTTTAAACATTTCCATCTAGCATTTATTCATTACGGGTGTTTCAATTGCTCAAAAATACAATAATTCCTTCTGTGTATAGGTGCGACTCTCCACAGATCTGAATTGTAATGTCGCATAGTGCTGTAACCTGCTTGTCTCCCTTGTGATATATAAGGTTTAATCTATACTATGGAACATTCTAGACAAGCAATAATATTTCCATGGAGACAATCAGGTGACCGACCTACCTCTAGAAATGTTACGCAGTGCACCTTTAAGCAGTTCTAAGTTTTAATGTCACTTCTGATTATGTTCCCCTTTTGTTTTTTGTTTTTTTGCAACAGGACGGGGATGAGGATGCTCACCATAAAGATGTTAAATAATATGTTAAGTTAAATAATAATGATAAGAAAATAATATTCATATCTCTCACAGCATGGTACATTTTCTGGCAACATTGTTTCATTACATTGGCAAAAATCTACATTTTTAAATATTTTTTTTTGGGAGAGAGGTTTGGTTGAATTCTACAGTTAATAGTTTTCTTTTAAAATGGCCCAATGGGTGCACCAGAGGGCCAGCAACTGTACCATTGCTGTGAGTATTATAATAATACAGAAAATATGATATATATATATATATATATAAACTGACTGTAGTTGTGTTTCCATGATAGTGCAATAGGAATTAGGCCTGTCACAATAATTACTATATTGACTTACAGTTCAGTTATGAAAGCTGGAACAGTATATTTTGGGACTCAATATTTGTCGTGGGTGTATTTTCTTTTTTGCAATATAGGAAGAATCGTTATTCTTGTAGTAATACGATAACATTTGAGCTGCAGAGGGTTGAAAGTCTTTTAATGATATAGTATATTTAAAATGGTTCACTAGCATTATCTTGCATTATTGTTATTGTCTCAGTGGCATAAAGTAGTTTCAATATTATTGTTTATCGCAGTGTATGTCTGTAGCAATATGTTGCGCTTTAAAATTCGTTATTGTGACAGGCCTAATTGGAATTCTTGGAAATCTTAAGTATGTTGCAATTTCAAGGCAAACTTGATGCTGGATGCTGTTTAGCACTAACAAAGAAACATATGCATTAACAAACCAAATACTAACTACGGTATAGAAGGCTACAAAATATTAAAGACAATGCATGGAAACACAATTATAGTTTATATTCTACAATTATTATACATTACAATGGGATATACTTTGTGTAAAAATATAGACCCATTTAAAAAGGGTAAGAAGTCATAATGGATCATGTGGTGTACAGTTTCTCTTGTGCAATGTGATTCATTAAGCGTTGTTGTAGGTCTAACACTTACAACACTGGTGTCTTATTTGCTGCATATATTCCTGTTGCCACTAGGGGGCAGGAAACATTCTTATATTCTCTACTTTTTGTTTTCATCTGTGTGTCTGGACCAAACGCTAATCATAGTCTGCTCTGATCACGCATGCTCTTAAGGATTTAGTCCGTAAATTTAACCAGCATAAAAGCAAATGAATTTAAAAAAAAAAAAAAAAAAAAAAAAAAATGTTCTTGTTATTTCTACATTAATAAATGTTAAATGTAATTCTAATTTCCCAATCACTGTGTTCACTGAAACTACTACAAATAGTGTAAAACTACTGGTTGTGTTTGATCAAATAAAATGTTAAATCTGGCGGTTACTGGTTTATTTTTACTGTATTTGTACTGTGTATCCTCCTCATTAGTACTAGTAACAAGCCTTTATAGTTTTACCACCAGTGTGTACAGCAGATTTCCGGACCGGCTGGCTGGACCCATGGATAGTTTAATGGCTGGAGCGCGCTGCTCCTTTTGTCGGTGGCTGATACTATTTCGGTCCCCCGTAATGTGCAGTGACCTTGAAAAGCCCCTGTTTTACCTCTGAGATGGGCTGAGAGCCGCGAGAGAGCGTGTCGGGGGTGAGGAGGAGCGGCTGCTGTCTGGATGGCCATCGTGTTACCGCGGTGCCAACGAGCAGCGAGCTGACACCGGTCAGGCCCGACACTGTACCCGCTCAGGGACCGTCATACCCCGGGCACTGCGCCTCGAGGGGCGTGGCTACCGCTGTACCACGCGCAGTGATGGGCCTAGTGTTTCTCCCACAGTTTTGTTGGCCAGTTTGTAACCTACTGCCGAGCTGATTAGACTAAAACCATATTGCGAAAGATTAATTGTTAAGATTGTGGTCAACATATATTCCCATAGGCTATAGGTTGGCATAGACAGCGACATTTTAACTACTAAATTTGGTACTGACATCATCTTGGACCTGTAGGAATGGGGGCAGCCATTAGAATAAAACCTCAATTGTTATAGGCCTATAAAAAGTATCAAAGAAAAAAGGGTAATTTAGTATCAGCATATTATTAGTTGATCAACAATTATGAATTTGCAATATACATTAGTACACCAGATTGTGACCTGTTTCAATACTGCCCTAAGAGACAGACCTATTAGGCCAATTTGAAACAATAATGTTGGTGCTTTATGTGCCCAAATAAGGTTCAAACACATACCTCAATGCCTGGTTAGGTTAGGGATTGTATCTTACTCTTGTCATTCTTCCGTCTTCGCTCATTTACTCCAGTACACGGATGATAGCTGGTTCCTCTTCAGTAAGAGCCTTAGGCATAAGGTACACAATTACTGACCCAAGAAAAAAATCATTCCTCAAACATACTAGAAGTTCTTTGACCCAGAACCTTTTCATGAGCTTAATATGGATATTGTTTGCAGTAATTGTCAGGAAGGTCATCCACACACTGAAATCTTACAGTATTGTTCGTCCAGTGTCACGTGTGCAATAAAAGTAGCCTTCAACATGGGAAAATTGCAGTTATGCTGTAATTAGCTGCCAATGCCACGCTCTGATGCTCCTCATATGAGCCAATTAGTCTCCTGTACGACTTCACTGTGACTGTGGCATTGTGGGAAATGAAGTGACTGCTCACACAGGAGTTGCCGTGGAGCTAAATGTGTCTAATATCCAGGAGGACATTTTGGTCTTTGTATTCCCTTAGTGATGTCCTGCTCATTGGCCTTCTTATGGTGACTCCACAGTACATAAACACATAGCAGCGTGACACTTACTACTCAGGATGAAGTTGTTATTAAAAGATTACATCAGGGATCACACTCGCAGTATGATTAATTAACCTTGACTGATGCTTTGGAGAAACAGGACTACACATACACTTACTGTAGATGGGTTTCTCGAGAGCTGGCCTTCTAATACAGACTCTAGTCACTGTAGTGAGACAAAGCCCCCTGTTGGCGAGATTAGCATGCGGAAGCTCATCCCTCTTGTGGGGACAGCTCAGACTAAAGCCTGGGCCAAACACTGATACTGCTGCAGCCTGCTGCGTTGGCTTTGTGATGGTCAGTTTAGTTGGCTCAGATCATTCTACAGATTGGGGGAAAACAAGCAAGGGATGTTATACAAAAGGTGTGAAGATATGCAAATTATTATTAGTTACTATTTTTTGGTCTATGTTGTTTCCTCATCAGAAACATAACTGGAGTTGTGTTTTGTTTCATTCACACATGTTTAACATACTAGTGCAAACCATGCATATTTAGGCTGAGTTCTTCTCTCAAACTGAAAACACCTTGTGATGTCATGTGGTAATGCAGGAAGTCATCCACACCTTACGCCTTCATTAGAATCATTTGGAAAATTTCAGACCTGGAATTGCTAATCTCTACTGAACTAAAATTAAAGTACAGTAGCTGTTAACCGCTTCATGACATCACAAAGTGGAATGGGGCATTTTGAGCTTTAGAGACGTAGACAGACTAATAATAAAGGGTTACTCAGACGTGTGTGAATGAAACTCCAGGAATGTAACATGTCTTAAAGCTCACAAGAATTAATTTTGTGTAATATAGAACCTTTAAAGCAGAGTGGTCAGTAAGCCCAGAGAAATAATGAAGATGTCTAAAAAGAAAAAACTATTCTGATCAATGTCATTTTAGGTTATGTTGACCTCAGACATAAGATTCAGCTCTTGCCTTGATTCTGAGCAGTTAGCATTTAGCGGTAGTTTCCAGTCAAAGCCGAGAGGCTCCCAGAAGCCGTATCTGCATATGTTTTGGTTTAAAGGGGGGCTGACTCAGGACCCCGCCCTCTCTTCGGTCCCCTGCCTCCCACAGTCCACACTAGAGCAGCAGAACGCTAACCTGCTGGCCACCCCATGAATAAAACATAACTGCCAAAGTGCTTAAGGAAATCTTTTCATTTCCATTATGAATTATGAAGTCCATACACTGATGTGCATCTACTATGATAATCACTGTTATTACACATGTATTCATTTAGCACCCACAGGATCACACCACAGCAAGCCCCAAGCTACTACCATGTACGGATTTTCTATAGGTTTTATTAATATGCGCAGAGATTAATGCAAACTCTTCAGATACAATAATACAAGAGAACTTTTTTTGTGTCACAATGGGGAAATTCCATGTTGCAACGCACAGTTTAAGAACAGCAGGACAATAGAAATTAGTCACTCAAAAATCTCGATAAATAAATATTTGAAAATATACTTAAATTAACACAAAGCTGTGCAAGAAATATTCCTCTTTGAACCAGGCAGCTTGAAAAACAGCCTTTAATTAATAAAGAAAACGTAAAATTTTCACTGGTTCTTTCAAACTGGACATCTTTATGAATCATATCAACTACAACAAAATACATATATAATTTTGGTTTCACTGGCAAAGCCTTGACAAAAATGGAATCATAAATACACTGTTCTTTATTCGCTATTTAATTAATAGATTGTTCAAATCTATTAATAATCTGAACCCAGTATCACAGTTTGATTTACTTTGGGTATGGCCAAAATGTGGATAAATTATGTTATGTAATGTATGAACTGTTCTCATTGGCAGATGGCTACAATAGTGCATATCCAGAAGCACATTTAAACAGTGAGTGCTTGCTATTTTCCCTTTATTATTTAGTAGTTTGATCAATATGAATCAACCTTGTGTTAAAATGCTAACACAATTCTTTACCATCCATCTTCTCATCCTCTGTTGAGATCTCACCATAGACTCACCTCAATGATTTTGTGACATTTTTGACATTGACGATGCTGCAGCTCGGTTCCCCATGGAGCCCATGACCTCTGACCTCCAGCAGCTCCTGGTTCACACAATACCCCCGTCTCATGCTGATATGATGTAGTCCACACAAATAACTGGTTAAAACAGTCCCGAGTGAGTACCGGGTCAAGTGTGTGCGAACAGACTGGGACCTCCGCTGGGTAAATGATAGACTGCCACGGTTGGGTAAGTCTCAGAGATGACTGAGGGGTCAAAGGTCACACAAACCACCTGCAAAACACTCCAACATGTCAGACAGTTAGGGCTATCTCTGTCTTCCCAGTAGAGGTCACTCCATGGGTACACAACTTTTAGTGCAATTAACAACTAAAAGCCAGTGATTTTAATATTCAGAAAATGTTTTCGGGCTTTTAAATGTGTTATAATGGTTTTGGCTTGGATTCATTCAATGGATTCATGCATGTTTGAGTTATCCTGCAATTACTGCTGATACGGTTGGATAAGCTGGTGAAAAAGGCTGACTCTGTAGTGGGTACAAAGCTTGACTCACTCACATTTATGTAAGGTCAGTACAAGATGGTATTGCAGTTGGTAATTAACAACAACAACCAGTAATAAATAACATAACACATTGTCTTAAAGTTATTAATCACTGGCTGGTCAGTTTGTGTTGCTATTGGATATTGGTTTAAGTGTTGAGATTGGTGACGTTCAAGGGGATTTAGTGTAGCCAGGAGACATGGGGTCAATGGTAGAGCTGCTGTAGCTGTAGTACATATCTATATTCATTCATTTTTTGTATCCTCTCTGTAAAGTCTGATGGAAAAAAAATGATTTCATATAGTTGCGAGATAGGGTCACAGATACAAACTGCAACCACAAGAGGTCAGCAAACGCACATGTACATGTTCATGAATTCCACCAGTGGACAGACTACATTTTCTCTTGTAACAATAAAAAAACAATCTGTCCAACCATCTAAACGCGTCGCGCGGTTTCCTCACTATCAGAGCATGTTTGCCAACAGAGGCAGTGTGAGAGTGGGTGAGTTCACTGCTGTAAATTGGTACCTACTGCGTTATTGTAATTAAAGGTTTTGGAGGGGTCTGAATGCTGCTGGAACTCCCACCCAGCTACTCTACAAATCGGTAGCGTGGGCCCTGGACATTTCTAACGTATAATCAAGATCATCATTTAGCACCGCAATACTGTACACGGCTGTTTATTGAGATATTAATCCAGGGATAAACAAAGCCTTTGACAAAACAAATTAACACTAACAACACCGTGCTAATGGAGTCCACTGAGATTGATATTAAAATTTGTATGAGGAAAAAAAAAAAATAGTGACGTATAATATTGCCCCTCTTGTGGGTTGTTGCTTCCCCAGGGCAAGTCCCGAAAGAACACTATCAGCACATTATGTCAAATGCAGTAGATGGAATAGGAGCAGGCTTAATGGTGATGGCTGTGAAGAGGAGAATGATGATTATGATGAGGGCTCTCTGGTGGGACCATTAACACTTGCAAACCCAAGTGAACTGTTTTATCTTTGAGGAAATAGACTTGTCCTTGGTTGACTGCTGGTAAGCAAAGCACCAGTGAATCACAAATTGACAGTGTTTAAAAGTTCAGCAAATGAAAGCCAACATATTTTTTTGCGCAGAAACACGCTTTTAGAAAGAAAGAAAAAAATTTGAAAGGTTTAAAAAGAAGTGTCTTACAAAAACATCAGTGACCACATAACTATTACAAATGCGACATGTCTCAAACTAATAGCTTTATGTGGCTATCGGAGTCTCTCAATTAGAATGTAGGGTACAATTGTATTACCTCAAAATAATGCTATACTGAACATGGCCTGTAACATATTACTTAAAGGGCTTATATTACGCTATCTAGGTTGTAATGTTGTTTCCTCATAAAAAAACAAAAAAAACAAAAACATACCTGGAGTTGCATTTTGTTTCATTCATGCACAAACCCTGCATATTTAGGCAACAAATGTGCCACTGTGTTCCATACATCTTCACTGGAATCATCTGGATATTTTTAACTCTAGAATTGCTACTAAACATGGTAAAAGGTAGCTGTTAACTTGAAAACTGCTTCATGACATCACAAGGTGGACAAAACACAACTTGAGGCATGTTTTAGATGAGGTAACAACATTATAACATGGTTTAAAGCTCACAAGAGTCAATTTTGAGTAATATAGGACTTTTAACTTGTTTTACCCAACTTGTTGCCACAGAGCCTGTAGCAGCTTGTCCAGCAAATACCCCCATAATTTTTCTGATGGTTGAGTCCACTACCTGCTTGTCTCCATGATGATGTTACCACTTTTCCTTGAATGTTCCACTGTACAAGATAAAGTTATCCACCATGACTTTACGCAATCACGGGTGTTTTTATTGCTAAAATAAACCTGGAAGAACACAGACTGGAGCATGCACACCTTTCCACAGATCTGTCCTGTAACCTGTAACTGGTGTCACTAGCTAGTCTCGATAACGATAGATACGTTCAATGCCATACTGTGGAACATTCCAAGCCAAGCAATAATGTAATAATAAAGTTTCATAGTGCACCTTTAAGCCCCTAGTTTGACATGGTTGAAAAAATAACTGGTCCGTTCTCATAAATCCTTTTTGTGTTTAGCCCTTCTTTCTTATTGGCTTCAGGAGTGGAGGGTAAAATGTGTCCTTTACGCTGCTCAGAAGTGGGACACTCTGAGCCAAATGTCACATACAAGTGGCTGCATTCACTTTCTCCTCACGTTCAGTCCAAATACTATCACACTTCTTCACCCAGCCCAGGTTTTTACGGATGAGACTGTGAAAGAAACAATGCCATGAATAAATCAAAATACATAAACATTCATAACACACATAAAAAGGATAAATAAACCATAACTAATATCTATAAATACAACCCAGAACTGTTTTAAAGGTCAGGTAGATGTGCTGAGGGGAAATTACTCTAGCCATTGGATTTCATTTTGACATGTAATTTCTCAAATGGCTAACATAAGGTGGCATATTGGAATTGTGTTTGTCTCAATCATTCAAAGCTACTTGTCATTTTCACGCTCTGTGCTTCGTGTCCTTCCTGGGGCAGTCTGGTCCCTCCACTCTCCTCACAAAAACCTGGACACTACTAACATTTGAGGGGGATTTCATTTGTGAGCATTTATATTATACAAGTGGTTCTCAAACTTTTCACAGTGGCTGTCAAGTACCACCGGATCTAAACCTGAACTCTGTCAGGCCTAAATATGATCTAATATGAAACTGAACCAGGACTAAAATAAGACTAAAACATGAATACAGTAATTCCAAATAATTCATGACCCAAAGCAGGACAAAAATATGAATTAAATAAATATTAAATATGATTAAAGGTGCATTGTGTAACTTTTCTGGTGGCGGATCCGTGAAATGCTTTTCTTCATGGAGATGTTATTGCTTTGTCTGGAATGTTTCACACTATGGTATTAAACCTTTCTATTTTCATGGAGACCAAATCAGACCAAGTTACAGGTCAGACCTGTGGAGATGCAACCCTGCTCATACCAAAATGCCTGTTTCTTTAGGTATTTTTGAGCAGTAAAAAACAATTGAATAAATGTAAGGTAGAGCTATTAAAAATGTTAATATGGAACATTCGAGGCAGAGCAATGGCATATACATAGAAACAAGCAGGTGATGGACCCCCAACCAAAATGTTACTACCAAAATATTACACTATTATGGTAAAAACAGGCTTTGGAATTCAGCGAGCCCTTTGAGGTTCCATATCAAGAGCAGAGATAAGCAGAGGTGGAAAGAAACTCATATGGGTGAAGCTAATTTGCCCATTGTAAATAAATAAGCAGAGAAATGGTTGTTTGCTTATGTATATGCTATTGCTTCATGGATGCTATTGTTACCCACAATTCCTTTCTGCACCTCTGAGGCACAGACTGACATTTGGCTACGTTGCTCTCACTGTTCAAACACCTCCCACCTCCATCTCCCCAGACGCCTCCAACCAATCATCCCTGGAAAGTTCAAAGGTCAAACACAAAAAACATGTATTATGGCACTGAACTGTACAAAGCGGCTATCAGGACCTATATGTACGAATTAACTCAACAGCCCAACCC
The DNA here is from genome assembly GCA_029959045.1 of Taenioides sp. WSHXM2023. Lineage (NCBI taxonomy): Eukaryota > Metazoa > Chordata > Actinopteri > Gobiiformes > Gobiidae > Taenioides > Taenioides sp. WSHXM2023. The sequence goes on along the minus strand of CM057101.1, from coordinate 14,663,074 downwards.
TATGTTAGATTTCATTTTATGTTATGTAGTGTGGATATGACTGCACAACATGGCATACTGTAGCCTATATATCAGCATGGCAAATCTGATGAGGGCAACAATATGGAGAAATTATGCAATAAAAGAGTGGGGTTTTGCTGGTTGATTATAGGTGTTTTTTTCGTTGCTTTCAATCAGCTACAGTGCTTATAAAATATATGTATCAATATATTATCAAATGTCTAAATTAAATCCATAAATAATAAAAAATGTTAGATTGTTTTAAACTTTACTTTATGTTGTTTCTTTCCTCTTCTTCTTCTTTCCATGTAATCTCCCAATTTCTAACCTGTCCATGCAGTTGGAGCTCTAAAAGCGTGCTTTAGTGACCTAGCCCGACTGCGACTCTTCAGTACAAATGTGCTTTAAGGAAACTCAATGTCAGGGTGTCAGGCACAAGGGACCAGGAAAGAGACAGTAAAGTACTTCAGTCACAAACTCCAAAACATTTTATTTTTCAGTCTTCGGTTTGTTGCAAATACAAGAATTCATTTCTCAAGTTATGCTGCTTTTGTTGCTTTTGATCCTCTGGTGTGTCTATTTACATGGTAGGAATAAAGTAGATTCTCGTGTGGCTCCTATGTACACCTTATACTGTACCAATGACCAGTGCATCTGTGGCATTTCTGAATTTGGTTTCTCACAACCACACACGGAAACAAGTCCACTTCCAACTGGCTAGGCTGAACACAAAAGTCCTGAGGGTCCGGGAGCATCACACGCTCTCAGCCCCCCATAGTCAACAAATGGAATACTCTTAGAAAACAATAGCAATGCAGTCATTTTTAAATGCCTAAAGCAAAGACCAGAGCAGAGCGGAGAGGGCAGGCCAGTCTTAGGGAGGGTGGTCTTCAACCTCCTCACATCAGAGTCCATGTTTACCTCCCCTTTTTATATAGTCCCGCTTTCATTATCCATTCACAGCAAAAACATCAAGGCAACTGCACTGAAATGTCCCTCCCTGTACTTTGACCAGAGCCTGTGTCTGATCTTGATAATGAGCACTTCTGATGAGTGGCTGTGTGCACATTTGAGACAGTTCTACTTTCTGTTCTGGCTCAATACAAGATATTTTTGGCAACAATAAAGAGATTTTTGAGTGATGATTTTGTAGGTTACAATTGTGTACTACATGGCCTCTTTCCACAGCTGACTACTCCTATCAGATGAACTATGGACGATAAGAAAAGCAAAGAAGAAAATACAAAATGATAATTTCATCTCTGGAGGCAGGTTTAAAGATAAATTACATAAAAATCTTAACAAATACATATCTGAAGGTAATAGGGGTAACCGGTACATTCAGATCGCTGGACTTGGCCTTAGGGAACCACAAGAAAGTGGGGCGTACAGGAGAGGGGACACCTCTTCAGCAGGATGGGGGTCAAAAACGCCCCCTAAAGGTCACCTTTAGGTAAATGAGAGTCAGAGATAAAAGGCATCCAAACATCAGAGAGGCGAGGCAGGAGGCGGGCCCATCGCAGTAGTCCCCAGCTTCCTGTTTGGCCGCAGTCACAGGCTCGTGACCAGCTGCATCTGTCCGTCTCCCTCACTGTGGGGGGGCTCTAGAGCAGGGGGGCCCTCCCCACTCGGCCTCCGGGGGGCCGCCTGATAGAAGGTCTGCATTGGAGCCCCACGAGAGCCCAGGGCGGGCCGTCCCGAGCTGTAGTAGAGCTCCTCGGGAGGCTGTGCAGAGCGTGGCACCACCTCCAGAGGCTCAGGGCTGCTGTCAGGGTAGGGCGAGTCTCGCAGGTTAGTGATGCTGGTGTACAGGGAGTCACGAGCAGGTGAGTCTGCCCCCCTACTGCCCCCCTGTCCCGCCCCACTCTGTCCACTGTTCCCACTGTGCCCCAGGCTCTCAGTGAGGTCGGCCGTGTAGCTCTCAGACTCCTCGGCATCGCTCTGGTACAGAACAGACTGGGCCTGCTGCAGTAACAGAGGCTCCTCCAGAGCCTTGTACAGAAGCTCCACGTCCTGCGGGGTGCGCTGGTGCCCCTCTCTGATGAAGTCCTCATCTTCATCCAAGCTCAGAGACTGTTCCACTGGACCCCGGCCCAGCGCAGTGTGAGGGCGGTTGATGTTAGCACATATCCTGTCCCCCTGATCCCCCCCTCCTCCTCCTCTTAGGTTGTTGTGCACAAGTTCGGAGATAATCATCTTTTCAAACGCCGCAGCGTCCGTCAGGTTTCTCCTGGCTCCGCCCCCCAGAGTCTCCGCCCCACGAGGGTTCAGCAGAGGAGGGCTGTTCCTGTCCGCACTCAGGAAGTCACAGCTGCCCCCTGCACCAGGCCCTGTGCGCAGGGAGTAGCTGTTGTTGAAGTTACCATTGAGAGGCAGGGTCTCCATCCCACAGGGGTCGCGACCTTTGGACAGCGTGCTCTCTGGACCCAAACACACACAGGACACAGATTCATTATTCCACAGCGGGACAGAGGAACATTTCATTTTAAATATAAGATGAGGCGCTTACAGCAGAGTGAACTGTGGTGAGCTACACTTACTTGGGTCGCGAAAGGTTCCTGTGCATCAAAGGGAAAGTCATGCAAAACAATTAGAAAATACAAGCTTAGTAAGGGTCTTAAGTACATAGTTAAAGTACATGAACATAATGCATTCAGTTTACAATGTTAACATCATCGTACATTAACATCATCATCCAAATCATCACTTTCTCACCCAATACATAAAACATACAAACATCTACCTGCTGTGGCCCACACAGCCCTGTCCTGTTTTAGTGAAATAACAGAAAACTTTGTCTAACTTTTATATTTATTTAGTGTTGTCAGAGAGAAATATGAATGAATAAATGATTGATTCACAGACACAGTCACAGCAGTGTTTATGCTATTACTCCACCAAGCCATATCGCTGTTGAATTACACTGCACCGAGCAGAGCAGAAGCCCTCTCCTTCAGACAGTGAGGATCATGTCTACTGTTAAAATTTAATGCAGAGTTTGACTTTAATCAACGTTCTTCTTCTGGAGTGCACTGGGTAATTAGACATTGTAATGAAGCGTACCCCACACTTCCTCTCCTACTCAGTTCTAAAAACGTCCTGGCTGCCGTGCCTGTGGCCATCAGGCCTGACGTATTGTGCAGAGAGCCTCTAAAATATTAAATACAAATGCAGCCTTAATTCTCCCCCTCACACTGCTGCTATATCCATGTGTCATTGTATGTTATACCGGACCACACATGCAGCTGTTGTCTGGGTGCTTATGATGTAGACTCTGCCTCCCAAGAGTTACACTGTGGGTTACAACACAACTAAGCAGTTTCCAAAATATATTTTACTCTATTGTTTAAGGACACAACAAGCTCACAGCAGAACTGTAATGAATTGCAAGGAAATCTAATTTTCTACAGGTCAGCCAAAACAGAAATAATGTTATTTTATTAAACCATGGTCAGCCATTTTAAATAGACAAGTAATATGGGTTTTGGCTGGAGCACACTCCAGGTTTCACAGAGGCACTGTCATTAAATCGACTTCACTTCCTCAAAGGGAGGAAGAAGAAAAGTGTGGTGTTTCCTGGCAGGCGCAGCTGTATCTAAAGTTCCAATCAATTTGTGCCTGTTTTTACCGAGACGGGGGCTCTGGGCAGATGGCGGCAGATTCTGGCAGTGCCTGGCTGTGTTGTGTTTGGTCTAGTGCGTGTGTTTGACAGCTACATCATTTCACAAAAGACACCGGTACACCGGGTGCACACGGGACCACAGCTGTGTGAATGTACGCCACGTCTCCACCTGACATACATACATATAGACACACATGAGAGAGAGCTATGCAGTGCTAACCGGTGGAGTTGAAGACACCAGGGGAGGGAGGAGTGAAGCTCTCGGCCAGCAGTGTGTTGTACGGGGAAGTACCGGAGCGCGTCTGCAGCACGGGGTTCGTCAGAAGGTGGTTGCCCATGGTCGCTGTGTAAAAGAAAAACAAACCATAAGTGTGAATCAAATATATGCAAATACAGCCTGTGCTTTCAATAGGTGTAGCAGTCAATAATAACATCCGCTATCATAAAAATATTTACTGTTTATTCATTCTGGGGTTATTTTTTATTATGTCGCGCCTTTATAGAGTAATGCATTTCACAGTGTAGCCCTGACTGTTTACGCCTGCTGATTGTAACCTTTGAGTAACAAATAAAATGGCAGCCGACAGGTAATGTTTAAAAGGATTGCTATTCATTTTGATTCTCTCCTTTCCTTTTACTCACAACAATGTAGCCAGATGGGGGGGCAAAAACTGTAATGCATGCCATTATGTAGTCTTGGGGTGCAGCCATTGAAACAGTTAATTTCACAGTGGAAATGTGAATGCCAACAACACAAGACAAATATAATTCAAAGAAATGGCACAGTGTTGTGTAATGTCCATGTATGTCGGCAGCCGGAGGCAACTAGAATAGAAATGGCATGAAATTAAAAATAGGACAGCATGACGGAGAGTACTCAGAGGCAACCTTCAGGTCTAGTGTGCGCCGTTCATCACAAAGACATCAGCAAATCTAACAAAAAGCAGAAAAATGCGCTGGCACCTCAATATTTATTTATCATTTCTACTCTTCTTTTCGTCCTTTTTGGCACAATCGTACATCTTCTGGCTCGCTCGACTGTGTCTTCAATTAGCTGTGTTCTCAAGCCAGATTTTTAATTTATCCACAACAGAGATCAGGCAGGGATTTGCAGCATGTTTTGTACCTAATAGGAGTGTGTGTACATGAGGCTCTGCAGCGGCTGTACGTAGCTCTGGTTTGATCCAACACAGTGGGGGGTAGTTGGATAAAATACCATGAAAGCATCAGAACAAGGGCCGTGACTAAATGCATAAAATATGAAGCTTTTATGCAAATGTGTCCTTGAAAGTCAGCGCATTGTGTTCAGTTCTATGGCTAGACTCATGTAAAAGCCTAATGAAACTAATGGGACTGACGAAGAGATTCTCAAAATGTATATGCACATTTATATAGAAAAGTACTATTTATGTGTAGAACAACAGTATTCTAAATTTAGAACTAAATTTACTACTACTACTACAATTTATCAACAATTTATCAATAGTACTATTCATAAACTAACTAAAAATAGTCACCAATGTAAAATAATGCTTACAACAAAGTGACTTCTGAAAAAAAAACATTTTCTGATTTCATAGGAAAAAGTTGGTTGCCATTTATCGAGGACCATAAAGTACAGTTACATTACAAAAAAATGTTGTACAAAATAGACTAGCTGAGCAGTTTGTAGTAGTTTAACTGAACAAAATGTGTGCTTTTGAAAACTTGCGATATTTTAGCATATTTCAGTATGTATTACCATAAGATTTTAGTCAGTCCCTCAGGGAGAATTGTGAGGAGATGTTTGCTCGTCACAGCTTATCAAACTGCAGTTCAAACAGGAGTTAAGTGGGAAAATCGCAGTACAGTGCAGTAATGATAACACTGGACTTGAACAGGGCTTAGACTGAGACAAACTTTACTGACCCACAAGGGAAATTGTTTGGTCACAAAAAGCAACAATATACGTGGTAATAATAAATTCAAAATAAGCTGCAAAATAGTCAAATAAGTCATAATTATATAAATGTATATGTACATCTTTAAAGGAACTGTAATTTTAATTTTAAATGAGACTTTCTTTAATGACTAATCCATGACGTTGGACCCCTCACACTCTAACCTCACACTCTCCTTTCCCTGACAACAGACAAACTTCTCTGAGTGAAGAAGATGCTCCACACTGCACTTGTTTGACAGCACAAGTCTCCTGGTTGTGTGTCTGCTGATTGCTGTATCGTGACGACCCCCCACCTCCCTCCAACCACACTCCCTGACTCTCATCCATTCTTATCCCAACACATACAACTCCTCTTCCTCACCCATCTTCATCGCCCCCTGCCTCGCTCCTGTCACTCTCCTCAATTAGAATAATTACCCCCTATTCGCTCGCACGCTAATCAGTTCATTAAAAACAAAATGGATGAAATTAGCATACAGAGTGACGGCTGATTTAGCGACTTGCCTGTGTGTCATCGTCAACGGCAACGCTAACCCTTTTCTCAACCTGCTGCTGTTTTTCACTGCAGAGCCTTGATTGTCTATCTATCCAGAGGTGATCGCAGTGTTCAGAAGTGGCATTTTCGCTCGTCTCCAGCTCCCAAATACCAGTGTAGCAGGCTGAGCGGGGGTCAGAGGTTGCTGGTACCTCATTACTGTACATGGATGAGATTGGAGCAAAAGGGGGTTCAGTTGCCACAGGGCTGCGCAGTGCAATCTCAAGTCGGTGTAGTGGATAGATTGAATGTTTGAAATCAATTTAGGGTAATTATATTATCAATTATGGTATTAATATAATATCCTTTATGTCTATGCTACCAAAGGATGCATCTTGAAATTGAATTTTCTTTGTTGATTTATTGTCATATTGCAGATTAAAAGCCTGTTCTCATACTCTGTGTTGTGCTATTCTTGTATGCATATTGTGATTCAGTGTAACTACAAGCTTTCAGAGGGAAGTATCTGTGAGGGAAGTGTCAGTGGTGGAAAGTAAAAAATTAAAAGCAGTGAAGTAGTGTACTTGAGTATAGATTTTAGGTATCTGTACTTAAGTACATTTTAAAGTGAATATTTTTTTATTTTTACTTTATTTTACATTTAAGAACTCAATTTCTACATTTTTTAAATCTGAAAAGTAAAAGTTTTTTTTTTTTTTTTGCGTGAGACCAGCTAAAAAGGCTGAGGATTTGCAGTTTGAGCAAACAAAAATATACAAATAAAAACAGCTAGGTCGATTTTATTGTTTTTATTTAACAAAATTCAGCACACATCTTTATTAAAATCAATACTTTTTAAGCCTGATTAGATCTCAAAATCTGCACAAAATGTTTTTAATTTTACTCTTTAAATACATTTTTAAACAGGTACTTTAATACTTTTATTTGTATAGATTTTTTCATGTGATTATTTTAAATTTATTTGAGTATTTTTTGCTCTGATATCTGTACTTTTTACTTAAGTAACAAAATTGAGTACTTCTTCCACCACTGGCTGAGAATGACTTAAAAGTAAAACCAAAGCAGTAAGAAATTGAAAAGCCTTAACAAATCTTGAATATATCTTATATTTTAGAACTCTATTGACCTTATCCACGGGCAACTTCCACTATTATCATTCTGGTTGTGGAGTGCCCAATTTCAACATCAAATAAGTTCAGTACACTGTTGTTTTCATATAGTCCAGATTAAGAATGTATTGTTGACTTCTGGGTGCACATCAACATTGAACATTTTACACACATGAACCTACTTTATATAATATTTTAGCGGCAAGACTTTTCTCTGTTTTTATCTCTAGCTCTCCATTGAAACTAATGTGACTCCTGCGGCAACCAAAACAGTGTGGGTTAGTAGCAGTCAGAAGTAAAAGTGGGTGGAGCGGAATAAGATGAAAATATATTTTTTTTAAAAGAAGACACCGCAGAGAGCTAATTATGATGTATAAATAATAAGTCGACATGAACCAAAAAGGCTGACATAGTGCATATCATATATAAGACAAATGGTATCTTTTCATTAACTCTGCTGCGAGCTCTGCGTGTGTGTGTGAGTATTTAAGTCCTTGGGAATAGTGGGGTGGAGAAGTCGTTCAAGCAGAAGCAGGAGCACTGACAGAACAGGGGCTCACCGCGGTTGAGCGTCGGGGTGCTGTTGATGTCCCCCGCCATGAACGAAGACTCTGACTGCTTCCGCACCGTGTCGTTCCACATCCGACGAATCCGGCTCTGGAACAACGAGCAGGCCGAAACAGAGAGAGAGGGAGGGGAGGGAGGGTGGAAGAGAAGGAGGAAGAGAGAAAGAGGGGGAAGGAGAGAGAGCAAGAGAGAGGTGGGGGGAGAGAAAGCGTGGACAGAGAAAGAGAATGGGGAAGAGAGAACGCGAGAGAGAGAGGTGAAGGGAGAAAGAGAGAGGGGGAGGGAGAGACAGAGGGATGGGGGTCAAAAGAGAAAGGTTGGGAGGTAGAGAGAGGTAGAGAGAGAAAGAGAGAGACAGAAAGAAAGGGAGGTAGAGAGACCGTAGAGAGAGGTAGAGAGACAGAGAGAGGTAGAGAGAGGGGGAAAGAGGGGTAGAGAGATATAGATAGAGGGGTAGAGAGGGGGAAAAAGGTAGAGGGAGGTAGAGAGGTAGAGAGAGAGTGAGAGGTAGAGAGACGTAGAGAGAGGTAGAGAGGAAGATAGAGAGGTAAAGAGAGCGAGATAGAGAGAGGTAGAGAGATGTGGAGAAGTAGAGAGAAATAGAGAGGGGTGGAAGGGTGGAAAAAATGTAGATAAACCCAATCAACCGTCGGTGGTAGAGGGAGAGAAATAGAAAAAGAAAGAGAGAGAGGCAATGAGAGAGAAAGAAATAGTGGGAGACACACAGACAGAGAGACAGACAGACAGACACGGGAAAAGACAAGTTATCCACATACAGTAGGAAGTTGGCTGCTAGACTTTGTAACTCAGTGGGGTTGCTGTAATCAAAACTGCGGGGGTCGCTCTAATCCGCTAAGAACAATGGCAAACAAGGCAGAGAGCAGCGGTGGAGAGGCAAAATGTCGAAGGAGGCGCGATGTTGTGTCACCTTATCAAGAGGGGCCTAATAATCGGGAGAAGTCTGACACGATTGGAACAGCAGATACATTTGTAGTGAGGTCGGGGCTTATTACAGGAAGCCTTTGTTTGTTTGTGAGAATAAACCGGGGAGTATGTGGGGCGCAGCATGTTGTACAGTAATTCCACATTTGGTGCCAGTTTCTGTCTATAAAGCCGCGACTTCAATGATATTTTTGCTAATGAGTCATCTAGTTGAATGAACGCAGCTGACGGTTAATACCACATAAAAGCAAATCACAGGAGTATAGAGCAGATTAGGGCAAATACACATTTTCTGAAATTTACAGGAAAAGCGTTGGATATTTCAGAAGGAGATGAAACATTACATTTGCGTCATGCGGGGTGTAATCAGTCATTGATATTATTTGTGATACTTGAAAAAAATATCTGTGTAGCATATATCAGCAGGATATTTCTTTGTTTTTTATACGCCTATTCATTTTGTCCAAGCTTGGAAATAAGTTAAGATAGCATCAAGAGATTTTTCATTTCATTGTACTGAGGCAACTCCATTTCCTGTGAAGAAATTATTTTGACACACAAGCAGATTTGGTTTTGTTCGGTTGAAGAAAAAGGAATAAACAACCTTATACCTCAGTGGGGATGAGAGTGCCCAAGAAAAAGGCGACATATTGTGCCGAAACCAGTCTTTTATAATATAATAGAAATCTATTATTTTTAGACCTATCAGGCATAACCTTTCATTCACATTTATTAGGCTGTGGGGGTAAAATGTTGGGTGAGGAAAAAATAAGGTTTGAAATGATTTGATTGGGTCAGAGTATCCCAAAACTGAAGCTGCTGAAAATGTTTCTTTCTCAGTGGTGTTATAATTTAAGGTGTACTATGTAACTTTTCTAGTGGAATGTCAGCCGCTTGTCTCCATGGAGATATTATTGCTTTGCCTAGAATGTTCCACAGTATGGCATCAAACAGCCATGTAATACTCCCAGGCTGAGTTACTAGTCAGATCTGTGGAGAAGTGACCCTTCTCACGGTGAGAATGCATACTTTTTAAGGTATTTTTGAGTAATACAATACAGCAAAACGTGCAATTGAATTAATGCAAAATAGATAAGTTTAATGCCATACTCTGAAACATTTCACACAAAGCAACAACATCTCCATGGATATAAGCACATAGGGGACTAGCCACCAGAAAAGTTGCATAGCGCATAGTTTTGAGATACATTTCTGTTGTTGTTATGTTATTGAAATATAGTGTCCTTTAAGAGTCTGGAGTTGGCTATAGGACTGCAGACAGGTTGGGAGCGTATTTACCTGTCTGTGTGCGGCTGCGTGGCGGGCCTGGCTCCCGCTGTAGTAGCGGTTGTTGGTGCGGAGGCCGGAGTTCTTGAGCGAGCCATGGGAGCTGCTGGTGGATGTGCGACTGCAGCAGTACGAGTGACGCAGACACTTACTGTACTCCTTATGGACCTGATGAAAACAGGGCTGCACTCGTAAACACAAACACTTTCAGTAGCATGAGGAAAGGCTTTTAACATGTAGCTACAGCGAAGTGAACTTAATGCAATAGGAGCTGTATGAATAAGACATGCCTATAGGCACGCCGCACTGTTACCTTCATATACTTTGGACAATGTTGTATTTTAGTGTGTTATATTTGTTTGAAGGAAAGTTTATAATTTAGCCAAGTTAAGATTGCTTGAATTAAGATTTTTTTTTTATTATCATGATTTAAGTAAATTTCACTTGACAAGTGAAATTATCTACCAATGGAACAATGCTTTTTGTACTTAAAGTAGGAAAATACATCTTGTACACTTCCTTTGTATTTTCTCTGATATAATAGAATGATTTATGATTTTGTAAACACACAGCCACCCCTCCATTTCCACTAGAAATAGAAAAAAAGATAGGAAAAATACTGTCTCTTTCATCGATGCCTATAAAACAGCCCATAATATAACCAATATTAGCACCAATATATCTTACAGCCTAATAATAAGACCTATTTGCACTACTGTTCACTACCACTTAAACCAGGGGTGCCCACGTCTTGCAGCATATTCAGAGCGGGGGGACTCTGTTGAAACTATGCCTAGTTTTGCATAACCCTTTAAAAAGGCAAAAAGGCTTGGAATGTTATTGAGGTTATATCGTATATCGTTGCTGTAAAAAATATTATCTATGATGAATTGGGACATTTCAGCAGAGGGCCTGAGAGCTAACAAGAATTGGTCTGGGTGATAGTTTTGACACCCCTGACTTAAATATATTTTTAAATAGCAAGATGGTGCTTCATTCTCTAATAATATGGATAACCTAACAAACTAGTAGCACTTATGTACTTCTGACAGATGTTTAAGTAGAGTCGGGGCAATGTCTAGTGTCTAATAATAGTAAGATATAAACTATGATAAGATAAATGAAGGCATGTATAAAATAATTTAGAGTTAAAAGTTCACAAAAGCAGAATCAAGACAGTACCTTCTTCTGCAGAGCACAGTGGAAGATGAAGATGAACATGCCCTGGAAAGCGTTGAAGGTGGTAAAGAGGTAGGCCATGATCACTGTGTTCTCATTGATGAAGAGGAGCCCAAACGCCCAGGTCAACCCCAGGAGGAAGAGCAGGGTGATGGCCCCAAGTGCCCAGGATCTGAAGAGGAAATACCTGTTAATTTTATTGCCATGGCGTTATTTAAACCTATGTAACAACACCTGCTAACTGACAAACAAAGTTGCTATGCTATTTTCTGACAAATGGGAAAACACTGATTGATTAGCTAATAGCATGTTGTAGTATTGCGCTCCCATTGTTTAGCAAACCCACTTGTCAATATTGAACTAATGGTGGCTAATACACAAACTGGCAACCCAAAACTATGTGAACGAGGAAAACAGTGGTCACGCTATGAGCTAAACCACTCAAGTTCAGCTTTTATGATATGTATGCTGGTTTATTAATGATTTGTGGCGTACAGTTGTATTTGTATGTATTTTTTGCATCATTTAATTGATCTTGGTTGATTTATTATTTATTGTTTATCCACAAAACTCAATTTGTTTGGGAAAGAAAGATATAACATGCTGAAAACAAATAATTGCTGCATTACAACCCTTGATAGGTCTTGCCACTGGGGAGCTTCCTGAATACATTTCTATAATATAGCCGCATTCACTGTATCTCTAGATAAGAATATAAATATTAATTGTTGAACCAAAATCTTGAGTGAAAGATTATTCTGCATAATTTATCATATGTGTAGCAGTATATATACATAATAAACATGTCTTATAAATACTTAATCACAGTGGGTTAATAAGTGGAGCTTACTTAATGTTATCCAGACGACTAGAGTCAGGTTTAAGGGCCGAGGAGTTACGAATCATCTTATGTAATGTCACCATAAGGAACATTAGGTTGAGCTGAGAAGAGAGAAAAACACACTCAGTTATTCAAATGTATGCAGGTATGCACAAGACTGTATTCATAAAAAGGACCAGATAACTAATATTCCAAATAGATTTTTCAATAACATGTATATATGTCATAATAATTAAAAATAAAAATAAAAAATATAAAAGTCACTGTTCAGATCCAGAAGTATTAACAGGTAACTGAACAGTTTTTTGCTGTTTTTACCGTATTATCCTGATTTAATCAATAAGGAATAGTGTAATGTAATAATAATGTTATGTGTATTTTTAAATATTGTGTGTACACCTGCTCAGGAACTGCAGATAGTAGCTAAATCTGGTGCCGCTAAGTCTGGTATTTTTGTAAGAAATACTTGTACATGGTTCCTGAACTCAACTAAGAATAATATACGAGTTCAGAAGATAAGACCAACACTACAAGTGATAATTTTAGTTCATTTTTTCTGATTTATGAAACCTTTCTATGTCCATTCTTACTGTTCCACACTGTCTACTCCATGATACCACGCTGGTGATAAAGATTTTTCTCTGACTGTGAAATAAAAATAAGGAGAGAGAAAGAGAGGGGGTAATACCATAATAACAAATGAAACGGGCCCAATGAAGCTCCAGATGAAGTAGTTATCCACTCGGAGCCAGCATCTGCAGTGGCACAGAAAAGAGAAAGACAGTTTTACACACAAGCACTCATACACACACACATTACAGAGCTCACACCACTTCCTGTCTCTGCGGATTATCTCATGAAAGCTAATCATAGGGCTTTGGCTAAGTGTGTTCAGAAAAGGCGTTCCACAGGGGAGCGTGCTAGGGCTGTTCACACACACTTCTGAATATTACATCTCCGATCACGGGAATAGCATAATCCTGCTCCTCTCCATCTGCAAAGGTGCAAAAAGGCCTGGATTCACACGTACGCTTTCTTGGTCCCATAGCTCCGGTAGTCTATCGCGGCGGAGATGCCCACCACCAGTGCGGGGAAGCAGTACCCGCACAGATAGTAGTACTTTTTGCGTGAATATTCGCTCTCAAAGACTTCGACAAGCATGAGGTAGAGCTGCACTCCTTCCAGACACATCCAGCAGAAGGCGGCCAAGAAGAAGAAATGGAGCAGGCCAGCAAAGATGGGACAGGCAATCTGAAGACAGACCAGAAGAGAGGGAGGAAGATGGAAAAGAAAAAAAGGGAAAAAGTGAAGTATGAATATATATACTATTATTATTTCAGCAATTTTGTTAGTTTAATCTTATGCCATTGTTGTTTCTCTTCTATGTTATATGATTAACATAGAAGAATTATATGTTATATGAATACAATAAAAATATATTAATAACTGCACATAGTGATTTACGGAAAAAAATATATCCCACTACATCCAGGTTTCATTATCATTATTTTAACATAGGAATATTATATTAACATCTGAAATTAATATTATATAGTATCAAATCAAATTAACTGCACACAATAAATATTTAGTAGACATTATTGTTGCAGTATAAACAAAATGTCCAATTTATTTTGTCCATTCTTCAATGTGGCCAGGTGCAGTGCCAAAGGAAACTATCTCCAGATCTTGAGCCAGGATCTTGGTAAGAATTACTATAAGGACTGGCCAACTGCTATAACTTACAGCAAATTCCAAATTGTATGAAATAATGCAAGTGACACCACCTGCCCAGCGCTACAATACCGTAACACAGTAATAAATTTTGCATATTTATTAGATATGGCCCAACAGTTATCCACACGTGTTACCAGCACAAAGAAAACACTATCTTGTGAGCGTTTGTGCTGGATTAAACTTGATGCAATGAAAATCAAGGTGGCGAAAAATTGGACACATCAATATTTCATTAGAATAAAAGAAGTGCCGACATGTGTGCATATTTTCTGAGAATTCATGTATTATTTCACAGCAGTTTTTATTACAATATGGTGAAATGAAACTCCATCTGTCACCAACAATTTCCTATTTCATTCTGCTGTCTCATAAGAGACATTTTGAAAAAAGGAGAATTTGTAGAGTGTCAGGTAGCAGTGAAATAGTATATCCAGGGCAGCAGTTAATGTTCCAGTGAAGACTGTTGGCAACATAAAATGGGAACATAATCACAACTGAACCTGGAATGCAATTAGATTATACAGAGGGCAACTCATGTCACAGAGAACACTTTTGGGTTTATTGTAATCTGCTTTTAGTCATAGGATCTGGCAACCCAATGCGAGGAGCTCATTTGGCTCACAAGATTGACAACCAAAACCTAAAATGTAAACAAAAACAATAATACATCATGTAAAATGTTGTGAATAACATTGTAATTGTTATCCTACCTTTAAAGTTACATTAAGTAACTTTTCTAGTGAAGGGTTCGCAACTTGCCTATCTCAAAGGAGATTGTATTACTTTGTCAGAAATGTTCCATAGTAAGGCATTAAACTGATCAATCAATCAAAGCATTTATTTTAATTATTATTATTAAGTGTTTTTATTGCTGAAAAATATTTAGAAAAACATGTTTTCTGTGAAAGAGGTTGTCTCTCTTGTCTCCATGGGAATAAGTATGTTTAAGCAATCCTTCATCAGAAAAGTTACAGCTTTAAACTCCATGATGTGGTTTTGATTGAGTGCTCTGAGCCCACCTGATAGTCGGTCTTGTCAATGCCGATGAGGAAGAGCAGCTCTGCGATGAAGAGGTTGATGCACAGGTTCTTGTGGATGGTGTTGCGGTCAGTCTGGAGTCCACGCAGGAAGCAGAAGGTGGAGATGCAGATGGCCAAGCACACCAGAGAGATGACTATACCCACCCAGGTGATGACAAACAGAATCAGCTCATGCATGCGGCCCTGGTACTGCACAGACAGGGGGAGGAGACAGGAAAAGATGTTTAAAATGTCACCAGAGACGACAAGATGAATGTGGGTGGAATAAGCAGCAGGACAGGCAGAACAATGGGACAGAAGGAGAAGAAAAAAAGTTGATTTACTTAATATTTGTAAATATATGCAAAGAGCTAAAGTGTGGAGACAAGAGAGAAGACAGCGTATTTAAATTCATGTTGTTGTCAGATGCGAGTAGCGCGACATGTATTTGTACGCTTTCCTGAATAACATCAATGGGGACATCAAAATAAAGACCACGTCAACCTAAGAATCCATGTGATACTGAAAACCTGCATACATTACTTCTTTAAGGGAAAACAAAAGTATATAAAACCTCTCTTACTTCCTTATAGATTGTTTTATGTATATTTATATTTGTTTCATCCTATATCTTCCTTTTTGTTTTTGTTGTGCAAAGTTGAAGCTCAGAAATTGCTATGTTCCATATTGGTAACAACTATTAGATCACTGTGTCGACGTATACAGCTTGAACTCCTCTCAGTGAAAATAATCAGATCAGTTATGTGACCTATACCCAAGTCACTCAAGCTGTGTCAGCTGAGGGACAAGAGCCTTATCTGAGTAAATCGTTTTTCAGAGTAATAAGTACTGGACTGGTGCGCCTGGTTAATTTTGAAAATGTGGAAAAAACTGAATACTCCTACCCTGAAAATGTGGAAGGAGAGGACGATGGACAATACTGCGCATGTAGAAGATATTACGTGTAAATGGGAGGGCTGTAGTCGTTTAGTAGATTAATCAGTCAATTGTGTCTTTGTCAACCTAATTTTACATTAGTCGACTAACTAATGGGTTAGGGTTGAGCGGACTGGATTAAGATGCTGTTTAATAGGAGATCCTAATAATTTTGAGAGTTTTTGTCAGTGCTACACCCAGCCTCCTTTAAGTCAATTAATCAATGCTCAGGACATATCTTGTATCAAGAAGTGACCACAGACTGTATAAAGAAGTGGACTAAGTGAGTGTGACGTCGTCCACAGTGTTAAGACTCCAGTCAAATGAATTTGGAGTCGAGTTCCATATTAGGAATAGGAATTTATTTATGGACAATATAGCGAAATAAAAGCACTAGGATCATGTAGAGCAGGTTAATACAAACAAACAAAATGATGAGGCTTATTGCAGCAGTTACAGACAGAGGGGTAATCATTTTTCAATGTAAAGTCGATTTCAATGTAAAGTCGATTGGAGTCGATGGAGCAGGAAGTGCCCCCATGCTTATTTTCTATTTGGAACACGGAGACTAGCAGGTTAGTATGTCCATTTATACAATCTATTGTGGGGACACAGAACAATGGAATATTTTTGTTTTTATATGTTAAATGTTAATTCAGTTAATGTTACACCTGTTTTTTATATTTGTATTTTACTTTAGTTTGAATAAATATTTCAATAGCAAAAAAACCCAAACATATATACAGGACCATTTTGCAGTTCAACATTGCTGAACTCACGTCTGGCTCGTGGCTGGCCATGAGCACGGCGAAGTTGGTGAGGTGGCTACAGGAGCAGGTGGTGTGGGTGCTGTTGGAGCTGAGCAGCCTGCACCCTTGGGACGACCACTGTCCCGTCATGGAGCGTTCCGAGTAGTTCCAGAATGAGCAGTTTGGGGTGTGGTAATTGTCCATCTGTGAAATCACAACCAGATAAGTTTAGAGGAACTGGTTTAGTCTATACAAATTGTTTCCTTACAAATGCATATAGTTTAGATTGATCAGAACTTACAGTGGAACTTAATTTTAAGATGTTGCTTTCCCAATTCCTTTCCACCTGTCATGATAATTACTATATCAACTTATCATAACATAAGATTTGAGCTGTAGTGGGTTGAATAAGTAACTTTTATGGCTAATTATTTATTTGTTGCAGCTCTGCCCTTTTAATGTTACAGTTCGTTTTTGTGTCAGTGGCATAAAGTAATTTCAATATTATCGTTTATCGCAATATTTCACTGTAGCGATTAATTGTGCATCAGCATTTATCACGACAGGCCTACTTTCCACTTACTGTATCTTTCATTACAAAAGTATTATTCAGACAAGGGACAACTAAGCAAAAAAAAAAAAATCGCGCCTTCCAAAGACATATTTTCTGGTTCACTATTAGAAATAAGTAATAAGTATGTATAGTATATAAAATTACTTGAAATTTTGTTTGACATGACAACCAACAGATTTTGAAGTGAAAATAAATAAATTCATTTTAACTAAAGATACGTAATAATATACAAATTTTGCAAGGACATTTTCAGTTGAGGCCTCGGTTTCAAATTTCTATCAACAAAAGCCCATGTTTATTTTCTTCAGTAATCCCTGTCAACATATCTGTTTCTTTGAAGCAGACTTCACTGGCGCATCTTAGTTAAATGTGCTCATTAATTGATTTTGATCACTAAAACCTGACATTAATCACAATTTAGAGGCATGACTCACAAAGCAAATGATGAAAAGAGATATTTGTGTAACATGGTATTTCTCTCGTGTTGCTCGTCTGTTACAAAGACTCAGTACAATTTAATTAAAAAAGCTCATTTCAATTTGATAGTCACGTCATTTATCGCATTGCAATAAGTGTTAAATCCTATTTTTGATTTGATTTTGGATTTAGCATTTTTAAATTGAATATATTTTGTCCCATTTATGTATTTCAGTATTTATATCAGCTCAAATGTTGTCTATTTTTGATTAGGGGTGTGGAAAAATATCAAAATATTGATATATTATGATACTAAATTTGGTGATACAGTATCATTATTATGGGCGGCTATATCAATATATCGCCATGAGGTTTTTTTTAGTATTTTTTAGCATGTTTTTTGTGACTGCACTACAATTTTGTTGCTTGCTTAGTGAAAGAAAACTTGTTTATGCAATACACTTGACATATTCACTGTTTTGATGCTTACAACGTATGTATTTCATATTAACTTTGCAGAATTTGTGGTTTAACAAAGAAATATTGTTGCTAAAATGTATTTGGTTCTTAAAAATCAGCAGTATATCAATATATCAAATGATCGCATGTATCGCCATATTGTGATAAAATCATATCGAGAGCCATGTATCGAGTATCGAATCGTGAGGGACACTGTGATTCCCTAGTTTGAATAATAGTTTGAATATGTATTAGTAACTGATTTCCAATACTTCTGACAGCCCTACCTGTAAGTGCCGTAATGTGAAGACCACTGGCTCGGTAAGGAACACTCTGCTGGACTCCTTGTTTATGGACGCTGCGATCACGTGAGAATTGACCGCCAGCCGCCTCCGGTCATGGCTCGACTCCATTTCCATTTTCACCGTGGCATTCTCCGTCGACAGGAATGATCCCAGGTTTTTATAGAGCAGAAACACCACCTTCACTTGCCCTGGAAGTGAGTGAAAGATGTAAAAGAAGTGAGGCCCTTTTTAAAAATGAGACGGTAGATGCGGTGAGATCAATATATTGTGGTAGGAGGATATAAGAGTAAATGTATGTGCATGAGGCTATAATATGGTAATGGTAGCTCGAGTGACAGAGATAGACAGAGGGAAGTGACATGACTCTGGAAGAGAGAAGACAGAGAGGGGGACTTAGTGAAGGTTGGAGCGATGGTAAAGAGCGTTTCATTTTGACTGGTGCAAGAGAGCTCCATTTAATGTGGAGGGCAACGCTACAGTCATCCCTCAAGCATTCACAGATCTCCTATTATTCCATATGAATATTTCATGTGCATTGTTTCAATCATTCTAATCTCGTTCCCGCCACAGAGCCAGAGCGGATACAGGGGAGGGGGAGGAGAGGGGGGATAGCGAAAGAGGAGGGGCTGATGTGAGGGGGGATAAGATGGCGGAGAAAAGGAAGAGTGAGAGAGAGTGGAACAGAGGAGAGAGAGTGCTGAGATAGCTCTGTCAGACTGTGCACTCGATTGTAATCTACACGCCTTCCAAGCTATTCTATTAAGACTGCTGTTAAGAAACCATCAAGAAAAGGAACAGTCTCAGTGCTTTTGTTAATCTGATTAGACTATTATTATGAACCAATAACTTAGTCAACTGCATGCAGATTGTTTAAAGCTTTCATGGAAATGCAAATGGCGACATATATGAGAGTGCAGAGAGGGGCAGGGTGATTTGTCAGGTCTGTGGAACGGAGAAGAGAGGCGGGAGGTGCTGACCGTTGCGACTGTACTGTTTAATAGTAGAAGCAGAGAGTTGGATGGCGCTGTCGCTGGCGTAGTTCTGAGGGAAAGATAAGTCCTGAAGCTCCATCTCCGTGTTGAGAACGTGGACTTCTAAATCTATAATTGTAATAAGTAGTAAGTTGCAGCAAATGAATGGGTGTGGCTAGTATACAGAGGTGGGTGCAGTTATCTTTACTCCTACGCCCTCAAATGCCCCTTTGCATTTGAAGGCAGATGCTTGAAACATGTTGTGGAAAACGTTGGACTAGCCTTGACGCATGTCCCCCATAAATTTGCATGTAAACCCAATGCCCTCAGCGAAAGAGTATATTTATCACACAATACTTTTACTCAAGTATTTTGAAGTAACAGTACCCTTTGTTAAATAAATGCTTTGCTGACTTTTCTCACTGTGAATAAGCCTATACATGAAGAAAATGTGTATGTCGATTATATGAAAAAGTCTTTAAAATTTTGGTTGTTTTTATTGCACTGAAAAAGTTACTGTGTTGTTTCTTTGGTTATAATCTTTCACTTTCTCTAAATCATGAATCATCACGCCATTATGTCTAAACTGTTACTATAGAGTTTTACCTATTAATCTGTTTCTATAATCTACGTTTTACTTCTGCTTGTTCGATGATTGGAAACTATACCCACCTCTGCCAGGGTAAGTATGGGGCAGGCTTACCGATGCTGGGAGCATGGTCAGTGAAGTAATTAGCGTACATGTTGTTGGCTAACAGGAAGGCCCCTTTCTCCAGGACGTCCAGCAGCATGGTGGCAGTGTGAGCCTGCTCTGTGCTGTTCATGTCCTGCCACGACTCCAGCGCTTCAGGACGCAAAAGGTTATCTACGATTTGAACCACAGCCTGGAAAAAAACAACATAACACAATTTTATCTTTTTGTGAGCGGTGAAATCATGCAAAAGAAAAAAAAAAGAAAAAGAAAGAAAGAAAAGAAAAAATTAAAGGTGCGCTATGTAACTTTTCTGTGCTGCTTAGACCCACCCTGCAGTGTTCCACAGTAAGGTATTATACAAGCCGGTGACTCCACCAGGCCAAGTTACAGGTCAGATCTTACAGTAAAAAGATTTTGAAGGCATTATGAGCAATAAAAACACATGTTTAATGACAAAGCAATCAAATCTCCATAGAGACAAGCAGTGGATCGAATCAAAATTTACACCTTTAACAAAAAGTTCCAGCAATGTTACAAGGAAGAACAAATTTGTTGAAAGATTTCCAATGCGAGATTCTGACTCAGAGTTTAGTCAAAGACATAATTAATTATAGCAGATTCTTTATCATTACCGGACAGACTTTTGTGAATTATTGGATAGCAGATTTGTCCCTGAAGTAGAGCATGACTATTCTGATTTAAATACTACTCACAATATCCTCTGTGAGCTCAAGCTGTCCCAGTTATTTGTATTATATAAAAAACATTTAACCAAGACCTTCAATTCACACCTCTGGGAGAGCTTCTCCCAGATTCCGGGGGAGGTTAGGGACATGGAGTCCTAGTGGGCTATGTTCTCGGCCTCTATTGTTGATGCGGCCATTTGTAGCTGTGGTCATAAGGTCTGTGGTACCTATCACGATGGCAATCCCCGAACTCGGCGGTGGACACCAGAAGTAAGGGATGCCATCAGGCTGAAGAAAAAGTCTTATAGGGCCTTGTTGGCTCGTGGGACTCCTGAGGCAGTTAGGTGCGGGCCAAGCATGCTGCAGCCCGGGCGGTCGCAGAGCCAAAAACTCGGGGTTGGGAGGAGTTCGGAGAGGCCATGGAGGAGGACTACCGGACAGCCTCAAAGAAATTCTGGCAAACCGTCCAGCGCCTTAAGAAGGGGGAAGCAGTGCTTCACCAACGCTGTTTACGGTGCGGGTGGAGAGCTGTTGACCTCGACTGGAGATCCTGTTGGACAGTGGAAGGAATACTTTGAGGATCTCCTCAATCCTACCGTCACATCTTTTGAGCAGGAAGCAGAGGCTGGGGACTCAGAGGTGGGCTTGTCCATCACCCTGGCTGAAGTCACTGAGGTGGTTGGCAAGCTCCTCGGTGGCAAGGCTCCGGGGGTGGATGAGATCCGTCCTGAGTATTTTAAGTCTCTGGATGTTCTGGAGTTCTCTTGGCTGACACATCTCCGCAACATCACGTCGCGGTCAGGAACAGTATCTCTGGACTGGCAGACAGGGGTGGTTATCCCTCTGTTTAAGAAGGGGGACCGGAGCATGTGTTCCAACTACAGGGGAATCACACTCCTCAGCCTCCCGGTAAGGTCTATTCCAGGGTACTGGAAAGGAGAATCTGACCAATAGTCGAACCTTGGATTCAGGAGGAGCAGTGTGGTTTTCGTCCTGGCCGCGGAACACTGGACCAGCTCTATACTCTCCATTGGGTGCTCGAGGGTTCATGGGAGTTTGCCCAACCAGTCCATATGTGCCTTGTGAACCTGGAGAAGGCATTCGACCGTGTCCCTTGTGGGGTCCTGTGGGGAGTGCTCTGGGAGTATGGGGTCTGGGGCTCTTTGCTAAGACTGGAGCAGGAGCTGTGATCGCATTGCTGGCAGTAAGTTGGACCTGTTTCCAGTGCATGTTGAACTCCGCCAGGTCTTCCCTTTGTCACCGGTTCTGTTCATTGTATTTATGGACAGAATTTCTAGGCGCAGTCAGGGGCCAGAGGGGATCTGATTTGGGGACCACAGGATCTCATCTCTGCTGTTTGCAGATGATGTTGTCCTGATGGCTTTATCGGACCGGGATCTCCAACGGGGCAATTTGCAGCTGAGTGTGAAGAGGCTGGGATGAGGATCAGCTCCTCCAAATCCGAGGCCATGGTTCTTGACCGGAAAAAGGTGGCTTGCCCTCTCCGGGTGGTTGGAGAGTCCTTGCCTCAAGTGGAGGAGTTCAAGTATCTCGGGGTCTTGTTCATGAGTGAGGGGAGGATGAAGCTTGAGATTGACAGGCGGATCGGTGCAGTGTCGGCAGTGATGTGGCTGTTGTATTAGACCGTTGTAGTGAAGAGGGAGCTGAGCTGAAAGGCAAAGCTCGCGATTACGTTCCTATCCTCACCTATGGTCATGAGCTTTGGGTAATGACTGAAAGGACAAGATTGCGGCCGAAATGAGTTTCCTCCGCAGAGTGGCTGGGCGCTCCCTTAGAGATAGGGTGAGGAGCTCAGTCACACAGGAGGAGCTCAGAGTAGCGCCGCTGCTTCTCCATGTTGAGAGGAGCCAGCTGAGGTGGCTCGGGCATCTGTTCCAGATGCCTCCTGGAAGCCTCCCTCGGGAGGTGTTCCGGGCATGTCCCACCAGGAGCAGGCCCCGGGGAAGACCCAGGACACGCTGGAGGGACTATGTCTCTCGGCTGGCCTCGAACGCCTTGGGGTCCCCTTGGAGGAGCTGGAGGAAGTGTCCGGAGTGAAGGAAATCTGGGAGTCCCTGCTTAGACTGTTGCCCCCATGACCCGGCCCCGGATAAGCGGAAGAAAATGGATGGATGGATGGACATTTAACCAATACTTTTCAAGGCCTATAGATACAGTATGTTCTACCTTGAGCAAAAACTTGATTATGTCAAAGAAAAGAAAATATCAAATCTATTCTGTAAACTATAACTATTTTTATAACTGTACCAGATGTACAAAGAACCTCTACAATGACGTGACTAGCACTGAACTCACATAAACAGACTGCAACTTTCTTTTCCTGTCATTCAAACGGCCACAGTGGACTTTAAATCATGATTGGTTTTGTGTCGTTTAATGACTTATTCCGACTTAATCAAGAACAATTCATTAAGAAAGTGCTTTGCATGCAATTCACAGATAAGTGATAACTAATCATGAGACTCTGCTTCATTAACACTGTTTCGGGAAGTGCTATTAGCATTAGCAATGTCGTAATTATCAGCTAACCTTTCCATTTGTGCCGTTCCTACGTAATTAGCCACTGTGTGTACTATTACAAAGGTTCTTATAGAAAGTCTATAGGTGAGGAGCAAAGTCACTACTGTGCCACTGTCACTGTGTGTTTTTTGGTTTGCAGTAAGAGTATTTGGAGTGGTAACAATTGTAGTATTTAGTAGTAGCCCATTGTAGCCATAGTAATAGTTGCTGGAAAAGTAATTGTACAGTATAGACCTAGTACTTTAGTTGTTGTAGTAACAGGAGCAGAAGTGAGAAATGCATTCAGTGGAGTGGTAGTAATAAAAACAGCATTAGTGTTGTAATGTTTACTACTATTATTACTATTACACTCAGCTGAATGCTACTACTACTACTACTACTACTACTACTACTACTACTACTACTGCTGTGGCCACTGGTAGGTTAGTAGGCCCCTGTCAGTAGTTAAAATAAAACAGAACCCTACTGTTGCTACTACTGTCTCAACTTCTGGCTACCACAATAACTATACTCTAGTACTATAACTACTAGTTACATAATTTAACAAATGGTAAAAAGTAGTAGGGGTGTGCAAAAATATTGAAATATCATATTCAATTATAATATTGAATATACAGCCCTAAAAAGTAGTAATCTGGACTAACTAAAATCTGATAAAGCCTCTTTGGTTAAAGAAAGAAAAGATGTTATGCTCTAAAAATCATTTGACTAATTTTTGTACACTTTTATGTTTATTCAACTTGCCTGGGTGATTTAAGAATTACAGACTCTCCAAAATTAAATGCTTGAACAATTTACTACTGCTAGCTACCATCTTTCTCTCTTAAAACCACTGTTTTTATGAACAGCTTTCAGCCCAGTTTTACGTCTATTTAAATTAAAGGTACAGTATGTAACTTTCTAAAGGTGGCACGTCACCTGTGTGATTCCATGGAAATATCAACTTAAACCATATTTCAGAACATTCTCAATGGAGATAGCTACGTTTTATGCCATACTGTGGATGCCAAAGAAGAAGTATTTCCATGGAAACAAGCAGGAGACCCTTCTCAAAACCAAATAAGAGTCAGGTTTGTGGAGATGCAAGCACACTCACAGTAAAGACCAGGTCTTTCAGTGCAATTAACACAACCCAAATAAAAAAACAAGAACATGGTTTTATTTTAAGCTATTTTTTGGCTAAAAAGTTGAACAGTTATTATTTTAATTAGTAAGCTCAACCTATTTTAATCTGACACAGGTTTCAGTTTTCTTCAGAACACAAACTCAGTATCTCTGATCATTACTTTCACAACTTTTCCAGGTCAGACATCTACTATTCTATTTCACACTTACAATTCATTTAATGGCCATTCGGACGCCTGTATCCACTATCCAATTTGTTGAAGTAGCCGGCTTGATGAATCGCGTAATTCTCCTGCTCAGGCCTCTCAAAATGAAGGATTGACTGTTGTGAAATCTCTTTAAAATGAATTTAGCCTTACAATATTCACCCTATCTTGTGTAGGGGGAAGAAGACTGCATTTTTTTTTTTTTTTTTGGGATATATCTTTTCATCTTTGTGCTTATGCTGCAGCGGGTGACAAAACAAATAGCTGGCTTGCTTACTACGCAGGAGCCTTTGCGTTCATTTTGCAGCAAGATCTGAAGATGGGTGTCATATTACGGCTTAGACTGCAGACAGGTCAAGATACACAGAAAAGGCGCTAGTGCATACTCTGCTACTGCATCCCACATCCCAATACACACACGCATACATAAGACCTTTTTCATCATATTAGATTACTGCTTTCTCAGAAGTACATATATTGCAATCATACTGAAAGAGCAGAGCAAGAGGGGGCGTAGTAGCACAAACTGTTGCCTTCTATACAGTGAGTAAATTGCGTTTTCTCAAAGGCAAAGATATTGTGCTGTTTTGTGCATCACAAATAGGGCCAATATTATGCAGTCAGTCTCAATCATAAGAGCAAAAGGAGAAAGTGAGATTACAGGGTAGTGGCATATGGCTGCTGGTGTTAACTCAAAGATCCTATATGTTGAATATGAGAAAAGGACTGTACTCCAGGGAAATGCAACTGTAATATATTGATATAGTAAGGAGCAAAACAGTTACATTAGAAAATCCTCATTACACAACTACTTTGAATACTGATGTGCTACTACAAGTACAAGTACAAGAGCTACTTCTTCATCAACCAATACTACCAGACAACGAAGTTTTAATGAAACATAACCTAACAGTAGAAAGTAATTACTGCTACTACCACTACTGTTTATGGTACAATTGACTGAAGACACTTTACCTGATATTTATCGTAGTCCATATGTTGTACTTTATCTAAAAATAATCACAGCACTTATTATACATATGTATTTATATTTGGTTGTGTTGTATTTTATATTTCTTGTATCTTTATTTTATTCAAAGTATACTTCAACATTTTAGTTAAAAGTGCACTGTGTAACTTTTCTGGTAAAGGATCTGTCACCTGCTTGACTCCTGCTTGATTGATGTTGTTTTTTTCCTGAAATGTTCTACAGTATGGCATTTAATTGACCTATCTCCATGGAGACAAGCAGGCCACATCACCAGGCCAAGTTACAGGTCAGATCTGTGGAGCGGTGCACCCATTCACAGTAATAATGCATGTTTTTATTGTCGTTTTGAGAAATAAAAACGGCTGTAATTGAATTATTACAAGATATATTTGTTTAATTCCATACTGTGGAACATCCCAGGCATCACCATGGAGACAAACTGATGGCGGACCCTCCACCAGAGAGCTTACACAGTGCACCTTTAAATTATTACATTTAAGTCTATTTTGTTTATCAGGATTTTTGACTGCATATTTTTACTCTCCTGCTGTTCTTATTATAGGACAAATAAAGGCACTTATAGTCAATCCTTATACTTGAGTACTCAGTAAAAAACAAACTTAATACAGATATTGATTTAGTAATTTAAACTACTTGAGATACTAATACTATTGCTTCTGGGACAGTAAAAAAAAAAAAAGACACTGACAAATTGTTTGCACATTAACTCCAGATACATACATGTCTCCTAAACGCAGAGAAAAAACACCACATCTGCTCTGGGACACTACAGCCTCATTTTAATCCTGTCTGTGAGGAGCAATAGCCAAACACAAGCAACTACTCTTCAGAGCAAACCAGAAATCTTGTAAGTGATGATTCCAAAGGCAGTATAAATCATAGAACGCAGCAACGAGCCACAGAAATCTCATCCACAGTATTCTACTAGTCTAGTCCAGGATTTATCTGCTCTCGGTTATTCCCAGTCACGCTGCTGTCCCATACTACATCAGTAAGTACAGAGGAAAGATACCTGAATGTAAGCCCGGCATGTCCTCTCACGCTTTTGGAGCTGGAAAGAAGAACAAGATAGAAAGTCGATTTAAAATTTAGGGCAACAAACAAATAATTTAATTTTAATGGTCCGCAAAGGTCCACAAAATTGACTCATGAGGTTTTAGCCATGTTCTAATATTGCTGTGTTTTGTTTCAGTAATGTTTGAGTAATTCTTTATTACTGGTTTGTCTACATTATATGTAGAACATTTATATAGAACATTATAACATACATCAGAAAATAGCATAATATGGGCCCTTTAAAGAAGACATTATGCTCTGGTATTATTGATGAAGTATTGCATATGTAGATCATCATTTCACATTTTGTTCATTGTAAATGGCAACATTAATCTAAAATGACTGAATGATAGATATGGGTATTAACTGCCTGCTCAAAACTGCAGAAATTGTTCTCTAATTGTTCGCCTCCTCAAAGTAACATTTCTCCACAGTAAGCAGCAAAATGTTATTTACATTATTTACATGTTATTTTATTGTTTTTTAATATGTGTATTGACATGTGCACTGACATATGTATTGACAGAATTTTTTTGTATGAATCCAAAGGAAGTACAGCGCAGTGGGCAGCGATAGGTTGTAGGCATCGACTGTATATACAAATGGACATAGTTAATCTGCTAGATGCCACGTTCAAAATAGGAAGCAACCATGGGGCGCTTCTGGCTCCACTGACTCTGGTCTACTTTAAAAAAGTACCCCTCTCTGTAACTGCTGCTGTGAGTCTCGTCATTTTGGTCTCAAAATGTCCCTATTAACCCGCTCTACATGATGTTTTTATTTCACTATTTTGTTTGAAAATAAATTCATATTCCTAACATGGAACGGGCTCCAAATTTGCTCCTAGCTGCTGCTAGCCTCTTGAGCTTAATTCAACTGGAGCTGAACACTATGGGTGACGTCACCCTCCCTTAGTCCACTTCTTTATATAGTCTTTATATAGTCTATCTTTGTTGGTAAGAACAGATTTTCTTTTTTTGCACGGACGCCTCAAATATCTGAAAATATAAGATGATGCAACCACGTATGAATTACTCAAAATACATCTTTAAGTAAACCAACTCTATGAAAAAAAAAAAAAAATTCTAACATAGCTAAAAGCTCATAAACATTGCATAATATGTCTCTTTTAATATTTCAGTAGCTTGTCTAACCTTGTTGTAGTTGCGTGTTGCCAGGTCTTTGTTGCCAGGTCTCAGGGCTTGGAGCTGAGCATCTAAAATGTCCAGGAGTTGCTCGATGAGGCGCACGGAGGAGCTGACGTCTCCGGCCTGGATCCTGCTCCGTGTGTGGTTCACCAGCTCTCCTGCGATGTTGGCTGCATTCTCACCACTTTTTATCTACATAAAAACAATAAACATAAAATGAAAGATTCAGGATTTATACTCTTCTCTAAATATTTATGCTCAATATGCAATGAATGTATGTAATGAATAAGAAGCAAAGGATGGGCTTGTCTTATAGATAAATCTACTCTTTCCTGCCTACTGTTTTGGTAACATTAGAGCCTTTATATTAGGGCTGGGAATCACGGGGTCCCTCACAATTCGATACGGAATAAATGGCTCATGATACAGTATTATCACGATATGGCGGTACATGCGATAACTGATATATTACACATGATATATAAGTTTCCTTACACTAAAAAAAGCAACAAAATTGTAGCTACAATAATGATACTGGATCACCAAATTAAGTATCACGATATATCAATATTTCTATATTTTTGCACACCCCTATTTTATAACAGCACTTACTGAAAATCAAACTGACAGAGTGGAGGTTATCTATCGAAACAAACTACATGTTTCACCAATTTTTGATAGCTGCAGTTATAGAGAAGATTGAGTAGTCTTATCTATCATAGATTTTTCTCATGCTTTCCTGTTTTTGCCCAGCAACTTCAAAGACGAGACGTTCCACTGGTGCCACACTGAAGACATATTATCCTCTTCAATGGTCATAAATTGGTACTTCTGTCCAAATCATCGGAAAATGGCCTCCACTAATTCTTCAAAACATCCAACATCAGCTGCCCCCTCTAAATTGTCAATTTTATCAGATGTAATGTCCAAACCAAACGTAGCTCCAGATCTGGAGATGGGTACCGGACAGTGTGGTCACCCACTGCTCCTGACAGGTGATCCCAGTGCCAATGAAGGATGGGCAAAATGCGGAGTGCACATTTTAAAAGTGTATTCCTTATTCCTCCCATATAACCTCGGCATTCTCATCTCATTATTTTGTGTTGACTTAAAATAACGTATAACTACTTTGAAGTGTAATAATCAGTTCCTCTAATGTTCAGACCAAACCCAGCTCAAAATCTAGAGATGGGTCCTGGGTACTGCAGTAACCCACTACTCCTAACAGGATGGGTTAATTGCAGAGGACACATTTTAAATGTTTAAAATTATTCCTTATTTCTCCCATATAACTTCCCCACCCTCATTTCATCATTTTGTGTAGATTCTAAATAATGTATAACTACTTTGAAATGTAATAATCAGTTCATAATCTCAGCCTCTTATAGCTTCCCTTTACCACCTGTCCTTTACACAAAACTGTAAATAAGTCAGCTTATCTAGAACACACTGTGAAGTTTTCTCATTCCCTCTAGTGCTTTTTCATTTGCAAATTACACCTTTAGCAACCCCAACGCAGTTGCAGTTGATTTTAGCCAAAAGGGGAACGTATAATGGATTCGAGCACGGATGTTAGCCTTCCAGTCAAAAAATCTCTTCAAAGCTATGCATGACTAAATAATCATGTATTCTCTGGTATAAATTGAGCCTTAGTTTTCTTCATGATTTTTTAAGGAAATCTAATTACTGGCGAAAATGAGAGGAGATGTGTTCAATACAGAATATGTAATCACACGCTTTAGTGATTCATATTGTGGATCGATGTCAGTCATTTAAAGTCATTTAAAGTCATATGGCATTGAAGTGCGGAGATTGTAAAAAAAAAAAAAAAAAAAAATGTGGTAATTCAAGAATATTAGTGAAAAGAGGAGTTAATTAAGTATTAAAAGTAGAGCGGTAATGAAGGACCAGTTGAAATGCATGTAAATGAGGTTAGCCTTGGAGATATGCTAATGTGTTCTGGAGAGGGGAGTGGGTCTCACCTTCTGGGACACCTGGTTGACCCACGGAGAGGTGCAGTTGCTCAGGTCAGGGCCTCGTGGGTTCCAGATGACTTGGTCGGCCAAACACTGGTAAGAAGCAATGCCTACGGAGACATAGAGGAGAAAAAGACTGGTGAGTGGTGCATAAAATTATTATATTACTGTGGAATTCAAATATAAAAAGGAAGAATATATTTGCAAACTATACTCAAAAATTATAACTTTTTTATTCATCTTTTTCGTATGTTTCTTACTTTCTTGTTTTATTCTAACGACTGTATCTATTTCCAGTATATATATACCACTTTTCATAGTTACAAAGAGTTCACACAATCCCATAAGAGATGAGGATAAAACGTATTATTATTAAACAGAAAATAACTTAGAAAATAATGAATTAGAATTACACACTGTAACTTTTTGGGCCACTCGCTTGTGTCCAGGGAGGTGTTATGCTTTGTTCAGAATGTTCCATATCTATATATATATATTTTTTTTTTCATTAAAGGTGTTCTCTCTCCAGATCTGATCTGTGACTAAGATCTCCATGGAAACAAGCAAGTGCAGTGTACTCGCCACCAGATAAATTACATAGTGGAGCTTTAAGTACAGCAAATCAAAGACAGGATAACATTTGTAAGAACTACAAAACAATACATATAATTATAAAAATGTTTGCATGTTAACACCATTCATAATACAGCTATACAATATATTTTCTCAGCCTATGTGTCTATATGTTACAGAGTAAATACTTTTCACAAACAAATTGAGTTTTGAGTCCAATTTTTCAGTTGCGGATTTTAGGTGCCTGCAATTAAGGTGGGACGTGTGGTACGAAGAGTAGGAAGTAGGTGTGATTTTTTACACTTGAGCAAAATGGAGTTTTAAAAATGCAAAGTGTTTTTGATGTGAGAAGAACGGAGGGAGGAAGCCGGAAAAATGGGTCGGAAATGGGAAAGGTTAAGTAAAAGAGTGTGAGACGGAGGGAGAGGGAGAGGAGGCTATAGTTTTCACACACACACGCACACATGGACGCACACATGCACGTACACACACACACACACGCACACACACACATGCACACACTCACGCACACCCACACACACACACACTCCAAAGACATTACCATCAGCTCCGATTCCCACTGCCGAATAACAACACAGCAGAAGGGAAGCACCTTTTACCAGCCCGCGCTCTCACATGGGGCTCCTCTGTTTAGTTCCAGGGTTCACACAGAGGACACAAAGAGAAAAAAAAGAAAAGAAAAAAAAAAAAGAGTCTGATGCAGCCACTAATGCAAATAACAGGCATCCACTTACACCAACAAGGAAAGGAGAGAGGAGATATGAGAATCAGAGGCAGAGCAGACAGACACACTCCACTTTAGTCAATAGGAGCTTATACTTCTATAGTTCAACACATTTTTTCTCAAGAGCACAGTTATTCAGAGGTGATTGGGACCATAATATGTAAGACAAGAGCAGGAGTCAAAAGAGTAGAGCAAATCAATAAGATGTGGGAGAAGCTGTGCCACTGTAAAAGGTGGCCATGGGGTTTTCATAAAATGTACTTACATTTTGTAATAAATGATTATCTAAAACCAAAATGTGATTTTAATAGAGGCAGGGATTTTTTTTTTTTTTCAACCAATACCAATATCCTATTTGTGTTGCTGTAGTGTGTTGTGGAGTATCAACAAAAAACATAATGGCCTCAAATTTAAGAAAAAAAGTTGTAGTTAAGTTTACATATTAACCGTTTCTCTTTTGTAAAAAATATAATCAAATGTATTTTCTCATATACAGTATTATTGTAAACATAGCATTTTCGCTTTTTATTGCTCCTCTGTTTCCATAAGAGACAGAACATAATTCACGTGAATTCCTGCAATCCTTATACAAATCAATAACTTGTAATTTAACAGAATTTAACAATTAATAATAATGTAATGTAAAATAGTTAACCAAGTAAAAAATTCGTATGCGTTTACAATTACGGCTGCAGTGAATTGCTGGATTTGACAAACCAGATTATTATCATTTAATTTTGTAAAATTAAATTACATTAAATTTAGTAAAAGAAAATACAAAGCAACTGTATTGTATTGTACTGGATATACTGGTAAATGGCATGTTTATTTAATTCTGTTTTGCAAATACCTGAAGATTTATGTTTATGCAATGAGATTCATCTTCTTATATGCAGAACAAAGAGGATTAAGAGATGAAATACACTACC
Source organism: Taenioides sp. WSHXM2023 (assembly GCA_029959045.1). Lineage (NCBI taxonomy): Eukaryota > Metazoa > Chordata > Actinopteri > Gobiiformes > Gobiidae > Taenioides > Taenioides sp. WSHXM2023. The sequence goes on along the minus strand of CM057101.1, from coordinate 14,631,231 downwards.
AGGCAAAAGTATGTACACACCTTCTTTTTTTTCTTTAAGTTTACAACTTTCTGTATTTTTGATACAAACAGAAGACATCAGATATATGAAGCAAAATATATGGAGTTATGTAGCAAAGAAAAAAAAATCACTCACTCTTAGCCTTCTCAAGAAATGCCAAAAGAGAAAACATGATTGACACGAATTCCTGCATTACTATAAATCAATGTTTTGTAATTTAATAGATCAAAATGTCCCCGCCTTGTTGCAACCACATGTATAATGCGGCACCATGCAGGGACACAGGCACCTACACCAATTATAGAAACATACATAAATATACGGTATAAATGGCACTACTGAAGTTTTGTTGTTTTGCCTGAACTACAAAACAGAGCCGTTCAGAACAAGGAAGCGTAAAAAAAACAAAAAAACAGATACTAATTGTGTATTTTAACTTTGATTAATGGAAACACATTCCAGATTTGAACAAAATGCGCCCACAGCTGTCATTACAAACAAGTTTAATTTTCATGGCTGCATTAATTTAGCTGAAATAGGCCTAATGGATGAAAGTTCTGGCCTGTGTTAAGACAAAGCCTCTTCTTAAACTTCACAAAATGTTTAAAGCTGTGCCAGGATGCTGTAATTAGCCCAGCTGTTAATGTGATGTTCCTGCTATACTCGTAGGATTCTCTGACGGCCACATGCTCACAACAAAACATAAATGGTGAGGTAAAGTAAAGCCTTGTAGTAGTGTTTCATTTTATTATTCACTATGTTCAGTCAGCTCTGTTTCTGTGGGAGAGCCTTGTGTTTATAGAGGACAGCCTTTCATGTGGATGTCCCATGGGGGAGTGTACCGGCTGGTGAGAGCAAGGCAGGGACACAGGAGGGCAACAGTGGAAAAAAACACTGCACACGCACACTTACTTAAATTACATATTCAGCAACATATAAGTGACATGTTGTATAAGATAAAGAAATATTTATGATATATAGATGTATGATTGGACGGTGGCTGTCATAACAACAACTTAAAGACGCATTACATATTTTTTTCTGAGAGACGGTCATCACCTGTTTGTCTCGTAGACTGCATATATAAATGGATATAGCTAATCCACTAAAGCGTTCTGAGTGCCTAGAAGGTGGAACAGCACTATATAAATATGTGAACACTAGCCGCTGTGTTCCAAATGGGAAGAGGGCATGGGGGTGCTTCTGGCTCCCTCTCTCTATAACCACTGCAGTGAGCCTAATCATTTTGGTGTTAAAATCTTCGTATTAACCTGCTCTACATGATCCCGGTGCTTTTATTTCGCGATTTAGTCCGTAAATAAATTCCTATTCCTTATACGGCACTCGGCTCCAAATTCACTCCTATAACTACGAGCTTCGAGAGCTTCATTTGATTGGAGCCAAACTCTATGGGTGACGTCACACTCCCTTATTTATACAGTCTATGGTTTGTCTCTATATTTTGATGCAATACTATGGAAAATTTCAGACAAAGCAATAACATTTCCATGGAGATATGCTGTTTTTAGTAGATTGTTGTCTATTCCCCACAGCAGAGAGTGACGCATGTTGAATTAGCAGCATTATTGTTTGAAATATGGAACTAAAACATAGAGTAGATGCTTTGTAAGAGAACATAATTACAAGGTTAAAAAAACAAAGTACAATTTGATCATAACATTGGACTTGTAAGTGAATGAGTATGCCTGGCTTTGTTGTTGTTAAACTGTAATGTTTTCTGTTTGACATATTTGACCGGCAGCGTTGCCACCCTGAGGTCACAGAGGGTCAGGGTCAACGAAATGTACATAAATTACTGGGCGCTGGAATCCCTTTGTGGACTCCATCTGTCTTTAGAATGAGAATTTAAAATACTTAGTGTCATTTACATTGACTGAGTAAATATTTCTTATGCGTAGGCAATTGACAGCTTATGGCTGCAGGGAAATGCTGGATTTGATAAGACATCTACAACCAGATTATTATCATGTTAAAGGCTAAAAAAAGAAAACACAAAGCAACAAATACAAACTGTATATACTGTCAAATGTCATGTTTTCTAATTCTATTTCAGTGTTGGGCAAGTTGCTTCAAAACTGTAATGCGTTATTTAATATGGATTTGGCTAAATGTAGCTCATGACGCTCAATTAGCTCATCACACATCCAGTGGAAGGTGATGTGGTTCTGACTGAGCTACGCTTATGGTTAAAAACAGTAGAATATAATAGCCACAGTGATGGCTTATGACACAGTACAAGGAACAATCGCAAGACAAGAGGTCAAAGTCTGGCAAATTGTGATAGAAATGCTGTAACTTTAGGCCTTAAACAATTTTTAAACGTGTGACAAAAAGCGCACACCACAGACAGAAGGAAAATCTTATGGGACTCCGATTGCAAAGTCTGAAGCGGGATATGGCTGCGGACCACAGGTTACACAGATGTGAGCGTGATCGCGTCAGCTGTTTCCTGTCTACAGTAAAATCACTGGCTTTGAGACTCTTAAGTGTTCAAAAGATCAGAGCACTGCATTTCTAGTTTAGATACAAATCAAAACTGTGTTATTATTATTTGTGAAATGTGGTGCAATACATAATTTTTAAAGAATAAAAGATTGGAGATAAAGTACACAAGAAGTAGAGTCACTATCGTTAATCTGCAGCTTCACCTCGATCCGAGCTTTGTGTGGATGTAAACAGACACACGTGAGGAGCTACTCTGGCCTTTTTACTTTCAAACTTTTTATGCTTCACAATGGATTATTAGCACGGTTTTATGGACTGGATGTCATTATTTGCAGAGGACAATTTCTGTGGATAATGTGTATGAGATATTGCAGTTTAAATTTACAACTTTATGAGAGGTGAGTAATAAAGTCTTCTCATTATTTTCGCTATATTTGTATCTTGTTTGTACCTCTGTGTCCGTCACTCCTCTGACCCGGACGCTCTGTTTTATTGGCTGTTGCCGTAGCGTTGCTGACGGAGCAGCTCAGAGTCACACAGACACCACACACGAGGAGCGCAGCGGCTTCAAAACTGCACACTAAGTCACAAAGTCGGGTCACGCCTCCCCGAACTCGGGGAGAAGCAAATCGCAGCCAAAATTGGGCAAATTCTCCTGTGGTGTGTGGCGGCCTTTAGCCTTGGTTACCTTGTCATCATTGCTTCTAGTCACAACAGGGATCTTGCTGATAATTTTTCGAAAAGCTGGAGATTCCACTATTGAAAGCGGTGGCATATCTTCAACAACATACTCCGCCGCGAGTCTCCAAACCTCTTGAGGCTGAAGAATCTCAGTGCGGGAGAAGGTTCATTTTGGCTGCTTTGTGGTTTTATCGCCACTCTCATCCTCCGCTTACTTCGTTGCTAACTTCATGCTACTATGGCATTAGCACCTCTGTAAATGTTTAGTTAAATTACTGGTGCTATTTCGGGAAGTGGACAGTTCTTTAGGTTTAAATCACAAAGTGCATTTGACTACGATGTTCTTCATATCCTTATTTTTCACAAACTTAAAGTAATGAGCGTATGCCCATCTGGAGAATGTGCTATCTGACGTTAGACTATCTGGAGGTTCACTCATCTCTCTCTTCTGTCTGTCTGTCTGACTCGCCTAAAGGAAAAGGAAGTAAAACATTTTGCGTGGACGGTTCATCGCTGCTGATCTCGTGGTGATTTTAGCAAATTTGTATGAAGAAAAACAAAAAACCCACCACCAATCCAGGTTAAAAATGCATTGTAACGCGCGTTACTGACATTTGTACCGAGTAAAATATTACCAATTTTTTTCTGTAATGCCTTACGCTACTGCGTTACAGCAAAAAGCAATGCATTACAGTAATTTGTTACTTTTGTAACGCATTACTCCCAACACTGTTCTATTTTGCAAATACCTGAATATTTCTGTCAAAACCAGACTGCTCATCTTCTTATATGCAGAACAAAGATGATTATGAGATTAAATATTTTAGATTAAATCAATCAATACATTTTATAACATTCTTAACTCATAACAAGTATAACTGTTGAAACAGTTTTAAATTTGAAAATAAGTCACTTGGACTCTTTTGAACCAAATTTTAAGATAATTTCTGAGTAGAAACGTCCACTAACCTAGTGATCCTTTGGGGCATGGCCGATCCACAGTCTCCCCTCTCACAGTAGCGGGCCACTGGACACCGCGCACCATCTTGGGCTCGCAGAGATACATTTCTGGCCCCTGAGGAGGACGGGAGGGGCGGCGGGTGACCGGGACGGTGGCTGTGATTGGTCGCAAGTCGGGGTGCTTGTTGATGGATCCGATTGGTCGAGAAGTCGGCGCAATGGGGCGGGCTGTGGAGGGGCTGGCACTGGAGGAGAAGGGCCTGGCAGGCAGAGTTGTGGTGACTTGGGTGGTAGTCAGAGGACCTAAGATAACATAAAACATGGAAGTTATTAGTCAAAATACTAAAATTTGATATCAGTATCTAGGAAAAGGCTAGATACTACTGAGGACCAAAAATGACATAATTAGAACTAAATAAATACAAGAATAAATGTTGGAAAGTATTAAATAAAATGGTGAATAAAAATATAAATGTGTAAATAAAAAATGCTTTACACATTAATGCATACATTCTGGAGATTAAAAAACTAAAATATACTTTTTGTATTAATGTATTCATTTTTCCTTGTATTTATTTGTACATTTAATAATTTTTTGAATATTTTTATTTTCACAATTATTTATTTCCACATCACATGGCAACACATGGCTTTGAGTTTGGATGATGCGTGAGTGTTCCTGAACGTAGTTTGGTTTTGGTTTGGTTTGGTTCACACTTAACCAGTCGACAGACAACACACAAACGTAGAGCTCCAGGCGATACTTATTGTGGGTTAGCATTTTACTGAGAGAAGTTTTAAACACAATATTATCTTTGACCAGAAGAAGAACACTAACTGTTGCTGAAATCAGTGCTGCCATGAAACTGGAAGAAAACTAACAAGCCTGAGATGCCTTCAGTTAGAGCAACATTACACAATGTCAGAGTTAAGTCTCCTCCTGCAGAGACAAAACCTCCTAAGAAGACACAATCAAAGCCCTCTAACCCTAATGCTGCAGCGGACACAAAACCAGCAAAGAAGACAAAAGTTATCCACAAAGCTAAAGAAGGGCAGATGCAAGATGCAGGACAACTTCAAACTTTCGTAACATTTCAGCAATGTCGACGAACCTGAGGAAAAGCCCATTTCAGGAATTTTTAAGGCTTCCTCCTGAGTTGATGGAAAGCGATTGTGATATGGATGATGTGGACAGATATTTGGCCCCACCAATCAACCCTGAGAAAAAAGAATCTCCAGAGTCCAGAGATGATGTCAACTGTGTTACATCTACCCAAAATGATCTCCATGGCAACATTGAACCATTTGAGGCAAACAGCACAGAGATGAATGGACAGAAATGTCCTGAAATGACAGATCTCCCTTCAGCTCCTCTGAAACCTGAGATTAGTGAAGCTGAACTCCAGGTTAATGACATGGAATTGTTAAAGGAATCTCTCTCTCTGTACCTCTGGGGCCTAAAAACAATAAAGATAGCCAAAGACCCCAGTATAGTAGCTGAAGTTGAGATAGTCACTAAAATTATAGTTCCTCCAAATAACCATGGAGAGGAACATCAATCAGTAAAGTCCCCAAAAGAGGTTTCAGTTGATTTCAACTGGGTTACACCTACCTAAAAGAATGTCCATAGCAACATCATATCAGAGGAGGCAGATAGTGCAGCGATCACTGAACAGAATTTGGCTAAATTGGTACAGTTTCCGCTAGTTTCTCTGAAACTAGAAGAGATAAGCAATACTCAACATCAGGACATAAAGCAACCTCCAGAGTTAAAAGAGGAATCTTATTAGTAATACTGATGATGTCTCTCTACCAACTGGAACACCACTGCCACCTAAAACAAATGCTAAAACAAATGAGAACAATTTAAAACAAACAAACATTAAAAGGAAAAGGCAAAAGGGAAAAAGAAGCCATCTAAAAAGGTATCTGAAGTTAAGATGGTCACTAATATCATAGATTCTCCACATGATCTAATTGACAACATACATACCAAGGAGCCTAATGTTGTAATCAAAGAGGATCTTAAATCACCAGAGTTCACAGATAATGTCCCAGATGATTCCCACTGTAATAGTCCTGCCCAAAATGACCAACCCAACCAAAGCTTGTGGGAAAAAGCAAAGAAACACAAAAAGGCAAAATAGGAAAAAGAAGACCTCTGAAAAACACAGAGAAAGCATAGAAACTGATGAAGGTGATGCACCATGAAAGAGATGAGTGTCAAACTAAACAGGGAGACCTGAAGGGCCAAGTCCATAAAAAGAGAGAAACCTTCAAATCACTAAAGACTAAAAATTATGTACAAGAGAAGTCTTTCTACACTCTTCCTGCAGAGGACACGAAACCACCTAAGAACACAAGTCAAGCCCAATCTCACGGAAAAAACACAAACTAACAAGCCTGAGGGACCTTCAGTTAGAGTCAAGATGGCGGCTCAGCCACCAACATTGGACACAAAACCATCAAAAAAGACAAAAGTTATGCCCAAAACCAAAGAACCAGTGATAGGCAGATGTAAGAGGCAGGATAACATTAAACTTCCTGCACATTTCAGGAAAAGTCAAGGAACCAGAGGAGAAGCACATTTTTGAGACACATATTTTCAAAGGATTTTCCAATCTTCCTTGCGGTTTCAGCAAGAGCGATGGTGATATTGATGCTGATTTGGATAAATATTTGAACATGCCCTCGAAGCCTGAGAAAAAAAAGAAGAAGAACAAATCTCTGGCTTACATGTTTAAATACTAAAGCCCATCATGACACTACTTTACCAGGACCAGCACCATTTTGAGGGCTGTTGGTTATTGAAAACGTAGAACATCAATGTTTTCAAACAATTGCAATGGTCCTATCACCAAAACCTAACCTATTCTAAAAGATGATTTTTTTCAGACTTTAACTTTCAGACATTCAGACTTTTAGACTTTCAGGCTTTTAGACTTTTAGACTTTCAAACTTTCAAACAGACAGAAAGTCTAAGAATTGACTTGACAGCAAGATGACATCCAACCAAAAACATTTAAAGATCTTCAGGATTCCAAGTCTGAAGAGACTGAAGGAGCTCTGGAGATGGATGTGCAGAAGAGAGATGAAAAATAACTTCACCAACTGGAGGAGGAGAGTCCAGAAGATCTAGGAGGAAGATGAGAAGATGAGGAAGGAACAATATACTCTTGTTCCTTATGTTTGGTTTAATAATAATAAGCATTTTTTTTCGCTTCTTGTACCATTACTGTCTACCTACTTACTTGGAAAAAAAAACACACGTTCATATTTGCTGCCCATGAAATACCGATTCCGATACCACAATGATAATGAAAACCACTCTGTGTTAGACAATAGAATAATAATGTAATTTTCAACAAAAATTAATAGTACTTTCTTGTTTTGTATTTGTTTTGTATTTGTATGTAGTCTTATAGTTCTGATACAGATCAACAGCATCCTAAAAGTGATCAGGAAAGGTCCAGTTTTGTCATGATAATTTTTATATCGACTCATTGTTCAGTATATTAAAGTTGGAACAATATACTTTTGGGGTCAATATTTATCATCTGAACATTTTACTTGCACTACTGGAATTTTTTTTTTTCGTTTTCTGATGTGATTTAAACCATAAAAGGTTGAATACATAACTTCTATTTACGTTGCTATTTATTTATTGTATCTCATGATTTTTTTTTTAACAATATTGTACAAATATAATAGTTTTTGTGGTTTAAATCTGCTTTGGGTTATTGTGTCATTGGTATAAATTAGTTTCAATGTTGTCATTATCAAGACAGGCCTACCTATATGTGATTTTTTTGTCAGTATCAACACTTGTTGTAGTATCTAGTTTCAATACTAGTTTTATATCAGTTTTTATCTGGCTTTTGATACTTCTGACCCTAGAAGTTATAGATGAGACACTGAAGATAACATTTTGAAAGACATAGGAGGATCATATGAGGATGTAAAGGATTTGTTGTAGTGGGTTAAAATGATGCAGAGAGCCTTCAAGAGAGCAGAAGAAGTGGAAGGACAGACAGAGCCATACAGATTTAAAGCATCTCGTAGAAGTCCAAGTTCAAAAGTGAGCCCTGGCAATAATTGGGGTGACAAACACTTTCTGTCGCCTCAAAGCTTCGTTCTCAAGAGGAAGGAGGAGACACGAGGAAGAAAAAAAAAGAAGAAGAAGAAGCATCATCACAAGTCAGAGCCGAGTAAATAATTGATCAAATGTATCACACAAGTCAGCATCAGTAACAACCGAAACCTAATGCCGAGATAAAAGAGCACTTCACAAACCACAAAATCCTTCTGATCAAACGCACTGGTTCTATTCCCCCTCACACTTTCTCGCTAACCCTTTCACACACTGCTGTACACGCGAACCCTCTGTCCTATTCATAGGCTGTCAAATTACACAGAAATATTCTCATTTCATCCTCATCTTTGATTTCGCAATGACTTTTTTGGCCTACATGACAAAGACAAGTTGATTTGAAGTTTCTGGTCTGGCAATTGAAAGAAGACTTTAACTGCAGATTAGACAGCGAAAAATACAATTAATAAAAGTTGTTAGAAATGTGTGAAATATAAATAGCAAATTATTTTCTTCCCATACAGTAACCCATCAGTAGCCCATCAAATATGACAAGGGTTCAAGTCAGATGCCCTTACTGTCAACAAGACTTAGGAACAACAGAACAAGCACACTGCCAATGGTGGAGTGGACTTAAAGGTACACTGCGTAACATTTCTAGAGGAGGGGCCACCATCTGCTTGTCTCCATGAAAATGTTATTGCTTTGTCAAGAATGTTCCAGAGACAAGCAGGTTATAGCACTACGCTACATTACAATTCAGATCTGTGGAGAGTCACCCCTATTCACAGAAGGAATTGCATTTTTGAGCAAAAGAAATACCCGTAATTTATAAATACTAAATGAAAATGTTTAAAGTCATACTATGGAACATTCCAGGCAAAGCAATAACATCTTCATGGAGACAAACAGGTGGCGAACCCTCCACCAGAAAAGTTGCGCAGTGCACCTTTCAATTTTAACTATAAAATAAAATAATTCTGAAATGTATTTATTATGGTAAATAATCAGATAAATTTCCCACCATCACATAGAAAAATAACAAATTTCTAAACACAAACACAAAATTAAACAGTACAGATAATACATATTTTGGTATTTTTGAAAAGATGTTTTGGCTTGTAGGCTTTATTAGACATGACAGTAGTCCTAAAATAGGGATGAAGAGTAGAGAGACATTAAACAAGCAAGACAAGAAACAAGCTCACATCCAAACCCCTCAACCAAAGTACAGTCCAAAATTTTGCCATATAGATACATACTACATAGTTAGCATTTTTCCTACATAAAAATAACGTGTTTTTGTGTCACCGTCAGAATTTAGCACTGCCCTGAAGCCCTGACCCTTACCTGTGGTGGGGTCTGGGGGTCCGAACTCCAGGGGATATCTCAGCACATTGTAGTTGTTCCACACGTAGAGCTGGTTGTCTCTCGGGTTGTAGTCCACAGAGGAGATGTACTGGTAGGGGTTTGGGAAGGGGATGCTAACTGGCTCCTCACGGTTACGGTTGGTGTTGTAGGCATAAAGAATGAGATCTCCGCCAGCCTCGCTGTCGTCGTCCTGGTACACTGAGCGCACCGCATAAAGAACTCCGCACGCCATGAAAGCATTGGACGCCATTCTCTTGTCAAAGCTCGTCTCCCAGGTGCCCTCAAAACGTAAGGTGTAAGGATTGACCTGTTGGAAAAGCACAATTTGGAAATGTTATAGCAGTGGTTAGGGGAACAATGGTAAAGTGGAAGTTTTAAAATTTCAGTGTTAGGTTACATGAGCTTTTGAGTGGAGTTACTCTACAGCTGATCAATGAAAACAAAACAAAACAAAACAAAAAACTACTACTTCTAAAAGTACTGACTGACATAATGAAATATTACATATATTCAAATTAGGGTGGGAAAATAAGACAAAAAGTATTTTTTCAGTCTTATTTTGTCCTATAAGAAAAAATAAAAACGGCTTTAAATATAAATTCCCTGTACATAAACAATACACTTTTAATCTGTACCACTGAAGACAAACTAGTCCAATTTCTTCCTCCAAAGTTTGAACTCTGCTCTAAACTACTTGCTTTAACTGAGAGAATTGGCAGTGGACCTCTCGATTAAAATTACCCAAGCTGATCATTGACGATTACCGACTTAAAATCCAAATGAGCAGGAATAAAATAAGAGTTGTGCATAGCAAATTGTTACTAGCGCCATGGGAAAGAAGTGTTTGTGTTCAAGTAAACTTCATAATTTGCTGTAAACTTTATCTTGGCACAATGATGTAAAGGTTTCATAAGCCAGCAGAAACATATGGACTATATAAAATGTAAAGATGAACATATAAGAGCTGGTAATCACATCAAAAAGTAATTAAGCTCCCAGCTGTGGAGAAGTGATATGTTTCTGCAGCTTTCTAATAAAGTTGCACACCAAGGCATAAGAGAAAGTCCCATTCTGCGGCACAGTGAGAACGCTATAGGAAAACTAATGAAATTCCCTGGAAAACAAACAAGTCCTTGATGATGGAAGTGATCACCTTCTTATTTATTACGCACTTCTTCCATTATTCAACACTAGCAAAGCTTATGGGGATTTGATATGTTAGATTGATAGTTAAACTTATGCGGATGGAAAAACAGTTTTGCTCTAAGGTCAAACATAATAAATAAGGCCCTTTTATGGGAACAACACATTAATTTTTACGGTTTATGTGGGAAGATTATGTACGTCGAGAAATAAAGAAAACAACAGGAGTTCAGTGATGGATCGTACTTAAAGTTTGGCAAAAAGGTTCTCAGAAGTGACTTTGGCTAAGATAGACAAACAGTACGGTGTGTTCACAATCTGTTCCGGAGGCTCCATAAATTATTTATAAACAGAAATGCAGTTTGAGTCCATCTGAAAGCCCGGCTCTCTCAAAAAACTCAAATATTTTGGAATATTACTTTAGGATTTGATGGGATTTGGGCATGACTTAACCTCAGATTATGTTATCATGACTCTTTTGGATGGACTTCATTTGTGGTGTTTATTCTGTACCATATACCCCCTGCTGACTGGACTGGACTGGACTGAGTTATGTTTATAATATATCTCTGTGTCTAATTCTGGGGCCCACCTGGCTGACCACCAGTCTGCCGTTGTTGGACTCGGTGGCATAGATGACCCACAGGCCGTTCTCGTCCACGGCCAGGTCGATGTCAGATTTCCCTCCCCAGCGGTATGGGGACGTGTCGTGATAGTTGGCGTTGGTGATGATGGCCTCTCCACTCTTGATGCGCGTCCGTAGATCGTACTTTACGATGTTCCTCGTCCTCTCTTTGTTGTAAAACACTGCTCCATCGTACACGACAAAGCCAGTGCCGTCCACTCTGTTGGGCAGCCTGTCACACAAAGAGAGCCACATGTTGCTGGCATTTCATGGTAACACTTAATGTGATTGACACAAAAACTCTCAAATACGAGATCCCAATAAACCCTTTTCTAAATTAAGAATATAGTAAATACTAATGAGCTGCTATGAATAAATAGGCAAATTAAAGTGTTAGTTAAAGTAATTTTTCTGGTGGAGGGGTCACCACCAGCACTATTGAGTTCTACACTCACAAATATTGTGAAAATTTATTTTGCTGCACAAGGTTAGTCACCACCTGCTTGTCTCCTTGAAGAAGACATTATCGCTTTGCCTGGAATGTTCATCAGTATGGCATTAAACTGATCAATCTCTTTGGAGAAAAGCAGGTGATGCCACAAAGCCAAGTTATGCATGTTTTCATAGTATATATATTTTTTGAAATGAAAACACCTGTAATTGATGCAACACAAATAAAATGAATAAAATGCAACACAAATCATTTAATGTCATACTGTGGAACATTTCAGGCAAAGCAAAAATTCTCTATGGAGACATGCAGGTGGCACCATTAATGTCTTAATGTAATGAGTCATAGATGTTAATGCTTTGATACTCCGCAGATCAAATGTTCTCAAACTACTAACAAATAAAAAAGGTTTCCCAATGGTACAAATAACAGGTAGGCCTCCATATAGGCCAAAAAATATAATCTATAAAACATGTAGTTAATCTCTTATTCATTTGAACGCTATGTTGATACAGTAATTATCATGGCAGGCCCGGGCTTATGAAAGAGCTCCTCCGACGCTGTTTGACACATTGCTACAAGACGGTCTCATGGTGAGCCTGCTGACACCACAGTGGGGGTCACTCCACCATCACCATCCATATCCCCGTCTAACACCAATAAATCCATACAGGAGCAGCTGCTGTTTGCTGCCAGCAGGGGGCGCACTCACTTGTAGGTGGTGGTGGCTCTCGTCTGTTTGAAGTCTTCCCATGATGCGTATTCATACAACACATCGGTGCGGTACGGGGTCCAGGGCATGACGTAGAGGCGGTCCCCGGACTGTAGAGGGTCTTTACACCATGCCCCCGCTTGATGCTCCGCCTCCTGTTGTGAGCTGGCCGCCTGGACCCGCAGCAATGTCCCAGGACAAACGAAAACTGCAGAGGGAGAAGAGACGCACGCAAATGAAAAGATAGCATTGTACGAGGGGAGAAGATGGTGGAGATGGCAGGGGTAAAATTATGAAATGAAAGTCTAAAAACCAGGGAGTAAATTAAATATGGGAGATGTAAGGAGATAAAAGTAAGTGGAGTATAGAATAGGGTGAATAGTAAGAGGCGGGGACGAGTTTTGGTTCATTATATCAGATTAAAAATGAGCAAACTTATGAAAGCTCATTTGTAAAACATCACTGCTGTGTTTGGGAAGGGTTTGAACAAGATAAATGAGAGATTTCAGGCTGCCACCAAAGCTTTAGATGTAGCCTCTAATCTAATTCATCTTGGCCTACTTTTGTTTGATTGTGCATTTTCTGTTTCAAAGGCCTGTTCTCTGCCCTCCCTCTCTCTCCCTACGCTCTTCTACTGGGTGGGAAAACAGTAATTGCACAGCTTGTTTTATTAGGATTTGGCTCTCCGTCAAGAATAATGCCTCAAAGAAGCGAGGCGTTCTGGGGTAAAGATTTGAAGTTTGGCCCAGCTTCCACTTCATCCGCTGCACACAAGACGACAAGACACGGTGGACAAAACATAACAAAGGACACATCAAAAATCTGCATATGGGCCATGATTTTAAGATGGTGGTCTCGTTTTGGCTCGTGACACAACCATTACCTGCTGGTCACCTCATGATGGCATGCATCTCTGAACTAATTGGACACAGTGGGGGCTTTTGGTTGCAGATGACAGGAGGAGGCATTGGAAAACACTGGCCCCAAAGCACGAGCATATACATCCACTGTCACTGTTAAGAGCGATGCATCAGTCTGGGCTCCAGTTCTATTGAATATTACATGAGGTCTGGTGCGGGAGGTGAATCATAATAGCAAGATAGAGTAGTTACTTGAATCCAGCGCTCTCCTTTCTGCTGCCATGCTGTTTTTTATAGTGTTTGGTGATCTGTGGCGCGGCTGGGCCACTTAGGAATTAGCTTGTTCTGACTGAGGGGGTGCGACAGGGATTGGGACTTAGAGCCAAAGCGGAATCTAATCAAGGCGAGGCATAAACAAACACTCAAAAGGCAGAGTTCTCACAGGGGGGAGGCTTGTCATGCTCCATTGTCGAACCAAAATGTTTGAAACAAGAGGCGCCCGAGGTACTTGCTTTGCTGCAGTCGGGATGTGGGTGAAGTAAAAATGTGTAGAAGCTAAAAGTAATTGGAGAAGGAGAACTCATGGCCTAATACTGTCCATGTCACAGTTGTTAATACAGTAGTGTCTGGGGTCATAACCATAAATGCACACATGTTTAGTGCTCAATCACTGAGTCAATCACAATTACACAAAATCTTATATTATTGCTCCTGTTGTCTAAATCTAATAAACTGTAAATATCTCCAATTGTATGTAGGCAGTAATCTATCTGGCAACAAAAAGATACACTGCTGCCAGACCTTCAAGGGTAAATGCTCATAAAAATGTATCATCAGTTATCATTTAATCCTGTTTAATGGATTTTTACTGATCTTTTGCTGAAAAAGCTGCTTTGTTGTTGCTAGCTAGTTTTGCAAACTAAACATATGATACAAGCATAGACTGTATAAAGAAGTGGACTAAGGGAGTGTGACGTCACCAATAGCGTTTGGCTCCAGTCAAATGAAGCTCATGAGGCTAGCAGTTATAGGAGTGAATTTGGAGCCGAGTTCCATATTCGAAATTTATTTAATTACAAAATAGTGAAATAAAAACACCAGGATCATGAAGAGTGGGTTAATAGGAACATTTTAAGACCAAAATGAGGATCACAGCAGCAGTTACAGAAAGAGGGGTGACCATTTTTCAATATAAAGTCAACTGGAGCCAAAGTCAGTGGAGCCACAAGCGTGCCCATGCTCACTTCTTATTTGAAACATAGCTGCTAGTGGGTTAGCTATGTCCATTTATAAATACACTACAAGTGCATTGCTGCAATACTAGGTGGTATTTCAAATTCAATGCAGAATGAACTTCCAACCAAGAGAAGTAGGAAACTGCCACTAAAGTACAATGCTACAGTAAATAGAGACATAAACAGCATGTTGTAAACAGTGGAGCCACTCGACATCCAGGTGACCTATAAATCTGCTCTCAAGGTACAATAAAAAACACCAACAACAATGACTAACAATGTCTGTTGTTAGCCATTACAAAAAGATAACATTATAGAGCTAGGTGTGCAAAAAGATAAAGTACCACAATTAACTAGCACATACATTGTTACCTGCAATACACAGAAATGTGCTCAGGATGGGGCAGGCCTATTTATATGAATCCTTATGCCCATCTAATTTGGGATCTCATTTCTGCTGTTCCATTAGCGCAGACAACCCTAGCAATTGTAAAGCTGCTGTGTTTGCCCTCATTTTAGCTTAAACACTGAACTAAAATTAGGTGCTCATATAGGGCAGCATCTGTAGAAAAGAAGATATGATCCACTGCAACAGAAATATAACACCTCCAAAATAACAGAGCTGTCTGCAAGTGAGGCTCCCGCAATGTCCTCCCAAAAACCCATCTGACTGTGTTCATTACAGACCTAACCTGGCAGCGCTGGATTAAATTGGTATCAGTGTGTTCTCTTTTGGGCTCATCATGACAATAACACCACATTGCTGCTATACTAGTTTATCCCAATCTCGTCTCTCGATGCTCCTCGCCTCTGCAGTCTTTGCCCTACCCATGGATGCCTCATTGTAAAGAAGAAACCCCGGGTGGGCCAGAGGTCATAGGGCTCACAAGTGCCCCCAGCAGTACATACAGGACAAACACACACAAACTCCATGGCCTGCATACCTAGCCAAAGGGGCTTCATTAACTCCGACCTGCCCTGGCTGCTCTGGTAGGCCTCCTGTTTACAGCCTCTGCTCCTCAGGGTCTCTCTCACTGTGAAGGGTGATTGTAACAGTGGGAAGTCTGAGCCGCTAAACCCTGGGAGCAAAGTCTACACTACAAGAGGCTATTATGGCTGCAGTATGAATGAGGTATTAGGCATTATGCATTAGACGTAAATCTTAAGATTAGGCATTATCCTAGGCTGGCGAGAGCAGGTTAGCAGGAGTAAGAGCCATCTGGGATTATATGTGATAGTTGGATTAATAGATTAATTCTGGTTTAGGTGCAGATGGAAACCCTGTGCCATCACAATGAGCCTATAGTGAAGTCACAGACACTTCCTTATGCTACAAACTAGCCAGATGGCTAATGAAACTTACCTTATCAGGGATTAAAGGCCGGGCTGTAGCTATTATACTCTAGTAGGGCAATTACTGCCACACAGATAGGAAAAGGCCCGGTAATAATTAACTATTTATCTCCATAATCCCTCATGCTGGCAGAGGTCAGTTGTTACTTGTCAATATGAGTCTCATAAAGTGGTGTGCATGCCACAACTTTGAGGAAAATGACAGTAAATATGTCACATTAGTCTCCGGGTACAGTTTGTGATCGACTGGTGACGCAATTAAAAGTGAGAGCTGACAGCTTTGGGCTAAATTTAGCCCTTTCATTCAAATGTCCAGAGCGATCCACAGTGTTTTTATGTTTGATGTGACAGTGTCCTGGTGCTGGTTAATATAGGACTTTGATGATCTAAACAGGCCCTGCCAAAGCCTGGCAGCTGCACTGAAGAGCCCAGTGATGGTGTCTGCTTTTGTTTGTGAATACATGGATCTGAGTGCTGAGCTGGCCCTGGGCCCCTGTCCGCAGACATAGGCTGCACACAGGAGCCACTGCTGGGAGCATGCTGCTATAATTGAATCCCACACCTGTCACTGGCAGGTGCAGCTAATGGGCAGCAGGGGGCACACTGGAGCATGGACCAGAGCTGTGTTCAGACTTAATAGGCTGGAGGTAATGTACTGTTTATCTATAAGCCAGTGATTGTCTGAAGGCATCTCTGACTGTATAATGTATAATGTATGTGGAGACTGCAGAAGCATGGAGCATGTGCAGGGCCATTGCTGTGTGGAGAGAGGGGAGAGGAGCAGTGGAGTAGAGAGAGTAAATAGGTTATTTCCTGTGAAATGAGAATTAGAAGCGAGTTAATCTGCTGCAGTGATGGAGCAGACAAGACGAGGAGGTCCCATTGTGTAGCGGCTTCCTTTCAAAAGTCATGGAGTAAAGAATAACAATAACAGACATACAGCACACAGACAAAGCACACAGACAGTGAGCAGACAGTGGAAGAGGCAGGTGTCACGCCTTTATCAGCCCAAACATTCACCCCAGAGAGCCTCATTCAGCAGACCCAACGCACACAGGCGATACTGTGTGAAAGAAGTGTCTTATCTGCAGAGGACACTGAGTGACAGGGCTATGCTGGGACAGAGCTCAGACACTCAGCACTCACACAAGACTTCTGTTTATTGTTATCTTACCAACTGTGGTGAATACAAATAAAGCTTATGTTCTACTTAATAAAAGGTTATAACTTAATAAAAGGTTATAAACTACTTATAAAGGTGCAATCTATTATTAACTTCTTGGATATAGTAGTAGATGTATTTACCTTGGTGACATGTTTTGGCTGCAAGCTGCAAGCCATCTTCAAAACTGTCACCGGTGTTGGTGGTGACTTGTCGTATATCTGCTAGGTAAACACATCTCCTACTATACAATCTTTAAAAAGAACCCAAAAAGTTAATGTACAAAAGAAAACAAAATGAATGTTTTTTGAAAGGTGCAATGTGTAACTTTTTTGGTGGGGGGTCTGACATTTGCTTGTCTCCATCGAGATGTTATTGTTTTGCCACAGAGATGAGAAATCAGATCAGATAATTTTGCGCATTAAAACATACAATAGACAAGTAAATAAATGCACAATAGATTAATTTAATGCAATACTGTGAAACATAACAACAGCAATAGGTAGAGGACATTCCACCAGAGAAGTTTTATAGTGCATCATTAAATATATATGTAAAATCATTTACCAATTTATTTGTCAATAACTGGAATTTAAAAAGGAAATATAAATTCCTTTGTTGTTAAGTGAGAGTTCATAGCTAGCATAAATTAGAGAAAATTGATATGAAATAATGTTTGGCCAGATTATAGAGTTAAAGGGCCCATAGTACACTACTGATCTATGTTATAAACATACCTGGAGTTGTGTTTTGCTTCATTCATGTTTCATTTGTTTCATTCATTCATTTCATTCATTTCATTCATTCATGTTTAACACACAAAGTGGAACAAAGCATTATGAGCTTTGGAGATGGATTAATAATAAAGGTTAACTCAAAGATGTGTGAATAAAACAAAACATAACTCCATGTTTGTGATGAGGTAAAGCATTATAACATAGATCAGAAAATACAATAATATGGATAAGGATATATACTGTATATATAAAGGAGCTGGAATGGAAACTTTCTTATTTTTTTGCAGGTTCGTCATGGTGTCAGTTACTGAGCTAGTGAAAAGATAACACCTGGATTGATTTATACATAAACGAATACATATAAAATTGTGTATTGTAAATGACACATCTGTAGTGCCTGCAGTTTGCCTTCGTAGGGCACTATACCCTCCCTCTCCGCCTCCCACTCTAAATAAGGCCTTTTATAGGTGTAGTCTCTCTATAAAGGTCCTGGAAACATGCTTGCAATGATTTATATTCATGGCCATCCTCTCGCACACTCACCTTTCTGTTCCTCTCCTCTAACAATGCAATGACTCCTGCATGTACAGTCAATCCCCACACTATTACCTCTCCCCCCTCACTGAATAGGCCCGTCTCCGCCTCGGCCCTGGTCATGTGACTTAGCTGGTGTGTGGTGGGTCATTCTTAATGAGCTGCCTGACTCATCGTCTCTATAGCGACCGCGCGCCTCCTCCCATCTCGTACTATTCCCAACCTGGTTCTCCGCTCTCTGTTTTCTTGTCACATACACCAGCGGTCCCTCACTCGTTCCTAAATCGCGCTTATAGGGAGGTGCCTGTGTGACGGATTGTGCTGTCCTCAATTGCACCCGGCAATGGGCGCCTTTGAAAATTACTAGGTGTTTGTAAAGTCTAAGAATCTGTCTTTTTTTTCCTCTTTCAGCAAATAGGCAGGAGGTGATGGAAATTTGCTGGGTACTTGTTTAGTCCTGCCAGCAGTGGTAAAACATCAGTAATGACATAGGGAGTGTACTCAGCTGGACTTGTAAAATAAGGATGTTAGAGGGGACAAAGTGAATAATAAAAGGTGTACACAGACTTCAGTTCACAAATGCAGTGAGGTATGAGTGTTTTACTAATGGCGGTCAGTTAATTATGTCATTAACATAAACTATACAAATAGTGAAGCGTGTATTCAAAGAGAAAGATGTTTAAAGGTGCACTAAGTAACTTTTCTGTTGGAGGTATAAGTACACTACTTGTTTCCATGGAAATATAGCTGCTTTGTTTGGAATGTTCCACAGTATTGCATTAAACTTACTGTATCTATCTCCATGGAGACAAGCAGATGATGCCAAGTTACAGGTCAGATCTTTGGAGAGGCAAGCTGAGTGGGTGTTTTTCAAGGTACTTTTTTCAGCAGTAAAAACATCTATGACTGTAAAAATGCAAATAGACAAGATACCATAGTGCTGATCATTCCATCTCCAACAAACAGGCCAGAAAAGTTACACAGTACATCTTTAACATTATGACAACTTGACAACATGTATGTTACCTGTACCACATTCTATAAAGAGTGGATCAATTCAACCATGGTTTATTTCATTATTTATTTCTTATTTTTTTAAGTGACCTATGCTGTAATTTCCACTATCATTTCTAATAGAACAACACTGAAATATGTATTGATTTGGAATAACTGTGGTGCTATCAAGGACAGATTTCAGAAATAACTAACAGTAGAGAATATTGTGCTATTGTTTTGCTCAATATACCAGAGGAAACAGTTACACAGCCTAAAATATCTTTGGCTCATTGTGTTCCCAAAGCCTTCTTGTTTTAGAGAAAAAGTATGACACTTAAACAATGATAAAAACTGGCTGCACCACTCTGATAGTCCCAGTATTGTTCTCAACACAAAATTGTAGTTTTAGTGAACAAAGCTTTGGAAATTGTATTCTTTTCTATCATATAAACGTACATTTCAATGACAGCATTTAGACGTGTGTGTGTGTGTGTGTGTGTGTGTGTGTGCGTGTGTGAGACAATGTTTCGTGCCATGCTCTGAGCTTAAGGGTTTTGATTGCACAAGAAGACACACACTACTTGAAGGGAAATGTCAAGGATCTATTTTACTGAAAAGCCAGGGAGCAATAAAGTACTTAATTGGACTAACATATGGGGTCGGTGAATGAGGCCGGACAGAAATGGCCTGGTACGATGCGGAGAGAGGGGTTCAGGGAGAGGTGATGGAGACCTGAGAGGGGGAGCCAAGCAGCGTAATGGCTACTACTCCGACTTCGACCTTGTTTTTGTAGGTCATGCCTTTTTGTGCGTCTTTGTCCTCTCTCAGAAACCTCTGATTGGCGACGTTAGCATGACCGGAGCCTGATTGGCGAGTGCCCGTGCAAGGACCATTACCACAAGCTTGAGCACTCCTTTTTTGTTCACTACCCCCTCAGCGGTCTCGGCTAACACACAAAAAAACTGCCAAAAGAACGGGATGGAAGATGAGAGGAGATGGGATGGGAGGGGGCTACAAGTACAACATGTGTAGGAAATAATATCCACCAAAGCGCATGTGAGGAGCAGAAGAATTAGGGAAAAGTGCGAGAGGAGCTGAGAGAGGCCCGAGGCGCCTTGTAATGGCCAGATGTGATCAGAGAGATAAACCAATCAGAGGGTGGGAGGAAGAGGAGGAAAAGAAATGGAGGATGAAGCACGATACAGAGAGAGATGTGAGAAAATGGAGCCCCATGTACAATTGTTTATTTTCACCTGCAAAAAAGGCATGATTTTACAATGGGAGAATAGGTACCGCAGAGAAATGAGGTGTGATCACATCTATACTGCCAATACACAGGAACAGCCAGTGCAGCATGGGGACATTCACAGTCATTTGATCAGTATATGGCTGTATTGTGTTATGAGACAAGCATAAACTATAATTGATTTCTGTCATTCAAACAAATGTCTAATATCAATTCCTGCTTAAGTAGTGGTAATAATTCAACGAGATCGACTGTTTTTTTTCATAGCCAATGCCGATACCGATGGGTGATAAGATCTGCCAATATTTTTAGGCCAGTAAGTAGGGCTGATTTAGGTTATTTTCCTCAAATCATGCCATTTATATTTACTAAAAACTCACCCACAGCCCTATTTTTCTATCACAAATCTTTAAAGATGCATTGTGTAACTGTGTAAGAGTCCATCACCTGCTTGTTTTTATGGATATGTCATTGCTCTGCCTGGAATGTTCCACAGTATGGTATTCAACAGCTTTACCTTATATTTGAGATAAGATAAACTTAATTCCCGTAGCTTAAAAACACAGTTACACTCACACATAAAGTACAGTCAGACAACCGTCAATTTATCACAAGATACATGATGTGTCCATTATTAATGCCCACTGCCCATTTGTGCACTGCACAACCATGTGTCCAAGTTATTGCACCAGCCTTATTGCACAAATAGTTATAGCACCATTAAATATAAAGTGACTTAAGGGTGCCTTTGTTGTGCAGATTTGTTTAAGAGTGCAACAGAAGTGGGCACAAAGTTTATAACTGTTACTCTTAAAGATATGCTCTGGATAGTGCCTGCCTGAGGGAAGAATTTCATCTTCCCCATGCAACAGGTGAGAGGGGTTCCTGACAATCCGTCTGGCCTGAGTGAGCACAGAGTTTTGAAAAATTACTTGCAGAGAAGGAAACTCTTTCTTGCCAGTCACCTTCATGGCCTTATTTACCAGTGTTTCAAGTTTAGTTTTACACTGGACAGTTAAAGAACCAAACCAGGCAACCATACTATAGCGTATCAGACTCTCCAAAACAGCATTATAAAAACAAGTTATGATTTTTGCACTCACACCAAACAGCCTCAGTCTCCTTAAAAAATGGAGCCTCTGGGACAGCTTGGAACAAAGAAAATCAACATGTACATTCCATTTGAACAAACTGTCAACGTACACACGCAATTTATTTTTTATTTGTCTACCCTCAATGACAGCAGGATCATGAGTTTGCAGAGCTCGAGGATCAAACACCATCTCTTTAGTTTTGTTCACATTAAGAGTTAAGTGATGCTCATTGCACCAAGGCAGGAAAGAGCTTATCTCTTGATGGTTGGTGGAGATACAGTCACCATTGTTAAGAAGACTCACAATGCATGTCATCTGAAAATTTTATGATTTTGTTGCCTGGCTGACTGTTCCAACATTCATTTGTATACAGGGTGAACAAATTAGGTGAAATTGCTGCACCCTGTGGCACACCTGTACTACAATTTCTGGCCTTAGACAAAGTACTGTTGACCCTCACTTGTTGCAATCTATTTGTTAAGAGAGAGTAAAACCATTTCACTAGTGTAGGGTTTACATTCAAGTCAAACCGTTTTTCAACAAGAAGATTGGGGCGTGCAGTATCAAATGCAGAACTAAAATCTGCAAATAAGACCCTTGCATAAGTCCCAGGAAATTCCAAATGGTTACAGATCAGGTGCGACACAATGATGACTGCGTCTGCTGTGCTAAAGCCCTGTCTGTATGCAAATTGCAATGGGTCAAGATAAGGAGAAACTTCAGATGAACATTATTTTTTCAAAATATTTCATTACAACACTTAGGGCTACAGGTCTGTAGTCCTTATTTGCGCCTGCGCAAGATGTCTTTGGAACTGGTACTATTACTGACTTTTTCCAAAGATCAGGAACAGTTTTCAACAGAAGACTGAAAGAATACCTGGATACCAGGCCTCAGACAATTCCTGTGCACAGCTCCTGATTAAAAAAACAGATAACACATGTGGACCATCAGATTATTTGGGACAAACTTTGCTAAAAGTAGACTGTATGCATTGCAAATCCATATTTAAACCATCACAATGTTCAGAATCATCAAAATCAAATATTAAAACAATATCAATCATTTTGCTCATTAAATCTTAAAAATAAGTCATTGAGGTCATTAGCACATTCCTCATCACTAAAAGTCCACCAATTGAGTCTTGCCTGGTGCCATGTAGGTAATTTATTTCATTGAGTCCCACACCTTTTTATTGTCATGGGACTTAAAAGTCCTCTAAAGTGACTTTGTGCATTTCTCTTGTCTGTTTAAACATTTTATTTACTTCTTTCTGGGCTGTGGCTTGTTATTTGGGAAGTGCTGTATGGTCTTCTTAGGGTGTCAACACAAAAGTTGATATAATCAGTCATTGTCTCTGTGGCCTCATTTAATTCTAAACTGTGAAAAATACTCCAATCCGTACAAGAGAAGCAACCCCTCAAAGTTTCCACACTGTCCTCAGACCACTGCAACACTTTCTTCTTCTGTGGTTTTGATGGCTTAAGCATTGTTTTATAAGTGGGCATAAGGTGGACAGTGGCATGGTCAGAATTTGCGAGTGGTGGGAGGGATTTGGCCCTGTAAGAATGTTTATGTTGCCATAGCATTTATCAAGCACTTTATCCTGCACTTTATGTATTGATAAAAACCATAAAGTGTACAGGTGCCTCAGGCGTGCGCTGAAATTGTTAGTGAACACACTTCGCAAGTGTACTTGTGGCTTATGCGGCGCAGATGACAACGTTACCAAATTCCCTTGGTAGATAGAAGGGACGCATAGACAAGCACAGTAATTCCAAATCGGGACCACACAACATTTCCCGGACAGTAACTTGCTTGCACCAGTCATTTTAAATGTAAACCCAAATCCCCCTCGCCTTTGGATTTTCCTGAAAATGCAGTCCTATCCACGCGCACACAAGAAAATCCATCCACATGCAGTGTGATCCGGACTGTCCGATTGTAGCCATGTCTTCGTAAGCACCATGATGCAAGACTTGCGGTATTCGTGGCAGTGACGACTGATATGACGTAGCTCATCCATCTTATTTGTCAAGGACCGAACATTAGGATCATAGAGAGAGAGGAAGCAGGGGTCTAATACCTCTTTTGCAGTATTAGACCCCCGCTTCCTCTTCGCCTCTGCGTCTGGCTCGCTTTCCCTGCCACCTTGTAGTTCCTTTGATAGTGGTTTTCCTTAATAACTCTTTGGGTATTCCGCCTGGGGTGGTACCCGCCGCATTTTGCAAAGCCAAAAGAAAGTCCCTAGCGTAGGCAAAATGTAGCTCGTTGCTCCCTGAAGGCGAAGAGGTCTGGGTGCCAATAAGTTCGTCCACCACCCAGAGCAATAGCAAGAGTAGCCTCATTGCTGCGTGTTCCAGCCGAGTGCCAGCCCGGTCACAATCGCACCCGCAGAGTCTCCGGGAAAAATAAGGCCAGCAATACACAGACAAACACAGACTGTTCTCGTCTCACTCATACACCACACAAAAACTGAGTTTTTGAAAATTTAAAAAACTACAGCCACAGCACCTCCCGGAAGACCGAAGCATGACCACACTGGTGTAATTTATTAAATTACAGGTGGTTTTACTGCTCAAAAACACCTAGAAAAAACAGGCACTTTGACTGTGAGCGGGATTGCCTTTCCACAAATTTGACCTGTAATTTGGTCTGGTTTGGTCTCCATGAAGATAAAAAGATGTAATGGCATACAGTGAAACATTCCAAACAAAGCAATAATATTTCCATGGAGAAGAGCATTTGATGGACCCTCCACCCGAAAAGTTACTCAATGCATCTGTAAGAAAGCTGTGTAGTCTCACTTTGTGCAGTTCTATCTTCATATTAAAGTGTTGATATAACCTTTTGTGTGTATTTTTAGGCAACAGATCAACCAAAACTAAGTCAGCCAATGCTGGAGATTTAAGGCCGATAGTTGATACACTAAAAAGTCCAAATATTGGCCTGATATATTGGCTAACCAATATATCAGTCAATCTCTAGTAATTATTACATATTATTTATTTACCTTGGCCAGAAAAAGACAATCACAAAGCAAATGGTTTGGAGTTAACAATCAGCCTTTAACCATTAGCCCATGCATTTTATCTTAAGCACTAATTGTTTTGTTTTTGGTGGGGTGTGATAACCTAACCAACTGGGCAATTTAACAGATTGGACTTCCATTAAAACTAAGTGTGCATAGAAGATAAAACATTTAGTTTATTGGATGGAAACTACACTTTTGTTTTGTGTTTTGCTTGGTTTTCTTTTGTTTCTATTTGGAACACTGCTTTTAGCTATAAGTAAGACAGAGCCTGCTGGTAGATACATGGTTTTTATGGGCCACATTACAGCAAATCATAAGGTAACAAGATATTGAGGGGCAGTGGTGGCAGTAGGAGGAGACAGTGAGAGGGAGAGAGAGACTGAAGCACCTGGAAATGGGATGCTGTAAATAGTATCTGAACAGTGTTAGCTAAACACAATGTTTGTGCTATGAAGACGACAACAAATGCTGAAGTGGTCCTGGAAAATTAAAAAGAGAAGGGAGAGAGGATGAGAGGGGGCTCGATGATTGTGAATGTGTGTACACTCAAATGGCTGTCTGCGAGTGATCAGCTACAGGAGAGGAATGGAGTTATTTTTCAGTTTATCTCTCTTGAGCCCTTTACAAACACGCACGTCCAGACAGACCCGCTTAGGATGCCGGGAGCTAGGTTATTTGTATACAGTCACGGCCACTTTTCCCACCTGGAGGTAGTGATGTTTTGATACCATACCAAAGAATATCGCAATATTGGTCTAATACCGATACCAATGAATTTTGTATTAAAACAGAAACTTCTTTATAATGAATAGTTTTACCTTGGTGTCATTATCATTGCTCCATCTCAGCTCAAATTGATCTAAAGATGAAATATATGTGCAGATAAACTAAAAATATTAAAATATTAAATATTAAAATTGTACCCAAAAAATACAAATTTGGCAGAAACTTGATATTGCAGGAGAATCATTACTTTTTAAAACCTCAGTCAGTATATATATATATATATATATATATATATATATATATATATATATATATATATATATATATATATATATATATATATATATATATATCCAAATATCAGTATTTGGTACTGATCTGGCCATTACTACCTGGAGGTGACAGGTGCTCTAGTGCTGTGGGTCTGCTGTTTGTCCAGTGGAGAAATGGGTGTGTAAAGCTCCATATTCTCCACTATATGCTTTATTTAGTTAAGATATTCATTAGACCATGAATAACTGCTGATATATATATATATATTTTTTTTTTGCTTTGAGTGAAAAGAACTACCGTACTTTCTTTTCTCAGTTAGCTGTGAGTTGTTAGCCTCCTCTGCTCCCCTGGGCATGTTCCTCCTGCGTGCAAATAAAAAATACAGAAGTATGGTGGACTTTATTGGCCTGTATGTACTGTACAGAGCAGAACACAAGTGCACACCCATGTGTGCTGTTTGTAAAGGGCTTTAGATACTTGAGTGAGCTTGCTTTGATATGTTAGTGCGTGTTTATTTGTGGTGCTTGCGTGCAGGTCAGGCTGGTGTCATCAAACTGTGAATCTAGAAAGAGTTTTGGTTATACGTCAAAGAGAAAAAGGTATAGAGAGTAGAGAGTAGTAAATATATATACAGGGAGGGATTTCAACATCAAACATGACCACTACACAAGGTGCTGGGTTAGGAAGTAGGGAGCATGGAAGGAGGGTAGGAAAGGAGACAAGGAAATAAGGAGGGAAGGGGCGAGCTGTGGTTGTTATGTTCATTGTGGTCTTTACCTTTTTGATCCACTTCTATTCAAGCATCGGAAAAAAGAGGGAGAGTAGAGAAAGACAGGAAGAGGAAAGAAATCAAAACGAAAGAAAAAGACAGGTGCAGGAAAAAAGAGAAAATTGAGATTAAATAAAATGCTGCCCTCTCTCTCTCTCTCTCTCTCTCTCTCTGACTCAAAGTTATCTGTCTGCGTTATGGTTCGCTACTCAGAGAAAAGGATGGACTTGGGTGGAGAATGAAGAGGTTGGGGAGAAAAAAATGGCCTGACCTAGGTTTAAATCCATTCAATTTTAACTTTATCGATAATCCCGTTCAACAACACACAACACAATTCACCCCACAGCCTCACTCCCTTGACCCCACCCTCTTGTTGACACACTCCAGCTTCTTGGAAAACCTGTTGGGAAAAGATAGTCCTCTTCTTCCTGGAATAAAAACGTGAAGACAAATATAGAAGATAGACAGAAAGATGTGGCTGACATTAGAAAGCAGGATCTGAAAGAGAAGCAGGAGATTTTATTTAGGCATTAGTCAATTTACAAAGTCAAGACGCCCAGTGTAAGAAGCCAAGCAAAAACACTCAACATATCGACCCGCCAATCAATGTAAGAAGGAGGAGAGGGGGAGTGGAGTGGCTGTAGAAAGCTCATCAAAGACAAAAAGAGGGAAAAAATAAATGAAGGAACAGAAAGAATAACGGTAGAAGAAATTGAGGGGAGAAGATTTAAACAGGTTCACAGCAGCAGTCATTGTTATTACCGTATATTATGCATTTGGTAACACTTTAGGATAATGAAATAACAGTAGCAATAATTATAAAAACACACATAACATTTTTGTGCCTTGTAAATTATGTTAAAGCAGACCTATTATGTAAAGTTGACTTTTTATTCCCCTCAGCATTTACTCATGTAGAGTTATATTTGGAGTGATTTGTGTATCTTTGGGCAATCTTTAATCGCATACTTTCAACACGCCATATTGCTGATCAATCCCGGTTTTCACTGCCACCAGCTTACGCCCACTGCTCTCTGCTTACTTCTCCAATTTTATTTTCTTAATCGATACGCGTAGGATTCAGCAGTGTTGTGTAGTCATTTCAGCACAAATAAAAAATAAATCTGCTGCTCGCTAGCGTGATCTGCAGCTATCCATCGGAGATGCCAAGTCTTTGTTGTGATGACGTTTACGCTCCCACTGGGCAACGCAGTTTTCTAACGCGGAAGTCAGTGGACTTGTTTCTTTTAAATCACATTAGATAAATATATTAAAAATGTGCAAAATATAACTATGATCCACGGGTGTCATAGATTACAGCTCTATAGCAAACACAAGCATAATAGGTCTTCTTTAAATGTGGGCTGTTCCTCCTCTCCAACTGATCCAGCCCATTCAAATTCAATTCAGATATATTTCTAATAAGAGTGAATCATACCAAGTGTTACCAAATACATGCGTTTTTCGCAGTGACTTTATTATAATGTTGTTTTACCTGCATGCAGAAACAAAGTCATTATCACATTTGAATATTGATTTGTCTAGCAGCAGAACTGTGCTAATCCCACGTCTCGCTATATGCTTCATTCTGTTGAGAGAAAACTCCAGTTATACCTTTAATCACAGCTATTGGTGTGACGCAAAGATACGTTTAGCTGAACAAGCAGGAAAGCTGTGTCCTCTCCTGGCTTGTTTTATATATGATGTGCACAGCTGTGTATTGTTGTGCAGTCTGTGGTATCACATGGCTAGCAAAACCCTTTTCTGCGTTAAGGACGGATCACCATTCCTTTCTCCTGGGAGTGGGGAAGTGTCAAAAGCCACGTGGTGTATCCCTGCTGCGTGTGAGATAGTTATGTGGGTTGAGGCAAGTTCACTATTCTCCAGGGAACCCTGTAAATCTGTCATGGCCCCTTACACCCCAGCTCCAAAAGTGACGCAAAAAGACATCGAATGCATTTCACAAAGGAAGTTTAAGTCTGATATCCGTGTGGGGGGATGGGAGAAAGGATAGCATCTCTGGCCATGGTGTACAGCAGCGCCAGCATCAGTATCAGATCATTTATCATCTTACGCCAAGATCAAACTGGACAAACAACCTCCACCAAGACCTGGGGAATGAAAAGCCGCTCGTGCCCAGAGGGGTAAACAACATGGCAACGCTATGAATGCAAGCCCTGTGAAGCCGGGGCAGAGGCGGGGGAGGGGGTGGGGGCAAGAAGCATCACATCCATGCCACCGACAGAGCTAGCGGTCGTTAGCTTCAAGGTTAGGAGAGAGAGAAAGAGCTTTTATCCAGGCTGGGAGAGCTGCGGTGAAGGGGACACCACACACAAGCTTGTAATGGGGGGTTACTGGAAGCTTCAGTGGCAGATACTAGAGGAGTTGAGGCAGGATACTTGCTGATCTTTGTTCTACAAGCAAAGCAATTATTGACCAGTGTATCTCAGTAGACACTGGAGGAAAGGTGAACTTACATTGAGCTTGTCTTTGGCTCCAATAAAGTGAATGTACAAACTTAAAGGTCCTATATTACGCAAAAATGACTCATATGAGCTGTGAGCCATGTTACAATGCTGTTGCCTCATCAAAAACATGGAGTTGTGTTTTGTTACAATCACACGTTTGAGTAATCCTGTATTATTAGGCTGTCTGTAACCCTAAAGCTCAAAATGCTCTGTTCCACCTTGTGAAGTCATGAAGTGGTAGTTTTCAATTTAACAGCTACCTTTTACCTTTTGTTTAGAAGAGACTGGAAATTCCAGAGTTGAAATTATCCAAATGATTCTAGTGAAGGACTTTAAAAACACTCTCCCTTGAACTGCCACCTTACCACGGTGGGGGAGTTTGCATACCCAAATGATCCTAGGAGCTATGTTGCCCGGGGCATTATGCCCCTGGTAGGGTCTCCCATGGCAAAACACTCTCCCTTGAACTGCCACCTTACCACGGTGGGGGAGTTTGCATACCCAAATGATCCTAGGAGCTATGTTGCCCGGGGCATTATGCCCCTGGTAGGGTCTCCCATGGCAAACATGTCCCAGGTGATGGGTCAGACTGAGAGCAGTTCATGAACCCCTATGAACAGTCTAATACCACGGATCGTGACATAACCCTGTATGGCGCAACCAGGGCCCCACCCTGGAGCCAGGCCTGGGGTTGGGCTTTGAAAGCGAGCACCTGGTGGCCGGGCCTTTGCCCATGGGGCCCAGCCAGACTCAGCCCGACAGGACGACATGGGTCCACCCTCCTGTAGGCTCACCACCCCCAGAGGGTTTCATAGGGGTTGGGTGCAATGAGGGCTGCTGTGGGCTTGCTTATAGCCCCACAGCTCAGCTGCCACGTGTTGGGTTGGAGTTCACCCCAGTGAACAAGAGAGTCGCGTCCATGCGCCTTTGGGTCGGGGACAGGTCTCTCAGTGTCGTGTTGGCCTACAGGCAGAACAACAGTGCAGAGTATCTGGCCTTCTTGGAGTCCCTGGGAGGGTTAGTAGACAGTGCACCAACCAGGGACTCCATTGCCAAAAGGCAAAGCTCTCGATTTACCAGTCAATCTACATTCCTACCCTCACGTACTGTCATAAGCTTTGGGTAATGACCGAAAGGACAAGATCGCGGATGCAAGCGGTCGAAATTAATTTCCTTCGCAGAGTGGCTGGGCACTCCCTTAGAGATAGGACGAGGGGCTCAGTCACACTGGAGGAGCTTGGGGTAGAGCCGCTGCTCCTTCACGTTGAGAGGAGTGAGTTGAGGTTGCTCGGGCATCTATTCCGGATGCCTCCTGGACGCCTCCCTGGAGAGATGTTCCAGACACATCCCACTGGGAGGAGGCCCCGGAGAAGACCCAAGACATGCTGGTCCCCCCAGAAGAGCTGGAGAAAGTGTGCGTGGAAAAGGTACGTCTGGGCCTCCCTGCTCAGACTGCTGCCTTCACGACCCAGGCCCGGATAAAGCGGAAGAAAATGGATGGACTTTAAAAACACAGTGGAGCACTTTTTGCATTACCGCATGACATCACAATGTGGAACAGACTGTTTTCTGTTTGAGAGAAGAACACTACCTAAATATTCAGGGTTTGTGTGTTAAACATGTGTGAATGAAACAAAACACAACTCCGGGTATGTTTGTGATGAGGGAACTACATTACAACATACACTATATTGCCAAAAGTATTCACTCACCCATCTAAATAATCAAAATTGGGTGTTCCAATCACTTCCATGGCCACAGGTGGATAAAATCAAGCACCTAGGCCTGCAGACTGTTCTACAAACATTTGTGAAAGAATGTGTCGCTCTCAGGAGCTCAATGAATTCTAGCGTGGTACTGTGATAGGATGCCACCTGTGCAACAAGTCCAGTCGTGAAATTTCCTCGCTCCTAAATCCTCCACAGTCAACTGTCAGCGGTATTATAACAAAGTGGAAGCGATTGGGAACGACAGCAACTCAGACACAAAGTGGTAGGCCACATAAACTGACGGGGCGGGGTCAGCGGATGCTGAGGCGCATAGTGTGCAGAGGTCGCCAACTTTCTGCAGAGTCAATCGCTACAGACCTCCAAACTTCATGTGGCCTTCAGATTAGCTCAAGAACAGTGCGTAGAGAGATTCATGGAATGGGTTTCCATGGCCGAGCAGCTGCATCCAAGCCATACATCACCAAGTGCAATGCAAAGCGTCGGATGAGGTGGTGTAAAGCACGTCGCCACTGGATTCTAGAGCAGTGGAGATGCGTTCTCTGGAGTGACGAATCGCGCTTCTCCATCTGGCAATCTGATGGACGAGTCTGGGTTTGGCGGTTGCCAGGAGAACGGTACTTGTCTGACTGCACTGAGCCAAGTGTAAAGTTTGGTGGAGGGGGGATTATGGTGTGGGGTTGTTTTTCAGGAGCTGGGCTTGGCCCCTTAATTCCAGTGAACGGAACTCTGAATGCTTTAGCATACCAGGAGATTTTGGACAATTCCATGATCCCAACTTTTTGGGAACAGTTTGGAGATGGCCCCTTACTCTTCCAACATGACTGTGCACCAGTGCACAAAGCAAGGTCCATAAAGATATGGATGAGTTTGGTGTGGATGAACTTGACTGGCCTGCACAGAGTCCTGACCTCAACCAGATAGAACACCTTTGGGATGAATTAGAGCGGAGACTGAGAGCCAGGCCTTCTCGTCCAACATCAGTGTGTGACCTCACAAATGTGCTTCTGGAAGAGTGGTCAAAAGTTCCCATAAACACTCTTAAACCTTGTGGACAGTGTTATAGCTGCAAAGGGTGAAGTGAGTCATATTAAACCCTATGGATTAAGAATGGGATGTCATTTAAGTTCATATGCAAGTCAAGGCAGGTGAGCAAATACTTGTGGCAATATAGTGTAGATTAGAGCATAGCATAATATAGGCCCTTATAAATATTCAAGAGTAACACCCCAATTTAGGGGGTTATTACGCTGTATAAATTGATCTTTAGAGGAAATTTAATGGAAAGGTTGATGCATGAAACCAGACTGCCAATTTTGCATACTTGCTTTGTGTTCTTGAGCAAGACAATGTACCCATTATGCTGCCAGTGCTGGTTTAAGACACTATTGGCATAACATGACTGCTGCGTCACAATCCTATGTTATGCAATATTAAGTAGTACTTGAGATTAAAGACTACATATTAAGACCCAAGTAAGTAGAAATTAGTATGCTAATAAGTAGCTGTTTAGGTATTAGTTCAGTATTTATAAAGCACTTGTTAATGCTTTTTATGATCCATTGCTAATAATGCTAATAAACAGTAATTAAAAGAATAACTGGCAAAAAATGAACTTTTCATACAGAAAAAATACATTAATACATTTATAAATAACCATAAAGATTAACCACTTACTACTAGTTACCCATTACTATGTGGTCCCTTATCTGTTATATTACATAACATTTAAGCTTGGGTGTAACCTATAGTATAAGTTGAAATAGTGGAGTGTCCTGGAAATACTCTGGTTGACCAGCAAAGAGCACTAAGACTGCATCTGCTGGTGAATTTGAAAGAGTAATATTTGGTATGAAGTTAAAAACAATTGTAGCTAAACTAGTAAATTGTAAACAGTATTGATCAGAAATAGTCGCTTTAGTATAAGATAGAGGGGAAAAAAAAGAGTAGAAATACAGAAGGCATATTTTGTATCTCTCATAAAAACCTAGACAAAAAAGTGAAATTATAAAATAACAATGATCAGGAAAATTCACAGTGGTGCCGTGAACACATAGAAAGACAAGCTGGAATCTGCAAAGCGTAAGTCATGAGAAACAAAAAGACAAAGTAGACATCTTTATAGCCCATCTCCGTCTCCCCGGGTGATTCTGAAAAATAAGCACATTGACTCAAAACAGATCACCCACATACCCTTGAGAACACACAAGAAAACGGCCAAGACAAAAACTCATCAAAGTATCCACAGCCAGAGCAGGGGGTTACTCTGAGGCCACTGTGCTTGTTTGTCGATTTCATTTGGCATTCTCTCTTTCAGGGCCCTTTTGAGAAATAAGCCTGTGCCCTCCTTCGCTTTAATCACTCTGCTCGGCGCACTCCACAACCCTATCAATTACTCCCCCCACTAATGAGTGTGCTCCAGACACAGGCTGCCCACCATACACTGTATCTGAGGGGCGCAGGACATCTTAATCTGACACTAGGGGAGCTTGTGGATCTTCAGTGAGAGCTGCTTCTAAATGCTTCCCACTATCACGTCTGAGTACCACCTAAGAAAATAATTGGATTGCAAACTAAATTCTTAATGGACTAAATAACCATAAATCTGGAATAAGTGGGGACTAAATCAAGGTCTACAACAAGTCTCAGCCAGGTCTAATGAAGTCTTAACTACTCAAAACCAAAAAACAAACAGCGTTGTTGTTGTGTCTTTGGGCAAGACACTTCACTCATCATAGCTGTGTGTATGAGTATGCAATTTGATGGTTGTTGCAGAAGCCATAAAGTATAGATTGGCAGCCTCTTTTTTTGGTTATTCTGCCCCAGGAGCTATATAAACTTTAACAAAGGGACTGTATCAGTTTTTACATGTAATAAATTCACATTTGTAATGCCCCAGTGAAGATGTAGTGTACAAGAAGCTCTTAAAGTAAAAATGAGACCACTGTGTGACAAATTATAAAAGCCTATAAAGCTTTTATTAAGCATTTTATGGTCCATGCAAAAGAAAGTGTGCAGTTAGCATCCTAGTTGTTTTTGGCATTACTGAGATGCCAAAACTTCACTCTGGCGTTGTGAAGAGCTATCATGGATTATGGTGTTTAATAATTAGGACGCTAGAAATTCATTAGAAAGGTGAGTAATAACACTGGACAGCTGATACTATTTAAAATGAATGAGTGTTGTTCACGTTTAAAATGATAAAATTCATGTAGAGTGCCTTTAATACCAGAAGACTGAACATCTCTGTATGACGTCCCTTCTGATTTATCCATACATTTCTCTCAAAGTCTCCCACCATCCTGAGTAAAGCCTCCTTCTTCTCATTCCCCCAACATTTATGAGCCCCACATCTAATGGCGGCCCCTATACATATTAATAGACTTTTCATTTTCAGCTACATCAAAGTGTTGCCTCTCCTCCCCTGAAAACTTGTCACATTACAATGCCATTATTCCCTCGACTGACAAACTCTTCCTGACAAGTCAACTATCATTTCCAGCGGCTTTGTGTCCGAAAACGCGATGTGTCGTAATGAATAGGCAGCGCTGAATACATTTGCGGTGAAGAATCAATTTTATAAAGTGAAACAGTGGCATAGGCAGGAAATATGAAGTGAAAGTGAAGAATATGTAGGATAGCATAGGAGCAGAACGATGCCAGGGTGTATGTTTTAAATCTCTAGCTCAATGCATATTAACAAGATAAATCATGGCTGCTGAAACTGGGTCTAATGGCTAGCAAGGATACAAAGCATTAGGAATCAATAATGATGTAGTACAGTGCCATGTGGAGGGAGGGGCAGGTGAAGGCCCTCCCAGACAAGATTTACTTCAGTGTACATCTGTATTGAGATTATAAACCCCACTGCAGTGCTGAGTGGAGAGAAAATAGTCTACTATAGTTCTACAATATCTGGTGTTTCATAATTGCTGTATTTTAGCAACATTTTACCAATCCTAAAGTTAGAATCTAGGAATTTTGGCTGTTTATGTATAGTAACTTGTGCTATGCAGTCTCCTGTGTCACTAAGATAGAACTGCCAAATTGATGGGCCAGCAGAAGCATCATAGGTTTGATTTTTTTTAAGATGTTCCAAATGTCAGAACGTGGCAATTTAAGATTATTTTTTTTTATTTCCCAGCCAAATCCAGAATGATATCTCTGTCTTATTATCCAGATGGATCAGTCTGGCCCCCATGCCCTCTGATGCATCCCGTCTCGAGTCCAACCAATGTGCTTGCGAAATCAAATTAACGATGGAGCTCATTGGTCACTAACTATTTACAAACAAAATTACATTTCTCTCAACTCAGATTAGCAGAATTTAGTGCTTCGTTCCTTGATTATGCAGAAACCTGAGATTTTTATTAATTTTATTTTTTTTCCTCATAAGCAGCCGTATTTGTTTTGATGCATGTCCCTGATTGGCTAATCCATCTGTCAATCATGCTTATCTGAAAACGGGGATAGTCACTGGTCTCACATCTTCGTAAATGATTGAAGAAGTGTGTATTCTGGATTCCAGGGGGGTTTATATTTTAGTCATATAAAAAATCTAATAAACCTTTTTGTAGCTATATTTATAGATATATCAGTGGAGTTATCAAGTTGAACATGAATTACTTACTCTTTTTCTTGCACTAAAGCACATTTGGAAATAGAATGCAAAGAGTAAATAAAAGCCCCAGGTGATATTTTTAAAGTACTAATATGTTTTTACAACTGAAATCTTTCTATCTTTGTTTAAACCTCAGTACACAACTACTCTTTTCAATTGTTTTGTGAGTCTAGTACGTCTCTGCCTGTATTTGCCTGTGTACACTGGTCCTGCTGGAGCTGGGCCACAGCAGTGCTGGTGCATGTGAGCCTGATGTCTTAATGGAACACAGCGGTGGACAGCCGCTTGTGACAGTGTGAAATGAGAGTCCACTTGAGCCATTTTGTCTTGCTGTGTTCAGCTGTAAAAAAAAAAAGTGATCCCTTTGGGCCTGTTCCTTTTGGGCTGATGAGATATGATTTGACTTGTTGGCGGATGTTTACTCTGCCAAGTCAGTCCAGTAGTGAGCAGGCACGAAGAAAAGGTGTGTGAGGAAAAGGTGGGCTGCTGTCGCCTCTCCGATCCAGGTGACTGCGAACATGGCACAGAGACAAGCACCACGACTGTCAAGATGCTGCTCTGCTGATATTAAACACAGCTCTACATCTCACCTCTGTGCAGGTCCTGAGGCTCGCTTTGCATCACACGAAAAAATGCACTAAAAACTGGACTTGAGTACACTGCACTAATGGCCCAAGTCACCCCTATAAAAACTTTTCACGGCTAATAAGCAACAAATTGACCACATTTAATTAACTTGGGAGTTTTTAGGGATGTCGGGCTGTTGCTGCTTTTTAATATTTTAAACAGCCTTGTATTATAGCATAGGGATATTTGGAGAGTTGAGTAATAATGAACTGTATTTACTCATTTAAATTTGGTTTCACTTCTACTTTTACTTCATTAATTATATACATTATATTGCCAAAAGTATTCGCTCGCCTGCCTTGACTCGCATATGAACTTATGTGACATCATTCTTAATCCATAGGGTTTAATATGACACTTCTGGGAAGGCTGTTCACAAGGTTTAGGAGTGTGTTTATGGGAACTTTTGACCACTCTTCCAGAAGCGCATTTGTGAAGTCACACACTGATGTTGGACAAGAAGGCCTGGCTCTCAGTCTCTGCTCTAATTCATTCCAAAGGTGTTCTGTCGGGTTGAGGTCAGGACTCTGTCCAGGCCTGTCAAGTTCATCCACACCAAACTCTCTCATCCATGTCTTTATGGACCTTGCTTTGTGCACTCGTGCATAGAGGAAGGTGCCATCTCCAAACTGTTCCCATAAAGTTGGGATCATGGAATTATCCAAAATCTCTTGGTATGCTGACGCATTCAGAGTTCCTTTCACTGGGACTAAGAGGCCAAGCCCAGCTCCTGAAAAACAACGCCACACCATAAACCCCCCTCCACCAAATTTTACACTTGGCACAGTGCAGTCAGACAAGTACCGTTCTCCTGGCAACTGCCAAACCTAGACTCGTCCATCAGATCGCCAGATGGAGAATCGCGATTCGTCACTCCAGAGAACGCGTCTCCACTGCTCTAGAGTCCAGTGGTGGCGTGCTTTACACCACTGCATCCGACGCTTTGTATTGCACTTGGTGATGTATGGCTTGGATGCAGCTGCTCGGCCATGGAAACACATTCCCTGAAGCTCTCTACGCACTGTTCTTGAGCTAATCTGAAGGACACATGAAATTTGGAGATCTGTAGCCATTGACTCTGCAGAAAGTTGGCGACCTCTGCACACTATGCGCCTCAGTATCCACTGACCCCGCCCCGTCAGTTTATGTGGGCTACCACTTTGTGTCTGAGTTGCTGTCGTTCCCTATCGCTTCCACTTTATTATAATACCACTGACAGTTGACTGTGGACTATTTAGGAGCGAGGAAATTTCACGACTGGACTTGTTGCACAGGTGGCATCCTATCACAGTACCACGCTAGAATTCACTGAGCTCCTGAGAGCAACCCATTCTTTCACAAATGTTTGTAAAAAGAGTCTGCAGGCCGAGGTGTTTGATTTTATACATCTGTGGCCATGGAAGTGATTGGAACACCCAATTATTTAGATGGGTGAGTGAATACTTTTGGCAATATAGTGTAGATGACCATTTTATTACCTTCTCTCCAGAAACTGAACAGGCCTACATTCCAAAAACAAATTTAACCATACAATTAAAATAGTAAAAAAAAAAAATGGAGCCAGAATGCTCAGCAGCCCCAGCCAGGCATGAACGATGGGGCATTACTGAGGCGATTAGCAGTACCAAATTCAATTAATCTTGACAAATCTCCACAGAGGCAGAACGGAGGAGTGAGACGCACCCACTCTCCTGGTAATTAAAAGGCGCGCGGATGGCGTTGGGTGCGACAATGGTGACTAACTTAAGGGATGATCCAGCTGCAGCTCTGGGTGTCAGCTCGTATTTAGTTTGTCAGAATGTCAAATCCCAAACTAGTTTCTACTTCCAGTTTCTCGAAGAGTGACAGAGGACAGAGGTAATGAGCTCTTCTCTGTCACCTCACACAACCATGGGGATCAGGTTCCAATTTTCTAAGTCCGCGCCATACTTTGGAGACAATCAACAAAGTTTTTTTTCCCTCCAAACAATGTGAGAGGGGTGAAAAATGCAAGTCAGCAGCTATTTAATCATCCTTTTGATTGCTTTGTGCCGAATGAACAAGCTCCCCGGAGCAGCAAAGAATGCAATGCTGGAATGCACAAACAGGACAGGCGGAAAGAGTACCAAAATGTTGAGTCGAAAGGAAGAGTTATATAGGCCAAAAATACTTAATCACAAGAAACAATACAAACTAATCTGATAGAAAACAACATAAACACAAATTACTTAGGCTGTTCATGTTGAATATAATATAACATTATGACTCAACTGTCTCCCTCTGTGGGCCAGACTTCATTTAACACCAAGTATCACTTCTGAAAATATTTTCCAAGTGCCACCAGATCTAAATAACTTGACTATACCAGGTTTAAACAAGAACAAAAGTAGGTCTAAAATTGAACTAAATCACGACTCAAAGTAGTTCTACACAAGAATTAATAGGTGTAGGACTTTGGGTGGTTAAGGATACTGTATTACCCAGGACCCAGTGAGAAGGCTCTCAAAAAGAATATGTGTACAATATAGAGACAGATCTCAACACTGTTTTGGCCCCAGAAGTCTGTGCTATGCTGTGAAGAACTAGCCCAAAGAAGGAAGGAAGAAAGAAGAAATTAAACAACTAAACATACCTCAAGCTAACTGAACTAGAGTTTGAGAACCAATGGTATCGAGCAAAAAACTACTTTAAAGCACAGTATTTACACCCTTACATCTCCCAATTATAAAAAGCCCTGTAGTTTACAATACAGTCCAGTGAGCTGAAGCACTGAAGCAGGCCTTTGTAGAGAGCAGATCAAACTGAAAGGCAGCGGCTGGACAGGAGCTGGCAGTCAGGAGGAGACTTCCAAAGCACACTTGTTGCCACTTTTGAAAGGCTGAGGAGAAAATGTCGCACACTAGAAAATAACCCCCAACGGCAAGAAAGCCAACTCCTTTCTTATCTGTGACAGTGACTGCACCGACTCAACACAAAGAGGTAAACCCAGGGCACAGCGCCGAGCAGAGCGAGCAGCACAAGCTAAAAGAGGCCGAGCTGAAGTAGAACTAGTACTCATAATAGTATTCTTCAATTTGTTCTACACACCAAAGGAGACCAATACTGGTATCGGTGATATCAGAGGGCCCTGATATTTAGATGATATTTGGCATTGATATTCATCAATTTTGTCTTTGAACAGATTAAATGGAAGAGAAGAGCAATTACTCAAAAAAAACACACACAAAAAAAACCCACATTTTGTTAGGTTTTACAAGTAAAATGATAATTTGTGAACTACATACATTTGGGCCTTGTTATGGATTTTAAAATCTTAATATTAGTCGTAAATATTAGTTATCAGCCAAAGCAACTAGACAATTATTGGATATCGCCTCCAAAAATTTATATCAGACCATCCCAAATGTAAGTGGTAGTATTAGTACTACTTGAGAATCTCAGTATCACTGCTGCACCTGAAAAAAGTAAACTGAGAACAGAGCATGACAAGTATATGAAGGAAATATCAGTAGTAACAGTAGTAGTAGTAGTAGTAGTAGTAGTAGTAGTAGTAGTAGAAAGAAGAAAGAGTAGTAGAGCATAAGTAGTTGTATTCCCTGAGTTAACTGAAGTTTCCAAAAATTACTGCTGCATCTGCAAAAGAAAAGAGTAAAGAGACAGATCTAGAGGCTGGGTACAATGGTAACAGATGGACAGTGGACACCAGAACACAGCATGAATTATGAATTGATAGCAATAGACTGAAGAAGAGATTGAGATGTTGCTTTTGACAATTAGAGAGAACAAAGAGAACAAATACAGAAGACGTATGATAGAAAAATACTAGTTATTATGTAGACTTCGAAACAGCGCCTGTGGAAAGAAAGAGACCCCAACATGCATATAGTACCATGCCTAGAAAAGCCCAACCAATCAGAACTTCTGGAGCAGAGGGGTGCGTCCATGGTCCCGCCCCTCTGTGTAAGTAAAACCACAGTGATTGGACAGATGCTGAAGTTATAATGCATAAGAGGGAGGATAAAGGGTGTAGGTAAAAGCCTTAGTGGAGATTTTCACATGAGTCACCATCAACACAATTAACAAATAAAATCTTCCAAAAAATCTAAAAATCAAAGTGGATTAGAAATTCTTATAAAATATATAATTTTCTCAGTACAAATTTGGAGTAAATATTCCATCCAGCAAAGTACAACACATACTACTAAAATAAAATATGAGCATGTGAATTCTGTAGGTAGTGTGCCCTTCAGCCTACACATACTAAATCAATAGTATTTCACATGTAATGAAAATGAACTGATTGAGAACCATGAGATAAATTTATCTGCACAAGCTTTTTGACAGCAAATATCTCCTTTCCTTTCCTTCACTATCTGTTAAATTGTCAAAGCAATTCTAAGTGAATGAAGTCTGTCGTTTCCATAGCAACAATCAAATACGGGGCGCTCCGGGTCATGTGACCTTAAATCAGCTTGTGGCCTGTCATTGTTAATATTCCTATTGTGCTCCACGGTGCCCACAATGTGCCCTACGCCTCTTTAAATCTCTCTGCGGCGAATTTTAATTTTTATTGGAAATCGCAGGGAAGGCCAAGGTGTTTGGAGCCAGATAA
Organism: Taenioides sp. WSHXM2023; assembly: GCA_029959045.1. Taxonomy (NCBI): domain Eukaryota; kingdom Metazoa; phylum Chordata; class Actinopteri; order Gobiiformes; family Gobiidae; genus Taenioides; species Taenioides sp. WSHXM2023. The sequence continues at coordinate 14,590,679 of CM057101.1, read as the reverse complement.
AGGTACAATATGGCCCAGGGCACCGATACACTGTGGAGGCCTCCAATAAGGGCTGACCTCCTGTTTGCAGTGGGGTGGGCATCAAGTGCTTATCTAACACCCACTGCTCCCCATGTGAAAATCTCCACAGCCACTGGTGCGTCACTCTGCAGATGAAGAAAAGGTCTTTTTGTTGTGAGCAGTGCAAATTTCAGAGACAGAAAGAGCAGAAGAGGATATGTGAGTGTGTGTGTGTTTGGATACAGTTTGCGTGTGTGGTTTCAAAGTTGCATTTTTAGTATAAGAGGGAGGTTGAGGGTTAGAGAAGCTGATGGGTGGGGTGTGAATGGGGTGAGGGGCAGGGGGAGGAGGGGCAGGAGGGACGGGGAGGCAGTACTCACTGTAGGGGACGCACTCGTACTGGATCTCCAAATACTTGTAGGTTCCGGGGCAAGGGTCTGGGAACACGTCCGAGCCCGCTACTACCACACACTGTGTACGGTTGTTACATCTATTTGGACAAAACAGAAAAGTCAAAGTGTTAGTAATATTAAACATATATAACAGTATAATGACATGAGAACAAAAAGCCGATGAAATATTCTCTGTAGTATTCTGTAATGAAATATACAGAATAGTAATGTATGTCTTCCCAACATTGGTAAGTGTAAAATTACATCCCCAAATCAACCCAAACAGTAGTTAATCTTTTAGTAAATGGTCTGAAATTTGTGCTTTTTTTTGTAACACTAAATAATGGGTAATGGGTACTGACATAATGTTATCAGAATGAAATGTTATTAATGCAAACATTTTTATTTCAACCCTAAACATTTTCAAAAAGAAAATACTGATCATTTATTTCTGATTTAAGTTTAAGCACCTGCCCGATCAATCACACTGTAACTCCAATACACTAAGAAGACTGTAAAACTTCCCAGGAGAAAAGCAATATTTTTACAGTGTAAGAAAGATGAAGTGGGGTGCAAAAAACATCTCCAGGCTCTGAAAGACAAAAAGAACGGTTGGGGAAGGGAGTAATTTCACACTAGACTAGATCATGTGACAGATGCACCCGCGGGGAGGAGGAGAGGGGATGGAGAGGTGAGGGAGAGAGAAAGAGAAGGGAAGAGGGGAGGGAGGGTGGGTTTGTGCGTGTGTGGTAGGGCAGCTGAGAGGGAGCGTGACGTCATCCGCTCCTCTCCGGGGGAACAGCGAGTGGGAGCAATTATAGGTGAGAGAACAAGGAAGGACACAAGCAAATACTCGAGGAAAAAAATTGTATGTACATAATGCTATCATGACAATCCCATATGCCTGCTCATGTTTACACAAAGATACACACACACGCAAACTTATTCTCAGCCCCTCAGCTCTTAGCATTTCCCCCTGCTCTCAGCTCCATCATCAAATCATCTCTAGCAATCTCTCCTCTACTCTTCCTCTTCCCTTTCAATTCGCCAAACACCTCCCACTACCTCTTCTCTCCTGCATGTCAGCTGCATCCTTTCTGGCCAAGCTAGCGCCCAGCCTCCATTACACATGTGATGGATAGTGAGGAGAAGGCTGCCATTGATCTAGCAAGCAGATGCCTGGTGCAAACATAAAGATGGGCCCTTGCAAATACAAGCAATGGAAAAATGTGTGTGTTATCTGGGGCTGATATTGCTTACAGTATTCAATTCTGTATTCATGTATTCAACACCTTTACAAATAATCCTGAGAGTAATGTTTCCTGGTTTGAAGAAAGGCTTTAGTTGTGCGTAAACATGTTCAGACCCATGTGTGCTTACCTCTGGGACATGATCTTAAAGGCATCAGGCAGGTAGCACTGTGTGTTCTCCATCTGGAAAGGGTCGGCATCACAGATCTTGTCGTCCGTGCGTCCATAGTTGGCCGTCTCGATCATGATGACATCACTCCCGGGGCAGCGCAGCTCAATAGGGTAGCCTTCACATGCCAGCTCACGTCGCATTAGGCCGAAGGGCATCATTGACCGGCTCAGAGCTGGAGTGGAAAGAGGGGGAGAGGGAGAGGCACGGTTATTGATCATTCAATATACCTTGATACTTTCAGGAGGCACTTTATTATTAAACCACATTGTAAACACAGAGTAGTATTCGGTGAGAGGCAAACATGAAAATGGTTTGTGTGTAAAAGACAAATCAACACATATCATTGTTGTAGTGCACTTTTATATTTGAACCTCACAGATTGCATAGTGGCATGAGGAATATGCCGCCATACCAGCTTCTCCAGATATAATGTGAAACAAACTTGTGAAACAAACTGCGATTCTGAAATGTTAACAAACTCCTCCACACAGACGGCAGGCATCAGCATATAGCCACGCTCACAACAGGACGGTGTGTCCCTCGCAGTCTTAAGTCTCCTGTTGCCACGGTGAGGTGTTGGTACTCATAAAGAATTACATAAATAATTACTGCTCAAACAGAGCAAACAACCACGAGAGTAAAGGCACAGCTCAGGCTGACCTCTGTGTCCACACCTTTTACTGTTAATTAGCTGTCTGTGAGGTGGCTGATGGACTGTGGCCAGATGTACGCTCTGTGTGGAAGGGTCAGGTGGGACAATGGAGCATTCAGGGTTAATCACGGAGCCAAGCACACAGGCATGAGAGAGGAGGCCCAGAGGTGAGGGAGAACCACTTACAGTCTTTATAAACACTGCACAGTCCTCGTGCCACTATTTAGTCATATTAAAAGTTTACAGGTGGAAAACTGAACCAAAAAAAGCCTTGTGTTTATCTGACAGAGCACCCACACACACTAGAGTCTAGCAGCTCCTCTACAGCCCAGGTGGAGGCCCGTGAGCTAGATGGGTGAGTGATCTGCCTGCGAAGTTATAGTGGAAGGATGGCCAGAGATGCTTTGTGCTGCGACTCCTGCCAGCCTCAGTGTGAGCAGTGCTGCTGTCCATGGTGCTGAACTTTGGGTACACATAGTACTGGGGTGTTATCAGACAAAAGGAATATGATGAGAGGAGCTGTCTGCGGCATCGAAAGGGCAGAGGCATTTTCCACTTCAAGCACACAGCAGTGTGGCCAAAGGTGACCATACTGTCTATTCTAAACAATGCAGTTAAACTGCAGTTAAACAGCTCAGAGCTCTTTGTGAGCACAGTTCTTCCTGACAGACAAGCTCTGACTCAGCCTCTGTTGGCGCTCAAACGTGCAGAGCAGTGCTGTTTTCCCTGATACTGCACTAGCATTAGCGTTAGCACTAGCACAGCTAAGGTTTCAGCCCCGTCCACTCAGGAGCACGGCCCATCTGCCTCAATGTCAGCGTCAGTCATCCCAGACAAGCTCCGCAGTAGCTACATGACTCACTGCCTCAGAGTAGCTCACATTTCCAAATGCCACTCTTTTCTACAGCTGGGCCTGTACTTCTGTTGTGTAACTAACGACATTAAGGCTGAACTGCACATGTTTTATGCCTCGCCAGCATGCAGTGTCAGAGCCAAATCACAAAGGCCTAGATACAAACACGCACACTAATTAAAACACAGAGACACACAAACAGGAGGTGAGGCAAGACCCAAAGCGTGTGCATATGACAGGTTAGACTACTCATTTCACTAAAACATACCATCATTATATTTAAGATGTACCTCTGCCTATATATTGTTTTTATTTATTTATTTATTTTTTGTTGAAGTTTATGAGATATAAGTAGAGGTAACCGTAGCAAAAATAATGCTCACAAGCATCAAAGCATGTTTAAGTTACACAACAGTTATTATTTGACAAATAAAAATAGATGGCAACACCTTTTTGTCATTCCTGCACTTTGGACGGAATTTTCCACAATTACATAGATACCGGAATTCTGTTTTAGAACTCAGCGCGTCTTCCTGTATTTTTGTACTTTTTTCCATAAACTACCACTTGACTGATGTAAGACTACTGAATGTTTACCGCAGTAACCATCCCACCAAACAAAGGAATGATTAGAAAAACCTGTCACTGCTCCTCTCTCTCTGTGTGTCTCTCTCTCTCTGTCACTGTCTTTCTCTCTCTGTCTGTCTGTCTCTCTTCATCTCTCTCTCTCCATCTGTGCCTCTCTCTCTTTCTCTCTGTCCCTCTCTCTGTCTCTCACTTGCTCTCTCTGTCTCTCTCTCTCTCTGGAGGCACAGTGGGCCTGCAGACCTGTACCAGTGTGGGGTCGTGTTCCTTTGCCTCTCCTGCAGTGTGAAGTACACCGTGGCGTACAGCTGGACAGTCATTAGACCCATAGTGAGTCAAGAGGAACGTAAAACAGAAAGAGGCCACTAGGAGCAATGGCATTCGCTTCACTAAGACTGTGGATCAACACAACAGGAACATTAGCCCCCACTGCAGGAGGTAGATTACAAGTTACACACACTTTACATACCCCATGATAAACAGTCTGGGATCTGGAGGGTTATTCCCCACAACACAACTAAGCCCCAACACAAATACCCATTACAGAGCAACCCAGCTATTAGACTGCGATAAAAAGTGGTTATTTTTAAAAGCACTTTTGGATTCATGTGTTGCCTGTTGTTTAGTGGTTGGATGTTCAGTGGATAGTGGATCCCAACTCCAATGTAGCGCATGCTAATGTTGTGTCCTTCAGCAAAATGCTTCACTCACCTACCAAAGCTAAGTATGAATGCTAATAATTTAGCTAATCTTTATCTTATCTTTTGTTGCATTGAAGTAACCTACCGTATGGTCAGTATATAGCCAGTGCACTGAAGGACTACAGCAGAAACCACGATAACAAGCCTATCGGGTGGAACTGCAAATCTGCCATACACTATCATGTTTCACACCTACACAGTTCACACTTGCAGCCCACTGTTTGACAAGTCCCAGGTTTAAGGCACATTTCACACTGTAAATGCAACAGAACACACCTCTCAGAGTCATTTAGGCTGGAATTTTTTGAATGGTATTTTCAAGCAAACAAGTGCAAAAGTCGATTTGAGAGAGTGACGGAGTGTCTTTCCTGCTCCATGTGAACGCGCCTGTGCAGAGCCAGATGGCCCGGGGCCTAGCTGGAGCTGTGGCTGGCTCTGAGCGGGGCTTAGATGAGATGAGCGGGGGGATAAGCTTGGACTGGCCATGGGGTACGACTGTCCTTCACTCCCCAGGAATCCATTAAGGTTTCAGGGTCTCACTGCAGCCAAAAGACACGGCTGTACCCATGCGGCCATTTAGGACCAGCCCGTCACTCTCCCACTGTAATAGCTGGTTGACAGATGCCTTCCCAGCAGCAGGCATATGTATAGGTGGATCTGATAGTCTGACGTGCGGCTATGACTCATTCACTGCGCTATATAAATCTACAATTGTTTCTATATAATCCAAGGGGGAAAACAATTGTCACGTCAATCATCAACTTCACTAATGGCACAAGCACTCTAGGAGGGAATAGAAATATTGTACTGTGCAGATTATAAGTATTATTTAAACACAATGAGTACATAGCCTGTAAACAACACAAGTCAATACTAGTAACAAACATGTCAAATAATATAAACATTCCTCTTAAACAAGAAGACAGTGTACACATTAATTAAACAAGTTGTATGAATTTACAGGGATAAAGTCTAACAAATAATTAGTTGTATTAGTGAGTGAAACCCTCTCTTCACACTAAGTATTTTTCCAAGGAGATGTAATGGTTTACTTCATGGAGACAAGGTGACTGTACCACCAGGCCACGTTACAGGTCAGATATTTGAAGAGGTGATCCAACTCTCAGTAAAGTGTAGTGCTTTTATAAGGTATCCTAAGGCTAACAACTTTAATTGGATAAAAGCAAGACAGGAGAGTTTAATACAAAGTAATAACATCTTCATGGAGTTAAGAAGGTGGTAGGTCCTTCACAAGAAAAGTTGTAGCGCATCTTTTCTGTATCACTATTGGGATGTCCTATATATAGACTCATTACAGTGACTCCAGTGATAAACAGGCATTTTCCATACTTTGAAAATTTTTATATTGCATTATGGCTTCAATAGCCTCACAGTGTATCCTCTGCTTTTGATGGAGAGACTGTTTAGAATGAGGACGTGGGCTGGAGTCAGTGTGCAGGGCTGAGGTGCACGGCTTCATAATGGGAGCTCTGTACAAATTAAGAGGAAGAGAGAGAGAACCTGATTGGATTTGACTCATTATCCTCACTCAGTAATTAAAGCCTGGGGCTGGAGAGAAGCTTGGGCCATTTTACAGATGCACTGATTTGTACACACTTTTTTCTCCTTCAAACTGCCATGGATATGAAACGTGTTGTAAGCATTATTACAAATTTATAGGTGAAGCAGTTAACACCCACAGATGGCGACTATGATAATAGAAAAGTAAAGCCTCAATTTGCATTTAGAGATTGGAAGTTTTATTGATACCCGTGATTACACAGGTCACAATCAGAAGAATGTTAAACAGAAAAGAAAAAAAAGATTTCAATTTTATCTACACTCAAAATAAAGTTATTCCTTGATTGTCTTTTAATGTCATTTTTACATTTTTTCCACTTGAAAGCTTGGTTATATAAAGCTACTTGCATAGTAGAATTGTGAGTGTTGGTAGATGTAATAATCTTTTGATCTCAGGGCCATTTCTCCTCACAATAATCATATATAATCCGATATTGTGGCAGCCCTGCTTGCATTTGAAGACCATTTAAAGTGAACCTTTTAATATTCTGCCATGTTTGTAGCATAAAAGCAAACACACTTTCATTTCAGATACAGCACTGCTCTGAACAGCACCAATTTCTGAATCTTCAACAGCTTGACCTTGGACTGCATTATCACTGCCTTTGAATTCGCCACGTGTTTGTTTGCCAGGAAATAAGTGCAGAGGAGCTGGCCTTGCAGGTAACCAGAAATGGTGATAGGGACTGTGTGATGGGCTCACAATAGCAGATTACACTTGTGGAGCGCAGAGGCTCTAAGGGGGACGGGTTAGTTGGCTCAATGTGGGTCTTTTGGTCCACTTGTAAGCTCTCTGTTGATTCTCATTAGGAACCTACCGGAGTGCAAAGTTAGGCAGTATTCTTAAGAGATTTTACACATTGAATACTGTGAAAAGTAATCTTTTCGGTAGCTGTTAAAAATGCTGCAAAGATTCAGAACAAAGCAAGGCAAAAAATGGGCAAATGAGAGTCAGGTCAGGGAGGAACATAAAACTAAATCAATAATTCTGCAAGGAGATAAACTGGTGACTACTGACAACTGAAATTCTTATTTTCATCCACAGAACTGCTACTGCTACCAATAAGATTATTCTGCTTGAAAATCACAGTAGGTAACCCAAACTTCTAATTTACAACAAACAAAGCTATGTTAAAAATCCTTCTGTCTTCTGTTTTCTCATTCTTATATTGTAGTCATCTCAGTGGTGACTACGTAACTCTTTTGGTGGAGTGTACACCATCTGCTAGACTGTGTTATTGGTTTGCCTAGAATTTTCCTCAGTATGGCATTAACTCTTAACCCTAAATGTTTCTCCATGGGGACAAGCAGATGACACCACCAGGCACAGTTCTGTGGATCTGTGGAAAAGAAAGCCCACACAAAGTAAGATGGTATGTTTTTCCACGTTATTTTTAAATCAACATTTGTAATTGAATAAATGCAAGGTAAACTTAATGCCATACTGTGTAACATTCCAGACAAATCAATTACACCCTAAAAAAATAACCATGCACCTCTAGGTAGTTCCTAAATGCTACTAATTAAATAAAAATTATAGTACATTTCATTTAGTTTTCCTTATTACTTATTTAGTCGCACATTCTGTTCTAAAAATTAGCAAAAGAAGACTCATTCTAAGGAAGAAATGACAAAACATGATTTACAAGTGTGTACATTACACATGTAACACACACATACAACAATGTCCGTCTCTAGGTCTTTTACAGACTATTACAACTATTATTAACTCATTTTAACATTCAGCGGACAGAGTTTTGAGCTGATGGGATCTCCCTTCTAGGTCTCCACGCGGCGCTGTACATTAGCGTCTCACTTAGCGCCGCGAGTTAGCGCAGTGAGTCGCTAGTGCATGGCCTGCCACTGCGATCCGTGAGGGCCACAGCTGTCACATCTGGACAACGTTTCAGAATGAAGAGTTGTGACAGTGTGACATTCTGAGACCAACCTAACGGGCCAGACACGAGGGTGCAGGGGCGAGGGGGGCAGGCGGGATAGTGGATGCTAACGCTATAGGAGCTAGGATACAATCTCTTCTTCTATTTTGCCCCAAGGAGACAAGGGAAGAGACAAGATGAGGAGTGACTGTTTTGGGAGTCACCAGTCGAACTATAAGGTCGGAGCACAAAGCAGCATCAAAATGACACATATATCTAGTGGGGAAAAACGCTCGAAAAAGGAAAAATGTGATGGCAGAGCAAATCAGGCGGGATAACAATAGAAGAAGAAAAAAAAAAACTTGAAAATGGATGGTGAAGCTGACGAAGCTCTATGTTGGAGGTCAGAGAGACAGGCGGACAAGAAGAAAGACAAAAGACCTCCCATTGTCCAAACCTACCCCTTCTCATAAGCAGCTGAGCCCTAACGCTGAACCCAATTACAACATGGCCCATAACATTACATCATTCATAAGAGAATTAAACGTGCCCTCAGTGGAAACGAGAAACCCGCTCTGCTTCATCCAACGCACACCCAATGCTTTTACTCCGGACCAGAGCAGCCTCCAGAAGCAAGATTGTGTTATCTTTGAAAATGTGAATGATGTAATTTTTTTCAGGTCTTAAAACGCAAGATATTTGGTTTAGTAAGTAAACATTTTATATTCACTTTTACCTTATCTAGCTATAGTGGGATTTGTATCTATCCGTGGCTGTATTTATATTTCATTTGACAACACTGTGAAAATCAATTCTTGATTCAATGCCCTTGTGATGTAATGAACATCGATAAGATTTTCATGGATTTTGGAGTGATGAAAAATTTGCCGTATCCCCATAGCAATTAACAATTCAAAACACAATATTATATCTTTTGACAAAAAAGATGAATAAATATAAAAAGTTTGGATTATAAAGGACATGGACACCTTTGTAGAACATCTTGACAGGACTGGACTTGACAAACAGTTAATGTTTGTTTGATCAGTGTTTTTTGAGTAGTTTTGTGTGTGTGACGAGTGTGGTGAGAGGGGTGGGTTGTGTTCTTTGTTTTGTGTTGTCTATTTTTGTTTTTGCTATGTATAATCTCAAAATTGAAAAAAAAAGAAAAAAAAAAAAGAAAGAAAGAAAGAAAAACTTCAGTTTATTAGTAATGTGTATAATTGTGGCTCAGTTGTTTTGTTGTCTTAGTTTTTTTTTCTGTAAAATTGGACCCAAAACTAAATGCCTTAGCAAAAATCTTGCTTCTAATTTCAAGACAGCTTAAACAATGAATTAAAGTATTAGTCAAACATCCTCCCCAACTCTGAAGGAACAATCCTTTCTGTATATATTGCATTTGGGTTATATAACACGTCTTAGCAACAATACTTTTGGCTCTGTAAGTTTGCCCAACTTTCCTATGGGGAGAAGCCGCTCCGACATAAAGACAGGCAGTCACAAAGCTCCAAAAACACATAAACTGGAAGAAAGCAAGATGGGACGTGCCCATACTGTGAAATCACCTCATCACAGGCCTGGTGTCTAATTATGCAATAAAGACACCTCAGCGGGGAGTCACTCAGCCTGAAATAAAACTCAACAAAAAAAAAAAGGAAAAACAGAAAAGGAGATTCACCTGGTGTAAAATCCAGTCTTTCCTTACCCCTCGGGACAGGTGCAGTGCTACAGGCCCAACACAACCTGATTCTGCTCGCATATCACAAGAGGCAAGCCAGGAGACTGAGTCAGGCCTAGATTCATATAAACAGTGTTGTGGTGTAAAAAGTGTGGGTGCTGCTGGGAAAATGCCAGCGGGATGAAAGCAGTGAGATAGAAAAGTACTGGTGAGAGACTGTATATAGAAGGCTTGTCTGGGAGATGGGCGTGTTGAAAGAAAAACATCTAGAGGGCTGGGTGTCACAGTGAAGCGACTTAGCACTACATTAGACACTTAATTAACCTCCTTACTCAGCCAAAAGCAGAAAGGGCACAAACTGAAGTGTATGCTGGAGTTACTACAAGATCAATGCGTTTGTAGCTTGAAGTGATATTAAGGCTATTTGGGTACAAGGGAGGAGTATTTGCGGTGGCTTAATCAGAGTGGAAGATAAAAGTATATAGTATTTAATATAGTTACCTCAAGAAATAATGGACCACACATTGCAAAAACTTGATTTGTGTTTATTTGATTTAAGAAATGGTATCTTGATTTGAGTAAATTTCACATGACAAGTAAAATACGAATGGAACTTTTCGTCCTTAAAATGTAAAAATACATCTTGTTACACAAAACATAAAACAACTCTAACAACTCTTTGCAATTAAAATAAGAAACTAAATCTTATTTTGCTTGAATTGAGAAAAAATAACTTATTAAATTTACTGAAATCAAATAAATTGATCTTAATTGTAGTGAGACTGTTATACTTATATAGTTTTCAGTAATGTATCTATTATTTCCTTATAGTGCATAGAATGATAAGCTATTTCTGTCTGCAGTACACTGTGACACAGCATAGCCTGAGCCACTTTTGTGCCCTTGTACAAAGCACTCACAGTAAGGATTTAATTTCATATAACCTCCATTAGCTACAGCAATATCTTTGTGAGTCATTATACAATATATACCTTATATCAAATTATTTTAGCAGTGTCCGATTGTTTATTTATGCTTAATCTAATAAATCAGTGCACATTTATTGTCAGTTATTGCAGCCTTGTAATCTATAGGGACTCAATGTAATATTGCATTAAACCAACAGAAGTGGGCACTGTAGCCACTAACAGCAAGAGTAATGTGAATGTAAGATCTGATCTGCAGTATAATTTGAAGTTTAAATAATTGGAAAACATTAAATAACCTTCAAAGGATAGACCACAAAAGTGAGAAAAACTAAACATCTTAAGAAGTGCATGAAAATGTATTGTTAACATCGCTTCTGTCACTCGTAAATTGGCTCACAGTGGGAAGTAAATATAACTGAGTACAACCCACATGGTTAGCCAAATAAGTATGACAAAATGTTATATTTTTGTGCTCTCCTAACCATTTATCTAGGTTTTTATCTCACCTTTCTCAGGATCTATTTTCTTTATGGACATTCAAATACATTCTCTACAAATAACTCCGTACTATTTATAGTCCTACTTTTACCTTACAGCCAATGTTACAAATGACCAGTTTCCACCAGACTTTACAAACATACATTTTGGTGAGTTTTGTGAGTCCCCAAAGCCCCCGCAGTTTGTCCTGTAGAGAAAAGAGAAGCAGCTATCGCAACACGCACAAACAGCCCTACTCTCCACAGTCCATTTGTGTAGACGCGTGTTTATGTGCACCAATCAATGTACACAAGCCAGCAACTCGGACTAGGCAAATACACAGACAGAGAGAGCCTGGTATCCTGTGAAGTGATGAGCAAACAGAAAAACCAGGCGCAGTCCAGAGACATAGGAGCATCTTCAAAAACATCCATCCCAAATGCGCCGCCTCCGTGTCCCACTATATGTTCAAAGGGCGTGCATTAACCTTTGGCTCGCACGACGCACCGCTCTGTGATCCACGGCTCTCAGCCCAGCCTTTGAAGAGCCACCAGCAAACGGGACAGGGAGCGAGGGCGTAGAGGGAGAGGGGGGAGAGGAGAGACAGCAAAACAACAAGTGTTTCGGATTTTATAAGAGTCACACATTGCGATAGACTATATATTACTATATTTCTATATTTTATTTTTATTTTTATTTTATTATTACCATTTATACTTTGCTCTTTGTTATTATATCATTATAATGTAATGTGTAAGCTACTGTGTCCAAATAATTTCCCTTGTGGATTAATAAAGTCATAGTAGTAGCAGTAGTAGTAGTCCATATCATTAATTATTCTATATCTAAAAATACAAAAGTTGTAAAATCTAAAATATTCACAGTTACACATATAATTCCCTACACATTATATTAATATCACCTTTTCATTTTTAAATTAGGGCCAGGGGAAACATGAATAATTCACAGTTTCCACAACAGTTTATTTGTTTACAACTTTTACCAAATGTTTCTGTAACACCCACTTCCCAGGATTTTTATATTAAATTTTTTACGAGTGGGCGGGTATTTATTAAATTTTAAGCTTAATTAAAACTAATAATGGGTAAGGTTATGATCAGTCTTGAGGAAATCCATGCAAGTCAATGTAACGTTCCCAAAAAGCCATGTAATGTATGTGAATAAAATATATACAATTGCTATCTTGTATTTCCATTTCTTTTGTCTAAACATTGAACTCTGACTTTTGTTTTATTCGCACAAATGACTGATTTTGTTCTTGATATTTTGTCCACAGCAAAGCAAGGAAAATAGGGGTAGTAAATAGAGAAATTCAATTTGCTGGAAGCCAAGTCATCATGGTGTAAGTGTTTAGAGAGCAAAGCACAATCACCGGAGGAAAATGAACGACAAGTGCGGAATATCGACTGTGGCTAATAACAAGAGAATACAAAAGAACCAGGAACCAAGGAAATCAGGAGCTACAAAGGGTTTTAGTGGCAATCTGTAACGCAAAACACACATGAGGAGCGGAAATTTCCAACAGCTAAAATAATTAACAATTACAGTCAGAGGCAAATTTAGCCCTAACACCCAAAAATGTGACTCAATTTTGTGCCTGTGAGTGGCCATCTTGAGCCGGTCAAGGCTGAGGAATCATCAAGATCTATGCATTAAAATGCAATTGCTTCATATAGCTCCCCAGTGACACAATTTAAGCTCAGAATACATACGGCCTTATGTCAATGATTATGCAATTTAAACTTATAGGATTGTGCATATCGGTGCATAACTGGCAGCTGATTTTGCACTGCACCAGGTCATTACAGCTGTCAATCATCTGTTTTCCTCACCTGCTCCCCCCCGTATCCCCCTCGCCCCCTGCCTCCCCAAGAAGGCTCCTGATTGGCTAGCGTCTCCCGTCACGCGCTCTGGTTTTGTTGAGTCTGAAGGAGAGCCAAGAGTTTATGTGCAGCGGTCTCTGTTTTCACTGCAATATGCTAAAAGGTTATTATGGAATTATTGCTCAGTGGAGCAAAAGAAATGCCTACTGCCTACTGGAGCTTTCAGGCTGTTTTCAATGAGATTTTGCTACCCAGGGCTTAGTGTAAACAAAATGTAAAGGTTTTTGGTTCTTTAAGTACATCCTGAACTTTACGGAAGTACTTAAAGAAAGATATGCAGTGGCATTTAACAAAACAGCAAGACACTGTTGGCGTCAAGGAGTTCTTTATTTAAATTTTTTTATATAGGATTTAATATTTGTAGCTATACATGACTAAATTCATTAAACCATAAGCTGCTATAATATGATTATGGTGAACAATGAAAACATGATATTGTCAGCCAGTCAGTCATCTTTTTATATGACAAATCTGTAATATGAGCAGCTCTAATCTGGTAAAACTTGACAGATATTAAGAATAGACTGTTTGACTGTATTGATGTCATTTCAAGAAAACGCCAAGCTCTGTATTTAAGTATTTTTCATAGGGCTGTGCATTTGCTGTGGCAGATTAACACATTAAAACATGTCTTTGTTTAGGCTCATTAACCTCTTGGAATCCTCAAAATGTGGCCACATTAAAGAATCGTTGCTCTTTTCATGTAAAAGCAGCGTAACTGACAAAAAAATTCAACTACAACCATCACAACCACATACTGTACGTGCACTGCCTTAAAGTACTAGCCATAGACTGTATAAAGAAGTGGACTAAGGGAATGTCATCCATAGTATTTGGCTCACTATTAGAAACAGGAATTTATTCACAGACAAAACAGCAAAATAAAAACACCAGAATCATGTAGAGGCGGTTAATACACACATTTTAAGACCAAAACAATGAGGCTCACAACAGCAGTTAAAGAGAGAAGAGAGACAATTTTGAAAAGTCAATTGGAGCCAGAGTCGATGGAGCAGAAAGTGGCCCCATGCTCACTTCCTATTTGGAATGCAGCAGCTAGCGGGTTAGCCATGTCCATTTATATACAGTATATACAGTCTATGCTACTAGGGCACAAATTGTTCCTATAGAAAAATAATAAATAAAAAGACCTATATATGCCATAAAATAGACAGAACTATGTTGAATAACCTGGAAAGACGCTGGAAAGTTGTCAAGGGACTGGAAGATGTGGAGTAAACGTGTGACCCAAATCCGCAACAATGCCCGGAATGAATGAATAAGTAAGCAAGTATATACCACAAAAAAATATACAGCTAAAACACATTGGTGTAGTCTGAGGCCTTTACTGAGGCGAGCCATCACATACCCCGTCACTCTCCTTTAAATAACTATAACATAGACCATTTGCAAGTTTATACAGACGATAAATAATTATACTGAAACTAATTTATGCCACTGACACAATAACGCTAAAGCAGATTTTAGGCCTATTCACACACACTGTTCTATAAGCAAATCCCTAAGTACATACCACTATATCAGCCACATCAGCTCATCGGGGTAAGTGCAGTGATTTCGTTCCTACTTTAAACACACATGTATATTTTTGCATAGGGGATTTAAAATCTACAAAGAGCCTGGTAATGAGCTGTTTCACACAAAGGCTCATAATGGAATCTCTATGTGAGAAAGACTAACATGACTCAAGAGCTGTAATGAGCTTTCTCAATAGTCTGTGTGTGGAGGCAGCATTATGATATGTTATGGATATATGTTATGCATTAGACTATGTGTCAGAGGGCCCTGGTACTAACAAAACATGGCTGGAGTGTATTTGTACAGGTAACCAGCAAGGTAGAGTACATCCAAATATATGAATATGTCTGACATTAAACATTTCTAAATAATAAATTTATTCATTTATAGGTATTTCTATTGCTCAAAAACCTGACCTGAATTGTAATGTAGCGTAGTGCTGTAACCTGCTTGTCTCTCTCATGATAGATTTAATCAATATCCTGAAACATTCTAGGCAAAGCAATAACATTTCCATGGAGATAAGCGGGTGGTAAACCCTCCACTAGAAATGTTACGCAGTGTACCTTTAAGGCCCATAACAACTAAGGAACTGTGACTATCAATAAAATAACTAGGAACTATGAAGATAATTTACTAATGAAAGATGTTGTTTGGATTTGGAATAAACCATGTGCAAATGAGGACCAAACCAAGACTAAACAAGGACTAAACCAGGTACCAAGCAGGGCTCCCCATTCCCAACACATGTAATCCCTAAAATGAACCACAGCTAAGTAAACATATAAGCATGTGTTTGACTGGCTCCCTTTCCAAAGTGTGAGAAATACTGCTAATGGAAATGTCTACGCTGAATGAGAGTTTAGTCGAGTCGTGAGGATGTCCTGAAATGGTGGAGATTGTGGGTTTAACAGGGTAAATATTCACTGTGTGTGGAGGGATGTGTACATAAGTCATGCTGCTTAAGAGCATTTTGGTTAAAGAGCCGGCTCCAGAGCAGAACCAATGTGTCTGAATATTGGGGTAAATATTAGAGTGTGCAGCCAAGAGGAGAGGGAGGTTAAAGCACAGCAAATTAAAAGGAACAAAGAGGAGTACCAAGAGCCTACATTACCCTGTGAGGCCATGTGTGGTGATCCTGCAGTTTTTTAAATGAGTTCTGATTAGCCCAGAAACAATCTCAGCTGCTCTTGTCAAATCCAAACTTAACTAAAAGAAAAATTTCTCACGCTCCGGGCCACACCATCATGGAGATAAAATTGTAAGGTCTTAATATTTCTGTAACTACTATAACTATAACTACATTCAACTACTTGGATTATCATCTTACCCAATATCTATACATTCTATGAATTAGTGTATAGTTTAATTTTGTATGCTTTTTATTTTGATTTTTTAATGTGTACCAAAATTGTTGCGTGAAAATAACATGTTATCCTGTAAAACTGCCAATTAATGACAGTGACATTATATCTGTGTTGAAGAAAAACATTTCAAATTTCCTCTTTTAAAGTTCTAAAAACCTCTCTTTCCCAGGGCTACACCAGAATGGAGACAAAATCTCTATTATATGAAATTTCTGTAAGACATGAAGACATTTATGTGTATATAAACTACAGACTGGCATAATACCTGAATAATAATCTTGAATTCTTAAAACGTAAAAAGCTGTGTAATTATAAGACGATGTCCGGTAAAACTGTCCATGACAATTTCATGTTGAGAAAATTTGTTGAGTTTTTCAAACTCCTAAAAATGTTCCCAGGGTTACACTAGAAATAAGCCAACATTCACAAGGCAATATTAATCGAACCAGAATAATATGAACACTGTATACATGCCTGAAAGCCCAATTTAAAGTGAAAAAAGGGACTCCTTAATTCCATCTAACCAAATGGTGTGGCAGTGCTTTCAGCCTGAATGCTGATAACAGTCAATTGATTATTAATCCATTCCTAATACTCCCCCAGCGTCAGGGCAAACGGGAGTTGGAGGCAGAAACGGGCACAAAAACACACTCCCACATCCACACAGCAACACACAGAGACACAACGCCAGAGGCCAAAAGTGTCAGATGGAACAGAGCGTACGCTACC
Source organism: Taenioides sp. WSHXM2023 (assembly GCA_029959045.1). Lineage (NCBI taxonomy): Eukaryota > Metazoa > Chordata > Actinopteri > Gobiiformes > Gobiidae > Taenioides > Taenioides sp. WSHXM2023. The sequence continues at coordinate 14,573,993 of CM057101.1, read as the reverse complement.
AAATTCAGTGTTGCACAAAGCAGCCAAATTAAGATGCAGAAAAACAGAAAACAAGCACCTACTCAATTTGGAAGCACATGGCTGGTCGGAGCCAGCGCAGAAGGACGGCGCACTAATATTTTGGCCGTGTCTCATTCACTTAACCCTTGCATATTTTTGACATTCTGTACATTCTATTTCTGAGTGGAGTCTGCATGTCCTTCCTGTGTCAAAATGAGTTCTCTCCAACTTCCTCCCACTGCCTAAAGCGATGCACGGTGATCGGGGAAAGGTGATTCGAAATTGGGTCCAGTGAACGCACATGAGCGGCGGGTTTGTCAGTTTTTAGCTTCTCACATAACAGGCAAAGTGGTATACCCCGGTCAGTAGTTAGGGTAAGGTCCAGTCTCTTTTTAATGAAATTTTAGATGCCATATTTCTGAGTTGTAAAGAGCACATGCAATTTTTTACTGAGCAGCTATTATTCACTTCATATTTTTACACTTTTCAAATAAAGATAAAAAAGGAAGTATAATATTATTGGTGTATTCACTTCTCTTTATCAGCTTTGTATATAATAGTTAGGTAGATAATAGTGGACAATATTGTCTTAGTGTCTTCATTGTAGGTTCTTGTCCCACTGTGCCTCTGGGTAGGACTCCAGTGCAAGCATTTGGCAGGCGTTAAAAGAAATTAAAAGAGAATGGTATTTGAATATAAAATGCATCTAAATTTTAATATTTTGAACAGAAAAATTCCATAGTAATCAATTTGACAGTAATAGTTATAAGTAATATTTTGTATTTGCCTACTTACTTTAAGAATCACCAGCACATGAGTTTATGTCCACTCTGAGTACGATCCAAGGCTTAGGGGGTGCTTGAAACAAAAGCAGTTGGGACCCCCCGCTCTGGTCGACCTCATGTCCACCACACTGTGTCCTATTGGCCCGCACACATCATTGGGGGCACACAGCAGATGGTCACCACTAGCAGAACCTCCTCCTCCTGCTGTCTTATACTTACTCTGCCCATCTTCAGCCATGCTCCCGCTGGTAATATTTTAAACCAAGCAGGTCCTCTACCCTCCAGCCACCCAACCACCAGTGCATAAGAGTCGCACGCAAGGAGCAAATGAAAGAATCTTACGGTACATGCACATTTGAGCAGGTCACACATATGGCGCCATTACATGCACGGGTTCCCCCTCGTACCATCTCTCCACGCTTCAAATCACATCAAGATGACAAGAGATTTTATTGACGTCCACATATGCAGTTTCTCTCTCCCTCCCTCTCTCTTTTTCTTCTCTGCGGAGCTGTATTAGTCGTTATACGCAGTTTGGTTAATCAAGTGAGGTGTTTCTAGCCTGGTCAGCAAGTCGATATGTTTACAACCAATGGAGTGCTCGAAGCTAAGGTATAAATATGGGGATTTCATTTGCAATAACATGGTCATTGCTGTTACAGATCACAATGGAATTCATGCATATATTTCAGCCGTGTTCACTAATTAAATGCATAACCTTTTATATGCTACATGGACATATATGGCTCTTTGGTTTATTGTATGTGCTATTGTTTACATAATGCTGCTAAGGGCTCAATTCTGGCTAGGGATGCGTGGATCTGATACTGGTAACACATATCAGCACTGATACTGAAAAAATAAATGGATCATATATCAGCTTCCAAATATCGGTTCAGAGGATATACTCATTGCACATATTCATTATGTTTATAAGACTATTTACTGGTCATGGTTGCCCCAGAAAGTCTCATAATGTTTGAACTTTTATTTACTGTAATTACTTGATATACAGTGCATCCGGAAAGTATTCACAACACTTCCTTTTTCCCACATTTTGTCATGTTACAGCCTCATTCCAAATTGTATTAAATTCATCTCTTACCTCAAAATTCTACACACAATACCCCATTATGACAATGTGAAAAAAGTTTTTTTTGGACATTTTTTTAATTTATTAAAAATAGAAAACTAAGAAATCACATTTACATAAGTATTCACAGCCTTTGCTTAACACTTTGTTGATCCACCTTTTGCAGCAATTACAGCCTCAAGTCTTTTTGAATATGATGCCACAAGCTTAGCACATCGATCTTTAGGCAGTTTTGCCCATTCCTCTTTGCAATAATTCTCAAGCTCCATCAGGTTGGATGGGAGACGTCTGTGCACAGCCATTTTCAGGTCTCTCCAGAGATGTTCAATCGGATTCAAGTCTGGACTCTGGCTGGGCCACTCCAGGACATTCACAGAGTGGTTCTGAAGCCAATCCTTTGAGATCTTGGCTGTGTGCTTCGGGTCGTTGTCCTGCTGAAAAATTAACCTTCACCCCAGTCTGAGGTCAACAGCGCTCTGGAGCAGGTTTTCATCCAGGATATCTCTGTATATTGCTGCATTCATTTTTCCTTCTATCCTGACTAGTCTGCCAGTTCCTGCTGCTGAAAAACATGCCCATAGCATGACGCTGCCACCACCATGCTTCACTGTAGGGATGGTATTGGCCTGGTGATGAGCGGTGCCTGGTTTCCTCCAAACATGACGCCTGGCATTCACACCAAAGAGTTCAATCTTTGTCTCATCAGACCAGAGAATTTTGTTTCTCATGGTCTGAGAGACATTCGGGTGCCTTTTGGCAAATTCCAGACGGGCTGCCATGTTCCTTTTACTAAGGAGTGGCTTTTGCCACTCTACCATAGAGGCCTGATTGGTGGATTGCTGCAGAGATGGTTGTCCTTCTGGAAGGCTCTCCTCTCTCCACAGAGGAACGCTGGAGCTCTGATAGAGTGACCATCGGGTTCTTGGTCACCTCCCTGACTAAGGCCCTTCTCCCCCGATCACTCAGTTTAGACGGCCGGCCAGCTCTAGGAAGAGTCCTGGTGGTTCCAAACGTCTTCCATTTAAGCATAATGGAGGCCACTGTGCTCATTGGGACCTTCAAAGCAGCAGAGATTTTTTTGTATCCTTCCCCAGATTTGTGCCTCAAGACAATCCTGTCTCGCAGGTCTACAGACAATTCCTTTGACTTCATGCTTGGTGTTTGTGCTCTGACATGCACGGTCAACTGTGGGACCTTATATAGACGGGTGTGTGCCTTTCCATATCATGTCCAATCAACTGAATTTACCGCAGGTGGACTCCAATGAAGCTGTAGAAACATCTCAAGGATGATCAGTGGAAAAAGGATGCACCTGAGCTCAATTTTGAGCTTCATGGCAAAGGCTGTGAATACTTATGTAAATGTGATTTCTTAGTTTTCTATTTTTAATAAATTCAAAAACTGTCAAAAAAAAACTTTTTTCACATTGTCATAATGGGGTATTGTGTGTACAATTTTGAGGTAAGAGATGAATTTAATACAATTTGGAATGAGGCTGTAACATGACAAAATGTGGAAAAAATGAAGCGCTGTGAATACTTTCCGGATGCACTGTAAATAACAGCTACATGACACATTTGGATCAGTTTTGTCTCATTTTATTTTAGGAAATAAATGTTGTTCTCAGTTTCTGTACTGAGATCATTGATCAGTTGAGATTGGGTATCGGCAGATAGTTAAAGCTGTTGTACAAGGATCAGAACTGAAAAAGCTGGATTGGCGTATCCCTAGTTGTAGCAATGGGGTACAGCAGTGCATTTGTGTAAAAGCATCCATTAGACTTATTATTATTATTATTTTTTAACCTTCATTCACCAAAGCAGAATACTTCATCATTTTAATCCAAAATCCTTTTAAAGTTAATGAAATACAAAGTTGAGCATCCTCTGTTTTAATTGAAGTCAACTGACATAGTTGACCTGCGTGCCTATCTGGCTTAAGTAATAGCATTTTATCTCTAATTTTGAGCAAAAAATACAAAAGCCATCATGCCCAAGATTTTTGTTGAAAAAAAGAGAAAAAATGATTGATGCGCCGTCCTAATTTTTCGCTATCCTGTCAATAAAGCCAGTAACCATAATAAAAAAATAAAAAAATAAATAAAATAAAATAAAATAAGCATAGATAAATCTGACCATGTATAGGGTTAGCTCCAACTTACTTCAGGGCCTTAATAAGATTAGTATTGTATGTTTTTTGTTTTTTTTTTGTAAACTCTGCATTAGCGCTTCATTGCTCAGCGTAAATCAAAAACCTCCAATACGTATAACATTGACATACCTTGAGATGAGGGACTGACATTGCTGAAAGCCACAGCGCAGGTGAAGATGAACCAGACTGTGAGAGCCATGTTTGAGGCTGATGAGCGAGGAGGAAGAGGGCTACAGCTGACGGCAGGCACAGGTGAGTGGAGTACACCTCTCCAGCTCACACCCTCTCCACGAAGAACCTGCAAAGAAAACAAAACAAAACATTCAAAAGTTTGAAAGATAGAGTCATCGGATGTTCTTCACAACTTTGTAATTTTCAAATTTGACAGTGCAGTTATTTATTCATTCTGCACTGAAATATGTGCTAATAACAGCGCAGAATACTAAACACTGCCTCAAAGAGCAGCGTGGAAGTCTCAGTTTGGCTGAATTTGAAATCCATTAGTCAAAAAATTTGTAGCAGAATCAAATGTACAAATGTGCACAGAACAGCTACTTAATTGCCTAAGAAAATACTGACTTTGATTACGAAACACACCGCAGCCAATGCATGTTAAAATGACTTCATCTGTAACTCTGGAACATGAAATTGTGTATTTTCTTTTTTTTTTTCACTTTTGCAAATTGTTCCACACTGCGTTGGGGGTAAGCATGTACAAATTCAAACCCGCCGAAGCACAAAAAGACTAGTATCATAACATTTGCTCTCCTCAGAGTTAGAAATAAAATAATGACTATATTCCCCCTCCTCTGAAAAGAAGAAGCCCATTTACAGCCAGGCGGAGAAAACACACACAAATGCGAGGCCATTTTGTGCACGCTGGCATGGCAACAGCTGTTCACACTGCCATCACTCTCCTGTGTTTGAATGGTTGATTGAATAAGACACGCTACATATGTTTTGGGGCTGTTGCCGGAGCAGTACTCAACATGTGAAAAATACATATCTGGTGCGTGTATGTGCTTGTTTGTGTGTGCGTGTGGGTGCACGAAGGCAGAGAGACAGTGAAAAGTGGTGAGTCAGTAGGCAGTGCCGCAGGGCTAACAGATTTCATTTGCCTTATGAAATAAATCACAATCTGGAACTTAGCTCTGATTTTCTGACAGGAGCAGGGTCTTCCCCCTTCAGGCTCCCGCACACACAGACTGCTAAGGTTAGATTTCAGTCTTGACAGTGCACTGGTGGATTGACCACAGCTGTGCCGTGAAGTTTTAAGAGGCGTCAGTGTCATTTTATATAGCTGTTGGGATCAATCAGGTTTTCTTCTGAGGGCCAATGACAAGTATAAACTCCTTAAGAGAGATGGGACAATAGCAAATTTTAGTTAGGACTGTCACGATAACGTAAACTGAAACTAATGTATGCCTCTAACATAAAAGCAGATTCAAACCACAAAAACTATTCGAAATCAACAATATGGTTAATCTGACCAAATAGCCAAAAACAAAACAAAACACAAATTTCCCAGTAGGTCAAAGAAAATGTACACACGATAAATACTGACCAAAAAAAAATTGTTCCAGATTTCATATATTGAACAATAAGTTGATATAGTAATTATCGTTATGATTTTTGTGGGAAGAAACAACACAATTTGTTTGTCATAATTACTGACATGTGATCAAACAACAGTGAAGTCCATCTTGATTTTTATTGTATGTTCTTTTCTTCTTCTGTTCTTTGTGTTGCAACACTGTAATTTTCCAATAGAAACGTTTATCTTAATTTTCTTTCATAACAGTTGACTAACAGATTACCATTCCTCATATGACCATCTTTAGGAAACTTTTAGGTCAAGTTAACAATAATAATACATTTTAATTATATTGCACTTCAAGGAAATCTCAGTAGGTAAAAAAATTGCTATAGTAGGTAGGTGCTGCAGTAGGCAAAAAAGACTTTTAAAACAATTACACAATAATTAGCAGTACAAGATCATATGAAAAACAAATAAAATGGTAATTAAAAAGTAGAAGTAGTAGTAGTTAACGTGATGTAATCCACCAGATAAGAACTTCGCACTATATTTTACTGTTTGGAGTATAGATTGAACTGAAATGACTTAATTAGGCTTCATTTTGTCTATTATTGTGTGATTATATTATTATCGTCATTATCAATTAACCACATAATTGTGATATCCCTTGCTATTTATCTCACCTGCGCTAAAACTAATCTTGTTTCTTCACTGACATATATTGATACATGCAGGTAAAATATTAATGTTATTCTAAATTCCCCAAAATAGTTACCTCTTATTAAAATTGTATCTGAATCCATCCAACACATCGAGCAAATCAAGGTATTATCAGTTTTTGCCATTACCTAATGAAGGAAACATGTCACTTTACGGCTTAATTATTGTTATTCAGAGCCTGCTGTTAGCCTAATAAAAAACCTTGAGGTACCCCAAAAAAATAATATTACAAGCCTTTGACTGCAAATGTATTCACAACAGCTCATAGTTCAAGCTGTCAAAGTCATTACCTTCACTGACAAATACTGCCATCAAAATGCGTTGGTGAATATTTGGAAATAAATCAAAGCTTGTGTTTTTCTTCCCTCCAGACTGATCTGGCATCACTTTTGCTCCTCGGCCCCACCCCGCGCTGACCTTCTTTGATATTTACCCAGTTCCCCAGTGGCACGAGCCAAACCACCACCCTCTGCCTGTTATACTGTATGAGAATTAGTATGACAGTCGTATCGTTAGGCCACGCAAAGACTGAACAGGAACTGAATTTAAAAGTGCAATGTGTAACTTTTTTGGTGGAGGGTTCGTCATCTGCTCGTCTCCATGGAGATGTTGTTGCTTGCTTTGGAATGCCCTAGCTAGTAAAGCATTGAACTTATCCATCTTGCATTTATTCAATAACAAGGGTTTTTATTGTGTAACTTTTCTGGTGGAGGGTCTGCCATCTGCTGGTCTCCATAGATACAGTGGAGGAAATAAGTATTTGATCTCTTGCTGATTTTGTAAATTTGTAATACTGACAATGAACAGTCTATCATTTTAACAGTAGGTTTATTTTAACACTGAGAGATAGAACACCCAGCTTCTTGTTTATGGTTTTGTAGCCCATTCCAGCCTTGTGCAGGTCTACAGTCTTGTCCCTGACATCGTTTGAGCTCTTTGGTCTTTCCCATGATGGAGAGTTTGGAGTCTGATGGATTGACTGATTCTGTGGACAGGTGTCTTTTATACAGGTGACTAGTTTAAACAGAAGTCTAATTCAGGTGACGAGTTGATTAGGAATGTCTAACTGGTCTGTGGGAGCCAGAACTCTTAATGGTTGGTAGGGGTTCAAATACTTATTTCACACAATGAAATGCAAATCAATTAATATATTTCCTATAATGTGATTTTCTGGATTTTCTTTTTGATATTCTGTCTCTCAATGTTAAAATTAACCTACCATTAAAATTATAGACTGTGCATTTCTTTGTCAGTGGGCAAACCTATAAAATCAGCAAGGGATCAAATACTTATTTCTTCCTTTCTTTGTCTGGAATGTCCTAGTATGGCATTAAAATTATCCATCTTGCATTTATTCAATAACAAGGCTTTTTATTGTGTAACTTTTCTGATGGAGGGTCTGCCATCTGCTTGTTTCCATGGAGATGTTGTTGCTTGCTCTGCAATATCCCTGTATGGTCTCAAGCCTATCCATCTTTATTCAATAACAACAGATTTAATTGACTTAAAAACTTGCTCGCCTCTGCACAGATTTGACATGTAACTTGACCCCGTAACATAAACTGCTGTCTCCATAGAGATAAATAAGTGTCACGCCATACTGTGGAACATTCCAGGAAACATCTCCAGGGAGAGACTGGTGAAGGACCCTTTACCAGCAAAGTAACACAAGTGCACCTTTAAGTCCAGCAAAATTACCACGTTTTAGCTGTTTTGGGTTTTTTTTGCCCAAAATGTATTAGAGACAGGTTGACCTATAGAAACAGTTGGAGTTAAAATGTTGTGTGTGACCACCCTCAATGATGAAAATAAACACATACTGTGAGGGGAAGCCAGTGGGACAAAAGCTGACAGTTAAGAGCATGAGGAAAGTTGAGTTTCTGATTCCCACCTACCACACTCTCCATTGACAAACAAAAGGTGACTCCATGCAGAGCCGGGACAGGCCTTTTAACCAAAACTTTTTAAACAAAACAAATATGTATTTCCTCTCATTCATTCTCATTGTTTAGTCTTTGCAACAGCAGCTCTCAGCGGTCCGCAACAGAAAATACAAATGTGGACAAATTGATTTTATTTTCAGACAACATAAAACAGGCATAATTTTGTTGTGGTGGTAGAATAGGAATGAGATGGAGATGTGCAGAAGGCCAGGATGCAGGAAAAAACATGTAGATCTGACAAAGAAGAGATCAAAGAAACTATAAAAAGACAAAGCGAAATTAGGATGCAGCTCAAGTAACTTCCAAAACAAAACAAAGACGCCACATTGGAAGAAAATGGAGAAAGTTGACTCTGAGTGCAGCAGGAAGTAGGATTTTGCTGAAAATAGCCAAGAGGTTCACAAATGAATAGCAAGATGGAAAACTAATCATGGCTGTAATATTGTTGCTTGGGTGAGAGTCCATTTGCCCAAGGGTGCAGGGCGGTTAAGAAGGGTGTGGGATGATGGGAGTTCTTAACTATATCTTTTACTTACTACAGTTTTGCCCGAGGCCTGAAGCTGACCTCTTGCACAGATCACATCTAACATTATTATCCTGTGTGTTTGTAATGGTGTGGAACATTACTCTCAGAACAATACAAGACAATGAACTAAATGAACAACAAAAATGGGATGAGCATGTTTTCAGGGCATGCACGTTTAAAGGTCCTATATTACACAAAATTGTTACTGGCGAGCTTTCCCCAAAAACATACCTGGAGTTATGTTTTCTTTTATTCACACAATTCTATGGCTGAAATGATCAAAGTGATTCTAGTGAAGGTGCGTGGATTTTAAAAACACAGCGGAGCACTTCCTGTATTACCACATGACATCTCAAGGTGGAACAAAGTGTTTTCAGTGAAGAACTCAGCCTAAATATGTAACAAAACACAATTCCATGAGTAAACAACATTGTCTTTGCTTTCTTTCAAGTCCTTCTGTATTCACTCTCCCTCCTCTGGACAAGACCAAACCATCTGCAGCTCTCTGGCATCTTCCAAGAAATCTACAAGCCCTGGAGATGCTGTTGCCTTGCCTGGAATGTTCCACAATATGGCATTAAACTTCAATCTAACCTTTAACTTGGCTTGGTGGCAACAACTGCTTGTCGTTATGGTGACAGTTGAGTATATAATGCCATTCAGTGGAGAATTCCTGGCAAAGCAAAGAGACAAGCCATGGAGACAAGCTAGGGGCATACTCTCCACCAGAAATGTTAAGTAGTGTGCCTTTAACATTATGTATGCGAATTAGTATTGTCACGATACTAACCCTAACCCTAACATTTCAAACTCACTTTATCAATAGACAATGTTGTGATTTTCAACATTAAATCGTAGTACTTTCTTTAATATTACTCTGTGGCCATCCTGGTATGTTCTATAGTCGACCATGAGCGTTCTAGATCATTCTAAAGACATTCAGGAAAGGTTCATTTCTGTCCTGTGAATGTGACTTTTTTATTATGAATACCTGCTCAAATGAGTATTGAGTATCTTGTTTCAATGCTAGTTTTAGTATCAATTAGTATCTGAACTGTAGACGTCTTCAAATAAAAGTTAGTTTTTGTTTTTCCCAATAAACTCAAATGCCCCCTGCTGTCTCCGGAGAAAATTACCTCATTGTGTACATTTGTTACATCATTAGAACACTGTAATCACCTTATTATTAACCTGCCGATCTTGAGAAACTATAGGTGTTACAAGATCCTTTAGATTTCCGATGGATGCTGCTGTGACTGTCAACGTTGGAGCTGAAAACTGTGAATTTGGGAACATTATGCATCTCCTGATCAAGCTCACGGAGAACAAAGACTTTACATCGACAGTTTTTACTGCATAATTAGAAAACACTGGAAAAACTCTAGACAACGCTAGAGCTTCAGGCTTTTCTTCCTTACTTCAAAATGGGGCAATCAGATAGCAAGGTGGTGGAAGACAAATTGTACAAGTTGTGCAAATGTTAGCTTTTACCATGGTGTGTTCAGGAATTCATGGGCTAAACACTTAAGAATTATTTAAGGAATATTGAAAGGCATATTTGGCAACTAATGGCATAATTTGCATTTCAATACATTCCGAGATGAGATATGTTGTACAAATGAGAGAAAATCACAGGGGGCAATTGTGAAGGCATAAAGCCGCACTCTAATTTACCCCGTTAAGGAAACTTGTGATAGATTTGAAGAGGGTGCATTATAAATCACAACATTTGGTGCTTCTATGCATGGAGAAGAAGTCTTTGCATCCTCACACGACTCCCCAGCGCTTTTTCCTTGCTATTAAGATTGATGTTTATGCCTCAGATGCTCCAACTGCAAATAGTTGGTTCAGTGGCACGGCTCCCGCTACGACGGAAATGATCCCTGCTCCTGGCACAGTCAAGCATACAAATCTGAATGGCAATCACATCTTACTTACAAATCAGAAAGAGACACAAATAGCAGCATTAAATATTTGTAATCAAGACAAATGATTTAAATACACCTGGAGTATTTAAAAAAAAAAAAAAGCTAAATGTCAGGATTTCTGTAAAAGTTTTTGTCATGGTCTTAATACTGAGACCAATACAAGTGTCAGAAAGATACATATAATGATTAATTAGGCATCAATTTAAGTAATCACACACATAGCAAAATAATATATTAATTCAATGCTAGAGGCATAACAGGAAATATCATCAGTGTCAAAGTAGGAGGAAGAGTTGCCAAGAAATCAATACCAAAATATCTAAACTTGATACGCATTTGAACAAGACATCAATACTGAAAAATAACATAAATATGACTTTGTAACTTAAAAAAAAAATTAAAAAAAAAAAAAAAAAGGTCTTCATCTTTCTCAGAACCACCAGAAGACCACATGGTAGTGTTAAGGAAAAGTCTATTATTTTGTATTGAAAGTTACACTGTATTTATTCCTTGAAAAATATTTATTATAAATGTTCAGTCAGTCAGTATCCACTTTTCCATCTAAATATTTATTTGATTTTTTTTTCACCAATAGAGGCAGGTGTGAAATCCCCCTTCCCCCCATCTGGACTTGGTTCAGGTTTTCTTCTGTCAGAGAGTAGTAACTCTAGTGGTCTTATGTGAGAATACAACAGGGGTGGGTCAGCCAGTCTAATTACAAATAGAAGCTTTTTTTATTTTTTTATTTTTTTTTATAACACTAGAAGGAGGCTTTGATCAAGTAGTAATGGTGAATATTTTTTTCTGCCTTCTTTGGACCTAACGCTGTACTGTGTTTTTGGTGGGTGAGGGCCTTGTAAAATACATCATAGTTAAACTGCTGCATACTTTCTTTCTTGTTGTATTTGTATTTGAACACAGAACCACACATGAAAAAACTACATTAGATTTATTGGAGAACACTGATGAAAGATGCTTGTTCATTTTCCTTCAATCTGCTTTGGAGATGATTCCATTTCCTTCCTATTATGTCAAAGTGCTTATTACGTTTGTCCACAATTCAGAACAACTTGGACACAACAAAATAAGATGGATCCAGATGTTTGGAACACACCTTTTGTATAATAAACATTTCATCTCATTTCATCCATGAGTTGACCAATGATTAGACTCTATTAGGAATACCTAGGCCTGTATGTGTTGTATGCTGGACACTTCATCCAAACAATACTCCGGTCGTAGAGTGGAAACAGACACAGGAATGCATTTGTGGAGCTTTAATGTCTTTCTTCTATCTTTTCATCTGTCTGTTTATCTATCCTAAAGGTAATGATCTCAAGCTACAGCAGTTAGGCTAGCAGTAACAGTGTTACCATGGTGCCAGTAACAGCGTTACCATGGTGCTCCCAAGGACCCCTGAGCTGCCTACAAATGCCTGAACTAAATACACAGTTACTGAACTAAGAGTTTTACTAGGGAATTTACAACAGACTCTATAATACTTTTTTCTCTGGGCTATTGTAGCAAAGGCACAAAATGGCATTTGATATTATTCTTTCAAAACCAACTGATTTCATTATGTATAACTGTACATACCATGAACTAGGGGTAGCTATATGCCAAATAATAAACATACATAAATAAACATACAGATAAAATGTATATCACAGTTTTCATAAATTCAAGTTTAAAAATTCAAGTTTATCACAGCTCATGTTCAAGCTACCTGCTTCTTCTAAGAGTCCACAAATCATTGTGATAGGTTAAATCCAACTGTCACTCAATCAGACCAAGATGGTAGGTGACCAATAGGAGGAGTGGGTGGGGAGGGGAGTCAAACTATATCACCATTTCACAAAATAAATATAATGTCACAAAGAACAGATTAAGTAAAAAAAAAAGAAAAGAAAAAGAAAACAGTACAAGTGTTAGAGTTTATTTGGACACCACTTTGTGACTGACTACAACAATTCAGAGAGAAAGATCAAAATACACAAATCAGCTTGTTCAATTTATTCAGGTGTTAACTAACGATATGCAAATCTCAAGGTCTTATGATACAATATTTATTGTAATATTCTGGATGTGCTACGAGAATTTAAGAAATTAATCCTTTTTATTACGCTCTTAGTCTAAAGAATTAAGATAAAAAAGTTATAATAATAACAATATAACATATATAACAATATAATGCATGTATTTTACCATTGTCCATATGTGTCACAGTTTTGGCTTTCAGTTCAAAAATGGTTGAAGGAATTCAGAATCACTCTAGAGATTAGTCCCATAAATATAACTGTTGGTGTGCTAAATAAACTTTTATCAAAATTAGTGAACACCATTATTTTAGTGGGGAAAATCTTGATTTTCAAAGCTGTTAATAAGGTGGACCTATGTTTGACACACTAAATAAAATCTACAATTCATAACTGAAAAAATTATAGCTATAATAATAACAATTATTTCTTCATACTAAGCAAAGGATCATGGTCTATGAAGTTTACTCTGATTTTTAGATGCTGCTACAACAAAACAATGAATTTAAGAAAAGAAATTTTATAGTCGATATAGTCGATATATTGTGATGGCCCACAATATTATTGTGAGACCTTTGACGATACGATACTTTGGTTATTGTTGCATCCCTAGCGTTAACATAAACAGCTTATCTTCCATAAGCAGTGGTCATAATGTAATGGCTGATTGACACAATACCCTTTAATAATGTTAACACTTGGGTTGATAATGTTGTCAGGCTCACTCACATTCAGGTCAGGTCCTCTCCAGCACCTCTCCCCTCACTGCGTTAGGTCAGTTTTGTTAGCTCTGTTAGCCGTCTCTCACCGCGGAGGAAAGAGCACCCTGCTTCTATAATGACACCATTGTGCAGCCGGAGCATCAGAGCTCTTGTAATGGTCTGCGTATTAAGGCCAATGCGTTTGATTACTAACTCGCGGCAAAGCACAGATAGGCTGTGTATTCAATAGGGAATAAGGCTCAGCTCAAAAAAAAAAAAAAAAAATGCAGCCAACCCTGGGACAAAAAAGACCTATTTGAAGAAACAGAAGGGAGATACTTTAATGGAAGTGTTCTTTAAGGGAATGCAAATGAGACAGGGGAGTGTGCAGAGCAGTGGAACACATTGCACAAGTATCAAACAGGGCTAGTGTGGCTGTCAGAAAGGTAAAGCCAAGAGGTACAGAAAGAGAGCGAGAGAGAAAGAAAGAGCTCTCTTACTTTATTCAATAGACACTTTTCCGGCTTCAGCATCAACCCACACAGCCCCTCATCTGCACACTCTACACTTAAATATAATATGCTCCAGGAATACCAGTGTTTACTCAGAGCCCTCAGCGCCTGTAAGCGAGACAATTGCATAGCTGAGTGACAGGCTGATGCAAGCTACGGTGCAGGGGAGAGTGGCCAAAGTAGTAAAAGTATGGCTACTTCAAAACAATACTAGGGGTAACAACTGAGGGTGGGCAACACTACTATATTTATTTCTTGTGGGTACTTTTTCTTTGTACCAGTGTGAATATTTTGGTTATGTTTCAGTACTATGATGAGATTTGAGCTGTAGAGAGTTGAATAAATATATTTTTGATTTTCCAATATAATAATAAAGCATCAAGATATTCATGAGTTTCAGTTTTATGAGTACTTTTCACCATTCAAAAGATTTTAGTGTTAAATTGTTAATTGCTATGACAACAGTGCTAATTATTCATAACTGGTAAACCTAAGTATTTAAATACCAGCAGCTTGCCATACCTCTACTTAAAGGTGCACTGCGCAACTTTTCGGGAGGGGGCCCGCAACCTGTTTGTCTCCATGGAGATGTTGATGCTTTGGTTTAAACTGTCCACTAATCTGTCTTGCATTTTTATTTAACTACTGGAGTTATTTATTGCTCAAAAATATCTTAAAAAACATCCATTCTTACTGTGAGTGGGGTCGCCTCTCCACAAATCTAACTGTCATTTGTCTTGCAAGTCTCCATGGTAATTCATAACTTTACTGTGCAACATTCTAGGCTCATCTCCGTGGAGAAAAGCAGGTGATGGACCCGCCAATGCACAAAGTTACGCAGTGCAGCTTTAAATACTTCTCAATACTAAGTAGAATTTAGATACTCAGGATACTCTTTTAAGTCACTTTTAACTGAACTTGAAACAAATCTATCAATTTGTAAATGTTTCACATAAGACTCGTTTTATGATGCTTTGGTTTGTGTGAAAATGTGAATATGTTGTGTTATTGTTTTGTGCCTGTGCTGATGCTGCCTCTTGGCCAGGACACTCTTGAAAAAGAGATTTTTAATCTCAATGAGTTTTTATCCTGGTTAAATAAAGGTAAAATAAAATAAAATAAAATACTGAAGAAAATATAGTACATAGAAAGCAATCCATCTTATTCCAATTTATGCATCCCGTGTTTCTCCCCAAAATCGCTGCTCCAGCCAGTCTCTCATAAGGATTGAGTACAAGGGTCAGTGCCACTGTCTGTGATTTATTATAGTGGCACAAGACTTGTCACTGTTCATTACCGCTGATGCAACAGGGGGCAACACTGCTCGCCATCAATGCCTGCCCTGTTACGGCGCCACAGCTGCCAGAGGAAGGGCCCTCAGCACCCACCTCAGCCCCCTCACACACATAGGCTATAGGTCTACCTTCAGCAGCATAATACAGAGCAGTGGTCTCCAGGAGAAAAGCAATTACGATCATAGGGAAAATGACTGTGTTTTAGGCTAATACTATGCTGACGTTATGTAATCAAGTCTTTGACCACTGTGATTAGGTGCAAGAAGGCTGAATAAAACTGGGAAGCCTTTTTTGTTTCATTCTTTAAAGCCAGAGAAGAAGATGTAAAAGTATCGAATGGACAAAAGTTTTTTGGAATACATTTAAGTCAGAAGTTATAGGTGTGAGTGATACAACAATATATAGAATAGAATAGTGCTCTAGGCCTTTGAGGATCTGCAAATTGCTTCTGCTTTTTGGTTTTTATGCAGCTTAAGGCTCAAAAACATGGTATCTACGTTTCCTAACCCACACCTATTGGTCAACACTGCTCTGAAGGAGTACCACGAGTAAAGTGTGAACTTTCAGAAGAAGCAGATAAATTTAGGTACTTGGACCAAGCATAAAAGCAAGCAGGCAAGGACCAAGCATAAGAAGTGGAAGTGCTAACCACTCCACCACAGCCATTTAAACAGAAAAATGTTCAAACAGATTTGGTGTGAATTCTTACACTGGATGTGGCAATACACTGACTTTAAACCCAGAAATAAATAAATGAAAAGTGTGAGCTAGCTGAGCACAGTATATTGTCTGCTAAATCCATTATTTGTGAGGCCGCGGAGTCAGAGCCTGCTCTGTGACACACCACATTATAATATAATAATAAATCTTTATTTATACAACACTTTTAAAAATGGTTAAAGGTTTACAAAGTGCTGTACAAGCAGCAAAAAACAATAAAAATAGCATACAGAAAGCATACAAAACCAGACAATGAAGTAATCAATTCAATTAATTATAATAAATAAGTTAATAAAATAGAATAAAAATAAATAAGGCTAAAATCAGCTAAAGGAAGGCCAACCGATAAAAATTAGTTTTAAGAAGTGATTTAAAAGATGATACTGACGGTGCAAGCCTTATTTCCTCAAGCAGGTCATTCCAAAGCCGAGGCGCCCGGACTGAAAAGGTTCGATCACCTTTCGTTCGGAGCCTGGACTTACTAGCTAACAGGGACCTGCCTGAGGATCTAAGGCTGTGGGAGGGCTTGTATTGTCCTGCCTCTCACGCTTGCCTCAGTTTCTATGGCGTGCCTGCAAAAGTCAAATTAGATATACTTCATATCAGTCAACCTGCGCTGTCAACTCCGTCAGGGCCGGTGCTGTTGCAAATCAATAGAGGGAAATGAATAATTTACTGTTGCCATTAAGTCTTAACAACAAGAGTGATAACTGCTGCTCCAGGCATTAATCTGTGAAAGCCACCAACAATGGATTACAATGATATAACCTGATAATGTTATGAAATAGTGCTGTGTGCTGACTCTTGCCCCCGCCCGCCCTCTGCATCCCTCTGTATTGAGTTGTTCCCAGATGTCATTTGGCTGTGACTGGCAGACTGCCACCCCGAGTGTCTGTGCACCGCAGAGCCCTCCAGATCCATCTTCATTAGGGCACAATGGCTGTGAGTTGTGTTATTATCAGTGTCTATTAATCTGAGCTGCAGCGGGGCAATGCGGTCTCGCTGTAACGCACTCCAGCCAAGAATAAGCCTCAGTATGTACACGGGGGGGAGGCGGGGGGTGTGTGTGTGTACAGTAAGGAGGGCAGGCTGCGGGCTGATACATTTCACCTGCATCAGACACACTTTAATAATGTGATGGTCTGAACATGGTACACCACAATAAACACGCTATACAATATCGATTTATAACAATACTGAATCTTATAACTGTTATACATTATTAACTATACATTTTCAACAATGACTCCACATTGCAAAATATTTACGCTTTTCCCCATAATTGTTCAAATGTATCAAATGCCTTCTCAATAAAAAGCAGCTTTAAAAAATTTTATATGTATAGCTTGGAAAAGTTGTATTTTTCCTTACACATTTCACAGCGCATCAGGGCACCTCAATAAGTACATCAACAGAAATCATGATTATGTTTCCTCCTTCTTGTTGTAATTATCACCAAAATAAGTCAATTACATGTATTAGTTCCTGTGGGATTGAGGCTACACTAATAGACGACAGTACTGTGCATTACTGGTGCTGGAGTATGGTAGGATAAACACATCATCGTGGCTTGAAAAAGTCGTACATTCTGAGGCACACAGAGGAGCCCACCAGGGCCCCTCCACATGTGACGCTGACCCACTTTAGATGTATGGCACAAAGTAGAGCAGGGATCCAGAACAGAAAGAGACAGTGACATTTAAAAATAGGTTGACATTCTTTTCATCTCATTGCCAAGACATGCATAATGCTAGTATCAATCTTTCATGTCAATAATACAACAAACTACACTAACAAACACTACTACTACTCTTTGCATGTTGGTATACATAACTTAACTGAACTTTTCAATTTTCCAGAGAGAAAGTTCTATAATTATCCAGGCATGGGACTGCACAAACACAGAATTTGAACTACTGCTTTTGTTTTAAATTTCTTTAATTGTTAGCTACATTCCTTGCTGTCTTCTGGTGTCCCTGTTTTGTTACCATAGCTTTTTTTTTTTTTTTTTAACACCACTTGTCCTTCCTCTTACAATTACCACAATACTGCGACTGAAGCAGGCTTTGGCAACAACAATACGGGCCTCAAATAAGAATTAAAACAATTTTCTCTGGATGGCTATAGCAACATGCATGCCCTGTATACTATATGAGTATTGTAATAATGTTATTTTTGTGCCAAATTACTTTTTATAACAAAGTCTACATTATTTTACTACTTAGTTAATGTACAAGGCCCAAAAAAACCCAACTATTTACTTTCATTCATTACATTCTTGACATATCTTTGGCCTAAAATCGGGGCTGTCAGCTTCCTTGAAATTCCCAAAGACGAATTGATGACTGTTCCATATTTTTTGTTTTTGTTGCAGCCCAGAGCATCAAAATTACAAATCTAGACAGATAACCATAGCACTACATCAGCATCAAATAAATCCATGTGGACAAGGCTTTCTTTCACTGCGACAGATGGCCAGATGGGTATCGCCTTTACTGCAAATTTAGCAAGAGAAAAAAAAACAAAAAAAAACTTCACCATGTTGAATCATATCAGTCGCCAGTCTTGGTTTTGTTGCACGGTGTAGAAGTTGCCCTTTGTTTATGAGAAAGCAAGCATGTCAACACAGTTCAAAGCTCACTGTGTAGCATAAATATAATACTGTACATGTGTAAAGGCTGTGAGGGGATGACTGATGTATCTCATTTGAAAGTACTGACCCTAATCTGTCTCCAAAGGTTATGCGGTTTTAGAATGGGTGGGCCGAGCGGGTGGGCAAGTCTGCTTGTCACGGTCTGGGAATAAAACATGGGTGTCACGATAACATATTATGAAATTCTATGTTATGTAGTATTATGTTGCTGAAGAAAATATAAATGATAATAGTTTAACTAATTTATGCCACTGATACAACACTAAACCAGGATTATAACCCCCCAAAAAATATTCTAAATGTTCAAAATTGTTAAAGGGCCCATATTATTATTTTCTGATCCATGTTATAATATTGTTTCCTCATCAAAAACATACCTGGAGTTGTGTTTTGTTTCATTTAGGCTGAGTTCTTCTCTCAAACAGAAAACACTGTGATGTCATGTGGTAACACACGGAGTTCTGTAGAGTTTTTAAACTCCCTACACCTTCACTAGAATCATTTAGACAGTTTCAGTCCAGGAATTGACTATCTACTGAACAAAAGGTAAAAGGGTAGCTGTTAACTTGTAAACTACTGCTTCAAGACATCACAAGGTGGAAGAGAGCATTTTGAGCTTTGCAGATGTAGACAGACTAATAATAGAGCACTCAAACAGGTGTGAATGAAACAAAACACAACTCCAGGTATGTTTTTGAAAAGGTAACAGCATTATAATATGAGTAAAAGCTCACAAAAGTCAGTTTTGTGTAATATAGGACCTTTAGAATACACAAGCTGCAATAAATAAAAAGCAAAACAGTTCGTTTGCATCTATAATACATTATTTATTCCCCAGTAGAACAAATAAAAAGTAGTCACGATAAATATTGACTCCAAAAATGATTGTACCATCTATCATTTATTGACCAATACAATGATATAGTAATTATCGTAACAGACTAGCTGCCATTTACTCTTCCTATAGGCTGTAGTCAAATGCAGGTACGGTAACATTTCCTATTTCATTAACTTATAGGCTTACACTAACTTGTACATGCCTTTTCCCACCAGACTTTGTTTTGGATAAATCCCAGCTTAATGCCAAAATCCCCTCTAATATTCACTCATAATCAGAAGCGACTAAAATATTGCAGGCGAATTACACTTATTTTAGTGACCGTGTAAGTGGTCAAAAGTGACATACGCAGGCTTAGCTACATTTGTCCATTTTATTTCAATACAGAAATTTAACTAATGTGTATTCAGGTATAATTTGCTTTTACTATATCACAATTACTTTTTGTTGGTGGTCCTTGTAATCCTGGGGTACTCTACTACAGCTTTACATAACTGTTTGTTGGTTTTTGATGAAAATCTAAAGAAAGGTTCATTAAAAGGTCAAAATTGAAATTGCGTTTGGAAAGGATGCAGGACTCAAGCCTTTATGAAGCATGATACAAATGTGGTCTATTTGTTAAGATTTTTCATGTATTAAAAGTACCACTTTTATGTTGTTAAAAAAACATCTATTTGATTTAGCTGTGCATTTGGCACACTAGTATCTGTGGAGGGACTGTTATGCTGTGACAGGCTATACACGTTCAGATTTTTAATATGAATTAATTAACAGCACCAGCTTGTACAAAGTGTTACTGAGTCTTCAAAAACACTACATAGTTGACACTGTGTGCACAAAACAGTCATTAGCAGTACTTTTTTTCAAGGAATTGCTTTTTTAGACATTTTTTATTGCCAGTGTTCCCTCAGGGTGCATTCACACTTGTCCTGCTTGGCCGTGGTTTAAGCCTGATGTAGAAATGATTTGGTCCTGGTCCAGTCCTGGTTTTGTCCTGGTCAAGCCCAGGATTTGTTCCAGATTTAGTCTCAGTTTAGTCACAATTTTGATGTGGTATCCAACACACCAGGGTGTAACATGCATTTTGCTGAAATCAATACAGTGATCACGGCACTTGCTAGACCAATATTTGCAGTTTTTAGCATATCAGCTATTTTCCTTCCATCTCCAGCAGAGGCCAATATTTTGTTTGACCCAACCAGTTGCCTAAATACCCATTAAGAACATATGCATAAAGCCTATCTGAACACTTGAGTCCAAAGCAGAGCAAAAATTTGACTATACTGTTTTACTACACACTGGATGAGGGAGCAGAGTCATGGGTGAGTTTGCATTAAATTCAAATTTGATTATTTGGAGAAAACGACCAAAATCTGCCCTATATATTGGCCCAAAAATATCAGCAGAGGCCATCAGCTGCTCTGGATTCTTTCCATCCATCCATTTTCTTCCACTTATCTGGGGCCAGGTCATGGGGGCAACAGTCTAAGCAGGGACTCCCAGACTTTCTTCACCCCAGACACTTCCTCCAGCTCCTCCAGGGGACCCCAAGGCGTTCCCAGGCCAGCCAAGAGACAGAGTCCCTCCTGTGTGTCCTGGATCTTCCCCGGGGCCTCCTCCCGGTGGGACATGCCTGGAACACCTCCCGAGGGAGGCGTCCAGGAGGCATCCAGAACAGATGCCCGGGCCTCCTCAGCTGGCTCCTCTCGACGTGGAGGAGCAGTGGCTCTACTCCGACCTCCTCCTATGTGACTGAGCTTCTCACCCTATCTCTAAGGGAGCACCTAGCCACTCTGCGGAAGAAACTCATTTTGGCTGCTTGTATCCGCAATCTTGTCCTTTCGGTTATTACACAAAGCTCATGACCACAGGTGAGGGTAGGAACGTAAATTGACCGGTAAATCGAGAGCTTTGCCTTTCGGCTTAGCTCCCTCTTCACCACAACGGTCCGGTACAGCGACCACATCACTGCCGACGCTGTACCGATTCGCCTGTCAATCGCTCCATCCTCCCCTCACTCGTGAACAAGACTCCGAGACACTTGAATTCCTCTACTTGAGGAGGAATTCCACCTGGAGAGGGCAAGCCACCTTTTACCGGCCAAGAACCATGGCCTTTGATTACGAGGAGCTGATCCTCATCCCAGCCACTTCACACTCGGCTGCAAACTGCCCCAGTGCATGCCCTAACATGCACTGGAAACAGGTCCGACTTACTGCTGTCAATGTGAACACAGCTCCTGCTCCAGTCATACAGGGACCGGACAGCCCTTAGCAATGAGCCCCGGACCCCATACTCCCAGAGCACTCCCCGCAGGACCCCACGAGGGACACAGTCAAATGCCTTCTCCAGATCCACAAAGCACATGTGGACTGGTTTGCCAAACTCCCATGAACCCTCAAGCACTCGATGGAGTATAGAGCTGGTCCAGTGTTCCGCGGCCGGGACGAAAACCACACTGCTCCTCCTGAATCCGAGGTTTGACTATCGGTCAGATTCTCCTCTCCAGCACCCTGGAATAGACCTTACCGGGGAGGCCGAAAAGTGTGATTCCCCTGTAGTTGGAACACACCCTCCGGTCCCCCTTCTTAAACAGAGGGACCACCATCCGGTCTGCCAGTCCAGAGGTACTGTCCCTGACTGCCACGTGATGTTGCAGACGTGTCAGCCAATACAGCCCCACAACAGCCAGAGACTTAAGATACTCAGGACAGATCTCATCCACCCCTAGAGCCTTGCCACCCAAGAGCTTGCCAACCACCTCTGTGACTTCAGTCAGGGTGATGGATAAGCCCGCTTCCGAGTCCCCAGCCTTTGCTTCCTCCTCAAAAGACGTGATGGTAGGATTGAGGAGATCCTCAAAGTATTCCTTCCACTGTCCAACAACATCCCCAGTCGAGGTCAACAGCTCTCCCGCCACACTTTAAACATTGTTGGTGAAGCACTGCTTCACCCTCCTGAGGCGCCGGACGGTTTGCCAGAATTTCTTTGAGGCCGTTCGACAGTCCTCCTCCATGGCTTCTCTGAACTCCTCCCAACCCCAAGTTTTTGCCTCTGCGAGCGCCCGGGCTGCAGCATGCTTGGCCCGCCGGTACCTGTCAGCTGCCTCAGGAGGCCCATGGGCTAACAAGGCCTGATAAGACTCCTTCTTCTGACGGCATCCCTTACTTCCTGTGTCCACCACCGGGTTCGAGGATTGCCGCCACGGCAGGCACCACAGACCTTATGACCACAGCTACAAGCGGCCACATCGACAATACAGGCCGAGAATAAAGCCCACTTGGACTCCATGTCCCGAGCCTCCCCCCGGAATCTGGGAGAAGCTCTCCAAGAGGTGTGAATTGAAGTTCCCCCTGACAGAGGGCTCTGCCAGACGTTCCCAACAGACCTTCACTATATGCTTGGGTCTGCCAGGTCTTTCTGGCTTCCTCCTCCGCCACCGGACCCAACTCACAACCAAGTGGTGATCAGTTGACAGCTCTGCCCTCCTCTTCACCCGAGTGTCCAAGACATGACAACAAAGTCGATCATCGACCTCCAACCTAGGGTGTCCTGGTGCCACGTGAAGTCCTCCAGTAGAACAACTGAGTCCCTGGTCGGTGCACTGTTCAGTACCCCTCCCAGGGACTCCAAGAAGGCTGGATATGCTGCACTGCTGTTCAACAACAACAGTGAGAGACCTGTCCCTGACACAAAGCCATAGGGATGCGACACTCTCGTTCACCGGGGTGAAGTTGTGGGGCAATGAGTTATGGGGCAATGAGCAGGCCCACACCTGCCCGCCGCCGCTCCCAGAACCCAAGCTGTGCATAGAGATGAGGCCGACTATATCTAGTCAGTAACACGCAACCTCCCGCAAGAGCTCGGGCTGTAACAAACTAATGCACCACTTACAGCAGTCCTGATGTATTGTTATAGTCAAAGTTTTCTGAATATGAGGACTGGCACAAGCCCCCATTCATAATGTGAGGTCCAGAACTGGTGGTCTGATTAGACAGAACTAAGGGTACACAGCCCACAGCCCCCTGCCTCAGGCCACAGGTTGGAAAAGGTGGACCTTTTCTCCTGACTGAGAATACAATCTCCTTACACATCTCAGCAGCTGTAACACCTGACCACCATGTCGTGCATAGAGCCACAGGTCACCAAATCCTACACTTTGGATCTTGTCCACGTACCATCGAAAAAACTACTGTTGATACTTCAGAAATAGTAGTTGTATTAAGTGTTAATGCTACAATTACTACTACTTTATTTTATTTACCAACACTGGTAGCCACATACTACTCCTGCTGTTACACATCTTCGAAACAATCACTAATACTATTACTAAAAATACTTTAACCTTTACAAGTGCTACCCACTCTGCCAACTATGTCCACAAAATACATGTTGCCAGAGATAAGGGTTTTCCTCTTCGAAAGACTAACTTCCTGGAGGAAATGTCTCTAGTTTATCACTGTCAACAACACTTATGATAAAATGCAAATAGTTCATAGTTGGCTAATGTGTTTTGCCATTATACTTGAAGACCCGCACACAGTCCATTTCCCATTCTGTTGAATCCTCATTTCTCCCCCCATCTCCCTTGCCCCCCTGAGGTTACAGTACATTGGCTGGCGGACATGTCTCGTGGTCCGATGTCTCCATGGAGTTTCCCGTCTCCTCTGACCTTTCCGTCCCTCTGTCCGCCCGGTCCCATGCGTCTGGTCACTGTGAATCGCCCTGTGTCTCTCTTTGTTCCATTAAAAAGGCTGAGAGAAAGAAAGGAGACCTGGGTGCATAAAAGGAGATGAATCAACCGTCATGTTGAGCCGCCTGCTGCTGTGGTCCAGCTGAAGGACCGTGTGTACCCACCACCTCATTACATCCCCTCTCCTCCCCACACACACAGACCTGATCATTACACCCCCTCTCTGCTCACACAGGCCTGACCCTCAGCTCTGTGCCATGGCCTTGTGCTGCTTAGTCAACACTGTGTGGAAACCATCACATTTTGGTTTTGGCATATTCCAATTTATTATATGTTTTTGGTTACAGGCTTTAATAACTACACATTAATTAGCCTTAATAAAGCATGAACAAAGCATTAATTCACAATGAACACACAGTTTATTAAGAATCATTCAGGTTACTACTAAACTACTTAATTAAGGGGTTAAACTGCTTCTACTACTTTAGGTTACAGTATATGGATTTTATGAAATAAAGTTATTTTCAATACACAATGGAGTTAACCCATCAACTGCCAAACACTAAGGGAAAACAAAAGGGAAAATCAGAGTGGAGAAATTATATTGCTTAGTGATTTGGCAATAAACCAACAACAGGCGTTCAATTTTATAAGGCAGGTTTTAAAATACAATCAGCGCTTCCAAATGGGTGACAGCATTTAGTGAAAGCAGCCAAGCTTCCTCCTAACTGAAAACACCTTATAGATTATCAGACACATGCAAATGAGCTGATTAGCTCCTTCATTTATGTTTACATTATACTGTACACTGTAGAATCATAATTTCTAATGGCACCCTGCATTGCACATTGAGTTTGAGCAAGAAAAAAATGTTCAAAAAAGATCTATAGCTTAGAAAAATCCTGTTTGTCTCCATGGATATGATTAATGCCATACTGTGGAACATTCTTGGCAAAGTAAGAAAATCGCCATGGAGATCAGACAAGGTGCATATAGTGAACCTTTAAATGGAGAAAATATTTCTGTCTACTATTGAGCCAGTCCCAAGAGTTGGTAAATGAGAGGAGAGGGAAGGTCTCTTGCTGACAGAGACCTTGTTTTAGTTGGTGATTATGGAGCACATTTTACCTTGTTTGTGCTGAATTGCAGAAGTGCAATGAGAAAAGCCATGTGTGGGGGATGCAGCCTGAGTTATAATCTCCGGGGTTCCTCCATCTTATTCGCTGCCTGTGCCTGTTGGCCCCGTGACCTGGGCAGATCTCATGTTCCTAACTCTCCTCCCAGCGAGCAGGCGATCGATAGATGGATCTGACTTCACCTGTGTGCTTCCTTCCCCTGGAGATAGAGGCCCTGTGTTTGTGTGTGAGGGTAAAGACGGGGTTATGGCTCTGTACGTGTGGGGCTATAGCATTGTTTGGCTGCAGATTAATACTGCAAAATAAAAGTGTAAAAGTACTGAAACAAATATTTAGTATTTAATACTGCCACTACGCTTGCACCCCTATTTTTGTAATGTATCTACTTATGAAATATAATTCTCTTTATACTTTACCAATTACATATTCATACATATTCTATATCTTATTACGTTTAAATATTTTGTGCCTGTTTGACCTCGTTACTAGTGTTTTATTGTGCAACTAAGCAACCGTGACTGAGCCTTTTACCGTGTGGACTAAATGTCTAACTTTAACTTTAAGTACTTTTATAACATAGTACACTTAATATTACAGCCAAAACAGTAAATACTGCCACTGTTAGTAGTCTACCATCAATACTGGAACATACATATACTATATTACAGTTAGTAGTATTATGACTCCAATTAGTAGTATTATGACTCCATTTTTACTAGTACTATCTAGTGCAACTTGTACAACACTTATATTATCAACACAATACTGCCACTGTTATTTGTCTATCACATTACAAAACACAATATTATATTACTATTAGCATTACGACTACATTTTTACTAGTACCATCTTCACTACACCTAGCATAAATACAACTAGTAGTATTACCCTTTACTGCTACTCTGCTGTGACTGCTACAAATACACTCAGACAATTTGTACATTGATTTAAGTAATTGTGATACTGATATTGATTGTGTTGACTTTATGCTTTTTTTTTTTTTTTTTCCCCAACAGTGATTCTGTGCGCATTCGTGAGTGCCAGCTCTCTCAGCCCAGAAGGCCCAGAAGTCACGGCAGCCAGAAAAACGATTGATTTCTTCCCTCCCACGCACCAACAATTAACTACACAGTGCTCAATTAGACACACAGTGGAAGCAAGACGTTCTACTGACCTGGAATCTGCTCTGTTCACACCACATACTGTATATATTTACACTCATTTATATGCACTGATTAGGCATGGCATAACATCTACCTGTCTGTCAATGATGGTGACAGTTTATATAGTACCCACATGCCTACCCACTTTCGCTTTTGTCTGCTATTTAAAAGAAAACCAACAGATTGTTATTATTTTACATGTTTTTCATTTTATAAGCAGAAATATTGATTTAAAATGACTTGATGATAGAAAGGTCAAAACTGTACAACCGCTGCTGGCCTTGCCTCTATTGGCATTGCATTTTAGTCAGCTGAAGAATTTTCAATTTTTATTTTTTTTATTTAAAAATTGTGAATGACATGCCTGCAGTCTACGTTTTCCAAAGAGCCACAAGTAAGTACAGAGCTGTGGGCGGGGATAGGGTAGGTGCAAACAAACAATTTCTGAGCACTCAACTGCAATACACAAACCAATCAAGATACAGAGGCCAACAATTATGATCTGGTGTATTTCCAATTCACCACTATGTCTTACACATTTGCTTAAAAAAAAAAAAAAAAAAACCACCTCGCCTTGTCCAGTCATTTCTATTTGACCCTGTAATACTTGCATGTGCCGTTTTTACAGCTAAAACGCCATTTTGAGACAAAGCACTCATTGGAAACTTCCCAGATTATTTTTTTTAA
Organism: Taenioides sp. WSHXM2023; assembly: GCA_029959045.1. Taxonomy (NCBI): domain Eukaryota; kingdom Metazoa; phylum Chordata; class Actinopteri; order Gobiiformes; family Gobiidae; genus Taenioides; species Taenioides sp. WSHXM2023. The sequence goes on along the minus strand of CM057101.1, from coordinate 14,546,876 downwards.
TTATTTTACCTGTCAGTGGTTGTAATGCAGTGCTTTGAGTCACAATGAGTTCTTCCCATTTTAACATAATATTCCTAAGCTAACTAGTCACAGAACAAAACTGCATAATATTTAGTGATGTAGTATTCTGTATGCCTTTATATTATCACTGGCGGCCCACTGCTCCACTGCCTGAATGGATGCAAATTTAAAGGAGAGGGAGTTCCAGTGGAGCGTGGAACCCGCTGTCTCCGCTGCCCCGTGTACACCTCCTAGGGGACCCAGATCGGCGTAACACATGTTGATCATCTCGTGCAGGACAAACAAGGTTGTCATCCCTCTGTCAGCTCCCTGTCACTTCTGCTTCGTCCATGTGCAACACTCCACTGAGCATGTCTCTCTCTGCATCTCTTTCCTTTTGGGTGAGTCCAGGAGCTTGTCAGAATCTCAACAGTGTCCTCCCATTGCCTGGCTTTTGTTTGGTGAAAAAATACTACTACTGAAAAAGAAAAATTATAACAGGTATGCATGGATTATTATTATTAATTCATTTAAAGGGCCTATATTATTATTAATCTGTGTTATAATGTTGTTTCCTCATCACAAACATGCCTTGAGTTATGTTTTGTTTCATTTACACATGTTTAACACACAAACATATTTAGGCTAGAATCACTAGAATCACTAGAATCAGTTGGATAATTTCAGCCCTGGAATTGCCGACCTCTACTGAAAGGTCAACTTGAAAACTCACAAGGTGGTACAGAGGATTTTGAGCTTTGGAGATGTAGACAGGCTAATTAGAAAGGATTAAATATGTGTGAATGAAACAACACAAAACTCAAGGTATGTTTTGAGGAGGGAACAAAATTATAACATTGCTTAAAACTCACAAGAGCCAATTTTGCATAATATAAGTCCCTTTATTATTATTGAGACCATGACCAAACAACAGTGAAATTCTTTATTTTCTTTCATCCACACTGTCTAATGTTTTGCAATTCCTCTAGTATTAGACAGTTTTGCAGGGCACCGATTGAACTGAAATGCCTTATTTTTGCTTTTATAGTTGTCACAGTTTGTCCTTCTGTCCAGATGAAGGCCAGGTAAACCAAAATGCATTGGTGTGTATGTTTTAAACCTTATGAGCCAAGATGAAATAGAGGCTTTTTAAAGGTGCCTTGTGTAAATCTTCTGGTGGAGGGTCTACCACCAGCTTTTCTCCATGGAGATGTTATTGCTTTGTCTGGAATGTTTCACAGTATGGTCTTCGTGGAGGCCAAACCAGACCAAGTTACGGGTTAGATCTGTGGAGAGGCGACACCGCTTACAATAAATCCACCTGTAAATGGATAAATGTAAGGTGGATCTGTTTAATGTCATATTGTGGAACATTCCAAACAGAGCAGTGCCATATCTATAGAAATAAGAAGGTGACAGACAGTTACACAGTGCACCTTTAACTTTTCTAAACAGACGGAATGCCTTCGGTATTTGTTGTCTGATTATCTACACATTTTTGAGTTTTTACCCTACAATATTTTCATGTCAGTTATTATTGTTTAGTTATTACAGTTATATATTTGACCTGAATAATTAGTATTAACAATTAACCAAAGAACCTGGACCTCCCTGCTATTTTGTCCTAATTTAGAATGTGTAATATTTAATTAAATGCAGAATGAAGTTTAATTCCCACCTATCATTACACTCTTTAATACCATGTCTTAGTAACATGTTACAGTTAATGAGTTTTCTATCACGCAATTAGCTGGAGTGTGAATATTTAGTAACAAAAGCTGAAAAAATGTGTCTATCAGCACAAATTTGAGTTGTTCTGTGACAATTGTTGATAGCCGTGTTATTTTATTTTATTAGATTAGTTACTAGGCCTATCATGATAAATACTATATCAACTTATTGTTCAATATACTGGATGAACCAATCATTTTTGGGGGTAAATATTTATTGTGAGTATTTTCTTTGTAGGAGTAGGGGTCTTTTTGTTATTTTTAAGTTCGATAAGATTTGAGCTGTAGAGGGTTGAATGAATAATGTCTAACTCATTATAGATACAAAATAACTACTAAAGTGTTTAATTTAGCTATTTATTTATTGTAGTTTGTGTTTTTATAACTATATGGTACATTTAGAATTTTTGTGGGTAAAATTTAATCCTGATAATCCTGCTTTTTGGTTATTGTGTCAGTGGGTTTCAATATAATCATTTATCGTAAATAGTAGTAGTAGTATTTTCTATGACAAATATAATAAAAAGTAGAAGTATACATCCATGTGTGTCATTTGTTCTGGAATCCAACATGTCCAAGTAATACCCCAACCCTTAAGCACATCATTCATTACACGGGCTGAGGCACATAACAGAAGTGAATAGTGTGTGTTTATACAGACAGTGGAATAAGGGGCAAATTAAGAAGGGAGCTAGAAGAGAAACTGAGAATTCATCAAGTACAGGCTCCAGCGAGTGTTAACGTTTCTAATTATCTCACTGTCACGTCTGGAGGCTAAGACGATAACACCTGGAGGCAGCGGGGCAGTGGAGTGAGCACACATCCCCTCTCCAACGTGCCCCCATCATCACCAATCTCCACCCCCCTCACCCAGCCTCGCTTCAGTAACAACAACACTCCCATTTATCTAACCAATCCTCTAGCCGAAGAGCTGGTTGCCGGGCAGCATTTAGTATTGTCTTACCGCTTAATATTATTTGTAATTTGTTTGGTAGTTACATTTGTATTATTTAGCCATGAGGAGTTACTATGCAGGGGTCTTTGTACCTGACCCAAGCTTGGATAAAAAGAGTTGGTGAACTGAAGATGAAAATAAAAACTAGCAAGTTGTAAGTGTGAGTAATTCCTCAGCTGTCTATGTTAAAAAGAAGGCTAAATTATGTCAACTATGTCAAAATGCAGGGCACAATTAATTACAATCAAAACAAAATCGCAATTTGAACTGAAATTTCAAATGGCCAAGGCTGCAACTACTAAGATAACCGAATGTCCTTTGTAAATAACAAAAACTTCTAACTCTAGTTCAAACCTCTACAAACATGTTCTGAAATACAGTTTGAAAAAGTAGCTGCGGTTACACGCCCATTCAAAACCAGATTAACCACATTTGTTGAAGTAAGATTATTTAAATGAAACTCTAAATCATCTCATTTCTTTAAGATCATGGTTTGGATAATGGATGTTATTTAAAGGTCTAGAAATCAGATCAGATCTACAAGGCCAGTGAAAAACATAATCGCTCACAAAAAAAATGACAAAAAATTTATAATTATTTTGTCTTACTAAAAATAAATAAATATGCCTTTCAATGAGTATAAGTATGAACTCTGCTCCAAACCACCTGTTTTACTGACAGAAGATTGCCTGGAGATCTCTTGATTAAAAAGATCCAACCATTTCATTAATGATAAGAAATTAGATTAATTGCCCAGCACCAGTGATGGGAAGAATACTTTGAAAATGTATTTTGTTACAGAATACGGAATACCTGCTTTAAAATGTATTTTGTAACATATTCAGATACATGGGCTAATCAGAGTACTTGCATATAAATGATAGTGTAAAAACGCAACATATAGGATTAAAAACAGCTTTGTTTGTTTGTTTGTTTGATTGTTTGTTTTGCATTTACTGATCAATAATTGGAGAAGGGGAAAATGTACATGCACTCACCACAAGAGCAGGGTTTTCTATTTTTCTCTCTAATATCCAGCAGTTTGAAGTCTAAATTGTGTGCTCAAGTATAACCATGTATTCCTATGAATTTAGAAAAGTACAGGTACAGATACAGGCACAGAGTATTCAGAATACATATTCTCTATACATACAGTATATTCAGTTTCTTCCCAACACTGCCCGGCCTTAGCAAAACCGCATTTGTTGTTATTTTTGCTGTGAACAGTTCCTTCCCCCATGTTGGCATTTGCAGGTCTAACTCTACCTTATCTTGTTATATCTGGGGTCCCCTCTGAGCGCTGACGCATTAGCTGATGCCAGACACAGTGCTGGTCTGACCCTCACATCCTGGTACATGTCCTGGGCTCGGAGTGTGTAACGTGGCTGTTGTTGTGCCTATTGAACAGGGCTTACAATATGTGTTTGATATGAAATCCCATGCTGAGGGGTGGCTGCCTGCTCCACTGATCAGATAAGTACCAAAGGGACGAAGGCTGGATTTAACTGGTTTTAGCAATCACAACACTCTATCCCCCTGTTTGAGCCAAGCCACTGTACAACCCACTGAGAGAATTAGGATAAACCCACAAGTGTCTATATACTATGGGTTGCAATCAGCGAGGACTGTTATAAGTACTTGAATATCTCTCAATTATTTAAGTGAGTAAATAATTATAATGAGTAGCCTAATAATAATGTAATACCGTAACACAAACGTTCACTGTAGAATCAATATACTCATTATCTATCGGGTTATATATATAAAGCATGTAGGGATGCACCAGTATCGGATATTGGAGCCGATACTGAGAAATTCAATCTCAGCTTCTTTATATGTTTTGGTTGGACATATAAATTCATGTAATAAAATGATTTACTGGTTGTAGTTGGCCCAGAAAATCTCTTAATGTTTGAATCTTTATTTATACAAAATTGTGCTGTAGTTACTTGTGGGATAAATATGAGATACATGACACATTTGGACCAGTTTTGTCAAATTTTATTTTAGTTTGTTAGGAAATACATGCTGTTTTCAGTCTACATTGGTACTGGTTAATATCGGGTATATTAAAGCGACAGTATCAGAATCGGTATCGGAAGTGAAAAAGCTGGCTCAGTTGTTTCCTAAAAGTAAGTAAAATTCTGTATATTTTTAAGCATAAGACAATTTATAAAATACATTTCTTTTTGTTTTTTTTAACAGTTTTGTAGTACAATAGTGTTGTCTCTCTGACTACATACACATACAAAAAAGATTAAGTGTAAATCGTTATGTCCATAATGTTTTTCACCAGATAAGATCACATAATTTCATGGAAGCTATTTACTCAAGTACTATGATTTTCATGTACACTTACTACATATATTTTGGCTACCCATGCCTCTAAAATCTTCACTGTAATTGCTCCTACTTCCGCTGTGCCACTGTTTCAATCTCACAATACTCAAACGGCTTCAGGGCTAATGAAAAATTTACAGGGCTGAGTGTTACCGAAATATCTCGCACTGTGAAGTTTTTTAAGGTCATCATTCACCCCCAACCCCCTCGCCCCCCTCATGCCCCGCAGTGGACCTTTGGACACTGACAGAGCGTCCCCCACGGGCTGCCTTTCCCCTGTGTTATCCTCTAACTCTTCTTCCATTGGCCCACTCCACTGGCCCTGTGACTGTGAACACGCTGCCATGGTGATTCACTGTTTGTCAGGGATTTGCATTGTGAAGCTGCTGGAATTTTAAATCTGCCAGTAAGACGCAAGATACATTAGGGCTGTCAGAGAAAAATCTGTACCCAAGTATTATTTGATACAAAAACAATTTTTCATTTGAACAAGAATAGATTAATATCACACAAATGGGTCAAAACTGTCATAAAATGGTCTTGATCCACAATTTGTATGACACCGCATGGACTACTTTTATTCTGTGTTAAAATTGTATTCTATTGTTTATTACTACAGTAGTGTCAAAACAGGCATTGAGTATCAAGTATTTTATATATAAATATAAACGAGTTTATATTTTAGTATCATGATAACACTAGAGATTCAAGGTAGGGATCATAATTTATTTTTAGCAATCATTTTAACAATTTGAAAACTAAATGGATGCATTCAATTGATGGTATGGATTTTTATTTTTGTTCTAACTGACTATTGATACAAACAAATGATTGCAAGCTAAAATACTTCTAGAAATACTGCAGTACCCAGAGTGTATGGGGTTTAACATTGGTTGAAGTTTTAAATAGACCACTCAGATGAGTCAACTAATGGTTTGTTGTAGTGACATTTGTAAACTGTGGAGAATACAGATTTACCCTTTGTTGCAGTTTCCTATTTTTTTCCGAATAAAAGACTAGCATTCCCTCAAATCAAACATGGCGGCATTGGTAGTTTATTTTTTGATCCACAATAGCAGCTTCTCTCTGTAAAATACTATGAAAGATCATGCTTTTATGGACAACCTATCTAGAGCCGTATCACTCCACTTTTTGAAAAGACCATTCTGACCTGACAGTCCCCTCCATGGTCAGGTCAGGACTCGTGTGGATTTGTTAAAACTACCACCCAATATTCTAATCTGTAGCTTTACCACTGTGTCCTGACTGGTCAAGAGAAAGGCTCTCTTGATTGGCTTGCTGCATCAGCGGTCCTGCGCATCAGCACCATCCACATGAACAAGGCACATGTATCGCATATATCAATGACCCTTAATTAAACAAGCCCATTCATAAAACATGTCTGTTAACTGCCAACAACCACACCATATCTACTCAATCTGTCTTTACCATTTATATGTATTGTCAATTGATTTTAAAGCACCCCTTTTTGAAGATTATGGCCCTTTAAAATCTAAGTGCCCTTGTTTAACTTAGCTTAAATGACTCTCCCTCTCTGCTTCATGGGTTAGGCCCCATTTCAACATTTCTGAGCACTGTCCTGGGAGACATAAAGTGAATGAGAAAGCAAGGGCATTGAGAGAGGAGAGTGGTGCAGCACAGAGAGCTCCTCTGTGCTACATGTCAGTCTGTGTGCAGACCAAGGCTTTTACACGTGTATCTGCTTTCACTCACTGTCTATGTTCGCTTATGTCAAGCAATAAGTAGCCCTTAAGTGCAGCTATTCTCTTTTAAATACACTACAAACGGACATTGCCTGAGCTTTGAGAGGCACTCCTGAAGCCTCCCCTGATTGAGACATGAAACTGGAGCGGGCCCGTGTGCTCTCCCTGAGGAGCGCCCCTGGCACACACCAAACATAGGTCCCACAGGACAGCTGTAGGCACACACCCGCATCCAGCAATCCAACCAGAGCACTAGGATCACGGATAGTCTTTTCTCATTCACCTCTAGTAAGCACTGAGCTTCATGCCTCAAAAGCCTTCTCATGACATTCAATACACATTTCTGCACTTTTTTAAACTTAATTTAATAATCTGCAATTTAAAAAAAATCATATAGCTTTGTCAAATATTGAGATAAATTTAATATGATTTCTTTTCATGTATACAGGTGAAGATCCAAATGAGCATTGTGTTTCCAAATATTAATTAAACAATACACTCTTAGCCTCTTGCCCGGAGCACAACTAGTGGATAAAACGGTTCGGAGCAGAGATCAGCCTTTTGCTCTCTGGATGACCTGCTCCACTTGCTCCTCCTTTCACCGCAGATTGACCAAACAGCAGAATCCAGGCTTAAGTGAACCCTAGTATAAGCCCAGAGGAAACACAAGCACACATTTGGCACAGGGACAGGCCCCCTGCTGCACCTGTGCCCACTCAGGCAGAGCAGTAGTTAGCCTGGGCGTCCCGTGGCCCCAGGGACACTGACAGGGGGTGGATGGCTGGATTGGAGAGGAGGACTTGGACACTATCTCACGTCTTGTGTGCCAACATTATGGGTTGAGTGGAGTGAATGTCCACTGACTGGCAGTAACACACAGCTGTTTGGTGATCTGCCTTTGGGCCAGTGTACAAAAAAGAAACATATCCACTGTCTTGTCCAACACAGAGTATTTTTTTCTTTTAAAGCTAAGTTTTCCACAGAATGTACATCTGACCAAGAGGCTCTTATTTCTCCACTGTAACACAATTATGCAGTTTAGGGCCAACTACTATTAGTAGACTGGGGTAGACTGACAGAGGCAAGGATGCCAAACTGTTCTATGAGCCCCTCTGACCAGCACCAGTCACTCTCACACACACCACATTCACATTGGCCAGGCTGAGTGAAGTTCAAAACAAGAGTTTTGAACTGCTGACCTTACAGACTGTGAAAGAATGCTCAAACTACTGAGTCACTGGTGCTGCATTACAACACCTGCAGCATGTGTTTGGGCCAAATGCCAAACATGGGCACAATGAATGTTTGCACCGGGAACAACATAAAATCCGTATGAGAATCTCTGTACTCTAAGGCCTAAGATTTGCTATGACCAGAAGCCCAGAAGGGAGAAAAAAAGATTGTAGCAAATAGTTTGATGAATCCTTTGATATTACAGTGTCTAACTTTAAGCCTTGTATTTTCACTTTCCCTGGTGAGGCGTAAAGTCTGCTGTCTCCAGCCTCCTGTTCATTCCCCATAGTATTAATTACACCAGAATAGTTCTTAGCTTGAAACTCGGGGTAGAGAGCCCCCCGCCCCTAAAGCCAGACCCAGCCACTTTGATATTTAAGAAAGCTGTTGCTCACACCTGTTCTGCTCTCGCTCTGTGAATGTGGGAATCACAATGAAGCGAATAGCATCAAAAGTGCGATGTGTTCCAGAGCTGCGACAACGAGTTTCCATGGCAACGCTCCACCCAGCTTTACTGAACGAACACTGTATTTTCTTTGGCTGCCAGCTCCAGGCTTTGATATGATCTCCAAGTGTAGAAAGAAACGAAAGAAGGTTTTAATAAAGACAGTGTAGATGTGTACATGAGCATGTCAATGATTTATGATGTTTTAAAATGATTTATACATTTTTAATAATATGTAACAAAAGTGAATGTACAAGTCAATGATATAGTCTTATTTCATTGAGGTTAAAAATATATAACCCACATAAAAATATGTCCAATTGTTATAAGTGGACTTTTCATACAAATTTTTACTTCTGACCTGTTACATCTCACTTGGCATAGTAAATATGAGAAGAAACTGCATTTTCTATTTTTTTCCCCCCACTGACTACATGAAAAGACTTGAATCTAGACCATATTTTGTATTGACTAAGTGCTACCTAATTATGCACAAAACAGCCATTTTTCAGAGTGGCATTTGCTGTCTCTTGCTGAATAAACGAAACCTGCGGTGAAGCCATAAGACTTTCCCCCAGGATCCAGTGTCCTGCAGCGACATGGCTCTGCACTGTGACAATCTCTTATTCTAATCAATACAATATGGCCTCTATTGATTCTGAGTGATGATCAATGTCCCCTCTGTCTGTTTCACTATAGCCACGACTGACAGTAATGAGGCTTCAGCTGCTATTATGCCTGCTTATATACACTTAAACCCTCACACAGCTAGGTCCTATTCTCGAGGTGATCCCAGACACGCTCAGGGGGGCTAAGTACCTAATGTATCATTTACTTCATTATAATATGACAACTGCATAGACATGAATGGAAGAAGTATGTGCAACCAAGTCATTCAAGTCAAATACAGGCGTAACAGTGCAGGGAAAAATACACAACCCACTGCACAAAAGCAAATATTTCATGTTTTACTAGTGATGTTTTTTCTTAAATGTGCAGTGTGTAACTTTTCTGTAGGGGGTTTTGTTACACGAAAATATTATTGCTTTGCTCAATATATGGCATTAACTGTATCTATCTTGCATTTATTCATTTACAGATCTTTTTAATTGCTGAAAAACCTACCTGAAAAATATCTGAAAAACATGCATTGTTCTAGGAGGCAGAGATGCCACTCCACAGATCTGGGATGGAACCTTGTGGCATCACCTGCTAGTCTCCATGGGGAAAGATACTTTCAGTGCCATTCTCTGAAACGTGCCAGACAAAACAATAACATCTGTAAACCTGCAGGTGGTAGACCCTCAACCTGAAAAGTTCCACAGTGCATCTTTAAAGCAAACAGTAGTGGTAGAAAAATAAAAGATGAATGAAATTGTGAGCAAAGGAAATTGTTGATTCAGAAATTGCAGGACAAGGTCAATGAGCATTTGTCCAAGATATATTTGTTGAATTAATGTTACATAATCAGCAGGAGGCCCCTTCTCTTTACTAATGTTTTCAATGGGAACCTTCTTGCAAATGTTGAATTGGTTCTTTTGCCAGGCTACCCCACAACCTCTATCATCTCTATTTCTTGGGTCTAAAGAAGCCAGATTTTTTGGCAAACATGAAAAGAGGAAAAGGAGGAGGCAAGATTGTAAACTGATACATCCTTAGAAGGCTATAGAGAGAGTGAGCATCAAAAAGGGAAAAAGATGAGGCAGGACTATAAAAGATGTACGCTGTTGTATCACTCCCCTCTGGCTCCGAGCTTTGTTGGTGAAAAGGGAAGAGGAGCGAGTGAATAGCAGTCAGACAAACTGACCAGCCTCAGAGACTACAGAGGAGCTCACAGAGGCAGCAGGGGATCTGACAAAACACCATATAACTAACCATTCGCCCATCTCCAAAATATGAACCACCACACCAAGACATGTGGGAGAAGACAGGGGAGACAGCAGCACAGAGGGGCGCTTGATGGGGAAAGACAAAGAGAAGAGAACGAGGGAAGATCCAGCACATAAAAGAGTTGTAATTTGCCTAACGAAAGGAAAGTGTGACAGATAGAAGTAAATGAGTATTCAGAAGAGAGATGGACCTGAGAGCCTGGTAAAATAGCAGTCAGACAGAAACAGGCAAAAGTCAGGGACGCAAATGTTAAGGTACTCATTAGAAGGAAAGATGTGCACCATAGAGACACTTAACACTGGGAGATAGTGAGACATATGGAAAGATGGTGGTTGATGAAGATAGAGGAGGAGCAAGGTGGGGAGGGTGGTCTTTAATCAAAATGTTTTTTTAATTAATTTCACAATTAGGGTGCCGCTCGTTAGCTCTGACACACACAAGAGATGACATTGCTGCAGTGCTGTGCTTATCATTAATATAATGATGACAGATCGGAGCTCCTGTGGGACCTGCTCACTGACAGCTGTGCTCTGGAACGTCACCTGACCAGCGCGGCATCACCTAACCTCGCTCAACATGGCCGCCAGTGAGCAAGGGCCAGTGCACGACAGCGGCAACCTCTGCACACTCTTGGTCAGTCTTGGCTCAGGCAGAGGAGAGAAACAAGTAGCCAAAGACAATACACACAAAATGAGAGGAGCACTTTTTAGTTTTTAATTTTAATAATAATGGTAGATCAGTTAGAATAGCCCAGGGTACAGGAAGCTTGCCTCATTAATTTGATCAAAAGATCATAAGAGATTTAGCTACTGCTCTATGTGTCTGTTATTGGGTACTTTAGAATACATCATATACTATTGACTAGCAATAGTATATGATTTACATTACAATATTTTGACCAAATTTAGATTCATTCTTTGACCACTCAAAAGCCCCTTATGTGCAGTACTCAGGTATAGTACAGTCAATCATGGTATGTTTAAACAGATTAGATACTGACAGAAACAAATTTAGTTTCAAACTCCATCCATGGACATTACAATCTGACTTTCGTGGCCTAATGCGAAGGCAACATACAAAACATATGAATTATTGATGCCATAATTAGCTTTACAGAAACATACTCAGTCCTTATGCAGAGCTGTTTTTGACCACTCAAAACTGCAATCACTCATGACTCCACTATAAGTGTAGTATCCTCTGTTTGATATCTACGGTGCGAGGAGACAATCCATCACTTACAACGCACGCAAGCAGTTTCACACAAGCACATGCAGCACACTTTGCCTTCCTCTCACTCTCTCTCTTATACGCCGTCGTCATGGTAACCCCATTAAGGGAGGACACTCTGACTGTGGTGAAATCAGCCCCAGCTCTGTTACATCTTACACACACACACACACACATACACGCTCTCTCTCACTGGCCACCATTTCTATTTGTCTCCCTATATTACTTTTGCTTCGCTCGCCCATTGTCCTCTTCCTCCTCCTCTTCTCCTCCCCCTCCTCTCCTTGCATCACCCTTGGCACACCTCACAGACCGTCTCCCGCCATTACCACACAATCTTCTTCATCTTACAGCCTCCCACTTTCAGGTTATATGTAAATATGTCATGTCAGGTCTTGAAGCATCTACAGTAGTGTTTATTTCTTTGACTCTGTTTGACTGTACTCCCACATATACTTTTTATCGCAATTTAGCAGTATACTTTGGCCATTCCAGTGACAGTGTTTTTTGTCTTAAATTAACATTGAAAAAAGCAATCAAAATAAGTTGAAAGAGCTTGAAGTAAAATTGAGGTCTTCAGTCATCTTGCCTAATCTAATCTTGCCTTATAACATTTTTACAAAAACATTTTTTTCTTAGTCCTGCTACTTTATTTCACAAACAAGTTGACCTTTTTCAAATAACAACAAACTCGCAGGAACTCATGTGTAAATATTACCATTAACTGCAGAATAATATTGCTTTCACTTAACAGCCCCTCTTTCCTGACTGCCCCCTACCGTCAAAGAGGAGATTTACAAGGGCTGTGTAGGAGGGTATAAATGACTGCTTTAATAAGGCCCTTCATGTGCACCACTCTTTTCGTGCTGTCCCTGTCTGGGAGGGAGTTGGCATGCCACTTAGCAGGTAGCAGGAGGACAGAAGACAGGAGGAACAGGTGAGATGATAACCCCTCACTGACTGGCACATTAAGCAGTGGCCTGGCTGTTAAAATCTCACCACCTCGCAATGATAAGACCGGAGACTGCGCCTGAGGTCCTGGACTTATAGACAGAGCAATGAATACCAATCTTCTTTGTCTGAGCCCACAGTTAGAATTCACCTTAGACCTAGACTTAGACAAACTTTATTGATCCACAAAGGAAATGATTTGGACAGAGTAGCTCACACATCACAATATATTATAACTATGAGGAAAAATGTAAATGGCAATAATATATTCAAAATGAGTAGCTAAAATAACAAGAGACTGATGTCAAATATGGCATAATTATATAAATGTATATGTGCAAGTAAAAATAGAAAATATAGAAATATAGTCATACAAATATATCTCACTATATACAAGAGGTTGTAAGGAAAAACACCTTTGTAAAAATTTGAAGTGTATGATGAACTCTTCAAAAGAAATATGGATCATTTACTTTAAAAAAACAAAAAAAACAAATATTTTCATTTGTGACACTGTTTTACAAAGTCACTTTTCAGACAAATTAACTCTGAAGGCATAAAGGATAAAAAGGGATAATTAAATTTGTTTGTGCCCCTCCAAAACAGTCAAATTTGAAAAATGCACGCCAAGGACACTGACTGCTTAAAACAGCATCTATAATAAAAAACAAAAAAACATTTTAGTTGTTATACAATTTCTGGGCACAATATTGGATATATCTATGCAAATCATGTTCTACTTATTCAGTATTGCCAATTTCTAGTAATTATGGCATTAGGTTGGATCTTTTTTTTTTTCTTTTAACATCAGGACTAGTGTACCTAACACTATTTATAGTAAGGGTGTGCAAAAATATTGAAATGTTGATATATCGTGATAGAAAATTTGTTGATACAGTATTGTTATCATGGGATCGCCAAGTATATTTTTTTTGGTATCTGTTGGCCTTTTTTTGTGACTGCACTACAGTTTTCAGTGTTTGTTGCTTATTTTGTGGAAGGAAACTTGTTCATGCAGTACACTTGACATATTCACAGTTTTGATGATTAAAATAGATGTATTTCATATTAACTTTGCACATGTAGTGGTTTAACAAAGAAATATTGTTGCAAAATGTATTTGGTTCTTAACAGAGAAACAGCAATCACAGAAGTCAGCATCACAGAGTGTCATGTGCAATATATATCAAGTATCGTATGTATCGCCATATGGTGATAATATTGCATCATGAGCCATGTATCGTATCGAATCGCGAGGGACCCCATGATACCCTGCCCTAATTTATAGCTTTCAGAGTGATAAAAATTAGTACTGTTCCCATAGCATTTAACAATTCAAAACAAAATATTGTATCTTTTGAATGGTGAAATGTCCTTTAAACAGGATGTTGAAAGCTATGACTAGACCCACTTTGCAAAGACCTCACATAGCCAAAATACAATCAGTGATACACCCAACTCTTCATGTCTTTGTACCTAAAAATGCTCACTCCTGCCGGCCGCCTGTTTGTCGCAAAGCCTCCACTCATTGCAAGGCACTCAGGCCCTTCTGATGAGACAGATAACACTATGATGGTGAGTACACACAGTTTGCCCCCAGAGAAATAATCTGGAGATAACAGCAGAGGGAATAAGCGCTGGAACTCTAGACACCATGACAGAGGGAGGAAGAGAAGAAAGGTGCCTCAGTGCTAAAAGTATGGGACATAAGTTGAAATCTACTAAGGTTTAATTAAGGTTTCATTAAAGATGCTCTATGTAACTTTTCTGGTGGAGGGTCTACGCTCAGAGAGTAACCTCCTTCTCTTTATAATTCATGAGCTACTTCAATTATTTTACAGCCCCCACCTACTTGTCTCCATGGTGATATTATTGCTTTGCCTCTAATGATCTATAGTATGCTTGTCTCCATTGAAATAACAATGTTTAAAACCATATTTTGTAACATTTTAGTAGAAGCAATAGCATCCCCACAGAGACAAGCTGGTGCCAGACCCTTAACTAGCGAAGTTACATAGTACACCTTTAAAAGACAAATTCTTATTATAAGTCAAATGTGTATATTTGATCCATAAAGACACCTTTCTGGACCACCTAAGACCTACTTATGGTGAGTAAGTTTAAGTTTAAAAAGCCACATATTACCAGGCTTAGCAGTCTGTGCATGTATTAAAGGCTGGCCCACTACGAGCGCCTGTGTGCTGGCCTGTGTCTAAGTTTAGCATCAGTGGATACTTTGCATCTTGTGCTAGTTCAGTCTTGCTGGTTGGCCTTCAGTTTGAAGAGTAGTTAATTACTGGGTTACAGCATGCTTCAAAGAACAATTGATAGTTAAAATAGTAATGGAAGCACATAGTTGAGCCACATTTGTTCACAAAGCTGAGTCATTCTAATAGAGTTTTGATATGACTTTAGCTGAGCCATCACTTTGCTACTTGGTCATTGGTTGTGAACTTGGACAGAAAATGGTCTTCTACAGTGGTAGCAGTTCAGAGTAACAGGTGGACTATGCAGGCACAATGGATCAATATCATAATCTGATACTCGTAACATGAGCAAATTCCACTTTCAATTTAATATTCCCACAAAGAACTTTACAAAACACCTCTGTATTTTTAACAGTAATTAAGGTAAAGAAAGAAAATGATAGGACAAACAGACAATTAGACCAAGGTAATGAAGATAGGCTTATATTCACTACTCTTATTGCTGCTACCAGAACAATAACTAAAATACATTATAATAGTCTACATTTACTGAAGCCCCTTATCAGCATCATAGGCACCATCTGGTTCAAATTATTCCCACAAATATAGACTGAGGCTGAGTCCAGTTGTGACTGCAATAACAAAGAACAAAATGCAGGATAGAAAAGCAAGAGAAATACATATTGTAGCCAAACTAAGATAATCAAAACAATTATTTAAAACTTTGGCTGTTACAGATTACAGTAATAGTGCAGTTGTGCAGATGAAGATTGCATACTATAGAACCACAAACCACAGCTAACATCTCAAAATGGAGGGGAGCAGAGTGGCCCTTGTTGCAGTGACGCTGTTATGAATATTTGAACGCCGCTATATCACTGCTCCCCTGGTGGTTGCTTGAGGCGGAGGAGGAAGGGATGGAGGGGGGGCATGGACACGGGCACGGAATGGCTGGCACTGTGGCGCAGAGGCCTGGAGAGAGAGAGACGAAGGGGGAGAGAGTGAAGGGGGAGAGAGCGAAGGGGGAGAGAGCGAAGGGGGGAGACGGAGCAAGCAGGCAGCTCAGTGAATGAAAGCAGGGCAGGTCATGAGTGGGTGGGGAGGCGGGACTCTCCTGCTGCTGAGACAGATGCCACGGTTGTTAGGCTTAATTTCTCCTGCCAAAGCTCCGCCCCCCCGCACCGCACGGCCAAAACCAAACTCCACCGCTCGTGGCCAGTGCGCCTGACTGCTGTGAGTGTCAACAGGAGGGAGAGAGCTGCGTGATCCCGTATCAGGCGCGACCAGGAGGAGCACAGTCACAGGAGCTGGAAGGGTTTACTGTTCTCTGTAGATCCTCTGCCTTCTTCACTGCTCAAAGTGTATTTAAGGCTGGCTTTTTGTTGGTGCTGAATGGCTATTTTTTTTTTTAAAGCAACCCGGAAATCTGTTCTCAGAGATTTTGACAAAAGATACAAAGTTTAATTAATTTAATAGGAATGGGACGAGACACAATTTCCGTAAAATGAGACGAGTTTGGGTCCACGAGAACAAGACAAGACTAGATTTTGACATAATTCCTAATACTAGTATATACATTTTACGATTCAATTTCCCATTTTGGCCTCACTTTTTTACTATATTTTTGTTTCCATTCAAGCGTTGCTTTTAGGAACTATAAGAGATGTAACTCACCAATACTTAACTCTTTTTTGTCCAATGCAAATGTAAAAAAAAAAAAAAAATCACAAAATAATTCTGAGCACAATCTTATATTTTATTTAACATTAAATATTTAAATGGAAAAAGGTGACTAATATTTAAATAGGATCAACATTTTATTCAGCACTCTGAAGAGGTTAAACCTGGCTACTCTCTGGATAGTGGGCAAATCTAACAGGTAAATC
Organism: Taenioides sp. WSHXM2023; assembly: GCA_029959045.1. Classification (NCBI taxonomy): domain Eukaryota; kingdom Metazoa; phylum Chordata; class Actinopteri; order Gobiiformes; family Gobiidae; genus Taenioides; species Taenioides sp. WSHXM2023. Next base: position 14,530,285 of record CM057101.1, on the reverse strand, counting down.
CTCCAGCTAAGTTCCCAGGTCTGTATAAAAAAGTGGACTAAGAGAGTGTGACGTCACCTATAGTGCTCGGCTCCAGTCAAATTAAGCTCACAATGCTAGCAGTTATAGAAACGAATCTGAAGCCGAGTTCCATATTAGAAAACCCCAGGATCACGTAGAACAGGTTAATACGAACATTTTAAGACCAAAATGACGAGGCTGACAGCAGCAGTCACAGAGAGAGGTGTGACCATTTTTCAGTGTCAAGTCAATTGGAGTCTATGGTCTCAACTGCACTGAAAGATGGGTCAACTGTCAACAAATTTCTATACAGTGACAATGATGTACCTTAACTTTAATGTTGACTTTGCAGTGACAAAAATCATCCCTACAGCTTAAAAATGTAAAATTTTCCCCAAAAATATTATTTACCCACTGCTTATTATATCTTATCCATAGCACGTATTTCTAACCATTCATCAAAAATCTTATTTAGTTTGAGTTGCTGCTGCCAACAGCTAAATAAACCAAGCCAGGCAACAAGCAAGGACTCAACATGTCAATTTGCCCCATTATACATTCCATGCACTTCTCTCTCTTGTCTTGCCTGATCCACGCTTGAGGGTGTTGTCCCCGAAGGAGGCGGAGCTTAGAGCAAGATCGTGCCAAGGCCAGTGCAATACCGTTTTGCCTTTCATCATGCGCATATTGAGCGAGTGATTGTGAAATGCAGAAAAGCTGCTGAAAAGTCAAACCAAAGTAAAACAAAAAATCATGAGCAAGTAATGAGCAAACTGTACCCACCTGTCAGACCAAGGACATATTCTGAGTACATAGCCTTTAGAGCTACAATATACAGTGGCTCACAGCAGAAGCCCCCCATAGAGCCTCAGTCGGACACATGCTGACACAGAACCGCCATGTTTATTTCATCTACAGAGTGCAGTCCGGCTCTGATCTATAAGCATTGATTTACTATTCAACAGTACTCACTCATTTATCTACTTACCCATACATTCATTTCAGTATTTTATGGTGAATACACAGCAGGCGACGCAGCTTATTCTCGCTTCAAGGCAAACTATAAAGTCATCATAGAAAGCAGAAGCGGAGGAAAACAGCAGAGGTTAGACAGTCTAGAAATGCCAGCAGCTTTTATAGAAACATGATATAAATGCCACTAAATAAAAGTATATTATGCTACAGTACAGTGTCCATTAAATGTCTGACTGCGTGCTTCCGTCTTGTTTTGCCTGATACATAATTACTACAGGCATGGATAGAGTGCTCCACTGAAACTGGTTCTATATTACGGCATTTTCTGATCTATGTTATAATGTTGTTACCTCATCACAAACATACCTGGAGTTTTTTTGGGGGGATTTTTATCATAATTCTTTTTTTTTTTTTTTTTTTGTTTCATTCACACCTGTTTTGCACACAAACTCTGCATATTTAGACTGAATTCTTCTCTCAAACAAAAAAAAAAAAATCATAGGGATGATTTAAGCCCTGGTATTGCCAATCTCTACTGAACTAAAGGTAAAAGGTAGCTGTTAACTTGAAAACTACCACTTCATGACAAGGTGGAACAGAGCATTCTGAGCTTTGGAGATGTAGCCAGGTAATAAAGGGTCACTCAACCATGTGCGAATGAAACAAAACACAACTCCAGGTATGTTTTTGAGGAGGTAACAACATTCTAACATGGCTTAAAGCTCACAAGAGTTTATTTTGTGTAATGTAAGACCTTTAATATCAAACTGACAAAAAATCACTACCCAGAATCACTATTAAAAACTACAATCACAAAAAGAAAAAAAAATATTTTATTCTGTTTGAAATTACACTATTGTCCAAAAACGAAGATATCAAGCCTATGTATCAAAACTGAGTTTGAAACCTAGTATCATGGCAACTCCGCATCAGGCCAGTACACTGCAATGAACAATGTGCTTTTTGGTGAATTATCAGACAAATGCTGCTTCACTCAAGAACAAGAATCTGACCTCCATCTCTGTAGTAGTTACACTGTTTTAAAGTTTGGCAGAAGTACCCCACGCTTCTGGGTTCTGCATTTAGAATTGTATCATTATGTTGTGTGGTCAGGCTTCAGTGACTGATGTTTTCCACGCTTAAATGTGACTGAGAAATGGGTGAACTTTGGGTCGAAGGAAAACTTAAAATAGGGGAGATGAGACAGACTTTTTAGTTTAAGCTCTCTACTTACTGTTCAAGTGCAAAAAGTTGGGGCATTATTCATCATTACTGAATAAAAATGTAATTTAAAAAACTGCACATTTTTAGACAGTAGGAGAATGTCAGGGCTTCTTTCCGTTCGGAGTGGAGCAGAGCCTGACAAAGCAGTCTCACATGTTCATCATATTTTACAAATGCCATTTGTACAGCGGAGGTAATCTCTCACACAACACAGCGCTGCGAGCACTGAGCAGGGCACGTCACGCTGTCTGGGTGGCAGACAGGCTTCAGAGACAACAACGGTGAAAATTAAATTCCTTTTAAGGCTAATCCCATTTCCAACCTCTGCCTGAGTCTCACTGCTGCTGCTGGTTTGTGGCAAACGAGAAAATCTCCCTCAATTGTTCCATTGTGGAGAGCGATGCAGCAAGACGATACAGCATAAATAATGTATTTTGATCACCAAGACATGATTCCTGAAGGAGAGCTGGACAGGGTCAGACAGCCATGCTACACCCAGAAAGGAGAAGGACCGGAGGCATGGAGGAGCAGGTGATGAGCACAAGCAAAGAGGACAAGTGGGACAAATGAAAATGTGAGTGTATTCAAATGACATTGTTTAGTGACAGGGACGAGGTGAGAGGGGGCAGATTTCAGTGCAACACAGGCCACAAGATAGACAGCAGTTTTGCTCCTTTGTCCTTGTATTCCACCACACAACAATAGTATAAAAAAGCATGTTCTCCTTTGAAGCTTAGACTGCACAGAGGGTCAGAAAGATAACCTTTACTTTGCAAACTTATATTGTGGGAAAAAATAAGATATTCATAGTTTTGGTATCTCCTTTTTATCTTATCGTAAAGTTTTGCTGACATTTGTAAATAGTCGTTACTGTATGTTGTATCAGTGCACTGACATCTTGTTCTCCTTCCTACAAGAGAAAATACATCCCTCTAATAGAAGAAACAAAATAGTTTCCAGTTACAATGTGCCAAAGCCTGTGGGATAATTACTTAATACTGTTTAATCTTAAGAAACAAAAGCACAAATCTTAACTTAGGATCCCAGATGACCATCCACCCTGCACCAAACGCAGAGCAATCCAACTCTGTGTAATTACCCTGAAGATGAAATGAGACTTTGAGCTGTGTCTACATATGTGAGCCAAAGATGGGACTTGGTTGCTCATCTTCCAGGCCCAAAGTGGCGATGATACAGAGACGACAGGCGACTGACACATGCGGATCCACGCCGAGACACCCTCCACCTACTTTTTTCTCTTTGCATGCCTTTCACGTCCAACACAGAAATTCACATCCAGTTTTTGCAGTGTGAACACGTCCAAGCTGGCACAGAGATGGAGCCACTTGTGCATGCGGCCCGGATCGGCGGGTCAGTGTGGTTAAAGCTGACACTTTCTGTCAACACAGCCATCACTAACCCCCATTACGCGCTCACTTAGGCCGCGCCAGCATGGCTCACCCATTCATTTGGCCCGAGCGCATGCACTCACACAAACACAAGATAGAGTTAGTGGCATCAGACTTTACTTTGTCCCAATCTAATATGTGGGGTGTGTTTGTAGCTTGTGCACTTTGGAAGTTTACTTTTAATTTAGAAAGAAAAACATGACTGGGAAATCTGAAGTTTTGAAGTTAAATGGGTACCTGATTTTCAAACCGTAAAAAGGATTAAGTAGCAATTTAAATCTCACAAACCTCTTGGCACATCATTAGTATTCACATGCATGATTTTTGGTCATTAGCACAGCTTTAGAGCAGCTTTTTTAGATGGAAAGGTGAAGAAGGGTGGACCACCAAAGGACAGCCAGTCAGCATTCATCCCAAAGCATCATATGATGACTCACATGACTATTACAAGTTTGCAATATTGAATCATTCCTAATTAGACAGTCTGTGGTAGTTCGATTTTTGTCTCAAAGCTTTTACAGTACTTATGGAGAAACAAACATATTTTACTAATTTATATGAAAAAAAAGTTTAATGTAGCTTCAAGATCTATTCAGTGTTAGCAAACATAAAGTAGAGATTTTGAGCTAATATTTCTAATTTTTCATATTGTTTTTCAGTTTTCTTGTAAATTGCATTGCTCTGTTGTACCGCTTTCACTCACCCTGACTCCAGCCCGCCTTGCAGTCTCCTCCTTCATATGCCCCTCTCTCTGCCCTCTACGATAACAGATTTAGGAGCTGCTTTTGTGCTAATCAGGTTGTCATCTGCGCAGCCAAAATCAGATGCCTGATAAATAAGGGCTGTGTGTTGGCGACGACTGGCTCTGTTTAAATAGGTGACAGCAGAGTGCATTCTGAGTACAGCCGATCGATGCCAGAACCCCTGGGGTCCACTGAAACAGGGAGGAGAGACAAAGCTTTAGTGCTCCATAATATCACGGGATAGGGACAGCTCCCTTATATTCACTGCAGCGCTCTGTCTTTATGGCTCTTCCTCCTATTGCACCGAGCACTCAGGACGTGCCAGTTGGCCCAATGACATAAACACTGTGTCCCCAGCCCATTATTTCCTATATTACAAACAAGGTTAAGCTGTGCACAGAGTGAGGAGTGAATTAAAATATCAACAAACAATCACTGGCATTAAGCACCAGCCAGCGCACTCTCTACCACACATCATCATTATCCATTCATCCCCTGATAGCCAATTTGCACCAGTTTGTTTGTCGTTTCTATATATAAACAGCTACATAAACAGAAATATAAGATATAAGGGAACACTGCATATATAAGGCATTGTCTGAGGAGGTCTTTTATTTGTTGATGATGACTACTTGATTTGCAATTCTCACCAACATTGTGTTCACCTTTTTTCTTATAGTGGTCACCCTATAGGATTATAGGAGCCATTTAGTTGCAGAGTGAACACAGGGACAGAACAGCAATGATCTGTTGTCATATTCACTGCAGAGATTCTGTCTGAGCTAGCACAACCGTTATGTATAAGGAGCTGCAGCTTGAGGACAGAGACTCAGAGAACATGACCCTAACATGCGCTACCACTCTGCTCTTCCATCCATTATAAAATGTCATTGTCCCACTAAAAACTAGAATTTAGCTGTCCACATTTTCTTGGTGGACTGAAACTCCCACTACTACACTATTGCACAGGGCTGTAACAAATAATCATTTGAGAAGTCAACTAGTAAACTAGGTTTTTTAGAGGGTTTTTGCCATTTTGATTTAATAAAGCCACCGTCTTTGTTTAAAACATCTTTTGGGTATGTGCTTTTAGAGTCTGTAGTCCAGATAATGGTTAATAATTATTAAATATTGGAAAATTATTTAAACAGTCATGGAAAACATAGCACCCAGCACCATACTCCTCCTCTACTTTGATCAACTGCTTCCATTGTAGCCTTCCTTATGGGCTTTGGTGAAACTCCACAGCACGCGACACAGACTCAAAGATCCGCCTCTCCTGCGCACCTCCTGTCCCGGCCTTTGATTTCCTGTCCATCAAGGGGGCGTGGATTAGCGCTCTCTTGTTTATCTGCTCGTCAGTTTTATCTATCTATCACTAAGCCATTGGCTGTGCAGCGCGGGCCGGCCTCAGCACTGCATTAATCCCCTATCAGCTGAGCGCCCATCCATCAGCCCGCTGTCTCCCACGTCAGATCCATCATCTGCCCAGCTGTCTGGCCCGGTCCGTCTCCTCTGAGGGCCCCACCGGCGACACGCAGCGCACCACCAGCACAAAAACACAAAAAACAACATTATGTCCCCCCTCACTGTCTTTGGAAGTCACTTTACATCCATATGCTTGTGGGGAAAAGGGGGAATGCTTTTTCAGAGTTTCAGTTCTAAACTTGAGTAGATGTAGGAGGCAAATAACAAAACTTTCTTATTCTTCTAGAATGGAGTGATTTAATTTAATTCATGTGCATATTTAACTGACGTTTCCTGGTGCAACCTCTTTATTCATTAGTCTATGGGGCAAATAACACTGAATAACATTACAGCCTAAACCCTGATTCTAAAATGTGTATGAATAAAAAGTCCAATAATATGACTTTCCAAGCAACATAGCAAATTATATATTTCCACAATACAAAAATTTTAAACTTGAGTTCGATAGTGTAGAAAGGCTCCATAGTCTCCATTGTCTCCATAGTCTATACCAGTTTTGATACTACAGCTATCTTTTAGACAATGGAATTAAATGTTTAGATGTTACTAGTTTCTTGGATATTACCTTGTGGTCTTACTACTGTGGATATAGGTCAAGACCAGGTCAAACTTTGTTATATTTGTGTCATTCTTCCAGTGTATATACTTGCTCAAGTGAGTGCCTATAGTTTCAGTACTAGTTTTAGTGTTGATTATTATTTATTACCAATATTTTGTACCACCCTATATCCAAAAAAATCAGTAAATAGCAAACTGAGAAAAAGTTCTTTTATATAAGTAAACCGATGCCCAAAGACCACCTAAGTACCCCTTCCTCCATGCTTTGCAGTTATGTTAGCTTCCTTGTATATAATTTGTTTGTTTTCTTCGCTTGCTAATTCCGGCCAGTGGGAGCCGTGCCAGCAGAGTGGAGAGAGCTACTGGGGTCATAAATCCCATAAAGCCTGATGTACTGAGAATCCGTGGCCCCTCCCTCTCCAGCGTGTCGGAACAAGGAAAGGATATTGTCTAAAGCCTGCAGCTCCCAAGCAGCTCAATATCAGAGTTCATCAGGGGTCATTTGTATTTCCATCCACATCTGCTAGCATCAGGAGGTGAGCGAGGGCTGACAGGTGCACAGGGAGGGGGGAGAGGTGAGGATGGAGGGCAAGTGTATGAGCACAGGCAAGTCCAAGACAGAGACCATAGTGCCATAGTGTAAACAACGGAGAGGGAAAATAATAATAATAATAAAATAATAATAATAAAATAATATGATTTTCCCAGAACTTTTGGAGAGATATGCATTTTTAAAACAAATAAGATGTAAAGAAATAGGAATGGTCATAGTGTTGGGCATAGCAGTAAGCAAGACATTGTGTACACGATTTTTTCAAATTTCCTTTTGGGTTCAGCTTCCAGGTTATAGGCACCATTTCAAATATTTTCTTTCAGTGCAGTATTGTAGTATTTAATGATGATTTGATAATTGCTATGGCAACTGTGCTCAGTTCGATTAATAGTCCAGTCATAACTGTGCTCATTTTTCAACACTCTGAAACCCATGGAAAATATTGAGATAATAAAGAAATAATAGATTAAAAAGAACTGAAGTTCAGTCTTTCAAAAGGGTTATATTTCTGTCCTGTTGTGGTTTATTTTACAGACCATCAACATTAGGGCAATGCCTGCATAGCAACAAAGACATTTAAACATATTAGCATATTTCATATTTAATTCTAAAAACACTGTCTGACTATTGATATCAGAATAATCCCCCAAAATATTCGTGCTACTGCCAACACAGGGGGAAGTTTTAAAAGCGACTGAAGTACAAGTGCTAGAAGTTAAATCCTGACCTAACAATTTTGTTGGGTACTTTTCTAATTCACCTTGAGGATATTTGTTTCTCCAAAAGCGTCAGAACAGTCAGTATTAGGATATGGATATTTGGGTTTGTAAATTGCATTGCTGAGCACACAGGTACGAGATGTATGTGGGAGCGGTGTAATTATTTAGACTAGACGAGGAGGGCAGAACAAATTGTTCCGAGGGCAACACAAAAGAGGTTAATGCACAACTCTCATGCTGCTGCTGCTATTATTATTGAGAATTCACTTCTCTCTTGACAAAATGATACATTCAAATTGATATTTTAGTGATACCAAAGTCATACCAAATAGATATTTATGGATACACATCGTAATCTGCTTTCTCAGAGCAGCACCTTGAGGCAAATGCGAAGATGTTTTCATGTTTCCTTTGTGTTTACTTTGTTGTTAGAAATTACACATGGTCACAAACAGAATATAAGCCTTATTTTAAACATCCAGGAGGAGAGTGGTTAGCCTTGTCACTCAGTAAAGAAGTTACAATTTATTTTCCATAGTCTTTCAAATACTACCACAACTTCTTCCCACCGTTCAAAAATGTGTTCACAAAATGAAGAATCTCTTTTTTTCATTTATTTTTCATCAATTGAACAAAATAATAGGCAATTTTAGGTATTATGTTTCTCTCAAGGAGGCACTCTACAAACCCTTTTCATTTGATGCATTATTCATTGAGAAATTCCTGCTTTGCACTCATGATAATCCAGTTTATGCGTTAATGTGCTGTGTACTAATTGATCGAGCTCGAATCAATTTGTGTCTAGGTGTAAAGCTGTGTACAGTGAGGAGTGTCATTGACCTAAGTCCTCTATACATCCAAGGCAGAAATGTGCAATGACTACAAAGAGCTGTCCTTTGCATGTATGTTCAAAGTTGCTATGGTAATTATGACCCGGGACGTACTCTGTGTTACATGATTAAATAAAAACATGAAGGGGACTTTTAATTTACAAACAATTTCATTACGAGTCACTTTAGTCAACAGGAAGCTATAGCCTCTTATGGTACACACAGATTGGTCAGCAGTGTTAAGAGCTGAACTACTATTTTATACAGGATCAAACTGACTCAAAAAATTACTGTTGCAGCAACACCTCCCTTAGTCATTAGAATTTACACAAGACAAAAACATAACAATACTCTGAACAATGGGCTCTGTGTGTGTTTCATAAGACTGAAAAATCACCCAATTTTACTGAATTTCATTGTGCAGTTTGCAGTTGCCAGCAAACCTTATTATATATTTAACAAATATATATATATATATATATATATATATATATATATATATATATATATATATATATATATATATATATATATATATATATATAACAAATATATATATATATATATATATATATATATATATATATATATATATATATATATATATATAGACACACACACAAATATGATAATTCATATGAAAATCATTGTTTTAAATGTGTGTACACCAAGAATTGCGTTCCTAGTTTAGAAAAGGCACAGTTTGTGGCTTGGTTCAATAAATGGCAGTTAAAGTGTTAAAAACAATCCATACATTTCTGCAACTGCGTTAAAAATAGCTGAAGCACCATAAAAAGCATGAAAAATTATTTTATTCAGAAACTTTTCATTTTCATTTCATTTTTTTATTTGTTTCATTCATGAAAGATGAATACAAAATATGTTTCATGCATACTTTTTTAGCATATCATATTTGACATTTCTTTTAAACACCTGAAAAGATTTTGAAGCTTTGATTTTTTTTCATTTAGACTGTTCCATAGGCAAAATTTTCTTTGGAGATTGGTGGGCAAGATCTGCTAATTTGCTTTAATACATAATTTTTAAAATATGAAGCTCTACCAATTCACTGAATTTCAGCATCTTTATTTGTATAAATATTGGGTTTGTTGAGTCTCTGTATCCACTTCCACTGACGATTCTTACGGCTCTTTTCTCTAAAAGGAAAATAGGAAACTATTTTATTTCAGACCATTCCTGTCTCCCTAACGCTGCATACAATACCAACGTGTTTTACTAGTTGTGTCTGAGAATCTACATTATTGCTGAATGTGCATAAAAACCTCCATAAAGCATTACTGTATACACATATGGGTACAGATAGTGAAGGAACAGAGCTTTTCAATAAACCAGGGCAGTCCACACTCCATAACAGCGCCTATTACCACCTGCACAATCTCACAGGGAAAGCAGCTCAAACAATGGGTAGCCGTGTGGACACATACCTACACTATTTGGTACAAACTGAATTAATTAGCCCTTAGACAAATAGCTGAATAAATAGTGTGGATAACCAGATCAATATTGTATACTCAATTCATTTTGAGTTCACAGAGATGTCAGATTCTGCATGGCCCTATAGCCCGCTGATTACACTGGCACCACATTAATTCACTAAATCAATAAAACCAATCTTTCGAATAAATCATGGAAACTCCGGGCCCAATTGGATGGCAAGAGCGCATTTAAATTCCCCTTTTCTCCGACTGCATATCTGTGTGGAGCAGGCAAGCTAGTGAGTTAGTATGTGGAGACGACAATTTGTGGAATAGAAATGATTAATCCATGAAACAATAACCAGGGTGCCAAGAAGGCCCAGTGTAATGCTATAATGAGCAAAGACTCAATTAAGGCTTCATTTTGTGGCCTAAATGTCTTCAAATTGCGTGTGTGTGCGTGGTGGGCATAGGTTAGCTTTTCCTGTGTGTTGTTTGCAGATGTGTTGGAGAGTAGGGGTCACAGGGGTCAGATTGTGGTCTAGCGAGTGTCTTCTGCGGTCAGGTGATGTATGTGGTTCATTTTAATACAATGGAGTACAACCCTGAGTACAATGAGCCCTAATGGGGTTGTGGTAGTAATTACCATTGGAAAAAGCACAGTTATCCAGGGGAATTGAGCGCTATTAGCAATAGTATCCATCAACAAAATGGCTGCATACGATAGGATAGGAAACTGATAAGTGTATTATTAATACTGTAATTGCATTGAATTTTAGACATGGTCAAATTTGGACTATGTACATCTTTTGGTGGAGAGCCACCTTCTTGTATTCATGGAGATGTCACAGTTTTGCCTAGAATGTTCCACAGTTTGGCATTAAAACTTATCAGTTCCACAGAAACTAGCAGGTGATATTCATATAGTGTATACTGTATATAGATGGACATATCTAACCTGCTAGGTACCGCATTCCAAATAGGAAATGTTCATGGAGGCACTTTTGGCTCCTTTGATTCTGTTTCCAAATGACTTTACATTGAGAAATGTAAAGTCTATGTAACTGCTGCAGTGAGCTTCGTCATTATGGTCTTAAAATGTTTGTATTAACCCACTCTACATGATCCTGGTGTTTTTATTTTGACATTTTGTCTGTCAATAAATTCCTATTCCTAATATGGAACTCGGCTCCAAATTCGCTCTTATAACTGCTAGCCTCATGAGCTTCATTTGGCTATAAATGCTATGGGTGACACACTCCATTAGTCTTTCTTTATACAGTGTATGGTGACACTACCAAGTCAACTTACAGATCAGGTCAGTGGAGAGGAGGGTTCCGAGTCAGAATGACATACATTGATTAAATAATTGAATAAATGTAATATAGTCAGGTTTAATGCCATAGTGTGAGACATTCATGTAAAGCTAACCCAATAGAAAGGTTACACTGAATACTATATAACAGCAATTAACTTGGTTCCTGAAAGTACATCATTTCAATTCCAGATTTTCTGATAACTCTGCAATATACTGTCCTATGCGGTCCTAATCACCTACATTCCACCCCATACCTGCCTATCCACTCAGGAGCTTATCATTTCTCCAGCATGGGTCTCATTCTCTGTGGCTGTTTTAATGAAGGTACAGCAAAGCCCTCCCTACCAGACAAAGTGCACCATGGGAAGGTTTGCTGAGGCTGCATGGTCATTTTTAGAAGCACCTTTCCTCACATTGATATATTTAAATCCACACCTGGGCGCTCGTGGCTGGCTATTTTGCAAGAACACAGGAAAACACTGGCACAGGACGTTACAAAGTCAGTCCTTCCTTTATGCGAGAGCAGGACAAAAAGCCCTTTTAAAAAAATCAATTGCTGCATTTTTCAGCAGTGCTTTTCTCGTCTATTTTGGTGACTATGAGCTTTAGGGGGGAGCATCCTGGATAACAGACATGCTCACTATGGACAATTTATCAACAGAAATGTTACTGGACCTGGACAAAGCCATAAATAACTCTGGTATCATCGTAGAGTGCTGGACATGGCTAACCTGCTAGCCGCAATGTTTTTATTGCACTAAAAAAGCTTGAAACACATGCGTCCTTATTGTGAGCAGGTTTGAATCTCCACAAACCTAACTCTAAGGTGGCCTGAAGGAGGGCCTCCACCTGCTTGCTGCAATGGAAATTCCATGCTTTGGATAAACCGTTCCACTGTAAGACCTAAAACACATCTCTATTGAGAATGTTCTGAGGATTGGTTTTAATTTACCATTTTCATGAAGTCATGCAAAATGTTACACGGTGTTCCTTTAAAAATACTTCAATATGAGATACATAGATGTACTAGTCTTATACAGACTCGTGTCTTTTACCACTGCCACATACTTAACTTTATAATGTAATTTTTGACACATGATAATATTAGTGTCTTTAATTTGCATGTGGTCATGCAGCTTCTGTAAAAGTAATAATAAAAGATCTCGCTCATAAAATTAATTACTGCTGCAAATGAGTAGCTAGTTGAAATACCAGTTTTAGTATCAATTAGCATCTGGCAATATTTTTGACAGCCCTAATGCAGTCTCCACTGAACCCCCAACATTAACATTAAGGCTAACCACTATGCCATTGTGTACTTTAAAGTCCATGAACAGAAGTGTTTTAACATTAACTAAGCGATGCATAACAGACATTCAGCAATGGCTTCAATTTGTCACTGCAAACAGGCTGAAGTGAGATTTTAAACCTGGCAGTCATTATAGATAATCCCCCACATATTAATTTCAGCAACTTTAGCTCATTATCATTTTGTACGGCGCACCATTGAAAGCCTCGTGACAGTGTGGTTGTAGGTAATGTGAAAGATAGCACTCTTAATGATGAAGCCACACAAAATGAATCAGCTGCCTCTGCACCTCCCCTGTGCTGTGAGCGCTTTAGCAGCCTCCAGCTCATTTGAAACAAGCACAAACTTTACTACTTTACAGTTTTACTTTCACTTCTCTCTGCTTTTATCTGCAAGGCTTTAGGCTGATGCAATGGAGCATACAGGCGAACTCCCAAAACAACTCTTTTCTTGCCATAAAATAAGCCATAAATTAGCAGTTAGTTAGGTCCAAACAGATTTAAAGCATTCAAAATATACAGTGTATTCACAACTAGGTTAATCTTTATGATAGAAAACAGTGTACATTTTCTATTCAACGGGCATTTATGCATAAGGAATACCTATGTGGTTCATTCAAAGAATAAGCAGTATATTAAGGTTATTTAAGCTTTCATGTGGAATTACCATTCACAGAAAATGGTCAACCATTAGCCATGACTGAATCAGGCTATAGTGAAAACAAGTCTAAATGAAGGAGAATGTTTAGTTGTGTCATAAATGAAATGGCTGTAAATCGTATTATTAAAATAACTTTTAGGCTTTCACCAACTCATCAGGAAATCCAAAATCTAAAAACAGATACTTGCCATTTTAAAAAGTCATCTGAGGCTTGCATTTTCCTCTTTTGAATAGTGTGGTTTTCAAAGGTCAAATGTACTTTACAAAAATCTAAATATTATTCCAGTCCTCCTTGATAAAATCCAGTATACATTATTTTTATGATGATCTGTAGACAGTGCTAAAATATAAAATAGTCAAATGATGAATTTAATCTGTACATCTTTTCATAGTTTTATGAGTTTTCCATCAACCATTTTACCATTCATAATGAACTTGGCCCATATGCTAACACATAATAATCTATAACTATTATAGTTGTACAAGCTGCTCTCTTTATTGTAGCTTTGGAGAGGTGACGTGTTCATGTGAGGGCTATTTTCCTGTGCTTTGTGTCCACACAGAGGAGCAGGAGCCCAGGCCAGTCTCAGGTGACATGTGCATAGTCCCAACATAATTATAATCCTTAATTAATCCACTCCGGATGCGCCTCTCTCTCCCCCTCTCGCTCATCCATCCTTATAGTTCATTGCTCAGGGAGTTTTTCCATCATGCTACACTAGGCTCCGGCAAATCTCATTGGTTTTCTATGCATTCTGCTCCAGGTATTTTGCAGCTGTTTATGAATATACATGCTCTTTAACACACAGGTCTCTTCCGCTTTGTTTGCTTCCTGCGGATTTTAATGAAAACATAATTTCTCTATCTCATAAAATAATAATATGCCATAATCATAATCATTTCTGCAGTTCCTTTCAACATATTCATTTTGGATGGTTAATTCAAGAGATAACTGCATTTATAAAGGCTTGGGACCAGCAGTAATAGTGGTAGTAATAGTGGTGGTAATAGTGGTGGTAGTATTGATAGTGGTAGTAGTAGTGGTGGTAGTAGTAGTAGTGATAGTAGTAGTGGTGGCAGTAGTAGTAGCAGTAGTAGTAGTAGTCCTAATAGTAGTAGTAATACTTCAGCAGAAATAGTACTTTGCCCACCATACTACACTGTGTCTCGTCAATGCATTGTGTTACTAGTAATACCAAAGGCATTCAATATTAATTTCCTGGACATAAACAATACATACTTTTAATCATTTAACACAAAATAGCCACAGTTGTTCCTTTTAAGTCTGAACTCCAAAGCTCCAAAACCACGTGCTTTAACTAACTTCTGCATATGTGTGAATAAATATCTTCCAAGTATTAAAATAAGTCTAAAACTGAAGTAATAGCAGTCATAGTGAAAATAACATAATTATTATGCATAAGTCTGATTCAAAGTTACACGCTCCAGGTGTTTTGGAGCTGCTGTGAAGATACACACCCTTTAACATCACATCTCCTTCACTTTACTTCCAGTTCAATGAGGAAGCAAAACAAACACACCTCTCTTCAGTCCTATGTTGTTTTGGTGCAGCCTCCTCTCCCAGCCTGGACACACACACCCACACACACACACACACACACACAGGCTGTCCAACGCCACAGCACCAGCACCCAAGGGCCCTGGCGATGACACAAATACAAGATCCGCTGCAGCCCCCCTCTGTGGAGTGACTCAGGTGATTCTCAGGTGAAAATTGCTGGCCTTAAGGGTTTATGAGCAGACACTCACAAACACCAGTGTCTGTAGGTACAGTATGGTGTCAGGCAGGTTACATCTGTATATATAAACAAATACAAAACACTGATACTAGTCCTATCCCTTCAAATTCATGGGTAAATACTTTTTCTGTTAAACAACAAAACTATTATGTGTAATATGTGGCTGAAAAAAGAGCTGCACAATTTAGAAAAAAATATTTTTCTGACAAGATATTGTGATTAGATTTGTGACATATGTTTAAAAAATAGGATTCTGCTCAGAGTACTTTGTAAACAAATCCCGGATCTTTAACATTTAAGACAAGACTGAAATATAAACTGAAAAACAAATATAAGATACTAATAATAATGCATGTGAGTGCTGATTGTACAGGTCTAAATTAAGGTACAAGATGTTTTGTTCTTTACAGATGACACTGTAGTATCTAAAATAGTTGCATCATTTGCTATTTTAAATGTACCAACTCAAATTACAATTTTGATAAAATTGCAATATACTGTGCAGCCTTAGCAGAAAATCAACACATTGTAGATGCACTTTATTTAGTAATCTCACAAAGGTACTAAGAAAAAAACAGAATAAACAAAAAATCAAATATTACAGTTCTATTCCCGATTTATTACAGCACCCTTCATTGGAGTAACACCTGTGACAGCACGGATGAAAGGTATACACACCAACATGAATATATAATAAAGGACCAGGTGAAGAATCCAAACACGGCTCCGAGCTAAAGATAATGAGGACAAAGGTGTCACTAATGACGCAGACCCTAGACACAACGCCAGGTGTGAAGAAAAGCTTTGACTGCTCCTGCCATTACCGCTCTCAGTCCATCTCTCTATCTCTCGCTCTCTATATATCTCTGCCTGTCTGTCTGTCTGTCTGCCTGTCTGCTTCTCTAGCGCGATTCCTTTCTCTGCAAAATCAGGCAAGCCAATTAGAGCCAACTCATCATAGTACTCCGGCCCCAACACCACGTCAGACTATGAGAGAAACAGGTTGAGCTGAGAAGTTAATAGGTCAATTCATCCAGCTTTCTGTCATCCATGTGGAGAGTTCACAAAAACCAGCCATATTTTATGCAGAGACGATTTTGATAAATCTAACTTCATTTTGTAACGCTAGGATTCAAGAGGCACTCACTTGTGATTGTTGCTGCAATATAAAAGTGTATGAAAATTATACACTAGTACTAATTTCCCTTATTGTTTACTAAATTTAAAAATTAAACATACTTAAATTTAAGCTTTAGAATCAACATCATTCTCATTCTGCACGTTCTAGTTTTTTGGATATGTCATAATTTGTTTTCCTCAAATAAACAAGTTGGTAAAATAACATTTCCAGGAAAGACACTTTTGTGAGCCATTTCTATTGAAAATAGTTTGTGTAATTATGTTGAAAAATATTGCAGCTACACCAAAGCATAATGTGTGTGAGGATGCGCTCTCTCCCTCAGTACGCAGTGAAAAAGCAGCATTAATACATTTGGGGTGAGTGTGCTTTCTCCTCCAAAGGATCCCAATCGATTCAAGTATT
Source organism: Taenioides sp. WSHXM2023 (assembly GCA_029959045.1). Taxonomy (NCBI): domain Eukaryota; kingdom Metazoa; phylum Chordata; class Actinopteri; order Gobiiformes; family Gobiidae; genus Taenioides; species Taenioides sp. WSHXM2023. Next base: position 14,513,760 of record CM057101.1, on the reverse strand, counting down.
AAGGGCCCCGCTAGCATTATACACCTTTGCCTAGACCTGCCACGGCTGATTTCTTCAAATGCCACACTACCAGTAGTGCACAATTTCATATGGACTCATGATCATTTGGGTCTGTCATGATAACACATTTTGAAGTACGATTTATTTCTGAAGTAAATGTAGCCAAAAAACAATAATATTGAAACTAATTTATGCCATTGACACAATAACCCAAGAGCAGATTTAAACCACAAAAAGTATTCTAAATCTATAATACTGTTAAGAAACCATGAGCTGCAATAAATAAACAGCAGAATGAACACTTTAGTTGGTAGTTTGAATTTGTAATGAGTCACAGAAGTTAAATCTTACCAGATAACCAAAAAATAACAAAAAAATGCCCAGTATTGCAAAGAAAATATACACATGATCAAAACTGAGCTAAAAATATTGTTCCAGCTTTCATATACTGAACTGTAAGTCAGTATAGTACAGCAGTCATTATGACATGCCTATGATCATTACTCTGAGACAAAATCAAAATTTAAAATCTATTAAATACATGTAAAAACAGAAACAAACAAGCACAAAACGACTATTTGCACCAGCTTTTGACAACATGAATAGTGAAATCATGCAAGCTCAAAAGGGCAATCAAAGTTGGGCATTCGAAACCACTGTTACAATCCGGAGGTTGCAACTGCAGTGACGTGGCCTCTCCAAATAGCTATAAGAACTGAATGGATTTCTGGTGGGGTTGATTGGTCACATTGATTGAGTATGAGCGAGTCTTTTCACTGTTGTACACATCAAGTCGTCTTTCCGTCAATAGACACGAGCCCGAATACAGCAGCCACTCAAAGGCGATGTGTTGCTACATGGGGCCCATCCAGCTAATTTAACGCACACTCCATTTATGAAAAAGAGTCCTCATTGATTTTCCTGGTTCATGCGCTCTGGTTGCTGGCCGTTTGGTTTTCGACATGACGGCGCCTACACTACGCGGGCTCAGGGCTGGCAGCGGTACAATTGGATTAGAGTATAGTGGGGTTCTTGTAAGACTGGCTGCTCAAAGTCCACAACTTCAACCTCTTTCTAGCACTGGGAAGGATGTAGTTATTAATGGTAGGACATACTCAGTTCTATTCCACTGTAAAATAACATCTTGGAAGTTGCAGACGATCATATTGGTACAAGTCTTATTTCCTGTTGTTTTTTTATATTTATATTTGAGGTTAGAGTTAGCACAGCTCTGATTTCTTGTTTCCAAATTGTATATTTTTTATGTCAGACATCCATTGTGATGCAATCACAATTCAATCCAAAAACTACAGCTCACTCACTGCATGCCCTCTTCCATTTTTGTTGCCTTAATCAATCCATTATAATACCAAAAAATAATTAGCCAAAATGTTGGTTGACTAAGACATCATCGCCTGTTCAACAACAACTTTAGCCAACAATCTCACAAAAAGGACAAATTCTATGAAATAAAACATAAAAAATTAAGCTTTAAAGATATTGAGTAACAAGACTTGTATTGTATATTGTATACTGTATTACAAGTTGCATGGTCACATTACTTAAAACCTGGGCATCTTAAAAATGCTTACATGCTTTCCACTTGTGATCATCTTCTCTTTATAATACATTACATTTTTACAGTCTGCAATGAAGAAGCAAACGGCATCAAATTAAAAGACAAAACACATTAGGGATTTTCTATTGCATTTGCAGACGCTGCTTCAAACCACTTCTCCAGTGCTTTGTCCGCAGTGGTAAAACAGCAGACCACAATGACTGTCATTATGATCATAATGGCTTTCCTGTCAGGACAACTCTTATCAGGCGTCGACAAGCAGCAGCTGCAGGTAAACAGTGTATGCTACAAAGAGGAGATTTAAAGGACATAGGAGCGATGCACCCAGTGTTTCTGGGTCAGCTGAGTGAAAAAGTGGCCCTCGGAGACAGATCTCTCCCACAAAACTGAAAAGGCTACAAAAGATTAGCCTTTTTCTGCACCCCAAAGATTCAGTGTGTAGGCGCATGGGCACACGAGACACTGCCAATCCCCTCAAGACCTAAGCTTTTTTATGTCTATATCTTTCTATTGTACTGAAATAGCAGGAACATAGCGGTAAAAGGGAGAATCAGGGCTGTACAGACACAGTGGGTTGATATTGTCACTTTGAAGCAATGAGATTGATGCTAGGTTACTGTCCAAGTATGCAAACATAAAAATAAACAGTTGTTTGGTTTGTAAATATCTCCAAATGGAACTAACTCAATCATTCAATTTAAAATTATTTTGTCAAATACAAAAAATGCTTCCAATAGACAAGTGTTAAATTAAAACGGATTACATACTGTATGTCAGTTTCACAACAATGACACCCAACCCAAAGTCCATAGTTTCTGGGATATGCTCCATCCAACCATGACTATGTTCAAAAATGATGAATTGATATTTATATAAATTATCATTAAAACCAAAGTAGCAATTCAAATAAACAGCAGCTAATTCTACCATTAGCATTATAGCTCTTCTCAAATCAACACACTAACGATGATTAAAGCTATGTATGTCATTTGTAAGCATAGCGTCGGTGCAAATGTTATGCTTATAATTGCAAATAATCTGCTGATAGACTTTAAACTAATTTGGGAGTTGGACCCGATTAATCAAAATATATCTTACGCTGTTCACTAAACCATGAGAAACCCAGAGAGTGGCTGCAATGTGAGACCAGGAGTTATAATCAGAGATGGTATCAGTGAATCTTCATCGTCAAAATGCATTGATGAGGTTAAAGCCATAATTAGAATATGATGTGCTGCTGCTCCAGCCATTCACAGCATGGCCACATTTATCTTAGACCATGAATATAAGGGAGCATGTTAAGATGATAGGGGGACATTTATAGAGCAGGGTGCAGGAATAAACCAGACATTAATTTAGTGCTCATATTCCTAGAACACTACTACTACTGCTACTACTACTGCTGCTACTACTACTGCTACTACTGCTACTACTAAATTAACATCATTGCATTGCACCACGACTACAATCCAATGTTAAAATGTTAATAGAGTTAGTAAATAGTAAGTATAATACACAGCAACAAACGAACAATTAAAAATATTATGCAATTTTTTGACCAATAATTTAAGATTATTGTGTTTTTTACAGTATTAAAACTGCACATTATAAATACATTTCTTAATATAATTCAATGGTTAAAATGCACTATATCATCATATTTAGATACACCTGCACTCATTACGATATTTCTTACACCTTATTATGTGCTTATTAAAGCTTTTTATTGTATTCTTTCCAACATCTTTGAACTGTACATTAGAGGTAAATATGAAAGAATATTAAAGTTAAAACATAAGGGTAAGATTGTATTTATAATGGTGGGGATCGTTGCAGCGGATCGGCATTAATACACATACACTTTATTCTATAAAATACTTCTATATATTTTATAGTTAAAGGAGAATATATTAGTGCATTCTTTGAGATTTTTTGTCATAATGCTCAAATTCACTACTTGCCTCTCCTCGATTCAATAAGAACACTGTAACTAAATTAGCCATTTCTGTTCTCTTCTTACCCATAGCCACATCTCCTTAATTTTTGAATGAACAGGTTGTCAATGTCCCCTTCACAGGTTAAGGACACATTTCCATGCAAAGGTCAAAATCAGCAATATTTACCGACAGCAGCAGTTAACACAGTCTGTAATTAAATCTGTGTTATGAGCGGAAGGGAAACATTGGGAAAATGAAATCGATGTGTGTTACTTTCCTTGAAGTGGCAGAAGCAATGTGTGAGCTGTCCTCGGGGTGTGAAATATCATAGGTCATATTATGAAATTCAGATCACTGCTTTATCTTATCTGCTGATTTACTTACATATTCATTAAGTTGTCCTGGTTGTGCTGGAATAAATTAATTATAGGGATTGGGAAGCAAGAATAGCTAAGTATATATACTGCAAAAGAAGCCTTACGAAACAAGGCACACTGTAAGAGTTAAGACCCTTACCAAGGCACTGGTCTTATTTGACAAACACATGATGCCCAGACCAGATGTAGACCAATACAATAATACAACTACAATTCTAGACACCCATCAAACAGACCTAGATCTACCAGTGAATATGGTTTCTATAATGTCTGATTTTATTAGGAGCCCTTCTTTAAATACAAAAAAAAATAAAAAATCCTTTCTCACACTTTCCTTAACAACATTTTTCACACACAGGGTAAAACTAGACACCTATACCAACATGTTAATTTAAGTATTCAGAAATGTATTAAAGAAACTCAAAAGACTTAAAAGTAAAACAGGTGACTGAATTAAAGTGATTTTGTATGTGCAAAGCTTTCCAACAGCATCCACAGAGATTATTTTCCTCACAGCTTGCACCTTCCACCAGCTTCAGTTGTAGAATCCAGCAACTGCGGTGCCTTTCAATTGCCAAGCCTGCCTGAAATAAATCTCATTATGATTAGCGTGTTATTAAAAAGTATGACGCTCATTAATGCCATGCTAATGTATGACTATTATTCAGCCAGTGAAAGGCGAGAATCATTTTTGTGATGGTGATGTGACACACAGACAAGGGGGAAATAAATCCTTCTGTCTTCCCAGGGAGTGCTTGGCAGTAAACCAATTCCAAGTTGGACTTCTTGAATGCCCAGATAACGCAATCAGACAGTTGCAATATTGCTGTTTTACCACCTGAAGAATTTGAATTTCATTCGGCCCCAGAATTGGCAGGACAAACAAAATGCACCCGCTGAAACAAGGAAAAGGCTTATTCCAGCACAAATACGGTTTTCTTCACTAGGTTTTCCTCCAGATTACTTTATTAAAATAACACACAACAGAGAAGACTTCATTTCTTTTACCAAAACAACACTGTGCATGTGGTTTATTGCAGTTTTGGTTATTAAAGTGGGACTTAATTCTAACCAGGGGCTTACTGCATTTATATTCATGAAGCCCAGCACATTAGTGGGTGCAGTATGGGAGGATCTTCTGTGTCTTTATGCTCAAACTACACCAACAATTCCCATAGAATAATAACTTGCATTGTGAACAAGCTGGGTGTGAATTTGTGGGACACGTTGCACAGTGTCCTATGCTCAAAGCCCTTGGGTGCCACAGACCGGAGGTGATGATGTGAGGACATAAAGATTAATGGTGTAGCCGGGCCAGATGGAGTTGAGTAATGTGGGTTTTGGTAATGTAAACGGTAAAGCATCCCGGGACGCATTGTCTTTTAAGAGGACGGTTTCGGTCAGACACTGCATATCTTAATCTAAGTCACTTTTTAGAAACCAAAATGTAGGCTGTTTTCACCTGCCCGTTTACTCGCGTTCACAGTGTTACGCACTGGCCAATAAATGTACGCTGTTCAATCGGAGTAATTTAGAGCTTCCAGCACGCGATTTAAATCCGTAGTGACTGCCGTAGACGCGGCGTAAACATGAGCTCTGCATCTGTCAAAGCATAAAATATCAGTCGATAAATCGGCTTACACGCGTGGACACCTCACGCAGCCTGATAGGGAAAGCCAGCGTGGAGCATATGACACGGTTTTCTTAAACACTAGCCACGGTTCCTACCTTGATTCCTTGTCCTCTTCTTGCTCAGTGTGCTCCCTTCATTCTATCCGCTGCTCCTCGCGTCCCCTTCGCGTCTGTCCTCTCCGGTCTTCGTGCGGATGCATAAGAATTAAAAATTGATAAGGCGCATATCTTACAAACAAAGCTAAAGCTGACAAATTAGACAAAATCCCTTTGAGTTAAATATAAAAAGAGCAAGTTGCGGGGCAGGATCCTTACGATATGAGTAAAGTCTCGAGAGAAGGCGCCCCAGCGGGCATCAAAATAAACAAAAACGACAACATTATTTTGTTCTAACCCCACAAGGAATTCGGATGCGCCTCTAATTTTAATTTGGTGCTATTGTGATCGTCCGTCTCTCGTTAGACTCGTTTGAGACACCACTTTATCAAATGCCTGCGTCAAACAAACCAGTCCAGTCTCTTCTTTGAGCGTAATCTATAAAGTCCTCTTCCTCTCACAAACAGCTTCAGTGTTCGAAATGTCCATTGTAAGGGTCGATTATGGACCGTCTCCGCCGCTGATCCGCCGTGGTCCCGTGCGTCCTGGCGCCACAGCCTCTCGTCCAGTTTCCCTCCTCGTCGGCAGGCAGCGCACACACTCTCATCAGGACCACTCACTCACTAACAGCGCGCGCATGCAGCAACCCAGCGTGCAACGGGCCTGTCACGTCTGCGCGCCTCCATCACCATGCCCTCGTGCGCACACACTGACTCTGATAACCGCAAATACATTAAAGTTTTGGGTTTTTTTTTAGAAAGCGCCACTCGTCCTCAGGGGGGACAGATGTGTCGCTTAACGGCCGCCCACTCCTCTAGGTTGGTCTTTTTCAGGTGGACGCATCACGTGACTGAACAAACTGGTGTTCAAAAACAGGCTATATGTGTATTGCCACATTTCACATGTCACTGTTTTGTGCATTTAATTAATATCCATTCATCTACAGCTAAATATTGTTCATTCATATGAAAAAGTCAAATTATATAATTTGAAAATTACATTCTAATCTGACATTCTTTTACAACTGTCCAATAGTTTAATAATATGCGCAGATAAATAGCCAAAACGGCAAATCTTCTGACAGTATAAATGAATCTATAATTTACATAAAAATCATAATATTTCTGACATTTCACATTGTGCTGATTAAATAAACCATACTGAAACAATACTGTAAGGAAATAAGCTTACGTTTATTAAGAAGCATCTGTTCTCTATCTAACTACACCAGTGTGATTTTAAATGGATCTCAAAGGGCAGCATAATGTTTTTTCATTAGTTTTAAGTGATCAGCGTTTCTCCTGGGTAACTTTAGATAATGAAAAAGTGCGACCAAACCAGGAGCAACTCAGAAAAGTGGGCCAATTTCTCTTACAGGTGAGAAAGAACTTTAGGAATGAGTGCTACATACCCAAGGAGAGGATCAGCATGAAGACAGTGACTCAGAGATGCTGACGACATATGCGCTTTTCTTTCTTGTATAAAAATAGCCTGTGATCAGTAAAGCCCCATATGTCGTCACTGTATTACAACATTTATTGTTCCATGTTTAACACACTGTTACTCTGCTGGTGAAAAGAAGTGGCCATATACTATTGTTATATCCATTATATTTTGTGATGTTTATAAGATCATCAGTCACTTGGATGACAGAATAGATAGACGTGTGTGTGTGTGTGTGTGTGTATGTGTATGTATGTGTGTGTGTGTATATATATATATATATATATATATATATATATATATATATATATATATATATATATATATATATATATATATATATATGTACATATTCACCTAGGCCTATAGACTGTTTCTACTGTGATAGGATGCCACCTGTGCAGTCCAGTCGGGAAATTTCCTCACTCCTAAATATTCCACAGTCAACTGTCAGTGGAAGCGATTGGGAATGCCAGAAACTCAGCCATGAAGTGGTAGGTAACGTAAACTGACAGGGCGGGGTCAGTGGATGCTGAGGAGCATAGTGCGCAGAGGTCACCAACTTTCTGCAGAGTCAATCTCTACAGACCTCCAAACTTCATGTGGCCTTCAGATTAGCTCAAGAACAGTGCGTAGAGCTTCATGGAATGGGTTTCCATGGCCAAGCGGCTGCATCCAAACCGTACATCACCAAGTGCAATGCAAAGTGTCGAATGCAGTGGTGTAAAGCACGCCACCACTGGACTCTAGAGCAGTGGAGATGCGTTCTCTGGAGTGACAAATCGCGCTTCTCCATCTGGCAATCTGATGGACGAGTTGAAACTGTTATAGCTGCAAAGGGTGGACTGACGTCATATTAAACCCTATGGATTAATAATGGGATGTCACTTAAATTAATATGCTTTGCCCAGTATGTTCCACAGCATGGCATTAAACTTCTCTATATTCATGGAGAAAAGAACATGAAACCACCAGACCAAGTGACAGGTCCAAGTGACAAGAGGCTTTCATGGCATTTTCTTAGCAATAAAACAACTATGATTTTATAAATGGAAGATAGAGGTTTACTGCCATACAGTGGAACATTCCAGGCAAAGCAATAACATATACATGACACAAGCAGGTGGCTGACGCCCCACCACAACAACAACATTTGGATAGTGTCTCTTACAGTGGAAAGCACAAAAGGTTAAGCAAAAAACAGACTTTTCCATTGTAGATGCAGAATGTAATCAGGACAACAACTGAAATCCCTAACTGATTCAGCTCCCATCAACAAAGCTCTGTATAAATCATGTTTTTCCTTCAAAAGTGCCCAAGGTCAAGATGCAAAATAAATCCAATTGCCATTTTTGTCCCTTATGTCTAAAGAAAACAGAAATGAAAACTTTCTCACTAATTACATCAGTGTTTGTTTAGTGAAAACCCTGCTGTCTCTCCGTATTGTGATTCTTAATGTGACTATTGTAGTGAGCGGTCTCTACTTTGCCTTTACCACTTAGGCCTCTGTCACACGGCACCCTCGCCTTGCACTGCTCTCCAATCCACTCTATTGACCTTCATGGGCTGTCTGACTCGATGTGCCAATAAACAGCAAGCGTAATGTACTTTGAGCTGTGTACCGCGCACACACAAGTTTCTAAGCTATTTTAGTGGTAATGTTATTCAGCAAGGTCAAAATGATTGGTATAATCATGAGTCTTGTATGCAAACCAACGCTAAGTGCACAAAGGACTGGCGGCAGATCGCTATGAAATAAGCGCTTTGCGGATTTGCAGCAGTTACTGACGTTTGGCGCGGCCCGAGCAGTCGTACAACACACCCCTGTCTCTTAGCAACAACAACATTGACTACACAATGATTAAATGCACACAGACTTACTACACTCAACAAAGTGTACTGTTATATGATAGCAGTAATCTGTGTGCTATAGGCTTATTTTACTGGGGGTGTAAACTGGGCAGAGTGGGGTTGTTATTTCTGCTTAATACATCTTAAGGGTGGTAAACTGAAGTAGATCAGATAGACATACACTTCCTATTACAGCCAAATCAGCCACATATTAAAGGTGCCTGTGTGACTTACGGTGTGGGTGGGAAGGGAGGGGGTCTGCTTATCTCCATAGATATTGCTCCACGTTATTTCTTTGCCTGGAAGGTTTCCTAGTATGACATTAAACGTTTTGTTTTACATTTATTCAATTACATTTATTGTTAAAAAAAAAAAAAAAAAAGTTGATCCTCCACCAGAAGAGTTACATAGCACACATTTAATCATATAGACAATCCATTACATACAACACAAGACGCGAATTCCACAATGGTAAAAATCCAGTTTCTTTATATGTAATGTTCAAAAGATTGGGATCCAGATAAAACTAATGACATTTCCTAGACTTCAACTGAAAATCACATGGAGTTATACTATAAATTTTGAGGAAATCAATGATGTAAAGGATCAAATGTGGTTCTGCTTCTGCCCATCCTATTTCTTCATTTTCATTTTCTAAATCGTTCTGAGCAAACTATGGATAGCGTTTAAACATTTCGATGAGAACTCCCTTCACATTTTGGAACAATGTTTTAAAAACATGACTATTTTACCAAATCTCTCCATGAAACAAACACAGGACACACAGATAGGACTCAAATGAAAAGCAGTCTCTTTCAAACTTCAATTTGAGAACACAACATCCTAATTACCTTCCTGCTTTTTGCTCACATAAAAAGCCCCAGATAAGTGTAGATAAAGGCATTGGTTAAAATACACAGGGGAGCAGGAAAAATGAGGGAACATCTTAGATAAATCCTGCCACTGCGCTGAGTATTGTGTAGTACCATCATCTTTTGTGCCATGGGTACGTTTTATCACTGAATAAATTCGTTCTGCCTGCACCATGACTGTGAAAATTTGAATCATTGTTAATAATAAATCTTTTTTGTAGCGAGTTGCATTTATATTCTCAATACGGTGATGCTTTCTTGGATAAGGCTCTATCAACAGAGCATCAGCCCAGAAATTTCTTGTTTTCTTCTTTGAAAAGCCTGAAAAATGGACTCATGCAGCTGGCACATTTTAATTTGTTGCAGCTCATGTTTGATTAATGACAATTTTTCCCAGTCAGAATTCATGTTTATGCAGTGCTATTATTTACATATTGCCTTGGCCTATTTGCAAAATACCTCCCTATTTTCACAGTGAGGCGTGCAGCAATGTGTTGTGCAGTGATTGACAAATTATCTCCTGAATCACAAGGAACGCGCCCCATTTATTTACAGTTGTGTAAAAGAAAAACAGCAGATTTGGTGGAATCTTTTTGTTATCAAAAACACATTGAGAACCATGTTTTTATACCAATAATTAGCAGTCTGTGATTAAAAGCTTTTCAAAATGGTTTTCTTGCAGTACAGAATTTTAATGTCATTAAATTTTAAATGATCATTTAAGAATTTCGAATGATTAATAGATTGTTATCTAGATGCTAATTGCTTGAGACTTAATAATCATTGGTTTGTAAGATAAATCAGATGACATATCTCAAACTTTTTACACCAAGTACAACCTTTTGCCTTCTCAGTAAGACCAGTGTACTTTTTCAAATTCACATCACTTAGGACCAGTCAGAGTGGAGTCCTTGGGTTTCACAGTGGCAGTCTGAGTTCAAGTGAGACTTATTAAATAAAGGTAGAGTTAGAGTCATTATCATCTAAAACCCAAGTCCAATGTCCAACGCATTCAGATAGAGCTTATTAATTATTTTACGATACTTGTGTCGTTTGGGCTGTAGTCCTTGGGCCCTGCAGTGAATTCTTGCAGTTTAAATTACATCTTACAGTCATCATTACATGAACTGAAAATCATCACCTAAAAATGTGGATATGAAGCAGATATACAGAAGTAGATATAAGTTCACACTCAAAAACTCACAAGTCCAAGTCCTCAAGTAATCATCCTTATGTTTTAGTTGAGTCATTGTCACTGAAGTGATTTAAGTACTACATCTCTGCTGTGTACACCGCCACATATGGGCCAACCTGATGGAAAAAACAGACACCTGCTAAAACTCTGTAATCAGCAAACAACTTCTTCAGTTCTTTTCATTATTCACGGAGACATTACATGTTGTTGTTGGTACATAATGTTCTAACTATCAAAATAAGTAGTTTGTGCACGCCTAGTATTTGTGAGTCTTGTGGAAAAACAGAAATTATATTTTGTGAAATTCAGTGCAGGAATCCAACAAGGCTAAACACTATTTGTAGGCTGCAAATTGGCTCTGCTCTTCCACTTCATGATACTAACCCATGACCAGGAGACACACACTGGACTGAGGCTAACCGCTAACTTCCACAGCTAACACAAAACATCACAGCAAGCCCCATCCACAACCAGCACCTCCAGCACTCTCACTTTCAGCTGTTCTGTGTCTCTTTGGCTTTTTTGCAATATGACATAGTCCATTATCTGCTCTTAGTACTAATTGGCGTATTAACACCATGCTGTGTGTGACATGGTGAGAGAACAGGGATAGTGAGAGAGAGAGTGAGAGAGAGAGTGAGAGAGGGAGAGAGAGAAAGAAAGAGAATGAATATGGATGAGATAGGAGGGGAGCTCTGGGGGAGGCAGCTCTACTCATTCTGCTAAGAGAGACACCAAATAGGAGGCCAAGGTAAATCTTTTCAGCTACACAAGTGGTTAAGAGCAGCGCAGCAAAATGACGAGTGAAAGCGTAGGACAAAAAAAAAGAAAAGCAAGCTATTATGGCTTGTGTGTGTGTGTGTTTTTTTTCTTTGTATCTCTCCTCTATCCCCCTCTCACCATCACCACTTTCAACCCAATTATCCACTCTCCCTGGCGCCACTGGCAGCATATGGAAATGTAAATTGCAGTGATTTTTTTTTTAAGCAGTTGGAAGGTAAGCAGCTCTCGAGGATGGAGAGAGTAGGAGGAAGAAAAAGAAAAGATACGGCAAACAACAGAAAGAGAGGGGCCACCTTAAGTCCCCCCGCTTGTCAGTATCGCTTCTCTATCTGATATACAAATCCACCCACAGCAGGCACATTTTGTAGGCTTTCAAATGATTTATGCGACTCACAACTGGCTTGCAGCGCTCAAATGGGTTATGTAAAAGTATGTAAAGAATATTTGGTGGAGAGATGTAAACATTTGCCACCCGTGCTCAGATGAGTCGCAGCTTTCATCTAAAATAACCTATAGTTTTCAGACAGATCTCCACAATGTTGTATCAAAGTAAGTGGTTCTCAAAATGGGGTACTGGCATAGCTGGCCACACAAGGAGCTTTCTGCAATGGAATTAGTAAAGCAATTTGTAAGTCTTAAAATTTTAGATCAACACTACTTAGTTACGCTCAATACAAGTTAAATAATATTAGTTAAAAAGTGATAGGCTATACTATATGATTCAGATGTAGTTTCGAATCAGGTCTGTTTTTGTTATGATCAAGTTTTATTTAGGTTTAGTTATTTTTTGTTTATTTTATGGCATTAGGGCAGTAGTTTTGTTTTGGTTTTTTTTTGTTTTTTTTAACAACTTTGTGATTATTTATTATTTTTTTAAAGATGAAACATGCCAGAATCCTTGAAAAATTACACCAATATGTTCTACAGTTCATTTTAAGATGGTCCTCGCAAAGCCAAGTATTTTTTAAGGTGGTGCAGATCGAGATGAAATAGAAATCATACAAGAAGTTCATACAAGAAACCAGAACAAATATTGAATGTCCCTTATATGACATATTTTTCTCACTAATGCATAGTATAGATACGCCTATAATATATAAATGTACATAAGCAAAAATACGCACACACACACTAGGTAAGGTGGATGCAGTGTTTTGCCTAAGGACACAACAACAGTATGCAGTAGAAATCCTAAATTAATGGTTCCACTGGTACCAACATAGGAGATATAAAACAAACTAGTTATTATTGTTTTTGAGATAAGTAAATTTTGAATATTTATTGGATTATTAAAAAAAGACTTTTAAATAGAGATTGACCGATATGGGTTTTTACATGGTCGATGCCGATAATGATTGTTTGGAATCCAGAAAAATCGATGGCTAATAAGCTCTGCCGATATTTAGAGCAGATATTTTCAGCAGAATTTTATTATTTTCCCCAATTTATCTAATTTGAATTTTGTATTTTCTTGTTGTACAACAAATTGTATAAGAGACGTGTGCATTTTGTGCATTGTCCTCTTCAATCAAAAGTGCTCAGATAAAATGCATAGGCTACTTATTTTTTAGACGGCTGCTTTGGCCAAACAAAATATCGGCTTCTGCTGAAGATTTAAGGCCAACTGTTGATTCACTAAAAAGGGCAAATATCGAGCAATCTCTACTTTCAAATAAGGGTTTACAGACAATGTGTGCCATTAACAGTGATGGGAAGAATACTTTGAAAATGTATTTAGTTACAGGATACTGAATACCTGCATTAAAATGTATTTTGTAACGTATTCTGATACATCGTCCAATTAGACTGCTGTATTCTGAATATTTTTACACAGAGCTGCATTTAGATTATAGTGTAAAGACGCAACATAAGATTAAAAACAGCTTTATATTTGTTTCACCATTTTTAAAGCATTTCCCTCACTCACTGGAGGTGGTAAAATCACACATTCACTCACCGCAAGAGCAATAGTTTCTATTTTTCTTGGATTCTGTGCAGTTTGAAGCCTAAATTACGTGATCAAATACCATAACGTATTCCTTTGTATTCCTTTTTAAAATTAACTGTATTTTGAATACCACCAAATGAAAAAGTAACTGTACCGGAATAAAGGTTCTCAAAATTAGTATTCAGAATATGTATTCTCAGTACAAGCATTCAGTTACTTTCTAACACTAGTCATTAATATATTTTTATACTACCCAACTTGCATACTAAACACTGTGGATTAGTTTGCACTCTATAAGCAGAACTGCACTGAATAAACTGGCTGTCAGGTATAAATCTAGGGCCTGTGAGGGGTCTGTATGCTGGAGGGCCTCTTGTGTGATACTAAACATGCAAACACTTGGTTCTTCCTATAAGCCCATGTATCCTCCAGGGCTTGATCCAAAATGGACGCTGCTGTTTTTGTTCATTATCATTAAGATCCCTCGCTCTCTGTATGCTCGTACAGTTCGCCCCCACAGTGCTGATGAAGCCAACTTTCTCAAGTCTGCAATTTGCTCAATTATTTTCAATTATCCCGCCATTGCTGCTTCTATCATTCCCTTTAGTTCAATTCGGAGCAGAAATCACTTGTTGATTGACAGCAAAGGCCAATTAGGAGGGAGGAAAACTCAAGCCTCAGAGGTAATTATGGCTGATTGGTGTCACGCAAGCATTTAACAGGGTCTGACATCCACAAAACGCTACAGCTTGGATAACTGTTCACTTTAATGTACAAGGTTTCTACTGTACATCCCAAATGGATCCTGGCTCTGAAATTGTACAATGAAGTGTGCTTTACATAACCAAGGAAAAAGTACATACTAGGCCAGGAGCTTTGAAAGGTGAGTGCATAGGAGACGGTCTGAATTTCCATCTAGCTGTAAGGGCGCTATGTCTGTGTGCCTTTACTACATAAACATCAAGGTACCACTATCTCAAGTTTTTTTTAGAAAATGAAAGAAAAAAAAAGTCAGCCCAGGAATCAATGATGCGCTGCTTTTGAGTACAACACAGATCCACAAATTCAGAGGTTCTGTATGCGCAGGTTTGCTGTTAAAATACTGCTATTTCAAGAAGTATATTATATAGGGCTGGAAGAGCTAAAATAATAATGTTTTTTTCTCATATTGATTGATCAAAATTTTTGAATGTTCCACAGTATGGCATGAAACATCAATTACAAGTGTTTTTATTGCTCACAAATCTTAGTAAACATGCATTCTTTCTTCAAAAATAAGATGACATATAGCTTGGCCTAGAGGTGTTACCTGCTTGTCATAGAAATTTAATACCATAATGTCATTTGTGAGACAGTCCAGCTAAAGCAATAACATCTCCATGGAGACAAGCAGGGAGAATGGACCCTCCACCTGAAAAGTTACATAGTGCACCTCTAAGTAAAAAAATTAAATTGCAGTCATTCACCAAACCTAAGCAATTAAGGTGTAATTAATGTCCTTATTATTTGAAGTTGAAATCTTGTTTGTCACACACTTTTGTTCATTACTCATGACAGGCTGAGACTTGACAAAATTGACATCCTTATTTGGTGAAAAAGTTATGTGTTTGACTAGTCTGGTAAGTTGGATTTGATGTTATTTCAACCACATTTTCACACTACAATGAAAAAAGTTTTAAAGCTTTTATTTGGAAAGAAAGTCATGTGCACATTTCATAGTTAGTCATCCAAGTTTATTGGCAGCAAAACACTACATTTGGACAGTTTCATGCTGTCGTTTTTATGAAGAAAATATTTGATAAGTAACTACCAATAGGTAAAAAGTGAAAGGTTAACGTCCCAGTGTGTAACTGTTTAGCCAAAAAATAAAAATGTGTGTTTTTATTTTGAATGCATTTACTGCACTAAAAAGTATAGAAAACCCTGCGCCCTTATTGCATCTCCACAAACCTGACTCTTCCTTGGCTTGGAGCAGACCTTCCACTTGCTTGTCTCCATGGAAATGTTGTTTCTTGGCTATAATATTCCACAGTTTATTAATTTCCATAGAACTATATGTTTTTAAACTTTATATTTACATGGGGTTATGCAGGTGAGGTTGCACCTTCAGAAAGTTTTGCAGTATTGCTTTACAAAAAGTTTAAAAAGTTTTGCAGTATTGCTTTACACTGCCAAATCACAATAAACATGTAAACTGATTTTTCTGAGGCAAACCAAGTAAGGGTTCAGTGCTTTTGTTTGTGACGAGAGGGCTGCATCCTCAAGCTGGTTGCTTAAGTCTCCCCTAATGGCATTATGGGTCTAATGAGTTTTAATTGGGGGGAGATCTTAACTTGCTGATCTAATTGCATCTGATTAAAGACAATATTAGTTTTACTCCTGGCAAATTGTTGGGGAGGGAAGTGCTTGAAAGATCAATGCTTCCCCTCGAATGCACTGCAAAATCACAACAAATTATTCTAATTTCAATTAAAAATAAGAGCGCATGAAAACTGCTTTTTCTCTAGCACATGTTTAACTCAAAGGTATTAGAATTCTTTTAGTTAATATAACTGTTTTGAAATAAATATTTAAAATCTTTGGCAGAACTAGACAAAATAAATAACTGGTTTAGTCTTAAAAGAATTGTTGGTTTTCACCTTGACTCAGGCTGATTTTGTAGTTCAGTGAGCTGATACTAGAACATGTATTCTGAGGGGGGTCTTGGATTGAAAAGACAATCGCTGACTTTGACTTGGTACATCGGGCCCAAAGGATCAAATACAGTGGAAATATTTTGAGTATCACATTTGTGCTTTATTATGTTTAAGCATTTATAAAACTGTTGACTGTTGCGAGGATACAGTTTTCTGCATTTCCTGGGGCGTGCATTTTCTCTATATTTTTAGAAATGATTCGGTGCAGTCTTCTCATGAGGGGTACATTCTTAAGCTGTGGAAAATCTGCCCTCAAACAGAATTTGCTGTGTAATTTGTGTGATCCTTGACTGGCAAATCAATATTTGGAAAAAGCAAACAGCGTCTCTCAAAGCTGAGAAACCAGAGAAGCTGAGTTCCCATCTCTGCAGCCATCTATCTTTGCAGACTTGAAATGTTCATTTGAGATCTGAGACTAAATTAGTATTTCCTGTAAAGCTAACAGGGCTAAAAATAAGGTTCAGCACTAGTCAATGACATGATGTGGTTGTGCTTGGAAATAATGTGTGTTAGGAAATACACCATTGTGTATGTATGTATGTATGTATATGTCTGTTCTTCTCATTTTAACTATAACTCACATTGAAAATTCTTAGAGTTCTAACATTCTTTCACTAATTAGGTTGGTGCCGTATGCTGACAAATGCACAATTATCGAGTTACATTTGTCTATATAGAAATATTTGCCTATAAAGAAATATTTTTCCTCATACTGTGTCTTTGATGAGTATAATCTCACAGACTATTTTATCTAATGACCACAAGACAAAGAATCATCATCAAATGGCCCTTAAAAAATAAGGAAAATTTAGCAATACTCCTGTGCCACCCAAGACAAGTCAAATTTTATTGTAGTCAAACAATTGGAGATTACATTGTATGTTCCACTACAGATTCTCTAATGGAACTGCACCTTTGCCATATACCTGTTGAACTTGAGCTAGTTGTTCTTAGCATTATTTTATTACAAATCTTCTCATCAGAACCGAGCACTGACTACTCACACTCCCTACTTACATTAAAAACTCTTCACTGTAATAAACTCTCTAATTATGTCTTCATCTTGAGAACAAACTCAGGAAGGTAAACACGATGAGATCCGGTTCCCTTTAAGACCCGGGTAACTGTCCTGCATTGGTGGTGATTTAAAGATACACACAGGAGACGGCACTACATTATGTAAGCATGAGTTTTCATTTCCTTACTCTTCTTAAGCACTTGCCTAATTGCCATCCTCACCTGAGCAATTGTATAATTTCCTTTATTTTTCTCCTCCTCTGCCCGCAATATGAGTCTATAATGAGCTGTGGGTGTCCCTCGAAGCTAAACCTGATGCCTTGAAATAGGTTTTACTAATTTACCAATTAGTCATAAGATACAATTAGTGAGCCAGTTGCCAGGTCCAAGAGATACCCCTCCTCCATTTTTGATTGTTGGGTCTCACCAGTGATCATCTCTCCATTACTTTCTTTGTGGAGTTTGAAAGCAAGGTCCCACCTGCACTTTGGATATTGCTGTATGCTCAGAGGGAAAAAGGAGGGAGTAGGAGTTAGTCAATGTGTCTAGTCTGCAGCTCAGGGCTTTGGGAGAGAGGGAGGAGAGGGGAGAGTCTGGAGAGAATAAGTTAGTGCAGAGAAAGTTTGTAGAGGTTCAAATCTAATTTATTGTGGGGGGATGCTGTGTTGTGTTGCAATGCTATTCGGTTTGTTCAGCCATTAAAACTCAACCTGGGGATATATGAGCATTTTAGGTGGAGCAATCAATGTGTCACTGCATTCTCCTGAGACGTCTAACTAGTATATTATCTACTTTGCAGCTACACGGCCTCACAGCATGAAGGTCCAGAGTTTGACTATCATGGTGGTATCCCCCTATGTCATCCATGTCTGAATGAGTTTCCTCCAAGTACTCCTCATCACCCCGTCATACAGTAAGCTAAGGTACTCATGAACAAAATCCAGGCTCAAGATCTGGAGACTAGTCACCCACTGCCCTGGCACTCTGGTGAAGAACGGGTTAAATATGAATTTGCAATTGCAGAAAAAGTTACCAATTCCCTTGTTAAGCTTCTATCTAAAATACAGGTTCTGGACACTGTGTTTGTTAGCCCTGTTGCCCATGTTTATGTTTCTGGAAATAATTTTGAACAAAATGTTACACATCAAGTTTGAGTAAAGAAGATTACAAAGGCTGTTTTCACTTCCAATATCCAAGCGTTGATTAGCAGTATATAAGTTCACAATTTTCTTTAAACAATTGGATGCATGGTCTTAAAATCACAGCTCTGTAGCAAAGAAAATATGTAAAACACAGTAAAGCTTCTATTTAGTTGTATTGTAAATTACTTTAAATATTATTATTGTTGTGACACCTATTTAGAAGGAAGTGGTAGTACATCATGGCCTTTGTGTTATACTTGAAGCTGTTGTGTAGTTGGCAGGAAAACATGTGAAAAACAAAACAAAAAACAACAATTAATATCACAAACACCACACCAGGAAATATAAAAATAGAGGACCACTGAACAAATATTTGAAATTATGCGTCCAAGCAATATTACAACTTGGGTTCAAGAAAATGATCATTTTGCCAGATTGACAATTCACTAGTAATTCACAATTACTAGTGAAAGTTGTCAAAATAACATTACACAACATTACTCATTACTGCAACAAAAGCAGCTCAGAAGTGAATCAGGAATAACATTTCCATGACACACGAGAAATATGATTAATTTTACAAATGAAGCTACATTGAACACTGCTAAATATGTGCGTTTATATGAAAAAATGATTTGGACAGCACTGGGAATGTTAAAGTAGCAGTGTAGAGCAAAGTAGTGTTATTTCCATATCACAGTGAACTCCCAGGGTATTGGCGTGTAATTAAACTAAATATTTTAGTCAATTAAGCTGCAAAGTGCTTTGAATTACAGAAAAATGTTCCATCCCATTGGTGCATATCAAATGTACATTACGCATTTCTTTACTTGTCATTTGTGCCAGTCTTTGACAATTCTCTCTCTGTCCCTTGCTCCTGTACCTTTCTTTCTGCCTCTCTCTCCCTCACTTCCTCTCCCCTCATGCTAATGGACCCCCCTCCTCCCCCCTCATGTCTATCTAATCAAAAATCAATTAAAAACACCTCGCCGCCGCGTCTCCTGAGCCGGGCTGGGATTGAGGCTGGAACAGAAAAGCTTCCCGCTCACTCTCTCTCTCCCCCCTTCCGCCAGTTCCTTGCTCACCCCTTCCTCCTCTGAGCTCTCCATCACGCTAAGCTCCGCCCTCCTGTCTACTGGAAGTTGGCAACATGATTTACGAGAACGGAGAACTTAATTTATATATTTTTTTCCTCTTGCATCCTCTCATTTATTTATTAGATTTTTCTCCCAGCCGCCTCTTCCTGTCTCTAGCGTTGGGAGGGAGAGCGAGCGGGCGGAGGACACGGAGCGAGGATAGGATTAGATGGAGTGAGTGGTCTCGGGGCAGACCAGTAGACGGGCAGCGCAGCAGACACCAGGCAGATCTGTCCCACACTTAATGGCATTAGTGGCGTCCCTGGGAGGGGGAGGGGTGGCCAGCAGGGAGACAGGCAAACATATTAAAAGTGCTTCCATACCAGACGCTTGTCTACTCCACTCAAGTCCAACTTCGACTCCCAACTCCCTTTCTCAGTCTCAGAGTATATTTGTGTCTATGTCAATTAAGTATGTGTCAATTGTCAATTGAATTTAGGCTGTTAGCTGAGAAATACTATTCTTTCAGATAATCTTATTTTGATACGCCCACTCTGCCTCTGTACACACAGACATCAGCAGTGGCACTTTTGGGCACCGACAACGCCCTTCAGTGCTGTCCTGCTGGAATGGCCATAACTTTCAATGGTAACTTGATGTACGACATAATTTGAAAAGATATTCAGTATACAGCCTATATGTCTTTTACCTTGTGGCTTTTCGAGTCCCCACATCAAATCATCTTCCTCTTTGTGTGATATGCTGCCATGTTGTTTTGGAATACATTATGGAATTGATTTTCAACTAGTTTGTTGGGGGAACACTTGGGTGCCTTCAGGTATTGTCATGTGTGTCTTAAAAAAAATCAAATTTCACTTAAATTAATCCACATTGAATAATTTACTATTTTGGAGTGTCCTGAGCAACTTCTGAACTGGTTGAGAAGCAAAACAATCACTGTTGCTAAATAAAAAGAACTTTACACAGGGGCAATGAAAATATTTGCACAATTTTTTCTCATTAAATAGTGTAATTTGGTAATATTTTAGTGGGTTGTGTGCTCATAAAAGGTTGAGAAACAATTAGTTTCACTTCAGGTTTTGATATCTACAGGCTCAACGTGATTATGTTGTATATCCAGGGTTGACACCATCCTGTTTGGGCCTATGTTACACTGCCAGTCAAAGCCAAATGGGAAAGTACAGTGATAAGGTATAGCACAGCTTGTGGACAGGTTGCATACACCTTTTACTCTTTGCCTCCTACAGTTCCTTTCTGTCAGGTGCAAATGGACTTAAGTTAAGGAGCCCACACGACCCTTGGTTAACGTGACATCTTTGTCGACTCTGTCTGTGTGGATGAGACTACAATCACTCTGGGCTCCGGGCTCATTTACACTTCCCCTCTCCCCGCTGGGCTGTCACTCGTCTGGGTGCTCCTGTGACTTTGGTGTGATCAGCGCTGGATTGCTGACTGTCAGCACACTCTCCAAAACTAGAGCCAGGGCCCATGGCTCCCTCACAGGCTCAAATTACCCCCTGTAACCTGTTTGGACATCACACTAATGCAGCCGGACCACTGCGCCTGCTGCTGCACAACCGTTCACACCGGGCCCAACATGAAACAGAAGGGAAGAAAGAGACACAATGCAACACAATGAGTCCTGCTAATAAGATTGATAGATAAATAGATAGACAGGGTTAACACAATAAATGAACATATATTGAGTAGGGCTGGGTCTGCTATGGATCAATCTCAATTTTAGATTCTATTTTGATTTTTTTTTTCTTCAAAGAAATTAAATAAACACGGCTTTCAGTATTGATTTCATGAATATAAGCACGACAGATTTTTAATCAGTGTAATTTAACACAAAAATAGCCTCAAAAATAAAAGTTATCTGCTCTGAACACATGCTTTTACTGACAGAGGACTGGCTATAGACCTCTCAGTTAAATAGCCCCCACCATATCACCAAGGATTAGAGATGAGTAAATCCCAATTTTGATTAAAATTTGATTATGTTGCCCTGCCCTAATATTGAGTTATAACTTTATTACAGGTGATTACAAATACATCAAATGTAAATCAGGAATTGTTACTCGAGTGTTACATTTCATACAAAATATATGAAAAACAGTTTCTGTAATGATAAAATATGATAAACATCTAATATAAGCAGATCATAACAACTTGTTATGTTGTTGTGAACAAATTTGGATCTCGCCTCATACAAAACTGAATTGAATTTCCACTGCCAATGTGTAATTCTTTTTCCTTGGGCTCTAAAAGATAAAATACTTTTTATTCATGCAGAGGACAAGACTAACAGGTGTACTAAATCTTGACTTAGTGGATTAAAGCCGCATAACCTTAAAACTAATAACACTCCACATGTATCAAATATGGTGTGTTTTCTAATGCAGTGGAGCCCTACTGAAGAAACTCACAGAGGAGGGTGTAGTGGTTTAAGATGCACATACGAAATGTGTGGTGTAGAGTGGTCAGGAAGAGGAAGTGGCCAGCCAATGGGAGGGGACACTGACAGACAGGTGCTGCGTCTTTTGATAGATGGACCAGAGATTTGGTAAATATACATGGACTCCACCCTCTGGCTCTTTCAGCTGCCTCAGCACAGCACCACAGAGACAAAATCTGCCTTAAAGAAAGAAGGTTAAGTTTGGACAAACAATGGAAATATTAGCTATATTCCCCTGATCTGTTATGTAAGTTTGATTTAGCAGTGTTCCTGTGGGCAGTGAGTGAGTCCATGTCAAAACTGAATATATAAGAAATGTATCCCACACTTTTCCTTAAAGTAAAATAGAAAAGTAAATAAAGTGAATAGATTCTAAATGTATGTGACTTTTACTACAAATACTATTACTAACACCAACTATTATTAGTTACGTACTACTACTACTACTACTACTACTTTTAGTGGAGCTCACATCCAAAACTTGCCATGAGTTTGTATCTAAATAAAATAAATTACTTCTCTTGTATTCTGCCTTAAAAATAAATAAATAAATAAATAAATAAATACATAATGTATTAACTTGATGTCAAATAAAAGTATCTAAGAACCGCTATATCGGTTTAGTTGCTAAATGCAACTAAGAAAACATGCATGCATGCATCAACTACTCAAATGATCAGTATTAAATCTGCTTTTAAGT
Organism: Taenioides sp. WSHXM2023; assembly: GCA_029959045.1. Classification (NCBI taxonomy): domain Eukaryota; kingdom Metazoa; phylum Chordata; class Actinopteri; order Gobiiformes; family Gobiidae; genus Taenioides; species Taenioides sp. WSHXM2023. The sequence goes on along the minus strand of CM057101.1, from coordinate 14,490,937 downwards.
GATTTTGACTTTCAAATCTTAGATTAATAATAGTTTATTCCTGTTTTAAGTGCACAAAAAGACAAAGAAAAGCAAAAAAACAACTGGTATCTTTAATGTTTGCCTTCTCCAGCGTGGTAGAAGAAGCAGAGATCACAGTGATGGTTATCTCGGTGTCAGTGAGGCCACAGTGATTTGTGCAGGTGAGCCTGGGAGCAGGTCGTGGAGATTTGTATTGATCCTATGGAGTCCTACTGTATTTACCCAAGCCCTAGTCGGATGGTGTGATTCTGTGCCCGAAGGAGCAGCCTACAGGAGCAGGCCTCTCCAAAGGTCAGAATCTAACAGAGAGACAAGCTGCATATCTATTAAGTCTTAACAACACCGCAGACACTCACAGCAAGATTTGTCATGCACTATTTCTAAGAAGAACACAGTGTACCAGGATATGTGCTATTCACTGCAAAACAAACAGTGTTTTGCTTTTAATTATTAATTTAGAAATAGTCACTTTATTATTGTGTTTTCTTAAGAAAATTACTTAAGAAAATGTATCATTCACATGCCTTATAGTTAAACAATGGATTGAAAAAAAACATACTGTCACAGAGTAATCAATTAGCACAATAATATTAGCTGCACCTCAAGGCCAAGTCTTTATCCAAGTCTTAGCACAGGGTTATTCAGAAAAGGTTAGGTAAATCAAGGTTTGTTGTATTGGCCCTTCCATACAGGATATTTCAGTGTTTTATACAACTTAACAAATAACACTTTTAATACCTTTAAATGGATATTATTATTACAATATTCTTTGACTATGCTGACCGGAGGAAGAGCATAATTTAGCTTTATATGATAATTTAAACTACTCATTAAATCAAGACCATTATGATTATAGATGGAAATGTTCCTCTTTGCCACAACATGTAAAGGTCACCACACATTAATACTGAAGCTTATGTTTTCCATTCCAGTTCAACACAAGGTAAAACTATTGCTTTCAGTCCTTTATCCAGTTATCCAGTTATATGTGGTATGTGTCTATGAATTGTGCCAATGTTTTGTTTTTTTTTAATTGAAAATACATTGAACATACTCCTTCCTTGTATACATCCTTGAGAGGTACACTGTATATTGTGACAAAGACTGATTGATGAACCCATCCTGTATAGGTTTCGGTGAGGTGACCACGCAAAGGTCAGTTCCTCTCCAATCAATAGTTTTGATTGTAGAACTGTACTTTATTCATTCTGTAACAATTTCTTTATACACTGGTGCGTTGAATCTTTCTGTCTAAATAGCAGAAAGCGTAGTTTTGTTTTGTTTTTTTTGCTGTTGCTTCTCGATGGGAGTGAATGTCTATTAAATGCAATCTTGTTTTTCATTGCGGTGCTCAAACCACAACTTCAGAGCATTGGCCACCGATGAAGACATCATCCATCATCTCTCACTGACGCCGAGCCAGAACACTCCCAGATAAATATGGAGGTTTTTTTTTTTTCAAGTGCTACCTGTCTTTGAACAACTACACACACACAAGCAACCATGGCTTCATAATTCCCCTCTATTCCTGCAAATCAAAAGTGTAAAAAAAAACCTCACTGGTGCCTATTCATCAACCATCACTCTCCTGGCTGGCGTCTCCGCAGCTTTTATCTCGCATCATTATTTCACATCTTGATGGCTGACACTGTGCGTCTGCATTTAGGCCGTCCTTAGAACCGATAGAAAACTCCAAAGTCAGAAATATGAGTTCTTGGTTTAATGAAATAGTGTGTTCAAGATTGATCTGAAAAAAATGCACTAGATGAGTAATCGTAGCATCAGCAGTGTAGGAAAAAACGCTCTGTTAATCGGATTTGGGTGGGACTAAAAGGTTTTTGTGCACGGGGGGAACTCTGCAGACCATGGGCCCTGGGGCTGTGGCTGTCCACTGGGAATGGACCACCAACAGAATTGCAGCGCAGTGTTGATCCAGTTTATCACGTACCATACCACCACCAAAAAGATATGGCTAGCAGTTATGTGCCTTTAGAAAACTAAAAAAATAACCAGAATAAACATTTAAAAAGTGGTGCACTGTGTACATTTTGAGGTGGAGGATCAGTCATCTGTTTGTCTCCATGGATGTCTTCACAGTATGACATAAATAGTTGCATGTTGGTTCTCATATTGTTATGAACTTTTGTAGTCCTGACCTGGTTTAGACCAGGTTTGCGAAAACAAATTGTTATTTACTTATGCAGTTTTAGTTTGGTCTGTATTTTGTATTGGTCTAAAATAGGTTGTATTTGGAAAGCCAATATTTTAGGAGGGGATACTTGATGTGCAGGATTTTACAATCATTCCTAAACGTGTATCAAGATACAGGTCAGAATTGAGGAGAGGCAACCCCACTCATAGTCAGAATTCCTGTTTTTCTAGGTATTTTTGAGCTATAAAACCACATGTAATTGAATAAATGTAAGGTGGAGCTGTTTAATGTCATACTGTGTAACATTCCAGGGAGAGCAATGACATGTCCATAGAAACAAGCAGGAGATGGACCCCCAACCAAATAGTTACACAGTGTACTTTTACGCAACACTGGTGTCTTTATTAAAATGTTGTGAGCAAGATTTCAGTATAACATCAGGCTTGAATAATGTGATTGAACGAGTGAGAAGACAGTGGCCACACCTCTTCTGTCGATATGATGATTTGCCCAAAACATTACCTCTTCTTTCTCTCTTCATTGTCTCCCTATGACAAGCTTTATGGCCATTGAATGAAGGCCTCTCAGCAGCATCACTAGTGCAGTTTGACAGACAATAGACAATGAAATAATGATGCCTTGAGTGACACTGATGTTTTAACTTAATATTCCCCAACATTTAAGGGAAAAAAAAAACAAAAAAAAAAAACCTTGCCTTTTCACTTGTGTTTTAAAAAATACATGTAAAAAGCCCACTACTCTCAAAATACAATAGACAACAAAAGGCGTACAGTAGCTCTCATCCTTGTTTCTCACCAGGGGGCACTAATTAAAACCACAGTACACAGTCACTGGAGTCAAGGGAGACGTGTCTTGCTCAAGGACACAATAGCAGAAAGAGCGAGGCAAGGATTCAGCTCTTCAGTTCCTTTCAGTATCAATGGCACTTGAATTTTTAGTCTCTGCAGGTGCCCAATGTAAATCTGCAAAAATGTTACTTAGAGAAATGAACACATTAAACTGACCCAAATTTGCCATGTTTTTATATTAATTGGTGGGTTTGAACTAGAGCTGAATGGTTTGGAAAAAAAATATCAAACTGCAATTGTTCATTGCAAATGTCATTAGATTTGTGATTCATATTTTGAAAATAAGAATCAGAATATATGTTTTATGTTTTATTGCTATTGTCATAAAGTAGAAACTTGGTTTTCTGTTCAAAGTTCACACTTTCACAGTTCACATTCACATAAACGCATCCTGAAGAATAGACAAAAACACTGAAAAAGTGAACTGACTAATTATTTTAGAATATGTTACAGGTCAGGTTACAGATTAGCAGTTTTAATGAAGAATAAGGCATGATATTTTGTTTATTTTAGTACCATAATTTTTTGGAGGAGATTATGATACTTGGAAAAAAATGCAGCCTTTATAATTTCTAAGAGATTAATCTAGCCAGATCATGAACTTTAGGATGTGCAAATAATCACATTTTAATCATTTTGAGAACCAGTTGTTTCAAATCGTCAATGATCAGCTTGAGTCTGCAGCCAGTCTTCAGTAAAAGCAGTAAATGTGGTTTGGGGTCAGAATAAATTGGAAGAATAAATGTAAGTATTTTGTGTTAAGTGGCTCTGATTTAAAGCCTTTCTTGTTTAAGTTCATGAAATTACCTGAACCAATACCTGTGAGAACAAAACACTAACTCTACTGTCGCATGAAAGAAAATAGTAACATGTTTTAACCAATAGCCTCATTAAGAAATATTACAACTTCACCTGAAAATTAAAATGCTGTTACAACCTTGACTCTTATATCTTAGCTCTCTGCCCTATAGTTACTTAACTGTTTACCTTAATCTTCTTAGCCATTATTCTTTAAAGGTGCACTATATAACTTTTTGGTTAGAGGTCTGTCACCAGCTTGTTTCTATGGATATGTCTCACTCTGCCTGGAATGTTCCACAGTATGACATTAAACAGCTCTACCTGACATTTATTCAATCACATGTGGTTTTATAGCTCAAAAATAGAGGAAAAACAGGCATTCTGACTGTGAGTGGGGTCGCCTCTCGACAGATATGACCTGTAACTTGGTCTGGTTTGGCCTTCATGAAGATGGAAAGATTTAATACCATACTGTGAAACATTCCAAACAAAGGAATAACATCTCCATGGAGAAAAGCATGTGACGGGCCCTCCATCAGATCAGAAAAGTTACACCATGCACCTTTAAGTGTTTATGAAGAGATTCCACAACAAGACGCACACGGCTCCGCAAAAGTACACAAAATCCTGTTGTAGTTTTCGCCATAATGCAGTACAGTTCTAATATCAGGTTGTGAATATTTGAATGAGTAATCAGGGCCTAGAGATACAGCTGGACGCCCACACCTCTCATGTTTAAAATGCACACAGCACCCTTCAATCCTCAGAATCACTTTTGTTTAGCTTTCTCTCTCTCCACCTACACATCAGTCCACACACACGAAGGAATCATCTATCATTGGTTCATAGTGGCCCGCAGCCATTCACTTTTGCTGCAGACATTGATCAAACTGACTTCTAACATGAACAAGTCCGAATCTCACTCCTACAAGCCCCTCCACTACTGAGCTTTATTGCACCTGTTGTATTTCCTACAGACACGATCTCCACATACAAGATGCTACAAGGTCTGTGACATTTTTACAAAACTGGTCCCGCTTTGCCAAGAAAAAAATACCAGAAGTCTGAAATATTACAAAACAAATCCATTGATAAAAGCTTTGAAATTCTCCACCGTGTGCCAGATGAAACTGTTCCTTTTGGTACTATGTGTTCTGCAATAATAAATCACAGACTAACATTACTTAACTGCACACTCTATATTCTTTATGGCTTTTGTTGAATTAATAATTTCACAATCGTACACCAAAACTCAATCATTATCAGCTCCATTCGTTGCGTCCTTGTTCCCTTGACCCTCTCAATATATAGATCTTAAACACGTCATTCTTTTATAATGATATAATGTCATTTCATTGTTATAGCAGTGCGGTATTTCATTTCAAAGGCAGTGAGTGTCATAGTCAGGAGGGTATCTAGAGCAATTTTCTCTGTTTCCAACTTGTTATTGTTATTAAATGTATGTATTATGTAATGTTTTGGATGACACTCAACACTTATTAGTACTTAGTCTTGATGTATGAGTTTATATTTGTATGTTTTTAAAAGGTGAGTTTAGAAATGTAACCGAAGATGAAAAAATAAATCAAAATGCAAAGTGGTGTAATATTATAGGAATGAGATGAGCCCCAGTGGCAACTTCAAACTGTAAACTGTAATGCAATCTAACTCTCTCTTCTTCTCCATACTGCTGACTGCTTTTGACCATTTTTAATTTCATTTATCATCTATTTATTTTTTGTCCGTGTTAATATATTCTGTGTTACTTTTATTATTGTTTATTTATTGTTAAGTACAATGAATTGTATATTAAATAAAAAAAATAATAAAAAAAAAATAAAAAAAAATAACTAATACGACAATGGTCAATTAAAAATGGTTCATTTGTAAAAAAAAACAACAAAAAAACAAAACAAAACACATGTACATTTATTAGCTCACCATAGATACAGTATGTATTCTTTATTGTATTATTTTAAATACAACTCTTTTTGACAAATATAGATTGATTGAACTATTTACCATTTAATTTGTTATATTTTAAGGGAAGATGTTGCAAACACACACTATTCAAATTATCGTGTTTATCAGAAGATAAGATGTTTATGTGTCCCTGTTAATCTTTAGTCTTCACTAACCTTGCAAGCAGCTCGTCTTGATGTACCCACTCACCTGAATGATGAGGGCACTACAAAACACTCCGAAGCATTATTTTGCAGGCTGAATATAATGTAGCGCTACTTTAAACCATGTTGAAAAGTGGGTCCATAAAGTTTAAGAACTCCTTTAAGAGCAAATTGTGTTTTTTCTCCTCACCGTGTTATAAAAGCATATTTGGCTTGTGCGAAAGTCAAGGAAATGTAGCATCTTTTTTTGCTCAGCAGCTCCTGTTATTAGCCTTTGTTCAAGCGGTTTTGCATATTGAGTCTCCCTTCCAGCCCACGTTCATGTTAATGCACTCCCACACAAACAGATCGGTGTGAACAGGGCAAACATATTCTCCATGTGCTCCTCTCTCTCTCTGACACACTACTGTCTTTTGCTCTATTAGTTACCTTAGCAAACAGATATGGAATAAGAAGAGGCACTGATCAGCTTCTGCAATATACTGAAAAATAATTCACAGTATAACTTTTAAACTAAATGTTTTGACAATTTGTATTAACTGTAGAAAAATCCTGGCTTCAAAAAAGAAATGTATACAGATTGTTAGTAATTAATGAGAACAAAATATAGCAGTTTTTCAACCTTTTGTGAGGTATATGCACATAGGCCTGTCACGATAACAAACTTTGAAGCACGATTTATTGCTACAGATAAATATTGCTATAAACAATAATACTGAAACTACTTTATGCCACTGACACAAAATAGGATAAAAATGGCAAAACCCTCCTCACCATTGCAAATATCTAGACATTATCAGGACAGCTCTATATGGACACTTTTCATGGACTAGAAATGTGCTCTTTCAAAATGCCCAATCAGCTGTTCTTTGAGTTAATCCTTGATAGCAAGTTTGTATTACCATTTTAAACCAAGGCTAGCCCTATAGTTAAAGGTGCATAGTGTAACTTTTCTGGTGGAGGGTTCATCAAATGCTTTTTTCACTGGAGATGTTATTGCTTTGTCTGAAATATTTCACAGTATGGGATAAAAACATTCTATCTTCATGGAGACTAAACCAGGCCAAGTTACAGGTCAGCTCTGTGGAGAGGCAACCCAGCTCACAGTCAGAATGCCTGTTTTTCTAGGTACTTTTGAGCTACACAACCACCTGTAATTGAAAACTGTTTAATGTCATACTGAACTGAACAGAACAGACAGAGCAATGACATATCCACAGAAAGAAGCAGATGATGGACCCTCCACCAGAAAAGTTACTCAATACACCTTTAGATCTGGTTTAGATCCGGAAAGACTTGAAAAGTAAAGTATTTGCTTATGTGGTACTTGGTGTGAAAGGTTTTAGAATCACTGCTATAATGTTTTCCGACACACCATTTGAAAATCAAGGGTATAGAGAAACCTAACATTTATAGATCAGTCTTTTACCGCTAAGTGCCATTGCCTGTAGCACAATGGCTAAATGTTCACAATCCAGTATTTTGTGACCCTATCCTTTTGTCTCACACACACACACACCCACACGCACACGCACACTTTGTAGAGCATTAAACCCTGTGAAAGTAATGTGTTTAGGTGTGCGCACTGACCCGCCTAATGGACAACGCTTTTTAAGAGGGACTGTCTGTGCCTCTATGTGGCAGCTCTGTGACAGACCCATAGTTAAGGCCTGTGGTTGCTTTAACAATAGGAATGTAACTGTGGCATTGCAATGTGACAAAACGAGGAGTGATCTATATTAGGCCTCTCACAATAACAACATTTGGAGTGCGGTAAATATAGACAATAAATAATAATATTGAAACTTGTTTATTCCACTGACATAATAACCCAATATCACATTTATACCACAAAAAAGAATATAAATCTAAAATATTCAGCTGCAAAAAATAAATAGCAGAATGAAACACTTTAGTACTTAGTTTGCTTCACAGAAGTTAACAACTGTCTACAGCTCAGATCATATGGCCTAAAATTCCCCTATTACTGCAAAGAAAATGTGCACACAGTAAATACTGAACCTAAAAAAGTATTGTTCCTTCTATCATATATTGAGCGATAAGTCCATATACTGTCGTGACTGGCCTAGTCTATATGTCAAAAAATATATCACAATTTTTTAGACTTAGTGCCTTTAACAGGATTTCAGTTCAGTACATATCTTTATAAAAACTAAAACCATCTGCTGTTGACCAACAGGAGGAGTGGTGGGTAGAAGAGTCTTGATAGAGCTGCATAAAATAGAAAATCACAATTTGACAATTCCTACAAAATAGAATAGCTATATCGTCATCATCATCATCAAAGCTATGCTAAGACTTGAAAAAGTTTAGTGCAAAATTAAGAAAATATTTTTTAACAAAGAAGTGTCAACATCAAGTGCCAACAAATGTAGGAAAAACAATTTAGTTATAGTGAAGTTATACTAATTAAACTGTATCAGATTAAGGGCACAGAGAGAGTAGGGTGGGAAGGGAATAGAAATATTTAATGACATTGTAATTTTTATCACATAGAGTGCATTGTTTTATGCTATCTATGTATTCTATGTTTTGTATGTCTCAGGGACTGCAGATGGAAATACAAAGCATCTCTTCAATGTTTCTGTGATTAATGCTCCTTACATGGTCCCTGTAAAATAAAATAAACTAAACAGGGATCTCCCAATCAAAAGTCTCACATTAACACCAATACAATACACAGAAGTAATATCGCTTAGTTTTGATCTCCATGGTACCACAAATTAAACAATATTTTGTCGTTTTATCTGTAACTGCACATATGGTGAGTCAAAGTTGAGTTGTTTATTTTTTAATGTGAAGTGAAGCCGTTTTGTGTGACATTCAGTGGGGCACAGTGTTTTTGCTCAGTGCTCACAGTGCTGTCGCCTCAATGCCGCGGGGACATCCTGCACAACTGTGGCTTTGTTACAGCTCTGGGTGTGTACGTACGTGTGTGTGTGTGTGTGTGTGTGTGTGTGTGTGTGCGTCTTTGTGTGTGGTGGCATTTCCCCTCGCCACACTCCTTTCTCACATCAAAACCCTGTGAATGACCCAAAGTGAGCTGCAGAGACAACATTTAAAGTACACCATCCCAGGACCTGCGCACTTCTCCTCTATACTCCTCCTCTTCTGCCCCCTATACTCTCCCTCTTAACTGCTCCTTTGCTCTCCCTCTGCTACTCCTCTACTCTTCTCTTCCCTGTCTACTCCTCCTTCTCTACTTCTCCTCTCTTCCCTGTCTACTCCTCCTCTGCTCCCCCCTTTTCCTCCTCCTCATCTCCTCAGCCCTCTCTCCTCTACCTGTCCTCCCTTTTTCCTCCTCTTCTCCTCAACTCCTCCTTTCCTCCCCCTCTGCTCCTCCTCTACTCCTTCTCTCTTCCCCATCTATTCCTCATCTCTTCCTCCTATGTCCCCCCTCTGCTTTCCCTCTTCTCCACCTCTCCTCCCCTTCTTTTCCTCCTCTTCTCCTTTCCTCACTCTCTGCTCTCTCCTCTACCTCCCCTCCCCCAATTCTTCTTCTCCTTAGCTCTTCCTCTGCTCATCTTCTACCCCCCTGCTCATCCTCTATTCCCCTTCTCCACCTCTCTTCCAATTCTCCTCTAATCTCCCCCTCTCCTCCTCTGCTCCCCTTCTTTTCCCTCAGTTGTTTCTATTGTTTGCTGGCTGCTGTTAGCATGTGGCTGGTCTCCAGAGGCTGTACACACTGAGCTCTGTGCTAGCTCCCTGCAGGCCGTCTCAGTGACAGCAGATCAGAATACATCAGTATGTGTGAGAGGAACAGCGGGATCTCAAGCACGGATCCACTTACAGCTGATCCAGCACACACAGGAGGCTGCCAGACACTAGCCAAAACTTCAGGCTAGTTTGCTGTGTTAGGAGTCATCATAACTGAATGCATGTCTTTAGGATGTATGCATGTTTTTTTATCTGATTTGAAGGGCCCCCTAGTGGTGTAGTAGTTAACTGGTATGGAGAGACATGGGTAAGGATGGGTGTGTGATTACTGCAGATTCCTCATGTTTAATTTATTTTCTATGCTACCTATGGCTTTTTATGCTATTATTCTGATATTTAGTTTCCAGATTACCTTATTATATTATTTGCGCCATCTATGGTACAACAAATATATTTATTGACAAGTACAGTTGCTTTCAAAATACTCTGTAGGTGGCTCAAGAAATTCAACTAAATATGACAAAAAGGAGGGGTGGCTTTGCCAAAAGTTCTCAGTACTTCTAGAAAATCATCCAGTAAGATTCAGCAGTCCAGTCCTCCAAAAACTTCAGTTAACTCGCTTCATGCATTGCCCTCTCTTGAATCCTTATAATCTTAATTAAATAAGTTGACTAATAAAACAAATTGGTCTACTAAACCACTGACCAATTAATTGACTAAAGGAACGCAACCCTAAGGTTGCGTTAAGGTTTAAAGTAAGCTGTAAGCTGTGATTTACAGCACTTACTTTTGTTTCAATATTATCTAGAATATAAAAAACAACTGATCAAGCTATTCTGTCCATCTTCTTCCCGTTCATTTCTATGAGCCACAAATGAAACTCAAAAGTCCACATGGAGGAATCACTGTAGACAATTGTCTGAAAGAGCCGCTCTATTCAAATTGAATTAGGATCAATGCGGTCCACACAAATGCAGCATCATTAGATCAGGAGCAGTCACTGCACTGAGGGACAGTTACAACGATAACCTGCAAATCTCCTCTCTGCTTTTCAGACCATGTTATCAGGACTCCCAAATGAGATCAACATGAATGAAATTTGGTTTTCTTTTATCTTTATTTCAAGTGTCCATCCTGGTATTGGGGCACTGATTGCTTTTACATGGGGAGGAGGAGAGTGCAAGAAAAAAAAAGGAGTTTACCACATGCCCATCACAGAGGAGTGCAGGCCTGATGTAGCAGCACTTTGGTGGAGTTGAGGAGACAAGGTGTCTGCTGCTCCAGCGTGGCTCCATTTGGGCCATGAGCTGCCAAGGAAAATGTTCCAGTCATGTTAATACCTCTCTCATACGCTCAACATAAACAATTAGATTTAATAGAAGTTTCTGTAAACGCCAAGTAATTACCAAAAACAAATTCAGTCTCATAGAAAGTAGAAACACAATGTTTTCTTAAAGCTATTACGGACTGTATAGATTTCTTGTGTTGTAAAAATATAATGCAAAGTGCAGAGGTGGATAATAATCATTAAGGTAAACAGGTACTATAAAATGTACAATTTTATTTCCATCAGTCAAAGCAAAACACCATTAAAGCCACAAGGCAACAAAAATATTTTTATGCCCTGAGGACAGAGGAATGGGAAAAGTTGTAACACAAAGATTTATTATAATAATAATATCCGTGAGAAAATTTTAGATGCAAAAAATGTCATTTCGCATTCACTTCACAAAAGTTTGGACTCACTCTTTCACTCAATGTTTTTGTCTGCATGTTTACTACTTTCTACATTCTACATTCAGAGACACACTGTCTCATATATGAAGCAAGATATATGGAATTATGTAGTAAAGAAAAGTAACATAACAGCTGAAAATATGCAAAAGGCGGCTAATTTGAGGATTTGGTATATATATACACACACACACATTTATTATATACATTTATTAGTGAGTTATTTAACTTTTTGTAGAATTTAGTAAACATATAGTAAAAAAAAACATTGAATGAATGAGAGGGTGAGTCCAAACTTAACTTTTGACTGGTAGTAGTGTATGTTGCTAATAATCACAAAAATTTCATATTGTGGTATTACCTAGCGGAAACAATTCAAATTATGATTTTTATTCAATTGCAAATATTACTACTTTAACTTCTATTACTGCTGCTACTACTACCATTTCCATTCCTCGACGTTGCCTCTTTTTAGTAAACTTTCCTTATCAAACAAACCCAAGTTGCACACAGAGACACAGCTGGTGCGACTGGTTTGAAATAAAGCATGATGGGAGATGGCTCCAAAGATGAAAGGCCGGTAGGAGAGCGGACGATGGCCACTTATTACTGTCAACCAAAGAGCAGGTCAGCTCACAGAATCAAAATGCAACGTGATTGAAATGCCCATCACAGTAGCAAAAGGCATGGACACCAGTTAGGGGCAAAATATTACTAGAGGTGAGTGAGAAAGGAGGTAGAGAGAGAGTTTGGAGAAAAGTAAAATGTAAAAAAAAAAAAAAAAAAAAAAGAGTGGGCGGGTGATTTTAAGCTTTTCTTTTTTTAAGTTATACAGTTTGTAGGCAACAGAGAGGCGATATGAAGTGAAAAATAAAGATTTGAGAAGGTAAAGATATAAAGCTGGGGGAGGGAGAGAGATAGAGTTGGAGTTATCGATCGGGACGCCTGATGCCAAATGGGGGGTGTAATGATAGGTAATGATATGAGCCTGCCGAAGGGAACGCACAAATGGTGACCACATATAACCCCACATTCATGCAGCTATTTCATTGTACTTTCAGAGAGGCTAGAAAACAAGCTAGTATCCAGTCATCACTCCCACTAGCTAGTATCAATGATTAAAATGTGCAAATTGTGAAGACAACAATGATTAATTCTTCTGCAAACAAAACAATATCTTGTCTTGCAGGAGTTTTGCTACAAACCTGATAAAGCTAAACACTTAGTTTAGAGTAAACTTCAACAAAAATGTCTTGAGAATTATCTGAATCTTGTTGTTTTATGAGTCAATAATACTTGCAAAGTTGTTAACAGATATTTTGTAATATTTGTCATATATTACAAACCTTTAAAGTCAAAATGGACACTGGGAGAGGAAAGACACCAACTTAAATATGTATATATATAGAGAGAGAAAGAGAGAGAGACTGACCTTCCAGCACTGAGCCAGATTGCTATTGGTATGCCTACTTTATACTAAAATATAAATGCAATAAATTACATTTAGTGAAAACCCCAAGCAAAATCCATTAATCAGTTTCAAAATTTGAATCTAAAAGGTCAATAATATCTTCTACTATGAAACCAGAGTTACACATTTGATTTGTCATTGCATTTGTTGGTTGTTCACTCTGGGCTCTTGCCTGTTGGTCTTTTTGCATCAGCTGTGTTCACATCTTTAGGAGTCACGCTGTCACCAGTCGAGCGCAGCCTGTCTTGATAAACACCGCAGCCCTTCCACCAGCAGAAACGGACACAGATACACACACAATGACATGTTTATTTGCGCCGCGTTGGCAAACCTGACTCTTAAACAGTTTCCACAGCAACATGAAGTGGCTAAGAATAATTTATGCTGTTATGGCTGGTGATCATTAGCATTAGCCCGGTCTGTTTCACACTGTTGTCACATGTGATCACACACACTCAGATGAAATCCAGAGATAGAGGCCACTTTGTGGAGAGATTAGACACATGGAGACACAAAGGTGCAACTATAGGGACACACTCACTAAATGGTGATGAAAATGCATGTCCATGGATACTGCTCACTGGATGGACTGGTCCGGTCATTGCTATGGAAACCAAATCCATTTCCATTCAGAGAATTCAGGTAATTTTCCAGTTAGACCTAAATTGCCTATTCTAACAGTGAGTGTGATGTTCTAATGGTCTGTCTTTTGACTTATTAGATCCATTTATAATAATGTTACAATGCATTAGAGATGATTCTGATCCTCAGTATTATCAGCTCATTGTTAGATAAGATTAGCAATTTTGTTTTCAGTTAGTAGCCCGTACTTTCAATAAATTGCACAATAAAGCAACCATTTTTAAAGTGTATAATGCTACCACTACTACTACAGCTGGTACGCAGATTTTATAAGGTTTGAACTAGTGACGTCCCACGTCTTTGATGTTTAAATATAAAAAATACTTTTAATTTTGTCTGAAATTATAAGCATCATTCAAAAAAGTGTTTTGACAAAGATAGAGTTTGACTTTTATACATATTATTTCATACAAGTCGTTTAATATAACTTGTGAATCGACACCCATCAGGATGTTATTTATTATAGTACAACTGCTCTTTGCAACTTCACAAGCTGTCTCCCCTCAAAAACACTTCTGTGGACAAACTGGCAAGTACAGATGAGGAAAATAAATGAGAGGGAAAGGCTGGCTAATGAGAAATGCTATTTTTACTGCTTTGATGTGCCCCATCCACATAAGCACACAGCTTAGACAAAAACAAATTAGAGATGTCGACTGCATCCCAAAGACATTAAAAACATATTAGCACAACAACCATCGGAGACCGGGCCACACAGATATGCAAACGTTACGACGTGTATGTGTCGAGGGCCAACTTTAAATTCAACAGAAGTTTGAAAAAAAAATGAGATGTGTATCAAAGCATTTGTCCACGCTGAGCATATGACTGTGAGCACTTGTTCCTTATGGCTAACAGTAGACACAATATCCACATAATGATGCTATAGTTTCTGCTTGGATAGATAACTCAGAGGCAAACCATCATGATTCATTTCCCTCCGAGTGCGCCACAGAATACAGATGAACTCATAAAAACAAAAGGGACTTTGGAGAACTTTTCAAACAGATGTCACGCATACATTTTCAAACTACAGTCATTAATATTGGAAATGTGAATATATTTCTTTTAACGTACCAAATGTTAGGCTAAGTACAGTAGTAAAGTGTTGGGTTAAAAGGATAAACCACCTTTAAAAACCCTTTCTATGAACATATTCTACTCAAAATATGTAGATGTTGTGAAAGAAAGTACTAAGTGTTATAACTTATAACTACGACTTTTGATACTGCCATAACTGCAATAATTATTTATGCTTACAGGTACTTATATTTCTACTGCACTTAGTTAAGTTTACTAGTATTATTAGTACCACACCTGTAATGCATTACTAGATCTGCGTACAATCCACCAACAAATTCATACACAAGATTAAAGGTCCACTGCGCAACTTTTCCACTACCTACTTGGCTCCATCGAGATGTTACTGCTTTGCCTGGAATGTTCCATGGTATGACATTAAACATATACATCTAGCATTTATTTATTACGCTTCTATTGCTCAAAAACTCAATAATGTCTTCTCTGAATAGGGACGACTCTCCACGGACCTGAACTGTAATGTAGAGTAGTGATGTTACCTGCTTGGTTTTAATCTATACTGTGAAACATTCTTGACAAATATCCATGGAGACAAGCAGGCGGCGGACCATCCAATAGAAATGTTACGCAGTGCGCCTTTAATATACTTGTGACAATACCAAAAAAGTATACTACAAATGCTATTAAATGTATTTGAGTAAAATACATCTTATTTTCCTTCAGTGATCGCATTAATGAGAAGGTCTACACACAGTTCAACCTGCAAGAAAATTATTTTTACGCCAAACAAATAAAACAGCAACAACAGCTGGTGCAAAAATCTTCCACTTACAATATCGCTTGTTTCATTTGCATTTTTAAGAATTCAAGAGCACCTCTGGCACCTGACGATTGCTGCTGTAGGCGTGTCATACTCCTAGCTTCAACAAACTTTGCTTGTTAGAAAGCATTGAGTAAATGAGCAGCCCACTTTCTCCACGCATTTGCATTAGACAGTGAAAGGTAGTACTTTATATTGTGCTTGTATGTACCAAAGACAAAACCCAGAAATTTAAAGATTTCTTCCCCCTTTTAAGGTACACTTTCTCAGGCCCAGTTGAAAAAGTCATTATATTTCTTTTAGTTAGAGCCTACAGCAGATGTTTGGTCGTATGCCTTCAGGAATGTACATATTTTCTTTTCTAAATTAAATTGAAATATTGAATCCCCGTGTGACAGTCTTCTGTACAATTAGGCTCATACTACTGTGAGGCAGATTGGATTCATTCTTTCTAACAACACACAAGTCTGCTGCACCACATGTAAGGAGGGACTAGAGGGTATTTTGGAAACGGTATTTTAAAGTAACTGTAAGTGTGAGAGAGTATGAATTCATCTACATTTTAGTTGTAATAAACATTATTTGACAATCCTTTAATTGTATAATGAAGAAAATATATATATATATTTTAATTTCAACATATTAAACCCATATGGCAATGGCTCTACAGTACGCTGTTAAATGTTATGTTAAAAAGTGCATTATGTAACTTTTCTGATAAAGGCTATGTCACCTGCTTGTCTCTATGAAAATTTTATTGCATTTACATGGAATGTTCCACAGTACAGCATCAAACATACATCAACTGGGAGAAAAGAGGGCTGTGCAGCTGGGCAAAGTTACAGGTGAGATCAGTGGAGAGGCGAGCAATAAAAACACCTGGATAAATGATGATATATTATTTTAATGCCTTACATCTCCATAGAGACAAACAAGTGGCAGATCTACGAATAGAAAAGTTACATGATGGACCTTTAAAGTATTTCTAAACTGAAATCAAGAAGTAGTTCTGTTGTAAATTATATAATGTAATGACCACAGAGATCTTACAATGACAAAGATGTTATGCAATACTCGCCAGCCACAGAAGTATCCAAAATCCATACTTCTATTAGAATGATTTGTACTGTATATCATATCTGCTATCGTTAACTCACTTTTCACTTTTCCCTGGGTCTAAACTAAAACTTGAAGCACAGACTCACACATTTCATAGCACTGACCAGCCCGGTGCATCTTATTTAGGCTCACTCCATAATCAAATGAAGTCTGTGAAATAAAATGAAAATATTCTTAACACAATTTATTCGTTTTCCTCCTTTTCTGAACGTATGGTGCGGCAAACAACAGACAGAAGTCAGAGCCAAGCTGAAAGAAGCAATAAGTCTGGGGTAAATACTGTATGGAGACTCTATAATGAGAGAGCTCACTGTGAATCTCAGGGAAGCAAAGGAGACAGGGGAGATTAGGCCAGATTGGTTAAAATGGCTGCAATAACTGACCACTGACTCCAGCCCAAAGTCAATATATATCTAAGTGATTTTTGTGGTGCCGCAAAGGAGGAAATGCCCAAGTTTAGTGCACACAATAACCAAGCTTTAAAAACAAACAAACTCAGAATTGGTTTAATTCCAGTAGCCAACTGTGAATGTGCGAATAGGATGTGACATTATACGCACTCGGTGGTACAGTTGTATGGGCGCCCGCAGCTTCATTGGGTGGGTGGGGGCAGAGAGGTTGCAGGCTGCAATATTAAACCATCAATCACCGTCCAAATTAGGCGTTTTACATCACACCGGCACTCACACCTCTCCCTCCTCCCCCTCTCTTCTCCCACAGGTGCGTCCCAAGCCAAGGGAAAGAAGATTACATCACAAAAGCAATGATAGTGCTGCAACAGCCTCTAGAACATTATATTACTATATAGGAGGCAGCAGTATGGAGGCGTTATACCAATAAATCATAGAGAACCAGGATTAAATTAACATAATTACAATGAGTAGTTGTAATAGGTGCTAATGGGAAAATGTACTCATCTGGTAGCACTCACAAGCCCAACACGCAAATACATAATAATATCAGGGATAACCAGATTCAATTGTCTGGTGAGCTGTCCCTTTAAACTTTCTGTTTGAACGCAGGAGTGTCCATTATGTCCTTCCGAATGTCTGTGTAAAGTAAAGGAAGAGTGTCGCCTTGTAGTTCAGGTCATACAGGATGTGAATTCTGTTATAACTGCAATACCTGAGGAAGCATGTATTTAAAGACTGATTAACCGGCCTATGGTGTCTTAGACGACCAAAATTTGTAGTCGACCAGTCATATTAATTAGATTATAAGGATTCATAAAGGACAACAGCAGAAATGAGAAGTTAGGGAGAGAGTAAGCTAGCTGAAAATATGGATTTTTTTGGTATTTATATGTAAAATATGGCAGATTAAACATAACATCACAAATGGATATATAGATACACGGTTTCCTAGTATTTTGTTCTGTCCCATACATGTGTAGTCTTATGAGTGCAGCTTGTGTCAGATAAATGCAAACAGAGAAATGTAGTAGTTTTGAGAGCTTTTGCTATGCCCCCTTTTTAGTCGACTAACCAATCGGCAGGGCATCCTTTTTTAGTCAAACATGAATTTCTTGAGTCTAGTACAGCCCTAAAAGCTAAAAATCTAACTAGCTCCTTGCTCTCACAAACCCTTTGGCACATTGTTAGTAATCACATGCACAAAACTTCACATGCATGACTTATTTACAAGAATAAAATTGGGAACATTTCTTGAAATTGCAAAAATCAACTCCCAAAACAAATTCACGTTCTTTTTTGGTCTATTATTGGCATGGTACAAGTAGTGAGAACTAAGTCCATATCATTATACATTATTTTGCATCATAACTCTACCTAGAAACTACCTCAATGGATGCTGCTATGCACACTGGAGTTCAGAAATGTACAGTTTAATCTTATAAACCATTACTGTTGTGGTATTGTTGTTTATGTAGTATTGGCTGTCTTTGTAGCAGCTTCAATGTGTCCTACTGGCGCTAATGGAACCATGGCTCGCCACTCCTCATGTTTGATTCATTACACGACAATCAGCCCTGCATCCACTGTTAAAAGAAATCAGTTCATTTCAATTACACATGCACTTGAAGAGAAAAAAAATCAGCGTTGTGTCCACTGTGTCTTTCATGTTTTGATTATAAAAACATCAGGGGTATCAATGAGCCGGGAAGCCATTAACAAGCATGAGCGAGAGGGAGACGGAAAGAAACTATAGGAGGAGCGGGACAGGAAGAAACAGAGAGGCTGCAGTTAAATGAAGCATGGAGTTGTGTTTATCCCAATTAGCTACTGCAGGGGTCCGGGGTGAGACGCCAGAGACTGTCCACCCCCATTACCAATGTTTACTGACAAGCTTGCTGATTATAAGCTAGAGAGACACGGGCAAAGCACCCATCTCTTTGCAAGTAGAAAAATACAACTCACAAGAATGCACAATAGGGCTGCACAATAAACACAATATAATAGGAGTATGTGGGCCCATGTGTCTGAGGATACTCTGCAGGTACAATATATGACCACTGCGGGGAATTGAAGCAGATAACATTCATTCCAGCATCTATCTGAAGTAAGTGAACATTTTAGACATGAAATGGGCAAAGCAACAAAAAAATCGAGTCGACAAAGTTGAGTCAACTTGTTAACAAATGTCATACTTGCTTTAACAGAAAGGTAAATACTATTCCTTTGATACCAATTTGAATACAACAATAATATTTATTTATTATAAAGTAGAATGTAAAATCACGTACAAAATATTAGTTGTAGTAGAACTATTTAGCAAAGGTCCACATTGATCTTAAGTGATATATATGTATGATATGTATTATGTCAATTGAGTATCTGTTTAGTACCAAATATCTGCGCTTTTTTCTTTCAACACCAGTTTGTTATTTACCAAATATGTTATACCAGATGTATAAATCACATGTGTACCCTCTTGATAATTTAGCTAAAATAATGCAGGAACATTGGGTACTTTCAGTGCTTGTCACGAATTTAGATTACTGAGTTTGGAGGGGCACCTGGCGTAAAAAATCATTACATAAATCTTTGCTTGCTGGGGCAAATAATAATTACTTCTGACGTGTTTAAATGCCTCCCCTACTGCGTGACCTACCACCCTTTTCTCCACAGTTGTAAAGTAAATTTCATACATCCCATTGTGATTCCCCTCAGCGGCAATGCAGGTTGTGTCTGTCTCTGTGTGTTGTGTGGCAGTGATAATGGAAGTAATTACGGTAGCTCCATGTCTGTTCCCAGGATCAGCAGCAGAGGAGCGGGCCAGCTGTGGCTCCGTGACGCCTGCTGCCTGGATGCATCCTCAGCTTCTGAAAAATCACTGCTCCAAACAGGCTGGAACGCAGGGGACTAACATGGAGTCAGTCAACATTGTTTCACATGGAAGAATAACAAGAAAGGGAGAATTTCGTGCTTTGGTCTGATGCAGCTCTTAAGTTACACACTGAAAGGTGCAGTAGGAAGAGGACCTATGTAAGCATTAAACAATTTAAAGTTGTGCATTATGCAGATCTATTTCATCCCTCTTGACCACCAGGGGGAGGAGCTGAAAGCAATGAATGTTCCCTGCACATGTGTGAAGCGGACATTCACTGCTCATAGAACCACGAAGTGTGATAAAACTGCTTAAAGTACATCTCTAAGTTGTTTAATGTGCTTAAACGACCACAAACTGAAATGGCTCACCTGTGAATATGGAAAGATTATTCACTTTCTGTAAATGTCTAGAATGGAGGGAATATCTTTATGTAGAACACATAATATTTTAGATTCTCTGCAGTTGAGCATTTGTTTACCCATTGCTATGGTGATGATTACAGTGTAGTAACTCGGCTTTTGCCAGACTAATTGTGTTCTATGCAAAATTAACACACAGCAGTTAGCACTGAAATTCTCCCTGTCTGTGGGTATATTATGTTTTATTCAGGCTTTTTAAACTACTTTGGGCATGATGACCTTGTCTTTGCTCAGCATTCTAAAATAATGTGTGTCTTGGAAATATCCCACAGTAGAGGGGTCGGGACTTCATCTGCTGGTGCACTGAAAAGTGAAGTAGTTGTATTGAAGCCATAAAAGAAATGACAAAACATAACAATGACACCAAAATGGTTAAGCGATTTGAACACTGACATAAACAGAACAAATCTAGTGAAGGTGTATAAGGTTAAGGTAGACTATTTTCATTTGACCCATCCTTCAGTGCATCTGGCTGAGCAATGGGCGCCACAAAGCAGCATCCAGACACCCGTCTCTTAAGCTTGTCTTGGCCAGGAACACTTTAGCTGGAGGGTTTTGTCTATTGCGAATGTTTTGGGTTGCTGAGGGAAAACTCCAAATACATGGATGAGATTCCTGGATTACAACAAGCTGACATAAGTGTTTTGAACTCTGGAGAGTGCGGTGGACTGAATATATGCTGAAACATGCATATAAAACAATACACAACTCCAGATATGTTTCTGAAAAAGATGCAACTATCACATGGTTATAGTGGTAGCACATCATTATAGACCCTTTAAGTACAAGATGAAAAATTTAAAGTTTAAGGTGTCATACATGTCATTTTGTTTTATGATACATCTTCACAGAACTACATTTAAAGGTACATTTTGTAACTTTTCTGGTAGAGGTTCCATGGTGGAGATTGTCCAGAGTGTTGCCCAGAATGTTCCACAGTATGGCATTAAACCTATCTATCTTCTTAGACAAGTAGGTGGCAGAACTGTGGAAGGCAACCCTGCTCACAATCTTTAAAATATGCTTTTCAAAGTAAAACACCTGCAATTAACTAAATGCAAGAGAGAAAAGTTTGATGCCATGCTGCTGAACATTCCAGGCAAAGAAATAACATGACTATGAACACAAGCAGGGCTGGACACTCCCCCATTAAGTTACATAGTACATATCTGAATATAATGAATTCTCAAAGCAACAACAAGCAGTAAATTTATCAGTAAGGACACCTGATAAAAAAAATAAAAAAATAAGAAGTTATGTAATTCCCACAGGAAAGAAGTGCTCAATACCATGAATAAAAATAGACACATTAACTCATCTAAAAACTCACAAGAACTTAAATATTTGAGATAAAGGATTTTCCTTTTGGGTTCCGCTTTTATTTTCTATCAGTAAACATGCTGCTTGCTCTGAGTGGGACTTGAAGTGAGCTGGCCGTGGGCGAACATACAGTTGTTCTTCTGACCCTCCAATACAGAGCGCTATGCCCTGGGTTGTGCAGTGGATACAGGGGAATAGAAGAGTGCACATAAAGAGCAGAGGGAAACATATTAGCTCTGTAGACGGGGTGGGGTGGGGTGGGGGGACACATTGAAAATGCAGAGCGCTATATCTCAAAAAGGCCAGAGGAGGTGAGAATGGGTGTTTGGCAGAAAGAAAAGAGCCTGAGGAGGAAGAGGAAATGAAGATAACGAATACAAATGACTTGTTGATCAAATGAGTACATTGAAAATAGAAATATGATTTACTTTCTGGAACATTTTATGAGAAAAAAACTGTATAATCCAGGTTCACATAACAAACTTTATTGTACTTCAGTGGCATATGTCCAACATTTTTTATGAAAAGGTAATTGGCAGTCAATATTTGAAGCATAACTGTCTTGTTGGCTGGCTCAAACCTATAAACAGCTACGCTAACTTTTCTGATGGTGGGTGCACCACTTGATTGCCTCCAAGAAGATGTTATTTCTTCACCTGGAATGATCCACAATAATAAACTTAATCTACCTTTCAATGAAAAGTGTATGAATTGCTAAAATAATTGCTAAAATAAAAAAAATTAAAAAAATCTTGAAAGCCACATTCTTAGTGAGTGGGGGGCCTCTCCACAAATCCGACCTGTGACTTGGCCTGGTGGCATCACCTGCTTGTCGCCATGGAGATGGAGAAGTTTAGTGAGGCTACTGCAGAACATTTCAAGCAAAGTAATAACTTCTCTACGATGACAAGCAGGTGACAGAAAGACCCACTAGAGAGGTCACATAGTGCATGCACCAGTACCAACTTTGCACCAGACTAAAGTCTGATCCAAATAGTAGTCCCAATATACCAAAACAAAATCTGATTTAGGAAATAATAAAGACTAAACTATGTGTACTCAGAACCATCTCTAAACCTTAAAATCATACATACGGAGTAATGTGTGTGGATGGAGTACAGGTACCCTCATCCACTCCCTCTAAATCTTCTCTCCTCTTGTTCTGGAAACTACATTAATCGCATAGACCCATAAGCTATGGCTATTACTGGTGTCACTTACACAGCAGGGAGCTCATACCCTCAGACGCAGGTATATTTTGGCAGTGATGAGCCCCGCTGTGAGCATGAAGAAGTAGAGTTATGGATGAGGTGCCAGTGGTCTTGGCCCATCAGCTCATGTTTGAAGCAATAACAGAAAGAAAAAAGTGACTCATATTACGGAGTGTGATTAAAAGCCACCCTTCAGGTAGGCTGTGTAATTAGGAGTAATTATATTCAAAAAGCCAAAGATTGCTCCTGGAGAGTTTGATAGTGGACGCAATCAAAAGTTAGTACACTTAACTTTGCTGTTGTTTTATTCAGCCTGAGTGTGAGGATTTCATAAATCAAGTTATTCCCTGCTTAAAAAAGTGACAATCAAATCAGGACATCACAGCTGCACAGGAACACAAAGGGTTAAACTTTAAAAATAAAATTATAGGGTGTCATAATTCTGACAAGAGCTTCCCCGACTTGACAATTATGATCGGACAATAGCCTTAAAAACACGTCTCTCCATCCAAGTACCCACTTAATCATTAAGGCATTGCCCGAGGAGGGCAGTATAAAACTGTAATTTACATGGTTACATTTACTTGGGTACACTAAATTGTACTCATATTAGTTTCAAGACATAATTTGAGTAATACACTGAAAAAACAACAATCTTTCTGTTTTCACATCCTTCAGGTTGTGAATCTGTTTTGGACTTTTTTGTCAATACAGAATTTGCTTGTGTGCTTTTTTACTTAATTTTTAACATTAATTTGAAGCTACAAAACTCAACTAAAGGCCTTCCAAATAGTAAATCGTATCAGTATTTTCTTTCTATCAGAGCATTTTTAAAAGACTACTACAATTCATATGGACATTATTATTTCAACTTGAGTAGTAGGTCTATATTATGTTGATTTAGTCCAAACATTTTAAACAAGGTTATCTATTATATACCGAATACACTTTAATCTGATAAACCTCAAACTACAGTGGCCCGATCAGGACACTCCCAGTCGATCTATCATGTTGTTATCGGAGGCTGGGGTACACTTCTGGGGGCGTGGACAGCCCTGGGCACGTGTGGATGCATTAGGCCGATAGCGGCGCTGGTTGTCATGGCTGCGGGCTGATTAATGAGAGCTGCTGCCAGTGTTTAATGTGTTTAATATGGGGCTGACACAGTGACAGGGCCCAGTGCTGCTCTGACGGATGGAGTCACCTGAGGCCTGCCTTTTCCACCATCACTACACTCAATGCAGTACAGTATTGCACTAATATTACCGTTATGGCTGGGAATGGCAATAACTCAACAATATACATTATGCATACATATATCCCAATATAGGACCCAATACAGTACTTGAGACATTTAAAGAAAAAGTCCAATATTAAAGTCTATTAACTTTAATAAGCAAATAGATTTTTTAAATTGTTACTGTGTTAAGTTATACAGTTCATTTATAAATTGTAACCATCCCATCTCAGCAGGTTTGACTTAGACTTAAACTTAGACAAACTTTATTGATCTGCAAGGGAAATTACTTGTTAAGTCTCATAATGCTCTGGTTAGCATGTTAATGTATATGTTTTGATTTATTTACATTGTGATTTTAATGTCTAATCTAGATTAGATTTTACATTCCGTTTCCTTTGCCCATCGAGTATTTTTTACTCCTGTACTTCTACTGGATATGAAAGTTTCATCCACCTCTCCCTCCAAAGACATTTTTAAGTGCATTCGACATGAGACACGCAATGAAACTTGCAGCGTTTTTTCGAAATCACTCCCAAATGTGCAACTATAGTATGGTACGTGTGCAGTATATGGTATGCTATGCGCCTGACCTTCCTGTCTTATCCTTCGGGTCTCAGTAGAATAAATATTAAACATCTAATACTTTTTACAGCCAACCTTCACTTTCACACAACCTCTTAAACAACTAATAGAAAAGTTCATGAATGTATTTTTGTAGAAAATGTTACAGCTCCAATACAAATAAAAATGAAATAAAATTGAATGCCATGTTTAAGATAAGATAAGATAATCCTTTATTTGTCCCACAATGGGGAAATTGCAGTGTCACAACGCAAGTTACAGAAACAGAAGGAAAATAAGAGCATGCATCAAATCAAGATAAATAATAATAAGTATTTACAATCAACTAAAAAAACACAACACTGTAAGCTAAGCTAAAAGGCACAGGAACGTTGCACAATAAGCGTTTTGATTCAGAGATGATTGTGTACAGTACAGTGATGGACAGTGATGGGTAATAAATAAGTAGCAGGTAAAGCGACTTTAAATAATATTGCACATTGTTATTATTACTATGGAGATGACACATGGTTGCTATGGGGATGACACCTGACTAGCATTGATCATTGTACAGTATATGAGAAAATGAGAGAAAAATGAGGAAAAAGTCAGTGGTGTTTCTTAATTTTACACTATAGGAAAAGGCTCAATAGCAATTTGAATTGTGATATAAACATTTAAATTAAAAACGTCAACAGAATGTAATTTTCAACATAAAATATGGTATTTACCATGTGTCTATGATTCTGATATAGATCCAGACCAGCTTAGAACTACTGAAAAATTCTGTCTAAATAGTAATTTTTTCACTATAAATACCTTCTCATGAGTATTTTTGATACTAGTTTTCACATCAATTAGTATCTGGGTATCTATCTTTTAGCAGCTCTACAGCACTCCTTTATGACTTCTACTGTACTGTAGAGCTGTAGCTCTTTTTGGTAGCTGTAATGAGACAGCTAATATCCTTCTTTCTTTTTGCCCAATCAGACCCTCCTGGTTCATCCCTCGCTCTACCTCATGATTTCTCTATTACTGCGACACCACCTCATGCGTTTTCGCTGGTTCTCATACACTCCCACCCAATCATTTTCACTTCTTTTCCTCCTTTTTCCACTGTAGTGCATCTACCTCCTGCCCACTCCTTCATTCCTTCCATCTCTTATCTATCACCTCCTCTGCAATGTTCTCATTTAATCATCCCCTCAAGAAATATATTCAACTCCAAATAACTGCCTTGCTATTATGATATGTGTGTGGTGCTGTTGTTACAGATGAGGCCTGTGCTCTGGGGCAGGCTAAGGGCACTTCAGGAAACACACTAAGAGCAAATATGGAACCTTTTAGAGGACAGTGACAGCCAATTGATAAGCAATGTTGAGGTGTGGTGTTCACATGCACATATGCTAATGTGTGTCTACATGTTTCCACAAAAGGCTGCACGACAATGGAAAAACAACTAATGCAAAGAAAGTGACACAATCCAAATTATTGCTCAAGTGAAATAATAAAATGTTTCCAATATATTAGGTTATTTTGGCACCAACCCTTAACCCTTATAGCTTTTTGAATTCAGTCCATATTGGACCAGACTGGAATGGACAACACTATATCACAATGTCTTGAGGGTTCATGTCTCCGGGTGCTGGGTCCTGTACTGATGGTAAATAAACTCCCCTGAATCAGAACTCCAGCATCATGCCTCTTCTTGCCTCTTTAATTCTTGAAGTACCACAATATTGTGCCTAATGTCACTAGATAAATTACACTAAAAATATGTTTTTTGTGCATAACTTCACAAATAATAAACTGTGATTATTAATTCAAATATGCTGAAAGATTCATCCTTTCAAGAATTCAATTCAGATAACTAGTTTTAAAAAATTGTGCAAGCCACAGCTTAGACACATGCAGAAGCCAAAATGCCCCTCTGGCCACTGTGTGGCATTATGGGTTTGCCTCTGTGGGTTTCTTTACCTGTGAATGAAGATCTGTAATTAGCAAGGCCAGGTGCTCGTGAATCATGCCAAATAAAGGAATATTTGAGAGCTCTTACTTGAGTTTCGGGCTCATTTCAATGAAAACCCACATCAGAAATTCCTTTTAAATTTGAATCCCAGGGCCTGTGTAGTACAGAGCCACACTGACCCTACACATTTAACTGTGGCTTAGATTAAATGAAGATATATTTAAAGGTCCACTATGTGCATTTCTGATGAAATGTCCACCACCTGGCCAACAGCTCAGATCTATTGCGATGTTTTTATTTTAGTAATAACTGCTCATTTAAGAAATGCAAGATAGATACGTCTCCTAATGCAACACTGCGGATGTTCCAGACAATGAAATAACATTTCCATGAAGACAAGCAGGTGGTGGACTCTCCACCACAAAAAATACAGTTACAGCAAGCTTAAAGACCAATCTATTGCAGTATATTGGTGGTAAGTCCAATATTTCCAGATGCACTATACAAATTAGTGTTGGGATAACAAACTTAAGCTTGTGATTTTTTTTCACACCTTATTACCGTCTCACATCTCAAAGTTATACAAGCCTACCTGGCAATATCTCTACATGGCAGATGGTGTGGAGATTTTGTTCTTTACCTGACATGCAACATTTTGTATTAATTGTTGGAAAAAAGTAGCATCAGAAGGAGTAAAGTGCTAAGTGATTCTCAAGTCACACATTTCTTGACGTACACTGGTCCAGGCGGAATAGAGCAGTACAATTTTTCATCCATTTGTTTGATATTCATCTTAGGCTGTTCCTTAAGGAACACACACACACACTGATACTGTTTAAACATTGAAAACACAAGTGTCCTGATTAATAAATGCATCTTTCAAGCATTGCCTGCAGGTTTCCTGCCACAAGCTCCAGTCCCCTGGAAACACAGACCCATAAAACAAATAGTCCATTTGGTTCCAAAGCACATCTTTGTTTAATGTTCAGCAGTATTCATGTTAACCATATGTAGGACTGCGTATATTTTAATCTTCATTATCCCCATTGCATGATAACTCAGTGAACACTGAACACAATTTCAAGCCCCCCCTCTAATGAAAATGATGCAATTAATATTTTACAACATTTTTGATGGACTTTCTGTATTAAGTGAAATAATTCCCAGTACTATATAAAGCAGGTACAGTGTTCAGATGCAGGGCTGAGGAGGTGAGATTGGATGAGATGCTGCAGCAGTGGTGGATGGTGTGTAACATGGGGACTCAGTCCCTTTAGAGCAGTAATGAAATCAGCTCACAGAGAGTGCGTGCTGTGCCCTGGAGCAGTTAGGTTAGGCCCAGTTAAAGTGTACATTATAGGCCCAATCCTAATGATCCCCGGCCAGGTCTGCTCCTCTGTGGGCTTGGCTGTTTTTAATATATATGGATTGGCTTTTTTAAGTATCTTCATTTCATGTTACACTTCCTTTGCAGCGCCAGTGTGAGGAAAAACACTGGGAAAAAACAGGGGTGGGTGGTTGCCTGCTACACCCACTGCTTTCTCTGCTCTAACCACCCCAATCCATCTGTGCATTTATTCACACAGTGTTGCCTGCAGAAGGCTCTCAAATACACACCACAAACTAAAATAGACACGCACGCATTTCTTGTAATTAGGAACAATTGTGTGTGCATGGGCAGAACATATGAGGAAGAAGACAACATCTATTCAAAACAAGCTAATGGTCACATGATGGACAGATGCAATAGGGGCATAATAAGCATAGAGCTGTAATACGGAGGATAGGCTTCACAATACACAGCAATTCTATTGTTACTGTAGAATCAGCAAATGTAACACACTGTCTGTATTGCAAGGAGTTGTATTGTAATAATGTATGGCTCTCCAACAGTTTGCATTTTCATTCCTAAATTAAGATCAGATGTAAGCCTGGTTTACATTATTTTGAATTGGCTCACCTAATGTTTGGCTCAGTACTGGTTTAAATCTCAATATAGTAGTAGTGTAGTGTTGTTTGTGTCTACCCCGCTTTCATATTTGTGTAGTCCCATTTATTCCTCTTGATTTAGGGTCAAGGTTTTCAAGTTTACTCAATGAAGTACAATTTATGATAATAATATGAGCATATGAACCACATTGGTTGGTATTTGAGGTCTTGTGTAGGATTACTTTATCCTGGTTTAATACTATTTTTAGAGCCTAGCCCAGTAGGCAACCTCAGGTATCAAGTATCAACATTATTGTCTTGTAAGGTAGAGGAAAGGTCTTAGGTCACACATTTCATTCTATCAGCACCCATTTACACTAAAGCTTTATACTGGGTTTCAATTGTAGCACCTGTTTCTTCTAGGAGTTCGCACACATACACACGAACACACGAACACACAAACACACGTGTGTGCACATGAACACATACACATGCATGCGCGCACACGAACACACACACACACACACACACACACACTTTGGTGAAATTCTCCTGTCACTCACTGAGCATGACAGAGGCAGACCTACAGGAGGAGTGGGATTGTAAAAAATAGATACTAATACATACTTAACCAGAATTTAAACTAGACAGCAGAATGTTTTAATACTGAAAGAAATCACATATTGGACAAAATTCTACCTTTTAGAATGGTTTTGAGATATTTATATATATATATATATATATATATATATATATATATATATATATATATATATATATAAGACATGGTAATAGAGCTACATTAAACAGTTTATGTTACGCAATTTTATGATCCATGTTATCCATGTTTCTTTCGCACATGTAAGAACAGAACAATATTCTTACAGAAAGTGCTGCACTGTGTTTTAAAACTCCTTCACTACAAACATTTTATAATTTCAGCCCTGAAAGTGCCAATGTCTACTAAACAAAAGGTAAAAGGTAGCTGTTAACTTGAAAACTACCACTACTGTACATGACATCACAATGTGGAACAGAGCATTTTGAGCTTTGGAGATATAGACAGACTAATAAACCAGTATTACTTAAACATGTGTGAATGAAACAAAACTCCAGGTATGTTTTTAATGAGGTAACAGCATTACTTAAAGCTCACATGAGTCAAGTTTGTGCAGGACCTTTAAACAAACAATAGGACTGAATCTAAATACAACGTTATTTTTAAAAATATATATAGCATGTCCTGCAACACAGCAATCATATAAAAATGTGATTCGTATTGTTATATTATCCAGCCCTATGTGGCAATCATGGTTTAGTTATGGTTTAGTGCTGGTTTAGGTTTGCAGCCCTATACCAAATATATTCTACACCATTTTTTTTTTTTAAGCTTTAAGGTCCCTATGTATCAAGCAATAATCACTGTCAGGCACCAAGGTGTTTCTCTCAAAGCGGGATGGAGGTAGAGCTATGGTAATTATGCTCTTGTAATGGAGATGCTGCCTTGTGCGAGCCTAATGAGCTTACTCAAGTCTACCATTGAGAATTGATTCGTGGGAAGAAGAAAAAAAAAAAAAAGGAAAAAAATGGTGTGCCGAGCAGGAGAGTAGGCCAGTGGAGGTGAGCTTATATCCATTGTTGTGCACTTAATTGACAGAAAACTCAAGTCCCCATGAGCAATTAATAATAATGAAAGGCAGCGTGAGCTTTACACATGGAGAATCCTGATCTCATAGTCTTTCCATTGCATTGTCACCTGTCGAGGAAAAAGGCATCTGATTATTTTTGTTGTATATTTAATGTGAGGGTGGTAGCGTGCGTGGGGGGCCTTACGTCTATAAGGTGCCTAAAGTAAAAATATATATTAAACTGCAAAGAGGAGCAGAAGAGATGGAGCATTCTTTTACAGTCCAAGTATAGGGCTATTCTGAACTTCAACAGAAGATGAATAGAAAACTCTTAACCCTGAAAGCATTGATTAATCTGACCTTTCTGGTCCAAAGGAACTGACTATATTCCGTGTATATAGTGTATAGCATTTTCAGTCCTAACAACAATGCAAGTAAAAATCGGATATTAGTTTAAGGGGAGTTTTAGGGGGAGAGCATGGATTGGATATTGGATAATGGTTAGGCCTGTCACAATAACAAATTTTGAAGTGTGATATATTGCTGAAGGAAATATAAATGATAAATGATAATATTGAGACCAAACCATAAAGCAGAATTATCCCAAAAAGTATTCAAAATGTACAATATTGTTAACAATATTGATAACAGAATGCAAAACTTAAAGTAGTGTAGTAGTGTCTTTAATGAGTCATAATTAAACACTCAAATCTCATCTCTCATAAACAAAGAACAATGAAAAGAAAAAGAAAAACAGCATTTATCCCCACAATAAATACTGACCCCCAAAAATGATTGTTCCATCTATCATGTATTGGATGATAACTCAATATAGTATTTATCATGACAGGCCTAATGGTGGTTCATCTTTAAACCTGCAACAACTTATGAAACAGACAGCAATTATTTAGGCAATGTAATGTCTAGAAAATACTCTTTCTAGACATGGGGTCTTGTTAGTTTAGACCTCTGCAGCCATGTTCTGAAATGCAATAGGATACTTGTACCAGATAAGCAGTTCAAATTTCAGTCTCCTATCAAATGTTATCGTCCAGCAAATGTTATGGAAATACCCAATTATAAGATCAAACATTATTGTTTCGCACAGGTTTATACTAAGACTACTGCGGCACATGTAATCCACATTTGAATCGCTTTACAATGATTTGAGCACAATATTTTGGTGTATAAATGTCACTCTACCAATGGCGTGCAGTCAGGGCAATCAAAGCAAGGGTCAAAAGTATAATTAAATAGTTTCAAATTATATCCAAATGATCCTGTTTTCCCTTCACTTCTGTCCATTTGAAACGTGGTTGTAGTGGCGGTGTCCTTTACTACAGTCTTCTGGTCACTAAGCAAACTGCAACAACCGCGGTACTGAACATCTCATTAACTTGTGCTGTTCTGCCTTTCTACGGAGGCCTGGAGACACATGTTGAGAGCACGGCTTATACTTCCATGCTTTCTACATGCACTCTTACAATCGAAGAGGCCAGCCAGTTGTTTTAGAGGTTTGCACATGCATACTGAGGACCACAGCAGGCTTAAACTGTGCTGAATAAACCCATATCATCATTCACGGGAACCTGAGATGTGCAGCGATTACACGTGAGTGCACATGTGCGGCAGGAGACGACAACAGCAGAGTTAACTTTCACCACAAGTGTCTAAAAATAACCCACTTTTAGTGACAAGTCATTGTTTGTAGTTGTGCTTTTGGAAGGATAACAAGGATTAGATGTTAATATCGTGGGCTGCTGTACCGATATATCGCCAAGAGTATTTTTTGGCATATTTTACAAAATTATTTAGTTACAGCGCTACAGTTTTGTTACTCGTTTAGAGGAAGGAAACTCGTTTATACAACACATTTGACATTTTCACTGTTTTGATGATTAAAATTGGTGTGTTTCATATTCATCTTGCACAAGAAGTGGTTTAACAAAGACTTTTAGTATCACAGCCATTTAGCCTTTATTTTCATTGAACCGTATCAAATCAATTTGAAATATATTGAATTGAAAGCTCACTGTATTGAGATGTGTATCGTATCATGGCCTATGTATCGACGTACGTATCGTATCGGCAACTTGTCAACGATACCCAACCTTGCTCAGTATATATGCATTTAATATGTCAGTAAAATAATCATTTGCAATGCGGTATGCATAAAAAGTGGTGTTATTAAATTGTTATCGGCTAAATATTAATGTCCATCCCAAGTCTGCTTTCGTACCTGTGACCAGGACGGGTAGAGCGGCCGGGTTATAGTGAGTTACATGTACACAGACGAAGGAGGCAGGATTAGCATGGTCCATGTCTTCTTTATTTTTTCAATTCCCAAAATAAAGTGCTCAAGTGCAAAGTGTGGTGCAAAAAGGTGCGAGGAGGATTAGGAGCAGCAGGTTCTTCTCCAGCAGCAGAATACAGAATGGTAAAACTTGGGCGCCTTATATACTGCTGGGGAAAACCATTAAAACTCCAGGGGATGTAAAATTAACATTAGCTGTATAAAGCCAAGTTAAAATCCTCCAATAAAATAACCATAACCAAATAAACCATATAAAACCCTAAAACCAAACACTTAACAAAATACAATGTGAATAAACCCAATTAAAAACTAGTGCTATTCCTCCCTGATGTCCGCCATCTTGAGCTGGCCCGGAACTCTTATACAGTGTCTGGTCCCCCAGGGAATCTTTTGGCCTGACACCTGGACACAAGACACAGGTGAGATGTGTGTAGAATCCCTCAGTCGTCCAGGTAGAATCCATGGCAAAAAGGAGAAATTTAATTTGTCAAATAAACTCTGTCCAGTTGACAAATTAAATTTCTCCTTTTTGACAAGACACAGGTAAGTAAAAGCACAGCTACATTCACAACACATTCACATGCATACCACTTTCACACTTTTAAAACATCCACACCACACGTGCGAACACACACGAGACACAACTAATTTAAAAAATGGTACATATATTGCACATTCTAATTGCAATGCTTGCTTTATCTCCACAGACCAGCGACTGCCATCACCGGAAGTGCCCAGCCGACTGGAACTACGTGATAAATGCTAAAAGTTTTCAATAAATATTTTAAAACAACAAAAAACTTGTGCAATTTTTTATTATGTGTAAATTAGCGTATCTCATAAGTGTATGTGTGAATACTCATATACACATACACTGCCCATAATAGTCACCGCACGCTACTGGCCGCTGCTCATAAAAAATACTGATTACAGATAAAGATAGTTACTTCTATACGTTTATGACAACACTACATACATTTGTTTAACCAATTTTTGCTCAGCTAGTCTTTAGACTATGGGGGGTCATCATAGTCTCCTCTATTAATGGGAAACATTGCTAACATAAATACTTTTTATATCTCTCTAATAACAAATTTGTGATTATTAAGAAAAAACAAACAATAATAAAAAAACACAACAGTAATTCAAAGATTGCAATCTGCAATTTGAGGCCAGAAGTGCAAATCCTTCACTCTTCAGCATCAACTAGTCTTTAAGAAACATTTCCTCTTTTGACACTGAGACGCTTTCCGATTCAATTTTCTCAGATTCTTCACACAATAAGTGCTCTTTCAGGCTTTTACACTATTTCTTCATTACTATCCTTTCTTTCTGCCGCTCTGCTTGTCCCGTCTCATCAGCTCTCTCGCCACTAATGTTTAGCCAATCTCCTCATAATTACAATAGGGGAAATTAAAACATTCATTTTAATTAAGAAAACTAAGTTATGGAAGCTCTGACTCTGGGTGGCAGTGACCATATGGACAATGGCGACGCAGATCTGGCAAGTAGCTGCTAACAGATGCTGCCGACTACTTTATTTTCCATAAATGTATTCGGTCTTTTGTGAGGGATTTGGATGTTTCCGTAACAGAATATCATTTAGGAAGAGAAACAGGTGTTGAGTGTGCAAATGGGTATCTTAAGAATCAGTGTTTGCCAAATAAACCAACTTGATGTGTCTTTTTCTGCTAATATGGACATTAAAAAGGTTATGGCTTAATCCCTGCGGCACCATGTTTTGGGGTTAAATGTGAAGCGTAGGAAATATTTTAGGAGCCTTATCACAAGCTTTAAATTCTCATCCTCTCACCCTGCACGTTTTAGAGCCTCTAGCAAAGAAATTCAAATATGCACCGCTGCAAAAATAACTCAATGAACTCCAGGAAGAGTGTGCATATGTCAGAAAAGTGAGATGCCGAAGACGGGAATAAAGCATATGCATACACGATCTACGCATTTACCCTTATAATTTATTTCTATTCCTCTGTTTTAATCCACTGTATTGACTACTGTATGCGTAGTGTGAAAGAAGCTGTAAACGTGGAAGTCTGGTTCAGTCTAAAGATAAATAAATCATTGAAAACTTCCCACAACCTTCAAGGTGATTTGGAAGGCAATATACTGTAAGCAACTCTTTAAGCCAGTTATTCTACTTTCCCTATACTGGACAATTGTAACATTGTGTGTCTATTCTTAGTGATTATAAAGGAGAAGCTGAAAGCCAAGATTTTTTTTCTTACTTTATTCTCAATTCCTGTGCAACTTTCTCTACTAGTTACTACTACTACTACTACTCCTACTCCGACTCCTCCTATTATACTCCTACTCTTACCAGACTATCCATGGCTTTCAGAATGATAAAATAACCATAGCAATTAACAATTCAAAATGATGGACACCCATGAATTCTAAGTGTCATCAGTTTATTCACATCTATTCAATAAAATGTTCATTAGATTACACTGATTTGTCTGTGTTTAAATGGCTGAAATAGTGCAATGCAGTTTTCTTTCTTTCATCACTGTATTCTAAATTACTAGTAGTCCCAGGAATTCTGCAGTTGTTATGGGATCTGTCCTTAGAGATCCAACATGGAGACCTTTACAATTTCCTGCATACAAACACATTCATACAAATCATGGATATCATCTGTAATTTCTTAAACTATATTTCATCATCCCCTCGATTAATCCAAAAAACATTGTGCATCTTCATAGCTGAAAAAACAGATTTAAACACTTTAGTGATTCCCAAAACTCCAGCTAACTCATTCCGTACCTTCTCCTTTTTGATGTGGTCCATACAAATCCATAAAATCAAATAAAATTATTGTGGAGTAAAAAAATGTTGTCAAATAGGACAGCATCAATCAATTAATAGATTAAAGACTGGCCAACCTTCCTCACATGCATCATCTGGTACCAATTCAGCCTTGTAACTTATAATCAGCGTGTTCAACCTTTAACTTTTGCTTTTTTCTCACACTTTTACCCAAAATTGCACTGCTTAAATGGACACAGCGAGAATCACTAAAAGGCTCTATTCTCCAGCCAAAATCCAGTGACACAGCAGGATTGCTCTTGCACTGTTTTGTGTTTCCTACGATGATGTATTACTTTTTAACTGCCTATATCTGTTGGACCTCCGTTCTAATTAGCCAGTGCATTCATCTCACTTTAGGATATGTGGCTTTGTTCTTCGTTTCATTTGCAGACCACCGTGGATCAAAAGGAGGGGCAACCAAAGCAAGGCAAGGCAAGAATGGCCCTTACCAATCAAGTGTAGTCCAAACTGCGGCCACTGAAGTTTGCAGTACTTAAAATTTAATAAAAGGGCACAGTAGGTTAACAAAGGGTGACAGTTACATTTCTACAACAATATTAAAGTCCATATGACATTTTTTTTTAATGATTCTTTAATATTAATTTAATTTGGTGGGATTATGACTATTGTAAATATAATTAGTAGAGTTCGGACATTGATCACACTAGGGAGAATTTTATCCAAAAGTTCAGCACAATTTACACGTAACAAACGAACTTTTTCTTTAAAATGATTTTTAAAAAATAAAGGTGTTTTCTTATATTTGTATTGTATTGAGGAGTTAATTAATACCCTAGCATGATGTCATGAAGTAAAATATTAAACCTAAAAAACAATGGCAAAATTGGAAAAACTAGTGTGAATGTTTTTTGCAAAAATCCTAAATATAATTGAGGAGTCTAACCTGTGATAGGCACTTTAAACAGAAATGTGCAACTCTAATGATGATTCAATATATTCACAGTATTCGCCTGATGATACAATATCTATAGCTAGGCCTGTCATGATAATTACTATATCAACTTCTCATTCAATATATGAAAGCTGGAACAATATTTTTTGGGGACTGCGTATGTGTCAAACAAGTGACTTCTACAACTGATTACAGATACAAACTAATTATCATTTCATTCTCATGTTATTTTAATAATATTGTACATTTAGAATATGTTTTTGGGGATAATCCTGCTTTAGGTTTATTGTGTCAGCGGCATATATATTACCATTTATAGTCTATATTTTCTTCAGCAATAGATCACACTTCATTTTTTTTTATTTTTATGATGATAGGCATATCTACAGTATAGCATTATGTGGTGAGGCTAACAGTACTTTCTCACAATATAAACACCCTGATAGGCCCTGTGATCACTACTGTCATACTCTGAATAGAAACCATTTAAAGATTAATTAAAGTTTAATTTCTTAACTGGCAACATTTAAACCAAGCAAATATAATAAAGTTCTATCTGCACGAAAAACAGCTTGCTATTCAATGCAATGTATTATTCCATGATTTATTTTGACACTTGAGAGATTGAAATATAATAACAGGAAAACTGCTTGTTTCCATGTTTATGTCATTGCTCTGCCTGGAATGTTCCACAGTATGACATTAAACAGCTCAACCTTACATTTATTCACTTACAGGTGGTTTTATAGCTCAAAATACATAGAAAAACAGGTATTCTGACTGTGAGTGGGGTCGCCTCTCCACAAATCTAACCTGTAACTTGGCCTAGTTTGGTCTCCATGAAGATAGAAAGGTTTAAGAAACATTCCAGATAACGCAATAACATCTCCATGGAGAAAAGCATTTGACGGAACCTCCACCAGAAAAATTACACAATGAACCTTTAATATAATTGTGAAAAGACAGGTGAAAAGGTCAAAAGGTAAGCTTAAGTTTTGAATTGGCACAACAGAGATCCAGACAGACAACAACCAAACCCGGTTCACTTGTTTGTACAGTGGGTTCTGTTGTTGTGAGCACATTTTATTAGCACAAATGAAAACTCAACAGTAAAGGACAGTGACAGACAGTGGTCAATATGAGGAGAGTCACAGGGGGAACGCT
This sequence comes from Taenioides sp. WSHXM2023, assembly GCA_029959045.1. Taxonomy (NCBI): domain Eukaryota; kingdom Metazoa; phylum Chordata; class Actinopteri; order Gobiiformes; family Gobiidae; genus Taenioides; species Taenioides sp. WSHXM2023. The sequence continues at coordinate 14,453,681 of CM057101.1, read as the reverse complement.
CCTATAGAAGCAAGGGCAGCTTTTACAAAGGGACATTACACACCTACGCAATAAAATACTGCTCAACTAATGTGCTGCAGTATCATGGCGACCCTCTCAATCACCACTCTCACACTTCAGTCCAACCACAGCAGATATCCAATAAAGTGTTTTCAATTCCTTTGCTTATCTATTTAACAAATTAGACTTTCTTCCATCTAATACGTAATTTACAGCATGGCGAAAGGAGAAATTCAATTTCTCAACTGGACAAAAGTTTATTTGGTCGAATACATTTCGCAGCTCATCCAAGCTGCTTCTTCAGTTCTGGTCAGACGCTGGTGGACACTGCCTTATATCTGTCTGAAGGGAGGAGCTAATTACAATGAAATTACCCTGAGACTACTACACCTATTTGTTTAAAGTTTCTATTAGTTAGCTAGGCCTATTGAATATGCACTGAGTGTGGGGTCTTGTCACACCCCTGGACCTGAACATATTCGACCAAATAAACTTTTGTCCAGCTGACAAATTGAATTTCTCTTTTTGCCATGGATTCTACCTGGACGACTGAGGGATTCTACACACATCATAATTTACAGCATATTTCTTAAGCTTTGTCTCATTACTGTAGCAATATTTTAACTATAATTACAAATTAAAAGACAATATATCCATAATCCCACTGACAAAAATCTGAATACACTTTTTTTTCCTTCAATTGAAAACCGCTTCATGAAACTGCATATTCTTTATAATAGGAAGGCTGCGCAGGGATCAGACATGTGGGTGTACCAAGGCCAAACATTCATCGCAAATGAAATGATTAAAAGTAATGCAGAAAGGGCAAGTAGTTAAACATAAAAACCTCACCAGATTGGAATGGTTTTTGCAGTCCTCCTCACTCAGCTTAAAGACGATGAAAATATACCAATCAAATAAATGAAAGCTCTTGAAAACGCAATTAAGCACTGGCCCTGACTTAATTAGGTTGTCCATGGTTACCAGTGTTTTTTCATTAGAATTTCACTGTGCCGTTTGCAGTTTGACCCTGGTCTCTTGAGAGGACGTTTTAACCTCCAGACTTTGGCCAGAGGTAAGGGAAAAAATATATATATTCAGGAACAGAGCTCCATTTATAAAACACTTTGCCCCGCAGGTATAAACGCTAGGAGCACCAATTCTACTCCTCCGTCAAGAAATGAGAAGAAGAATAAGGCTTGGGGAGGGGAAGTGGAACCTACATGTTTCCCAGCATGCACCTGTGAATCCGCAGGGACAGCTCTGATTAGGTCTTTAATGAGATATATAGCAGTGGTATGTTTGAGGGGTTTGCTATTATCCACGGCTCCCTAATAGACAAAATACACCAGAGCTCCACAATATAAGGAAAAAATGCCATTCTACAAAACAATTTATTCTGGCTCCTGCTTTTAGGGTCACCATAGCAAAGTCATTTCAGACACACCACAAGTGACTAATCAAAGAAGCTGTTATACCATTTGATGACATATTCATGCAATTATTTTACAATAGGTAACAAAATACAGGTGGAAAATTTGCTTGTTCAAAACTTTGTAGTGAGCCTGTGCAGATTCATTATTATTCTTTACATACACTACTCTTTATTATATAATCTAATTTCACTAACTTGCAATGTTTTATAGCTACTTATAAGTAAACAATTTCTAATCTGGTTGTGTCACCATTTAGATGTAGTCACTCAGTTTCATAGACTGTATATTTAAATAGATATAGCAAACCCGCTAGTTGCTGCGTTCCAAACAGAAAGTGTTCATTGGGGCGCTTCGAGGTGCATTATAGGTCTTTACATCGGAAAATTGTCACCTCTCTCTGTAACTGCTGATGTGAGCCTTGTCATTTTGGTCTTAAAATATCATATTAACCCTCTCTGCGTGACCCTGGTGTTTTTATTTCACTATACATTCCTATTCCTAATATGTAGCTTGGCTCCAGATTCGCTCCTATAGCAGTTGGCATGGGTGAGCTTCATTTAACTGGAGCTGAACGTTGTGGGTGTCGTCACACTGCACTTCTTTATACAGTCTATGGTTGGTTTCCACAGGGCTACATTGATCACGAATGCCTTTCATAATTAACTGTATTTGCATTAAAAACATTAGGTCTTCCATTAAGTCATACTGCTCCATCTATGCATTATGTATTGTCAACATTGGCAAAATGCTTAAAGATATTAATGAACTTACATTTCTTTAAATATGCTGCAACTTAAATCATTTTGTAATTTTGTCCAGCAATGAGATTCCTCAGACTGTGCAGCCAATTTCACTTTATATGCCATAGTTTTAATTAAAAAGGACTTATCTGACAACAGCTAGTTAAGCCACGGGCGACATCTACAGATTTCCACATAGAAGAAGAAAAAGGCTTTTGAATATAGTAACTCTCGCTGAGTTCTTATCACAGCCCTCCTCAGAGTATGGTCTATTATTTATTTTTTACTGCAGACAGATGTGATTTGTTATATCTTTCTGGGTTGCACAGCGTAGGTACACTGTCAAAAGAATACTTTTTATGAGATTGCCGCAACCCACTGGGAGTTTTTTTTAATTGACAGATACTGCTGTGTTGTTTTTTTAATAGAAGGATAATTATTTTCTCATTACAAGAAACTCAAGGATAAAACGCACATTTAGCTCAGAGTCGGCACCGAAGGGATTTAAACATAAAACATATCATCTGAGTAATTAATATTCTTATAGCTACAATTACCCTTTTATTTGCAAGTCACATTGTGTTCTTAAACAATAATACAGTTGTTTGTTAGATCGTTTCATATAATTTAATTTTAATGGTCCAAGCCACTGGTGGTTTGAATGCAGTTCATAGTATTTTTTTTCTCTTACAAGAATGATATCAATTATTAATGATCAGGCCTTGGCAGCAACAATGCATCACCTGTGGACCTTACATGGCTATTTACGCATTCAGAGGCGATAAGTAACCAGGACAAATTGACAGACTCAATATGATTCATACTAATTAAGACCAGCCAGATCCCAATTTGATTTACATTGTACTATCCATATGTTTATCGGAATAATCAGTGCTTCCCCAATCAACCATGGCAAAAAATGACAACTAAGATTCACACATTGTCTATTTAGTTTAGTTGGAGAGACATCATAGTGCTCCAATATTTTTTTCTGATATTTAACAATGTATACATTCATTATTTAAAATTAAAAGTTAATTTATCATATAGAAATACTAAATGTAACCCATTAAGCTGTGACATTAATGAATAATTTCCTTTTCCATAAGGTTCAAAATTTGCACTATATAACTTTTCTGGTCTGTCACCTCCTTGTCTGCATGTGAGGTTATTGCTTCGCTTGGAATGTTCCACATTATGGCATTAAACATATTTGTCTCCATGGAAACAAGCAGGTGATGAGAAGAGGTGACCCTGTTCACAGTAAGTATGCATGTTTTCCAAGGTAAAACACCTGTAATTGAAAATAATAAAAAGACAGATAAACTGAATGGCTTATGGAGGAACCTTTTAGGCAAATCAATAACATCTCCTTAAAGACAAGCCCGCCTTCCATACTTCCATACTTCATAATACAAAATACACTCATCATTCATTTTACACATACCACATTTAGATTTTGTTTAACTGGTCAACAGTTAGCAGCACACAAGCAGTATTAGAGGGAGGCTAGGGTTCCATTCTGATTCATTATAGTTTAATTAGACAGGGGTCGTGACACCAGCTCTCCAGGGTGGCCAGAGGCAGCTCAATAAACGTCATCCAGCCTCACATCTCCAGACAAGGGAGGCCAACCTGCAGTGATAGAGGTCAACAGAGTTAACTGAACTCCAGCGGATAGAAGGACCAGTCTGATGGTATTACAGAAGACACCTCTGGGACCTGCACACATCTGGCATGGTCCAACATACAACAAACACTAGAGCTACGTGTGACCCAGGATCAACTAGCAACCAGCAACTTAGCATGGACCTACAAGCTGTTAGTGTGTAGAAACAACTGTGTGAGCTAATTCAAATATTAAGACATTCACCAAAAATAATGCAAGTTATATACAAATGAATGTACAAGGCTAAGAACATATGATCAGATTTTACATTAGGGGTGTGCTAAAATATCAAAGGACTGTTATATATTGTGATACTAAATCTGGGGCTTTGTGGGCTGCTGTATTGATATACATAAGAATATTTTTTGTATACTTTACAAAATAATTTGTGACAGTGCTACAGTTTTGATGTTTGGTCAGAGAAAGGAAACTTGCTCATGCAATACACTTGATATATATTTGAATGGTTACAACTGGTTTATTCCATATAGACTTTGCATAGGTAGTGGTTTAACAAATAAATACTGTTGTTAAAATGTATTTGATTCTTAAAAATAGTGATATATTGTAGAATATCATGTACAAAGATCAATTATCGTATGTATTAAGATAAGATAATCCTTTATTTGTCCCACAATGGGGAAATTGCAGTGTCACAACGCAAGTTTCAGAAACAGTAGGAAAATAAGAGCATGCATCAAAATCAAGATAAATAATAATAAGTATTTACAATCAGCTAAAAACACAACACTGTAAAGCTAAAAGGCACAGGAACGTTGCACAATAAGTGTCTTTGATTCTGAACAGTGACTAAGTTATGAAAAGTGCGGGAGCGCTGTGACGGGCAGCTAGCGCCAGAAGTATTGCCATATCATGATAATTATGAGCCATGTAAGGACCCTGCGATTCCCAGTGGCAAAATGTATAGTACAAGACTAATCATATTCTGATAATTTCATTGTTATGCTTTTATGCGTTAATCAGTACAAAACCATAAAAAAAGGATATACGTGGTATAAATAAGAAGAAAAACATGGCTAAAACTTCACTTGATGTACTGCAACATGCCATTATTATAAAGTAATTATGTGGGTTTCAGTAAATGACTGGATTGTATTTTTCTAGGTCACACATAATGGCAAGATGCAGTGCAACAACTGACAATCACTAAGGGTCTAATACTATAAATACATCAAACCAATTAATACTAGAGCATATGAGAAATAAAACTGAATCTCATGTCTACTCAGTATAGGATAAATATAAGACATATGCCATGTGTTGAATGTCATACTGTGGAACATTCCAGGCAGAGCAGTGACATTCATAGAAACAAGCCAATGATGGACCCCCAAACAAAAAAATGCATAGTGCAGCTTTAAGTGAGCAAAAGAGTAACTTAAAAACAAATAGTTTTCAATATTCAAATATTCAGTCCCCACTGAATATGTTTCAATACTATGCTCGCATAATGTATTCTAATAATAATTTTCTATGTTTATATTTGTATTTAGTGCTGCGCAAAAGCAGACAGAGCTCGCAATACAAATATTTGAGATCATTGGGTTAGTGGGTTGGCATTCGTTATGAAAACAGTAGCAACATCTAATACACAGAAATGAACTGTACCCCATAAATATAAATAAAGCATTTGTCAGGGTTACAAAGTGCTATTTATTTTCTCTGTACCTCAGCATGGAATCTATCATGAATCATACAGTGAAGTACAAACAAGCAACACATTCGAGCAGCCGCTGTAAGGAAATATCGGCATGTATAATACTGAGTGGGCCTCTACTTAAGAAAAATAAGAGAAAAGGAGATGGTTGCATGAAGATGGGTCTCCACAGACGTCTTTTAAGGGGTCGCTGGATCTTGGAGCCAGGGCCCTTAACAACGCCAATCTAATTAAAGGTTATGCAGATTCCTTCTTCCAATCCAAAGAGCAGGGCAGGGCATCTGGGATACATAAGTAAAGAGCCAGGGTAATTACTGAGATTTAGTGTGTGGCCATGAGGGCAAGATGATATGAAAGGTATCAAGAATTTGCCTTGGGAAATGGAAGCATGAGATAAGTTAGTGCTACCATAGTGTTAAGCAGAAAATGCAGCAAGGGAGAGGTGTTTTTCCCATTTATTTTTATGAGAGAACTAAATAATTAAAGATTGTTATAGATAGCACAAAAATGGCTGTAGCAGATCCTTGTTAAAAAGAACTTTGAAATTGTTATCACCTGAAGTTTAAAGTCGGTTTCCTCATCTTAAGTTGATTTAAATTATGATTTGTAACGAAAAAACTGCTTTATCTATAAAAACCTTTTTACATTTTTTTCTATGTTATCGAATAATTAAATATACAAGCTGAACATAGCTAATAGTTGATGTTACCTTTTTTTGTTGTATTTGACGGTGAAAGCGCATTTTGCTTCTGAAATGTTTAACAACCAAAATATATGGTTCTGATTTACTTTTTAAACACTCAATCTATTACTGTCTGCCAACATAATTATATATTTCCTGAGTTGTTTTTATTGTTTGTATACTGCATGCTGTTCAGCTTTTATTCAATATGATGACAAGCACAGCCCAAGCTCTTATATAGTCATTTCACTTTGGTGTCTCAAGTCTATGTAAATACCTACAGTAAGTTTTGTGACAATTACACACATGAAAAAGAATTGTAAATGTGGTTATTTTTATGTTAAATGGCACTAATTAAAAGTCTTCTTTATGTTCATGAAATCTATTTTTGATTGTTTTTGACCAACAAAACTGATGACTATAATGAAAGCTAAATATATTATTACGTTATTTTGTGATCTATGTTATAATGTTTCCTCATCAAACATTGTTTGTTTCATTCAACTTAACACATAAATTCAGCACGTTTAGTTTGAGTTCTTCTCTTAAATGGAAAACACTATATTGTTCCATCTCGTGGTCATGTGGTAATACAGGAAGTGCTCCACTGTGTTTTTAAACTCGATAGCCTTCACTAAAATAATACTGATTATTTCAGACCTGTAATTTCCCATCTTTACTGAACTAAAGGTAAAAGGCAGCTGCTAACTTGAAAACTACCGCTTCATGACATCACAAGGTGTAACAGAACATTTTGAGCTTTGGAGATGTAGACGGACTAATAATAAAAGATTACTCAAACGTGTGAATGGAACAAAACACAACTCTATGTTTTTGATGAGGTAACAACATTATAACATGACTTAAAGCTCACAAGAATCCATTTTGCGTAATATAGACCTTTAAAAAAATCAACTATGCTTTTTTTCTTAGTCCCTAGAAGTGTGACTGAAGCTGCTTTCCTGGCATTGGTCTCCCTGTTAATCCTATGAGAGGTAAAACGCATTTCCGTGCTACTGCTCTACAGCACCCAGCTCCGGTGTGTGCTTTAAGCTGCCAGCAACAGGGAAGATTCACCCAACATTTTTTTTCCTTGGGATAAGATTTTTTTTCTTGGAGAGAAGCTGTTAGACGTGTGTATTTTGGGGATTAGTGGCTTAATCGACCTTGTAATGGGGAGATCAGAGTGGTGTGCAGGCATGGATAGAAGCACACACAGTCATATTTAGGCTCAACCTTACTTTATTACAACACACTTGTCCTAAGATGTTTTTCTTTATTTCATAGGCTGGCACACACGGTCTCTGCTTACATGCTTTTGCTTTTATACACAATATGCTCTCTCCTCTCTCACCCTCACCGCCTTTTCACTCTCTTACAGAAACCCCAATAACCTCATAGTTCTTCCCAGAAAATGCCCACTCAATGGCGTATAGTGCGGCGGAGTACATTGGACACCTTATCACAGCTTGCGACCAGTGCTTCCTGCTGTAATATGCTGCAGCCCTGTGGAACATTGCACTGTGGACTGAATACTCTCTTGGGTTGCGGTATTGTCTTGGTGAACAATGAGTGCTGCGCTAATGCTTCTGTGGACTCCAGAGGTCAGTGTGTGGAGTCGCCATCTATACGACCTACAAATTTCCCACACAACATGTCCGTCATCACTGCTGTATTTTGCCCAGTCCCTGAAGGGCTGTTCGCAGCGGTCACTACTCTTTCTTTCTGACTGCTCTGGTCAGCTGGGTGAGGTTAGTGTAGTGGAAGAGGTCATAGGTTGGTGAACAATAGAGAGGTAATAGAGTGTGATCTGGAGCATATAAATTTGAAATGGTTCTATAAAATGCTGTTCAAAGATGAGAATTGATCATAGAAAGTAAAGTGGAAGTGAAGAATACGATGAGTGAAACTACAACTAACCAATACACACCATCAGTGATTTTGCCAACGAAGCAGAAGATGAGTTGATTCTTTTTTTCTAGATCCTCAACAGGTGTGATCTGTGTATTACATGTGGGAAACATGTTTTTGTTCCATTATTATTTAGCTTGCAACTTATTAAATGAATGGCATGAACTGTGACTGTGTACAATGAGCTCCTGGAGCATCATTACCATGCAGAATACAAAGGTAAACATAAACATATTGAGATATTTTCAACGTCGATCTACTTACATGGTCATTTTCAAGTAATGAGAGAGCTTTAGTGAAAAGATTCTGCTGTTCTGTGTAATTTCTCTAAGCCTCTAATTTCTTAAGCAGGTTTTTGCATTAGCAGTACCCACATTAGATTTTTATCAACCTTTAAAAATGGCTAATCTCTAATGGAAATGTTAAGGCTAGTCAAATAAAAAATGGCTGTTTGTCCATCTATATTTCCAAGTACCAATGTGAATGATTCATTGTCATGACCTCTGAATGAACGAGCTGATGAAAAGTACTTCATATTTAATATCTAAGAAAAGCTGCAAAATGTCATACAGCTCTTGTCTGGGTAGCTACATCAAAATAATTGCAGATCACAAGCCATTTTCTTTTTAACTTTTACCTTCTGGAGTTGCCATTCCAAACAACCTGCCTTTCAGTCATCTTTCCAAGTGACTGCCTCTCCATTTGGATATCTTATACATTTGTTAGGGATTTTTTAGGGAAGTTGAAATCTAGCCACACATAAGGAATATTTTGTTCCTTTGTAGTCGGGCTTTGAGTGTCCTGATCCAATCATCCACTGTTACCAATGTCTGCGGCTTTGGTGCATCTGAGCCATGTGTGTTATCTCCCATCAGTGCCACTAGTGGAATCCAGTGCAGTGCGGCTGATAAGATGAGCAAACAGTTGGGATCGTTAGAGCGAAGACATTGTGTAATCACAGCCCTAATCTCCCCTTAATCCTGACATCACCAACTAACCATGGGCTCCAACGCAGCCCCAGGTCCACACCACAGTCCAGTGCCCAGACCAACGCTGGCGACACAATATAAACGATAGCACACCACACAGCACACATGCAAACAGAGGCGCAAAACACCCAACAACTTTTGGTTTCGGAGCTAATAAAAGGCTTTGTGCACATGACTGGAGTCAGGGGAAAAAATCAATACTCTCTCAGACAAAAATCAAGATTTCTCAGCCTTCTGTTGCTTACTCACACACCTTCCTGTTCGTCAGGTTCTTGATCTTGTTGGAAGTCCTTGGAGCCACTACACACTGATTGATTAAGATGATGAAACATTTTCCCATGGTGATGGTCTCACACTGACTGTTTGCATCATGACTATTCACATTGTTGTGTGTTTGGGCAAAATACCCACAGCACTAGTGCAAGTGCATGAATAACTTCCAATTCTAGGGAAAATAAGAAACATTCCTGCGTGGAGAAATGTTACATGTCTGACATCCTTTGGAGACATCAGTTTTCCATAAACCTAAGCATAATATATTAATTCTACAGTTAGATGGATATCATGTCTCTAAAGTGAAATACCTTGTGGTCTTTATTTATTCACTTTACACCTCGTGATAGGAAGCTACTTCAAGTGTCTTGTCCATGAACACAATGACATTCAACTACCAACTTTTGGGTGGTGGGCAGTTTTGGGCCAATGCTGCCATACATAATAAAGACATCCTGCCTTAAGATATAGAGGCACGGCTGCAAAGGATGGGTCAAATGCATTTACTGGGCCAAGAATGAGGCCTGCCTGTACAATTGTTTGACATTGGGTAAGCATCTGAGGACCATCATCTGGTGAAAGACTGCCCAGAGTCCTTGGCACCATCTATTTGACAGTTATACCTGGAAACGTAAGGTCAAGGCCTTCTCTTTTCCAATGTGCATGTATTTAAAGGCAACTCCTGGATGGGCTCCTACACCGCTCTCATTTAGCCCAGAGGAAACAAGAATCCAAGCACAAATGATAATCTGGGAATCGAGCCCAGAGAAGATTGTAAAATACTCTCTAACGCACTCGATAAACAAAGCGAGGGCTAGAAACCAGTGCCAAAGCAGGAGATAGGGGGGCGCAAGGTGATAAGGAAAAATAGGCAGAAATGCTGATGACATAGTGGTAAATACAAACATGCTCTTATAACACAACAGATCAAATATCCTCTGTGTGACTCCATAAATACATGAAAAGACAAGGCGCTGAAACAGAAAGGGGATGGTGTGTGTGATGCTGGCTGGTATGATTGCTTGTTGGCAGAGAAGGAAGTGGGGACACACTCAAAGCTTGGAAGCAAGGAAGACATGAAGAGGCAAGATATCATGCAGCAAGTTTTTTTTCTCCCAGAATGCCTCAGTCATGCCAGTAAAGCCTGTTTGAAATTAATTGAAAAGACAGACGCAGCCTGTGAGACAAAGACTGGGAAGAGAAGGGGGAAAGGTGTCAGAATGGAGAATGGAAGTGAAAACTCATTACAAACACTTTTTAAAAAATATCCATAGATCCTTCATTTTGTATTGGCTCTTTGTTTAATTTATTTGAAGTTAGCTGCTTAATGAGTTCCCAGTGGTACTGCAATAGAAGGAGATGCAGAGGGACACACTGAGAGGAGATAATGGATAATTCCAGGGAAAATGGAAGCATGCAGAGAAGCAAAAACAGGTTAAGTTTTTAAAGATACAAGAGATTTTCAGACTGGTTTAAGCAAAGAAAGTCAAATATAAAATGCACTGACCTTCACATGTGTTAAATTGATGATGTAATGAAGAATATGAAAAAATAATCAAACTAAGCATGTCATCTCTCTGGCATTATAAGCATGTTTTAGGTGCAGTGGTAACTCTAACTCTAATCTGGGACTTGGTATATTAATAAAACTAACCATCGACCCATTTATAAAGGTCCATACTTCATGTCAACTTAAGTCATTACGAATAGAAAGGGTCGTTTTAGAATTTTAGACCTTTATTTTATTACTCTTTAACTAAGGATTTACTATTGCATTGAAATTTAGTCTTTTCCTTGTTTAGCTCCAATTTGCAACCAGTTCTTTCATTTCAAGTAGATTTAGTACCACTTTAGACCTGATTTTGTCCTTAAGTTCTGGTGGAGCTTGTAAACCCTATATATCTTATGAGGTGCTGAGAAAAGTGAAAGCACCACTGACCTAGCAGAGTTGGCACAATGAATTGTTCACAGTGTAAACAAGTACATTTCCTTTTCTCATACTTGTCATTTGACTCCACTTTTATCATTATACAAGTCAAAAAGATGAAGTTGTGTTTCTTGGAGCTGTTGAGAGCCACAGTGAAAATGGCGTCCAATGCAGATTGTGTACCTCGGCCCTGGCTAAGAGAGATTGGGCACAGCGTGGAGGCACATGGCCAGTTCTTTGTGCCGAGCAGAGGAATGGAAAACAGATGCCGCCTAAAATGCCCTGGCATGTGGGCTGTGTATTGATTCATTAGATGATTTTTTTTCTCTTTAAACAATGCAGCTTTATTACTCCTCAAAATATGTATGAATGTACACAGGAAAGATTTAATTGTCAAATGTCAAAAAGTTTTTCATTGATCATTGTCAGATTGCTGATTTGTTGTCCTGGTTTATGGTTAATATCTCTGTAATTACTGGGCCTATCCACATGAAACTAAAACTGGTACAATGTTCAAGGTCTTCTCTGTTAGTATATAGACAACATTTTTCATAGTGGTGGTAATTCAACCTTAAAAATATGATTGTTGTCAGTTGAAAGGACAAGATTAATCTCTAAAATAATGATAAGGTTCAACATTTGTGAATCGTAAATTTGGATATTTCTTTCAAAAACTATAAATCTCCCTTAGAGTTATATATAGGTCGTGCCCTCTATCGGAAACATGAAGGCAACCAAATACAACGAAAAATACAAGTTATCAGTAGTTTCTAGTCAGCTAGACTATGCTAATAGAAAAGTTACTGTGATTTCTATTTCATTTCAAAGACTCTTAACTTTAAATGTTAGTGTGGAGTGATTTGATTTTTCATTCCCTGGTTACAATCTGTTCTCATGCAAATTGCTGTCTTTTCGATGCAATCTTCTAAAAGACATTTTCTTCTCAATTGTTACAGCTAGTTAACAGGTGTGATGATTACCAGTGGAATAATCCGTCTGCTATCTGCAATGACCAATAAACACACTCTTCCTTTTTATCCTTCTCCCAATTACCTAAACCTTGGTGTTCCTTACTAAACCCAACACAAGATCTGGAGATGGGTGCCCGTGCGCTGCACTGCGGTCGCCCACAGCTCCAGACTGGTTGCCACTGTGACATTAAAGAATAGGTCATATGCAGAGGACAAATTTCCCTTCAAAGACAATAAAATGTTGTCAAATCATCTGCCTTATAGTCTGCGGTCCTTTTTGTATATAGATTTGGCATGAATTCTACACCACCTGGCTTGTTCCCCCTGTCCATCCATCCATTTTCTTCCGCTTATCTGGAGCCGGGTCGTGGGGGCAACAGTCTAAGCAGGGACTCAGAGATTTCCTTCACCCTGGACACTTCCTCCAGCTCCTACAGGGGGACCCTAAGGCATTCCCAGGCCAGCTGAGAAACATAGTCCGTCTAACATGTCCTGGGTCTTCCGCGGGGCATCCTCCCGGTGGGACATGCCATCCCGAGGGAGGTGTCCAGACTTTCTAGGCATCTGGAACAGATGCCCGAGTCACCTCAGCTGGCACCCCTCGACATGGAGGAGCAGTGGCTCTACTCTGAGCTTCTCCTGTGTGGCTGAGCTCCTCACCCTATCTCTAAGGGAGCGCCCAGCCACTCTGCGGAGGAAACTCATTTCGGCCACTTGTATCCGCGATCTTGTCCTTTTGGTCATTACCCAAAGCTCATGACCATAGGTGAGGGTGGGAACATAGATTGACCGGTAAATCGAGAGCTTTGCTTTTCGGCTCAGCTCCCTCTTCACCACAACGGTCCGATATAGCGCCCACATCACTGCCGACGCTGCACCGATCTGCCTGTCAATCTCACGCTCCATCCTCCCCTCATTCGTGAACAAGACTCCGAGATATTTGAACTCCTCCACTTGAGGCAAGGACTCTAAACCCACCAGGAAAGGGCAAGCCACGTTTTTCCGGTCAAAAACCATGGCCTTGGATTTGGAGGAGCTGATCTTCATTCCAGCCGCTTCACACTCGGCTGCAAACCATCCCAGTGCACATTGAAGGTCCTGGTCCGATGAAGCCATCAGGACAACATCATCTGCAAACAGCAGAGATGAGATCCTGTGGTCCCCAAAACGGATTCCCTCTGGCCCCTGACTAGAAATTCTGTCCATAAATACAATGAACAAAACCAGTGACAAAGGGCAGCCCTGGTGGAGTCCAATGTGCACCAGAAACAGGTCTGACTTACTGCCGGCAATGCGAACACAGCTCCTGCTGCGGTCATACAGGGACCAGACAGCCCTTAGCTCCAGATTCACTAAGCACATGTGAACTGGTTGGGCAAACTCCCATGAACCCTCGAGCACCCGATGGAGAGTATAGAGCTGGTCCAGTGTTCCAATTCTAATCTACATCTTTGTTGTATCAGTTAATTTATCCAGACTTGGGCCCTCTTGTGGTTCAAAACAAATAAATAAACAAAACATGCTTGGTTACAGTTTGTATTGTTCATCTTCCTCTCCACACCAGAATTACTGTCATCATTGAAATGTTTTTTTTCTCATAGGGTGAAATTGCCTGCATTTATTGCTTACTGCATGCACTTTCACTCTCTCTCTGTACCCATCCATATTGTATACAGTCATTCCTTTGGCCATCTACCGGGTTTGTAGCAGCCTCATAAAAGTCAACCAGATATTTTTTACACTCCACATTGCCTGAAAGAGGGGAGCAACTCTGTCTTTTTGGCTGGGGAAGAAAGTAGTAATGAAAAGGTATGTGTGACGAACTGCCGCAAAAAGGGCAAAGAGGCAAGCTGTGTGGCGATGAAGATAGGAGATGAGGTGGGTAAAGTCGGTAAAAAAAAATGCAGAGCTGAAGGGTTTTTCGAAAAAGCCAACTCAGCACTTATGCAAAGACCCCAAGGAGGTAGGTACACACACACGCACACACACACACACACACACACACACATGCACACACACCTGTACACAGTCATCCAGTACTGAGCAAATATCTTCCATATCGGGATGTCATACTGGGCAGAGTCGGCTCACGGAACAGAGACTTCCTGTTGCGCCGTGAGGCTATTACATGGTCTATCAGAGCTCAACTAATAACATGGACCAGAGACGCTTCAGCCACTTCCCTCTGCTTTCTCCTCCTTAGACCATCAGAGGAACCAAGGCATTTTTACCACCCAGCCACCCACACCAAAGACCTCCCACAACCTAGATCGTACACAGGGTCACACAGATGAGGCACAAGTGATCTCATAATTGACAGGTTTTCCGCCATCTCTAAGCAGACTGCCCTTAGCAACGTAATTTGGCTCTGTAAACGTCCATTCCTGTTAGCAGCGTGATGATGCATACGTATAGGAGGTAATAACCTAACATCTTGTCAGGGCTACAGCAATATAAATAAATAAATAGTGCAATATGTTGTTTTTGTTGAAAAGCTAACAAGCTAGTTTGGATTATTTAAATGTTCTATATTACGCAAAATGGACTATTGTGAGTGTTAAGTCATGTTATAATGTTGTTACCTGATCAAAAACATGCCCGGAGTTGTGTTTTGTTTCATTCACACATGTTTGAGTAATCCTTCATTATGAGTTGAGGGAAGAGCTCAGCTTAAATACGCAGGATTTGTGTGTTAAGCATGTGTGAATGAAATAAAACACAACTCCAGGTATGTTTTTAATGAGGAAACAACATTATAACATAGACCAGAAAATAGTGTAATATAGGCCCTTTCAGTATTTTAACAGTATGTGTAATGAATTTGTAGTTAATTATTCAAGAGCCAGGGCAGTCTCTCTGCCCATAGTCCATTCAGTGATTGTGTATACTTTTAGAAATGTCCATCGTGTTTTTTGTTGTGGTCGGAGAGGCTTAATCTGCCCCTCTGGCTGGGGTGACCTGGAAAACGCTGAGTCAAGAGTCAAGAGACTGAGTCTAAGACTGGAGTACATCTCTGCAACTACCAAGACAAAACTGGTACATTATTCATGGAAAACAACCAAAAAGGTTCCTGTCGTATCAGTTGAAATGTTTTCTCTGATAAAAACCCTCTTTGTTTTTCTGGCATTGCAGCAAAACAAAATCCCAACCGCTGTCACATGGGTTTTCATATTTCAAGCTAATCCTCTCGCTAGCTATAATGAATTACAGTGACAATCTACTCTATATATTAGGATGGGGAAAAGCATTTAAAGCTACAATATGTAGTTAGACTGGGTGCCCTGCCTCTGTTGTATTCCCACACTTCACCACTAGATAATATCTACATTACTTTAGTCTAATAGTGTGCCAGCTTTAGCCTGACAGAAGAACAAAGGCCAGGTGAAGGTTGTTGAAAATAAATCAAATAAACTTACAGATGGCAGCTTTAAGGTTAGAGTTATTTTAATTTTTTTTTTTTTTTTAATTGTTCTTTCCAAATTTCTGAGTGAATTTTTCTGTTTTGGTGGCTGGGAACACATCTGTCCATTGACCAAACAGACTTCACACCCAAAGTCGCAGTCCAAACACAGCGTGCATAAACACATATAAACAGCCCACCAATCTCTAAATCCCTGTTTGGTCATTATGCTGTTGCCTCACAGAATTGGAATTACAACAACAAAAACTGGCAATTTCATTTGGTTTCATCAGTTTGCTTTTCAACCACTACTGCAGATTGAATCAATGTTATTGACTTGACCCGTGCGATAAAGAGAGATGACACGTGAAAATCATTGCATTAAACAGCATAGCCGTATATTGACTCTCATAATGTTGCAATTGCACCAAAGTCGAAATGTCCCACTGATTAGGTTTTAGATCACACGCTCTGTCGCCATAGCTTTTAAAAGGGGATACTTTAGCTTTAGCTCAATGCGATCTGACAGAAAATGAACTTGCCACTACAAAGCACAGTCATTACTGCGCTCATGAAAGAGGCAGCCATATGCATTGTAAACAGGAAGCACATAATCAGTTCACAGATTGCTTTAATGTGTTTAACTTGGTTTTTAGGTGTAGGGCAATGTCGTTTGGTCAGAAAATGCTAAAAAGTTACTAGTATTGTTTGTATAGTATTTACTCAAATAGGATTGTTGTAATACAGTACTAAATGCAATTTGTAGCTTCAGTCACAGTGAGTAGTAAGTAACCAGATTAATTTGAGTATCTAAAGTAGGTGTACTGTAGTTCATTGGAGTAAGCAGTTATAGCAGCAATACTTTTATCGTCATTTGGTACTTAAAAGTTGTACTGTGATTACAAATTACAACAACTATCACTAGTACCAGTCCAGAGTTTTAATATTGGATATAACTGACAAAAGGTTAACAGAAAAAGCATTAGTCAGACCTTTCACTCAAAGAATCACCATTGGCATTCTGAGTTCCACTATATCCAACCCAGGGGAATTCCAGATCTCTACTTTACAAAAAAAGGAATGCACCATTGCCAAGGAACTAAAAAATTACTCAGAGAAAAGCAGAAATGTACTCAAAAGTATAAATTAGAACACCCCACAGCTTGAGAACCACTGCTTTACATTTTTCGCGAGCTTCGGCCATGTTTTGCACCACTTTGGAGCATTAAAAACAAGACATGCCCACGAGCTTGATGTCTGTCTCTGTCTGTCTGTCTTATAACAACATGTCCGCACTGGGCACACAAGCAGCCCTGTCAATCCCTCTCCCTCGCCACCGTCCTGCCGTGTTTCCCTCCATCAATTCAGTGACATCCAGCAGTGGGCCGTGACATTACAGAGAAACAAGAGAGGGGCAAGGGGAGAAGGAGGAGGAGGAAGAACAGAACAGATTGTGAAGAAAAAGAGAAATTAAGATGCTAAATATGTTATAGGGAAAACTGAACATGCATGCAGGATATGGGTAGACAATATGGGAAGTATGGTTAGACAGACGTTTAATCAGCATGGTTTAACACAAAAAATAGTACAATTTCTTTATTTTGCTCCAAAATACAAGCTTTTACAAAGGACTGGATGTAGACCTGCTGATTAAAAAGACTGAACCATATCATTTATGATTAGGGATGACTAAATCTCAATCTCGACACAAATTGGGTTAATTGCCAGGTCCTAATGCTGGAAATATTACAATATAAACATATACTATAGAAAGTGTGATCCTAAGATGATCTACCAATGAGGCAGGGCTATAGACAGATTATTTGTTTGGCAACACAGCGGATGCGGGCGCAACCTGAGTACAGAAAGCGCCGCTGTCTGTACGGTTAACATGAAGTTGCAACACTAGCTAGCGCTGTTGTCAGTGCACTAAAACAGTTTATCACCGTAAAATAAGTTATGACGATAAATTAACATTTAGTGAGTGGGATACGTCTTAATAACCCATATGCGTTAAATGCAGGTGAGTGCGTAAATGCTGAGAAGAAATGGCTCAAACTTCAGCAGTCGGACATCCACTCATACCTTATCAACACAACTAGTCCAGCCCCTGAGAAAGCCTGAAATCTGCTGAAATCCTACGAGACACTGACATGATCCCAGACAGGACAGCGGCTCTTTCTGCAGGAGACATGCGCAGTAGAGAGCGAAGTGACGTAGTCTGATAATCCCTCTATAGTTCTATTGTGATTATGTGCTTTTATGTTTAATGAATATTTAGGCCTAACACAGTGGGCACATGCCATCTACTTGTCTCCACGCACTCCCTCAATTGGTCAGCCTTTGTCATGCTCTGAGTGAGTGACAGGTGGATTAGCCAATCAGGGTGAGCTGTAGACTCTTATTGAAGAAGCAGTGTTATCTATCTATGCATCTCTTGAAACACATAAGTATTTATTAATGGGCTCCACCATGTTTGTTGTGCGATTGCTTTGTTAAACTGTTTTTATTGTCTGATGCTGCTCAAATGAATTGCCCCTGGAAGGATAAATAAAGTTGTCTAGGCAGTATTAAGCTGTATTAAGTGTGCAAGAATTATGGAAAAAATAATGGTATTACTGAGAAGAACTCTGTAGAGATTTATTTTTTACAATTTGTTACGCAATTTAAAAAAAATAGACTTTATCTAAATGCACTTTTAACTGGTAAAAGCAATGGAAACCCAACAGTGGCCTCAAGATTGTGAACATGAGAGAAAAAGATTTAAAAGCAAGAGGTTAGGAGGGCGGGGAGCTGGAAGGACTGAGCGAATGGTGTAGTGAGTGAAGGCGTACAGCTACGGGTGAGAGAGCGCGGAGGAGAGCGCCATAGCTACTGCCACTGGTCAACTATACAGGGAAAAAAGTTCAATAATTCAAAGGAAGGTAGGGCAGGAGCAGAACTGTAGTCGATTGGAGTGTGAACAGAGGAAGTTGGGGGTGGGAGTGTCAGTGTTCTGTCACAAGTGATCAATCTATGTCACTGTAGTAGCACTATGTTAGACACTTCCTGTTCCCAAAGCTTGTCGCTGCATACAGGAGCTGTACAGAATGTTAGTACAATATTAGTTTTCTCAATATTTGGAAGTTAGAGGGCCCTTATTGCATGATTTTCTGATCTATGTTATAATGCTGTTATCTCATCAAAAGCATATCTGGAGTTGTGTTTTGTTTCATTCGTACATGTTTAACACACAAATCCTGCATATTTAGGCTGATTTGCTTTCTCAAATAGAAAAAAAAAACTCTGTTCCACCCTGTGATGTCACATGGTAATACTGGAAGTGCTCCACTGCATTTCTAAACTCCATACAGCTTCATTAGAATCATTTAGATAATTTCAGGCCAACGGTAAAAGGTAGCTGTTAACTTGAAAACTACTGCTTCATGACATCACAAGGTGGAACAGAGCATTTTAAGCTTTGGAGATGTAGACAGACTAATAATAAAGAGTTACTCAAACATATGTGAATAAAACAAAACACAACTTCAGGTATGTTTTTGATGAGGTAACAGCACACAAGGGTAAATTTTGCATAATATAGGACCTTTAAATCTATTGTATACAGCAATAAAGTTGAGGCCTTATTAGGGCAGCAACTTTAATCCGAATCTCAATCAATTCATTTTCAATCATCACCTTTAGCAAATCACAAATGCTACATGTATTTAAATAGGCTTATAGTACAAGGAAAAGAACGAATTGGTCTATTGTATAAAATATTAATGAATATATAAAACATTAAATGCACAGAATTCTTGAGCTGGTTTTACAGTACATATTTCAGTACTCCATTAAGTGTTAAATATGTTTTCACTTTGAACTAAATCTCTTGAGCTTGACAGAATAGTCACATAATAGTTCCATTCTAGGTCTTACGAGTGTCAAAATATTTGTCTTAAATAAATGATGTTGTGACCAAATAAAACACTCAATCAAATTATGGTCCTAAATTATAACATGAGAGTCTTGCTAGTCTGTGTTAGAAAAAAGAAAGCACAGTAAATCTACTATAGTCAGGTGTTGCTTGTATATTGATTTGGCTTGATTTTATGTCAGATGCCCTTCCTTCAGAAAGTCACTCTCTTCAGGCTTGGAACTGGCACAAGGAGTACAATTGTGACCCCTTGCGGTATGATAGCAAATAACAATTTATGTCACACAAATACTATCAATAATAATAATTTGTTGGATCAAAAATTGTGTAAATGTATATTGTATGTAGGTTTTATTTTATGTTTTTCTAATAATTTGCGGGTCTTTTATACAGAGACAGATTCGCTATACAAAAAGCAATGTAACCAAATGAGTTCTTTTACTCCCAGGTGAACGTTTTATTCATAACATCACATGGGAACAGGTCATTGGCGCTGGCAGCTCCACAGTACGGCCACAATAAGAGCTGCCACCAGTCAGAGCCGCAGACGCAAACTCAAGAATTATACCCTTATGAAAACCACAGGGAGTCCATTCACAGCCACAACACAGCTCCACTCTGCACAAGGCAAATGCTCTGTCATTTTTCTCAAACGGCACACCATTCACAATAACAGGGGAGGAATGTGGTGTAAACGTTATTTCTCGGGTTAGAAGTAGGCTCTCATATGTTTCACAGCTGGTAAAAAGAGTGGAGCGATGCAATAAAGGGCAAATTTATTCATAGATTTAGCTGTTAGGTATGGTAATGTTGAGATAGATGAGTAACAAAAAGGAGTTCGCATTTCAGAGGAGGTGTGACAAGAGAACATGGATTAAAATTCTATTCCCTAAAATGTATTTCCAGAAGCCCAAAAAAAAAAAAAAAAAAAAAAAAAAGAAAAATCAATTAAAATGGCACTGAAAAGTTTTACAAATCTGGAAATTGTTCCTCAGTCGGGTGATAATAACAGAGCTAATTAGAAGCAGGCTTCAATTAAGCATTAAGCAACAAGATAATCTCCACCATTTCTTCAACCTCACATTGGAGCTCCCATATTAATTTATGAGAGGAATGGCGTTCATTTGCTCTCTGTACAAATATTCACTTCAGACTAGCGTGTGGGGCGTGAGCAGCAGGGGCTGTTGTGGTGGTGGGACTGCAGTGCATCCTGCTGGCAGAGCACAAACACAACAGCCAGACCCAGTCATGCTGCATGCTCACACTATTCTAATGGGTTTTAAAAGACCATTTAAAGACTTTAAAGGGTTGTCTTTAAAATGGGGTTTCAGAATTTACAATTTGAAATTAAGGCATTATGAATATGGAAAAATTGGCTCATACTAATACATAAATAAAACAATACGACTTTTCCTCCACATATTTTACTTGCATCTGTATCTTTATCTCAAGCCAAGTTTTTGTGAAAGAAGACATATTGCGCTTCTGTCTGCTATATAATTATAATTTATGACTCCCGTGGATCATTATGTTATAATTCGTAAATTTTAAATCACAATATTCATCTAAAAAGACTCTCACTCCGGTGTAGGACTGAAAGGATTAAGAAGTCCTTTGTCTCCACAGCCATCAGGCTCTACAACCTATCATTAACCCTACCCGTCACCCTGCAGAACTAGCACTTTATGCACACGGACTTTGCATGTCTTACAAACTTTTAATGACTACTTATTGCCTTTTATTAATCTTTTAACTGTTTTCAGTGTGTGATGATATGTGTGACTTTGAGCTACATGGACACCTGAATTTCCCCTTCTGTCCCTTCAGTCGGTCGGTCAGTAATCACAACAAAGAGCTGTGAAGTTATCTGCACCATTATGCATAGACAGTGGCAGATCAAGCTAGCGAGTAGCAGATTTTTCTTTCATTTGTACTACATGACACAGCCAAATGTGTGTAGAATCCCTCAGTCATCCAGGTAGAATCCAGGTCAGGTCCAGAGGTGTGAAAACACCCATTATGGCCCTGAATGGTTCTGCTAACAACACTCCACTCCCACTGCATATTTAATAGGCCCACCTAACTAACAGAAACTGTAAACAAATAGGTGTGGTAGTCTCAGAGTAATTTCATTGTATTTAGCTCCTCCCTTCAGACAGATATAAGGCAGTGTCCACCAGCGTCTGACCAGAACTGAAGAAGCAGCTTGGATGAGCTGCAAAACGTATTCGACCAAATAAACTTTTGGCCAGTTGACAAATTTAATTTCTCCTTTTGCCACACAGCCAAATCCAACATTTATCACTGATTAAGAAAATAAATTGGAGAACAAAGTACAGAGCAGTGGGCATATGACAGTGGTGGTGAAAACAGAAGGTTGATCGTAATATGGCGTCTTGAAAATAAGAGATTAAAGATTGCTCAAACATGCACAAATCATTCCAAATACAATAGGTGAGAAAATGGTGAGAAACAACAATATCATGGATAAAAGCTCTAAAAAGTGGGTTTTGCAGGTCTGCTTTAGTCTGCTTTAGTTTGTCAGTTAGTTGGACAAGCGTTACATTTTTTTCTCTATAACTTTTTTGTTGTTTACAAAGACCAAAAATACCACATTCAGATTTTTTTTTTTTTTTAACAAAATTATTTACTCTGAACATAAATTAATTTACACTTATAGTTACCACATAATGGTATTTTATCCTAGTTTATACATTTCAATAAAATAACCTTTGTCTAATGAGTACGTTTTGTGACAACAGCATTCATCTATCTTGTAAAAGCTGTGATTAAAGCAGAGCATTTGAATCACATGACTTCTTAGACACCAAATAAGGACTTTACAATTGTACGGTGGATTCGCGTGGCCAGTCTTGAATCACGGCAGACACAGGAGACTTGTTTTTGATTGTATTTCTGGGGGCGATGCCTGGAGCAGCTCCTGAGACAAGCGCTGATGTGAAGATAAATTATTCTCTATATTATTCCCACACTGACAAGAACACGCTCACATACAGCAGCTGGGACAGTGCAAAGAAGAGCAAAAAAAAATCAAAAACACAGCCACAGATGTACAGTATCTGCAAACGCAATTAGAGAGAATTATGAATGCCCTGCCAACAGGGATTTGGGCAAAAACTAGAAGCAGCTTGTAAAAAGAGGCGGAGGAAATACTCAAAATTTGCTGTAATGTAGTATAATATACAATGGAAATAATGTTCTGAAAAGTTCTGATTGTAAAGTTATGAAACCATTCACTGCTACTACTACGTCTCATGCTATTACAACTACATTGCACCTACAACCATTTGCTACTGCTATTGTATAATACTACACCAAAGTCTCCAACTAGAGCTGAATGACATTGGAAAAGACTGCAATATGGCTTTTAGGTACTGCACTGTTAATATTTTGACCCAGTAATTCAGTTATATTAAACTAAAATGTGCATGTCTTGATTTACTAGTCGCGCTCTGTTAAAATAACAGTGTAACAAAAACAAGATTAAATCAAGGCTATTTTAGGACAAAGGACTTAAAGTTGTATTCTGTAATGTTTCTGGTGGTCCGTCACCTGCTTGTTTCTATGGATATGCCATTTCTCTGCCTGAAATGTTCCACAGGACATTAAACAGCTCTACCTCACATTTATTAAATTACAGGTGGTTTTGTAGCTCAAAAATACATAGAAAAACCCTCTCCAGAGATGTGACCTGTAACTTGCTCTGGTTTGGTTGCCATGAAGATAAAAAGGTTTAATTATTAAACTATTAAAATATATTAATTTGAATATTTTGAAACATTTCAGACAAAGCAATAACATCTCCATTTAACAGACCCTATACCAGAAAAGTTACACAGTGCACCTTTAAAGAGCCCATATTACACTATTTTCTGATCTGTTATAACGTTGTTTCCTTATCAGAAACATACCCTCCACAAAACCCTGCATATTTAGGCCAAGTTCTTCCCTCAAACAGAAAACACTCTGTTCCACCTAGTGATGTCATGTGGTAATACAGGAAGCGCTCCACAGTGTAGTTAAACTCCATACATCTTCATTAGAATCATTTGGATGACTTTAGCCCTGGAAATGCCAATCTCTACTGAGGTACATGAAAAATACCACTACATGACATCACAAGGTGGAACAGAGCATTTTGAGCATGTAAACAGACTAATAACAAAGGATTACTCAAACATGCATGTATGAAACAAAGCACAATTTTGCGTAATATAGGACTTTTAATAAGGAAATATTATATTAGTATTATTATTATATAACAGGAAATTTCTATCAGATATAGTTTTTTTTTTTGCTATATCAGTTACTGGAATTTCCCCACTGTGGGACTAATAAAGGCATATCTTATCTTATCTTACTGCATCAGTCAGTATTGCGTCATATTGTGCAGCCTTATCTCCAACCATTAACCACAGCCTGTTTATGACTAACACACACAATACTAGCTTCTTACCTCTGAGTTACCATTTTTACCATGTAGCAAAAGCAGAAAACTTGCTGTTTCGTATAGAATAAGAATAACATGCATCTACAATAGGTCTATTTGTTAAAGTTTACATCTAATATAAAAGTTTACTCCTGGTGTAGTGCAAATCATTACTTTTCAGCTTAGAGGTACACGGTAGAGCAAACCTAGCTAATAAATAGCCTCCAAGCTATTTCATTAAAAGTTCAGTTTTTATAGAGGGCATTAAGCAGAATCTGGTATGGGGTAACTCCCTTTGGTCTTGTGCAATTCCACAGTATCCCCTTCTCACAAACACACAGCTATGACTATAGATTTCACCTCTTAAGTCTCATATCTCATGTCAGTGTTGGAATCATTCTCCCTATGGTACCATCTAGGGAGCTCTTGCCTTATTCATGCGCTCATAAGTGAAAACCCATTTACATTTACAGCCAAAATTATCTCAATCAGAAGACGGCACAATTGCGTTCAAATGTGTTTCATATATGAGGAGCATCCGTCTGTGATTATTAACTTAGCCGTGTTGAATGAGTCTATGGAGGCTCACTTAAAGACAAATGGCCTATTGCTTTGTTTGTTGCTGACAGTGGTGAATGCTTAAATCTACATTAGGCTGCAGTGTGTGCTCTGGTGGTGTGCAACTGCTGAGCTGTTAGCGGTCCAGGGCTGCCCTCAATTGCACCACTCACTCACTCTAATATCTCCATAATAATACATTAATGGCATCAATGTAATTAATCTGCTGTAATTTACTCCACGGTTTGAGTGAATCTTTATTAACATTAAAATATTACAGATACGATTTCTCAGCCACAATGTACCGCATGTACCAAATTACCCTCTATCTGCGTATCTAAGGAACAAGTAAAAAGTATTTTACATTGTTGTATAATTATGCAAAAAAGTGTCAATGAGTGTCACCAATTGAAATATCAAACTAAAATCATGATGTTATTAAATGGAACAGGAAAAGGTGGATGGTATCAGGGTGGTTAGTCGCTTGTTGTTCAAACTCTTTATGACTAACGCAACTGGGATCAGTAATGGTGTTAGGAGCAGGCCTATAGTCACTGCAAAGACAACAAAAGATGGCTGAAGTGAAAATGACAAAATCCATTCTAAAAATAGTTCTCTATTAATGTATTTTAATAGGCTGCAAAATAAATCAGATGCACGTATTAATTTAACAATACGTCAGAACTTTTTGTATTATTTTTCAATGTTAGTGTGCATATTGTAGTTATATAGCCTTGCATAAACTCTCCTTTATCAATGCAAAAGCACCATATAACTATTCTGCCTCTCTTATGCCCTTGTCCTCTATGGTTGAGTTCAGATTATTTTTTTATACCTTTCTCTTGGATAACTGAGCAGCCTGAGGACACGACCTCTGAGACATAACGAAGTTAACAAAAAGGACAAAGAGCTTTTTGGCTGGCACCTCTCATATATGTACAACCCTAACGGGGAGACACACTTTCAATGTTCAGTTCATCTAATTTTCAAATGATGCAAAATGACCTGCGACCATGCGCTTTTTGTCACTCAGAATATAGCGCTGGCATTCCTTCACTAATTCACAGAAGACAATTATTCAAAATTCATCATGCACCTTTCTCAGCTGCATTTGCAGCAAGTCAAGTGTCAAATTAGACAAGTTCAACCTTTGAGAACTGTCCTTGGTCTGCTGAATGAATTACAATTAAAATCAGACCAAATCAGAACCTAGAATATTTTTACTTATCAAAAAGCCGCAAAAGTGCAGGAATATTGTTATAAGAGAAAAACAGCCATGTCCAATTACAGTTTCATAAAATGTCATTTTCTGTGTGGGTCAGCAAGAAGTAAAATATTTTGTCAAAAGGTAAATGTCTCTATTCCTTCGGTTCTGGGACACTCAAGTTCAGATTATGCATATAGAACAGAATTGCCTGTCTAGTCACCTGGCAGACGAGAACATTTTGGTAAGGCACTTAAAAATATTTTTAAATTCTAAGGAGTTCAAGCTTGTCAATGAGAATAACCTTAACTATATTATATTAGCAACACAGAAGTTATAGGTGCATCACTTTTCAGGAGATGTTAATAGAATGTTTCACAGTCTGGTGTTAAAAAGGTCAAGTTACACGTATGATTTGAGCAGAGACGACGTCGCTCACAGTAAGAATGCAAAATGCAAGAACAGATGCAAGATAAGACAAGTTTAATGCCACACTATGGAACTTTTTGTACAAAGCAGTAACATCTCCATAGAGACAAACAGGAAACAGACACCCCTACCTGAGTTACATAGTGCACATTTATCCATACACTGTGATTTTCAAATTATTATTATTAATTAATTTAATAATTATTGCACTGCTAAAAATGATATGATACTAACCATTACCACTGCTAGTACTCTACTTCCACTGTTCCACAATTATCACTAAATTCAGAATTACTTCCCATTTCACCATTTACTTCTCAGAAAGTAATTTTATAATCATTTAAAACATACTTTTTTAATTGAATTAAGGAGGAAACAAAATTCTCCTCTAAAACATTTTTCTAGCCAGATGAAAAGTAAAAAAACAACAAAACAAACAAATTAGACAATAAATAAAAGCATAACCAGTCACTGTAAAACACAATGTTTTTATATGGTGCAGAAAATGTGTGGTTTGTCCTTGAAACTCACGTGTTTATGTCCACTGGAGACAGATTCAGTGCTTAATAGTGACCTACTAAACATACAGCTATTTTAAGCTTGTACCAAAATGCACCTCACCTAACATCTATATAGTCCACAGTA
Source organism: Taenioides sp. WSHXM2023 (assembly GCA_029959045.1). NCBI lineage: Eukaryota > Metazoa > Chordata > Actinopteri > Gobiiformes > Gobiidae > Taenioides > Taenioides sp. WSHXM2023. The sequence goes on along the minus strand of CM057101.1, from coordinate 14,426,803 downwards.
TTGATGTTGCTCTATTAAAGTCTATAATAGTAACACATGTTTTCTGTCCACATAAGACACAGTTTGATCCACTGGCCTAGAGCAGCCCCATGGCTTTACCACCGAACATGTAAACGTGCCTAAAATGCTGAAGTCAGCTTCTTGGGGAGTTTTCCTTAAACTTGCTGAATTTGCTGAGTTAGTGGGTCAGACTTAATTTCAAACCCAATAACACCAAGGTAATTTGTTGTTGCACATTGCACCTGATAAGAATAATTTCACAACGCTAAAATTATCTCATGCTTATTACAGGTTTTCCCACAGTAGCTCCTCTAATCTGCAAGACGTTAAGAAATGGCACTTTAAGGTAAATATATACATTCATATCTGTAAATTGCACACTAAATGTAAGGATCATACTTTGCAGATCAAGGAAATATTTATGCCATGTGATAGACATGCAGTACATGTGGTCTTTGGAAACTGCCATGTTTTTTGATTTCCACTAGGGGGTGCTTTTTTCTTCAGTATGTGTAGAGCAATGGATCTGTTCTTTCTTGACATTTCTTACACCTTTAAGTCATATACGGCTGCAAAATATATTGCAATGATGCTACTATTTATACCTTACTGCAAGGTCCTCCAGTCTTTTTATAGAAAAATGGTGTACCTGTAATTTAGACCTCTATACAAACATGTTCTGAAATGCATGAGATTCTTTTATTAGTTTATCAGTTTACATTTCAGTCTTCTCTCAAATGTTAACATCCCTCGAGTTTACAAAGTGCACTTTAAACAGAATCCTACTTATATTACAAATAAAATATATTACAAATACAATCATACTTTTTTGCTATTTGATTTTCTATCTCTTTTTTCCAAATATCATGCAGCCTTACTCTCAATACCGGAAATAATAAAATGTTGCAAAAAATATACTTAAAAGTAATACTAGTCATAAAAAATGATATAACTTTAATTCTTTCTACAAACTTGCATAATAGTCAGTCTATGGGAAATTTTTTTTCTCTACTTCCCCTTAACACAAGTGCTAGAACGGAAACTTTATAACGTCATCTTTTTGCAAACTGCGTTACGTTCCATTTTTGTCAGCTATAAATAAAATGTCTTGTACAGAAATTGTACAGATGCAACAGATCTGAGGGAGGTACACAAGAGTCCAAGTTACTTGCAATTACATTAATGTACACAGAAAATGTGTCTAAAAGTCTTTATTTGTAAGTGAGTGAACTAAAAAGTAATCCTATAACCACTAATTCTATATGTGCTGTTATTATCACTCACAACACCCTTAGCTAATATAAAATATATACATTTTATTACAGGAATTTGTAGTGTGTTTAAAATATATTGGTGTGTTTGGTAATAGAAAAGAGTTCTTAGCTTGAGCAAAGATAAAAGTATATAGCCTATGTACTGTATATATAGCCTCCATAATCGCCATAGTAACAGTGGTATTGTACAACTTTTATCTACAAGTATTTCATATGAACTACTGAGTTCATATGTACTGAGTACACCATAGAGACAGTGCCACAAATATTTGGTTTACTTGGTTTCAGCTTTTGAGGAAGTTGTTTAGAGTTTAAACAGCATAGCATAGCTACAGTGGAGTCATTTCTCATTGTTTGGGACACAGAAAGAAACAAATGAATCCTACACAAATCTGACCAAACTATATGCACACTATCCTGGCCAGAGCAGGAAGGGGCAGTGAGATAACAGGACAAGCCCTGGACCTCAGCCATGATCATCTATTGGCCCAAAGACAATTACAGTGAACTGCAGTGAGACTCTAACTCACAGTGGCAGCTTTAACACAGCCATCCATTATAACGTTACACTGAGGAGACCTCAGGTAGTTTGTTTTACCAATAAACCATTTGTTTTGTTCTTTTACTGGTTTGGGAGTAGACCCAAATATTAGCAGCTCAGTTGGTAAGAGTGTTTGTCCACTGATTCGAAGGTTGATGGTTCAAATCCCCCTCTCAACATACACATCATTGGTTGAGCGGTCAGATCCACTGACCTACAAGTTGGTGGTGTGATTCCAGCTCCCACAGACGAATGCTGTCATTGTGTCTGTGTACACTGGTGTATGAATGGGTGAGTGGTTCCTTGTTGTAAAGTTTTGTTTTTTTGTTTGCTAGGTGCATTGATTTTGAATGAAGGCTGGAAATTTAACTGCTAGTAAGTAATAAAAGAATCTCATGCATTTCAGAGCATGTTTATAGAGGTCTAAACTAGAGAGTTAGCAGCAGAATTAATATAATATCTGACTTGATATTTTGTTGTTTTCAGAGAAAATTGTGTTTGCAATTGCAATATTTACCATTTGGGACCATTCATATTGTGATTATAATTTTATTATAGAGTTTGATTAGTATTGCAGCCCTACCTCACAGTCCAGTTTATGTCATTTTAATGATTACACAGACAACACATACTGACCAAAAGAGATTGAAAAATGAGCCAAGAAACTAGTTTTATTTTCTTTTTGGGTGCCATTATTCTTATAAAATATCAGTTTAACTAATTGTTTTACATGTCATTAGCTCGGCACTACTGTTCCCACACAGCTTTGTATAACTTTACTCCATTTTATTGTTTCATTTGCAGCCATTATTAAATCTGCTGAGGTTTTTACACCCAAAACTCCAGACTCATGTTCTCAGCATTCCCTGTAGACCCCCCCCCCCCCCCCCCCCCCCCATCTGTCATCCCTGTTCATCGGACCTCCTCATTGTCTAGATGTGCTGTGCCCTTCACAGTGCACTCAGTCCAAGTGTTCAGACCTCAGAATGACCTTGGCACACAAGCTGCTGCTGAACAATTTACAATGTTGTTCTGGTCACAATGCCAAGAACTACACCCCAATACCCAGTGTAAATTGACTGCAATGCTAAAAGTTGTATTTTTGCAAGTGTTAAAATTCTTGCACAGCACATATTATTTATTACTATTGTTTAGTAATGGTAGTAAGTAGTTTAGTAGTAAGTAAAAGGGCCCATATTAGGCTATTTTAATCTATGTTATAATGTTGTTTCCTCATCACAAACAGACCTGGAGGTGCGTTTTGTTTCATTCACATACGTTTATCACACAAACCCTGCATATTTAGGCTGAGTTCTTCTCTCAAACAGAAAACATTCTGTTCCACCTTGTGATGTCATGTGGTAACAAAGTGCTCCACTGTGTTCCACTGTGTTTTTAAACTCTATACACCTTCATTAGAATCATTTAGATGATTGTAGCCCTGGAATTGTCCATCTCTACTGATCCAAAGGTAAAAGGAGCTGTTAACTTGAAAACTACAGCTTCATGACATCATGACAAGGTGGAACAGAGCATTTTGACTCAAACATGCGTGAATGAAACAAAGCACAAAGGTATGTTTTTGAGCAGGAAACACAATTATAACATGGCTTAAGACTCACAAGGGTCAATTTTGCTTAATATGGGACCTTTAATACATATAGCTCAATCACAACAGGAGGGCACATGTAGTGGACATAGGGGAAAACCAATGGAACATTTTAATCTAAATTAAGCTTACAACAGCCACGATTGTTGCATTGTGTAGGAAAGATCAGGGTGCAACCATAAATGTGTCATCATCATAGTTAGTACTGTGTTTCTGTACAAGTCCCAAACAATGACTGCAGACAACCCTTGACCTCATGTCTAGAGCACATTCATAAAGCATGTTTTTTCACAACACATTTTTTCCAGCCCAATTATATTTTATTTATTTATTTCTTTTGTAAAGTTATGATTATCAACCCTCAGTATCTTAAATCAAATTAAACCAAGAAATAAAATGGTAGCATGGCAAGTAAATTAATGGTATCTTGCATTCATTAAATTACAGTCGTTTTCATTGCTAAAAGAAGAATACCTGGAAAATGAGCAAACTGCCTCTCCACAGACCTGACCTGTAGTTACACCTTATTGCATAAAAATATGATAAATACATTCAATACCATACTGTGGAACTTTCCAAAGAAAGCACTCTTCCACAGCTCCAAAGAGACAAGGAGGTGGCTTACCATCCATTAGAAAGGTTACACAGTGCACCTTTAAATCTAAGGATTAGTGGAGGATAGAGGATTTTCTGTGACTATGAAAAATTTGAGAGGACAAAAGCCACCAATGTTCAAAAGCTTGTTTCACTCAAGGAGTTAATACTATAAAATGAGTGCAGGAGGCGTGATCCTGTGACCAGTGCAGCCCCTCCCAAAGTCAAAATCGGCAGCGTGGCCTTTTCAGTAGGAGACAAAAACTGACAACACAGAAATACACCTCTTATGTAACACAGGAGAACATCTATACGGAAACAAATGAGGAACAACTGTCGAGAAAAGCAGAGTGAATACAGTACTACACGTCTGATGTGGATGTGAAGAATTTAGCACATGTCAACTTGGGGGTACCACCTGAACATGGAGCGCACATACAGCCTCTTTATACTGGGTAAGTCACTTAGCTCATAACAATATAATCCAATTACAACAAGAACAGCAATAGTTCCTTAGTGCATGGTTGAAAAGATCTTATGTAAGTTAAATTTCACTTTTGTTTTAGTGCAGCATAGGAAGGCAATAGAGGTTTGAATGTGGATGTACAGCCTACTTTATCTTGGGAAACTTTTGAAGACCTCTGAGAATGAGTACATGTTTTTAATCTTAGTAGCCAAGTGTGCAATATTAGTAGTGGCAGTTACATTTTCTATAACTTCTACAACCACTAGATTGAGAATATTAAGATTAGTATTTTTAGTAAAATAATTCCATTGTTATATCGTCTGGAATAGATGAATCAATGATTCAAATATTCTACAACCACTATTACAAAAAAAATAACAAAAATAACAGCAGCCTAACTTGGGTTTGACAGAGGTCTACTGTTCTGCTCTAAAGAGATATTTATATCCAATGATCTCATCTGAAACTGACCTCCTGATGTAGTGAACTCTCTGCAGCAGAGAAAGACTGACTGGGTGTTTCCAGTGATTAGGCCAGAATTGTCATGTGCTTGGGGAAACTGTTGGAAACAGCTGGAAATTTGTATAAAACCTATGTCCAGATGTGGTATAACTATTCAATTTTATTTTCCCTGACATATATTAAGGACATTTGGTAATATTTTCAGAGTGTGTAAAATTATTTTAATGAGGGCTTAGTATGTGTGTTTAGTAAAAGTACTGACAATAAATATAGTGTTTGGAACAAGAACAGCAACTATATAAAAGCAAGTAGAAGTATTATTTATAGTGTTTCCCAAACTCTGGTAAGTTCTACTCTGTAGTTTGAGTGGTTGTTTGTTTTAGTTAGAGACAAATCTAGAGAGAAGTTGGAGACAGATTTAGAGACAGATATAGATATTTATATTCCTGTGATATATTCCTCTTATCACACTGAGTTGGCCCACTATAAGTTTGAAAATCACTGTTATATATATTTCATACTATGTTTTCTCCCTAGAATTCCTCTTGACTTTTCCTCCTCTTTTATGCTTGTTAAGTGAGACATTTGGGTGATGCATTTGCATCTGCATTTGGCTGAAGAGGATGTAACAATGCTATGTTTCCTGACACATAGGAAGTCACAGTTGCGGACTCCAATGTGCTATTCATTTTATGAGGACATTTACCTTTCTGATATACACTTATTAACATGTTGAAAATGATCTGCCAATTTCCTTTGAGGCACATTCACAAATCTTACTGATGATGGGAAAAGACATTCAAATTAGGAAAGAGCTGTAATAGAAATGTTCACCTCATTGTTTTGCAGTTCTGCTCATCTGCCTCACGGGGGCGCAACCAAAATCGTGCAATCCAGGATTTGAACGTGTGAATGGTAAATGTGAAGGTAGGATAAAGTTATAACTACAAAAACAAATAGTCATTAAGTTGAGTTAAGTTTTAGTCAATATAAGTAAATATACACTATTGACAATACGATTCAATTTCTTCGTTTTAGATCATAATGAATGCCAGGATGAAGAAGATTATCCTGACATTGAAGGAAACTGCGGCCAGAACGCCAAATGCATTAACACTGTAGGCAGCTTCTATTGCAAGTGCCACAAAGGATACTGGACGCAGGGGAAAAAAAATGTCCATTTCAATGCTTTAACCTCTGAAACATGTATAGGTAAGACATTCCCAAAGTTTGTGTGTCTTTAAAGTTTCCAATTCAATGACAGTTTCCCTTTATTTGAAGATATCCCTGAGTGTTTGGAGGACCCAAACATCTGTGGTCTAAATGCTACATGCAAAGACAGCCCTGGAAGTTACAGCTGTTTGTGTGATGATGGATTTGTCTCATCCAATGGAAAAGAAGTGTTTCGCAAAGAGGACAATGTCTCATGTAAAGGTAAGAATGCCATCACTCAGTGCATATTAGGGTGAAATGTATAACATAATAAATGTTGATTGGTTTCTTCTGAACAGACAGAGATGAATGTCTAGAGGAGGACATCTGTGGTAAAAATGGAATTTGCAAAAACTCAAATGGCAGTTATTCCTGTGTTTGTGATGAAGGATTTGTACTGAGCCATGATAAACAATGTGAAGGTGAGTAGAAAAACTGTGTCAATAATAACAATACGAGGCTAGAAATATAAGACCACATATAGAAGACCAAGGTTTTGGTTTTTTTTAGCTTACAATATATTTTTTAATTATACCTCATATATCCTGACATGTATATGTTGCTCAAAATTAGTTGCATATTGCTCATCCATTTGTTTGACCTTCAAATTAATTTTACATGTGCAATCAATTATCACAAACTGGTAAAATATATATATAAAAAAAACATGATTTGTTGCACATATTTAAGCATTTATTTATTTATTAACATACTAAAGGCAGATGGTAATTTTACATACTTTACAGATCTTCCCAACTTTAGCTCTATATGACGCCACTGACACTTGGGTTGTACGGTATATAGCTGAATGACCTATTTGAGAGAGTAAGGGCTGCAGCAGGAGACTGACAGAAACACAACATTTCCTGTGCCATTGTTTCCCCCCAGACATTTGTGTGATCAATAACACAATCTGTGGGAATGGGACCTGCCACCTCGGAGCCAGGGGCCATTACTGTGTGTGCCACTCAGGGTTCTCCAACTACGGCATTGGACGGTCACGCTGCACTGGTACGACAGGAAAGAAACTGACTCTGCTAACATCCACAGTGTGACTAACCATGCATGCTTTACTTGCAGAATTGAACTGTGAAGTATTTGAAGATATGACCAGCCTGAAAGAGGTACAGCCACATATTTCACATAATGCCCTATTAGTTTAGATCAAATGATATGCCTGATCATAAAAATGATAAATTACTTTATATATGAAGATAACATTGTATTTGCTTATGCTGGGTTCATTATTATCTTGATATAACACATTTGATTTGGGACAATGTTAGATAAAAGATAATCATTATAATACATTTGTCTTATAGACTACTTTTCCAGATGCTCAAAGTCACTTCCCAATTTAGTGCATTACTCATTTACTCGATATACTGGGGCATATAGAACAGAGATCGACTGATATGGGTAATGTTGATACCGATTGTTTAGAATCCAGAGCAAACAATGGCCAGTGAGCTCTGTTGATATTTTTGGACCAACATGTAGGGACAGGTTAGATTATTTTATCCAAATTAAATGTAGCTACTACAAACTCACCCACAGCCTTTTTTTTTTTACTACAAACCTTAAAATAAAGTGTTGTGCGTATTTTTAGACAGCAAATCAACCAAAACAGTATATAGGCCTGTGCTGGTCCAAATATCCACCGTTTATAACTACAAATGGCAAATAAATGAACCTAACCCAATAACTCACTGACACACCACATTTAAACAGGCAAGTGGGTGAAGTGTCATGTGGTAGTAAGCACTGCTGCCCCACTACAGCACCTGGTAATCCCAGAAGTCTTCCATCTAAGCACTAACCAAGCCCAACTTTGCTTAGCTACCAAGATTTGACAATTATAGATTTATAAAAATAATCAAACAGTAAATTGTCTAAACCTTCTTGCTTTGGTTGTTAATGATTATGTTATAATTTAATTTATATGAAAGCAGTTTTTGTTTCATTTATTCATCATAGACTTCTGGCCCTGCTTATGATCTTATGGTGAAACTGAAAGACCAATGTAAAGAGACCGTTCTGGATGGAGAGAAGATGGTAGAGGTAGAAACTCTTTTTTCTTCTTCTTCTTCTTTTAAATCAGACTTCACATTTATTTGTAATCGTTTGTCATAATTTTTTCCATTGAGAGAAAATCTGCCTTGTATCATGCAGACCTTCTACTTTACCAGATTTAGGTGGATGCTCTCTTTCAGTTCTCAAATCTCAATAGGCTCTGTGCACAACAACGAATGGCTATTTCCTGCTCAGTTTTATTATGTGGTTTTTGCCGAATTGTGCTAAAATGAATAAATATTCAAAGATAAGGCAGTAAAAAGTACACAAATGAAATTAATACTTCAGTCTTCACTGTCTTTACTGTAATTAAATTAGAATCTGAATTATAATGGGTTGTTTATTTTATATTTTACGATTTTAAGAAATGCTTTGAGACACAGTGACCTAGCTAGCATGCCGCTGTGTACAGAGCCAATTTATTCAGAGTTGGGACCAACACAATAAATACATTGGCTAAACTTCTCAAACCTCAAAACTGTAATTGCAACTGTTTGGAGCTTGACCATTCCCACAATGGTAGTAGCACAGAAACAGGAAACGGTGTCCGGCCAGAGCTTTTGTTTTCGGACTTTCGAAGCCTGTTTATTCTGGGATGGATGGAGTCGAGTGGACCCATTGCTTTTGTTGATCCTCTCCCCTCCTGTCTCTGTCTCCCTCTCTTTGTCTGTCTGTCTGTGTGTCTGTGTGGTGCAGAGTCTGCTGTCCATGATCGACCAGCTCCTGTCTGGCGAGCCTTTCCGTGATAACAGGAAAGTCTCCACCTTTTTGGATGCGGTTGAGGGCATTTTGAGGCTCACTGGGCCCTTTAACACGCCCCCAGGACTGAAGAAATCCTTCAACTACACAGGTGGAATATAGAATTGTTTATAGATTTTATATCTCCAATTCGCGGTTGGTGCGTTGGGTAAAATGTACAAAAATAGTCTTCTGCAAACCACTTAAAAAATGTAATAGAAGGAAAAGAAGGTGAAAAATCATGTTATATCCAGCAAAATGTTTGAGTAGTTTGGACAGAGACATTACCAATTATATTTGAATAGCAAAGGATTTACCTGTCATTCTATTTTAGGGTTGGGCAATATGAAAAAGGTCAATCATAATTTTCAGTTGCACTTTTTCTGTGTCATCAAAAACACTTAAAATGCCTTTCAATACTAATTTCATAAACATAAACAATGCAGACATTTAATAATTGCCACTTAACATAAAAACTGCTACTTCTCTAAACCACATGCTTTTACTGTCAGGACTGGCCATAGACCTCTCCATTAAAAAGAACCAAGGGGATAACTGATAATTAGAAATGACTGAATCTCTTTAATAGCAAAGTCATATTCTATTTTTTATATTTATAGTGTCTCAAATTGGCTTGTATTTTTAAAATGTGATATTTGTGTACAGATTTAGAGCTGTATTTGCACAAAGGAAGCATCTTGCCCCAAGGAAGAGTGGAATTATCACTGGAGCAAACCAAGTTGGATATACAGATGGAGACAGTTGCAGGGGAGCCCTCCCAGTATCCTGGTATCCGTCTTAGAATACGCATTTGTTTAGATTTCTTTGGTGAATGTAATTAATCTAGATTTGTCTGCTTTGTCAGGTTTTGCTGCAGTGTCACTTCTGAGCTACAGGAAGCTAGAGCAGTCAGCAGATGGCTTTTTTGAAGGTGTGAAAAAACAAGACGGAAAAAAACACAAGTTGAACTCCAACATAGTGACAATCACTGTTAGTAACCAAGACACAACATACCTAAACAAACCTGTCCTCATTACCCTCAATCATCTGCAACAGGTAGCTACAGATCAGAATTACATATAATAAGCAGAATAGAGCAATTCTTCTAACTTGTGTAATGTTTTATAGTTAAACCAGACATCCCATTGTGTCTATTGGGATTCTTCTATGAATGGAGGGGCGTGGTCCACTCACGGGTGCGAAGTTAAAGAGTCCAATCCCAAATATACAGTGTGCTCTTGTAACCATCTGAGTAGTTTTGCAGTTCTAATGGCCCTCTATGAAGTGGAGGTATGATAAAACAAATCCAAGACATATCATAGTTTTTGCGGCTATGATCTAACCACATGTCGTCTTTTCCTTTTTAACAGGACAGATTTGAGTTGCAGCTCATCACTTGGATTGGTCTGTCCCTGTCTCTGGTTTGTCTGTTCATCTGCATTTTGACATTTGGGTTGATCCGCTCCATCCAGAGTCAAAGAACCAAGATCCACCTGCACCTCAGTATCAGCCTCTTCTTAGCCTTCGCCATTTTCCTGATCGGCATATCTCGCACCGAAAACAAGGTAACGAATAGGTTTCACATAAACATTGCTTCCCAGACACAAACTTGTATCAAAGCGATGTACTGATTTCAGAGATACAAAAAATACATAAATAAAATAAAATTTGACTTTTCTGAATAGTTTTAGGCCACGTTTATGTGATGTTTTTTAATTCCGAATTAGTTGTTCTGAATTAAATAGTTTGGAATTAAAATATTCTCTTTCGAGTTTACATGGAAATAATAATTCCGAATTGGGGTTTAAACATGTTAAATCGTCTTTATTTAATTCCGCTCAACAGCTGGGGGTTTGTCTTTACGAATGGGGTATGCATATCGCTGTTCCCTGGTTATTAGTAGTGTGACAACTATAGGAAATGCACAATTAGTGGTGGGTGGTTGAAAATAGCCAAAAGTTGATGAATAGAATGAATAGCTAAACAAAGCCAGTAAAAGCTATACTGCTTACATGACAAGGTTAATAAAATGGCTCTACTCACTGTCAAACTTTTGCTCTAAAATGTGACAAAAATAGACACAGCATTTATAGCATATCCAGAACTTTCCCATATTTTTTGGGCTAAGAGTTTCCCCTGCACTGTACTTTTTTAACACTGTCACTCCAACTCCACAATAGGTCGGCTGTGCAGTGGTAGCAGGTCTGCTCCATTTCTTCTTCCTGGCTTCATTTTGCTGGATGTGTCTGGAGGGCATACAGCTCTTCAGAATGGTTGTGCTGGTCTTTAACGCCTCCTTCAGAACAGTCTACCTGATGGCAGCCGGCTATGGAGTCCCGGCAGTAATTGTGTCTATCTCGGCCCTTGCTAATGTCAAGGGATACGGCACGGAGAGATAGTGAGTTCCCCCTATATCACTGCTCAGCTTGCATTATTTCTAATTTATACCTCAATTTTGGGCTACAGTGGGCTGACAGGTTCCACATTTTTGCCTTGCAGTTGCTGGTTAAGCCTGGATTCTATTTGGGCTTTTTTCGGGCCTGCCTGTGTCATCATTTTTGTAAGGAAGGACAATAGTTACACAAACTTGTAATATGCCTATTGAGTTCATGTTTAAATCTAGCTTTGTCGGTCAATAGGTCAACATTTTCTTCTTTCTAATCACTGTGTGGAAATTGGCCCAGAAGTTTGCAAGTCTAAATCCTGACCTTGACAACCTCCAAAAAATAAAGTAAGCTGGTCTACATACATTAACATGTTTTAACTCAAATATTTAACTCAACTGTTCTATTATGTGGATCAGAAGCTCTATGTTGCATCAGATTTACTTTTACATGACTATGACTTTGTTGCCCTCTACAGGGCATTCACAGTCACTGCAGTAGCCCAGCTCTGCGTACTGGGAACAATGTGGATCTTTGGCTGTTTCCAGTTTGAGGAAAGAACAATCCCCATGTCGTACCTTTTCACCATCTTTGCCAGTTTTCAAGGAGTTTTCCTTTTTATTATGCATTGCTTGTGTTCTAAGCAGGTAGGTCAAATAACACATTACAATTATATTCACTACAGGCTCTTCATGAACAATCAATAACAACTTGTTTCTTCAATAAGGTAAGAGATGAGTACAAAAACATATTGGCTAGATGTTGTGCACCACAGAAGAAAACATACTCTGAGTTTGGATACACCACCAAAGCACAGGTAAGGATTTGACATTTCCAGTAAATAAAGTAAATATAATAAACTAAAAAGACAAACACATTTCAATATCTGCTTTTAACAGGAAACTAGAAGCACACAAGAGACAGGAGATTCCAATATGTGACGAGCAAAGTGAGGACTGGAGAGGAGTCTACTATTACTTTAATTTCAAAGCTGTATCTGTCTTAGAGCCGCTGGTCTGGTGGTTTATTGCACTGCTGTAAATAGTCTTAAATTTCAACTTGAACGTTTTTTCCATTTTGTTAGGTGCAATAAATTGCAAAATAGGACAGCCTAAACAGTAAGGATTAAAAATGTTTCTAGAATTGCTAGGAATGAGCAGTGGGCAAGAAAATGGCCCTTTGTTAAATACATATTTTGGTCCAGTAGTCTGTAATTTTCTTGTCTCCCCTTTGTGCAATCTCATAGGTACTTCACTGCCAAGTTGAAACAAATTAGACGCATAAATCATAACTATAGCATGTGTGTACTGTAATACTATATACTATATTTTGAATGGATGTAAAATGTTTTTTGTATGAGATGTTATGAAATATTCCTTGAAGGTAAATATGGATTTTGGTCTTATTCATACGTAACTGTTTATATTATCAACAAAGTGCTTTAAGCTTTTTATACTGCAGGTCTGTATAAATGTTGTAAATAAAATATATTTCTTAACCTAATATATTTTCACATCATTGATATTTTGTGGAGCATTATTACCTCGACTAAGCAGTAGTTAGTTGCCCATTTAACTTAATTATTTAAAAGCTATGGAAGTATGCAGACAACCTCACAGCCAAAGTACAAGCGAATTGCATTTAGATACAAGGAAATGGGACTTTTTTTTTTTTCATTGACTTCCTGTTTATAGATCTCAACCATGATGGTCTCCACAGCAGAGCATGGTTTCCTCCACCTCTATTCATCTTAATCAAGAAAAAAAAAACTAACAAAAAAACACATTTAGCTGGAAATATATGATCTACAGTAATTTACATGTTTCATGAGTGCTACAATTGACTAAAAATTAACAAGTGATTTCATCCCTAGCCAAAATGAAAAAGAGTATTTTGTTACACTTGAACTTTTGGGGGAAGATTATTGATTGAGAGAGTAATTTAAAGCTGAGCCATTATTGCACAACAGCGGAGAAAGTGAGATGAGTCGAAAGGATGGGAATAGAAGAGTGGGAAACTTGGATCTAGCCGAGATAAAATAACTCCAAAACCTCTGGAGAGAAAATGGTGGAGGGAGATAGGGACCTGTCACAAACAACAAGCTCGACAACAAACCGCAAAAACATTTTCAAATTGTACCTATTGCCAAAAGCGCTCTAATTTTTCAGCCACTCTTGACAAATCAGCAGTGGTATGAAGTCGTCAAGTGGGTGAGTTTCATTCATTATTCATAATCATCGAACAGCATACATGGTCAATATACTTTGTGCATTATTCTGAGGTAGCAGCACATAACTCAAGTTGGACTCACAGCACGCTCAGAGCTCAGGAGAGGATGGCTGTAAAGGTACAGACTCTCTGCCACTGTAATGCATGTAATAGATAAAAACAATATAGCCAAGTGTTTTTAAGTGTTTTTATAAATGTTCCTTTACTGTACACTTGCTGTAGTTGCTCTTAAATTGTTGAGCTAGTAGCTCTACTGTTTGATGTTAGACAATATATTAAATATTTTTTCCACTGGCATAGCTAAATGTTCATATTTCATATATTTTTATTTTAATTATTTCTCATATGGTGCTACGGCAATGATTCCACCCAGGTGTAATTACTTATGAAAGAAGCCTTTAAAAGTAAATTTAAGATTTATATGTATTTATATTTATGTATTTACATTAAATTTCAGCACCATTTCAACATTTTGTATTCCAGAATTTCAATCAAAGAGACGTTTTGTGAGTGTAAATATTTTATCAAGAAATTTGGTTGTACTTTGTCATAGTAAACAGGATAGGATAGACCTGAGCTGAACCTGTATACTTCCACATTAAGCGTATGGTCAAAGTGCATAACAGTATTGAGTTACTACTGACCTGGAAAATTGTATACCATCTCTCTAAGGGGACACATATATATCACAGCATAAATGATGAATGGGGCCGCACACTCAAACTGAAAATGATAGTTTTATGTGTGCACTGTGCAATTACCAAAGGCAGCAACTATATGGGTAATTTAGTGGCTCTTGCAAACTAAAGTCTCTCTGTCTTCATTAGGTCTAAAATCTGCTAATTCTGTAGTTTACTTTAACCCTCTTCAAACAAGTTCAGAAATATAGTCTTTTACAACAAAAACAATTACAGTAGCAATGTTGAGAAAAAAATAAGATTGTAAAGCCCAGAGCTTACTTTGTAAAGCTGTGGTTACTAGAGCACATTTAGAGTGCTGTCATGAATTTGAGAAACAAGCCAAAGCATTTTGCCGGAACACTCCCAGATTACACATTATTATAATCTTGCAAACACTTGCCAGATTCTTCAAATCCTATATCCAACAGGATCCTATACCCGCAAAAACACAGAGAAAGGGGAATTCGTTCCCCCAAACGTGAGATCAAATAAAGCCCCGTCCAACTATCAAAAACATAACTGATTTGTGCACATAAACTATTGTTTAACTGAGCATGTATTTCATTTTTATTTGTTTGAGCAACATGCCTATATAAGGTACATACAAACACAAGGATATGTACATGTACATATTTTGGGACCATTTCTGGTGCTTAAAGGGAGTAGGTTGAAGTTTAAAAAATTTAAGTTATGACCCAAGCCTAATGCAAGTAAATAAGGAATAAATAATAATGCATGACTTACTATGCATTATTGTGTGTGTTTATAATAAAGAATAAAGATTATTCATATTAATGATAATAACTGAAGACCAAAAACATGCAGTATCAGCTGTGAAGATGTGCAGAACAAATAAGATATTTACTCAATTTCCTAGTTAGTAAATATATTATGATCACTAACAGGTGCCATACTGAAGTAAGTCAGCTCTCTTCATCTGAGTTCTTAAAATATGAGCCTGATCTATGCATGACATCATTATACATTTACTGACCTGTGATTTTCTGTAGACAGCTCTGGCCATGAGGACACCCTCCATCTTGTTGACCATGTCCCCCCTCCTCAGTTTCAGGATGAACTCCTCTGCTCCGCCCGCTACTCTGTCCAACAGCAGCTCCACATCTCTCCCACTCTCGGGTTTAGGAATGTCCTTTTTCACCATGACCTTTGGAGCCATTTCCAACCTCACTGCGCTGGGAATCCTGGTCAAGTCTCGTGTCCGGTTTCGCCGCCAATCTAAAACACCATTTTTGATATTAACAGTGGCCTTACTAATTGCTGATCTTGGAGGTCATTTGATCCCAGGATCCTTTGCAATGTCACTTCATATCAACAACATGTATCAACCAAAACCAGAAATGCCCAATGAGACTTTATGCCAGATTTTTGGAGCTAGTATGGTGTTTTTTGGCCTGGCTCCATTGCTGTTGGGTTGTGCAATGGCAGTTGAACGTGTTGTTGCCATTTGCTTCCCATTTTTTCATGCTTCCACTATAACTAAAGGTCATGTGCGCAGACTTGTCCTATCACTGTATTCTCTTGCACTTTTGATTGCTATTTTGCCTTTATTTGATATTGGGAGGTACACCGCCCAACATCCAGGAACTTGGTGTTTCTTACAAATTCAAATTCCTCATTCGAGACGAGATAGAGGCATGGCATTGGCATTTTCATGTCTTGGGATTACAGCTCTGGCCTTTTCGCTTCTCTGTAACATCCTGAGTGGCTTGGTATTGCTGCAGGCTAGGAGGAAAGCCCAATATGTGAACACAAAATCTGATAATACTTGTGCAAGGCGACCTTCAACAGCCTCATCAACTTCTTTATTTTGTTCTCTGGATGTCGAGATGATGGTGCAACTGGCAGTACTTACAGTGGTTTCCTGTGTGTGCTGGAGTCCATTCCTGGTAAATCTTCTGATGATTTCTGCAAAATATAAATATTTCAAAATAAATGATTGCCTATCTTGTGTGTTTTTGTGTTTAGATTCATATTCTGGTGCTGCAGTCCAGCCAGAGTTCAGGAGATTTACCGGAGGGCCCTGACCGGTTTCTTTTGCTGGGATTACGCATGGCCTCCTGGAACCAAATCCTGGACCCGTGGGTTTATATCCTGCTAAGGAGGACCGTGCTGTTCAGAATCTGCTGTAGACGAACTCTCACTAACTTGAAATACTCAAGGAGGGAAACATTTGTATTGGAATAAACATGGATTTGTTGGCGGTTGCTGTGAAAATTAATTAATTTAGTACATTTTTTGGTGTCTTAAACCGTGTTTTATCAAAAATGACCGAAGCCAACTAGCCAAATGAAAAGTTTTAGCGGATTTCAGAACTTATTTGTAGTCTGTACCCGGCTCCACTATGAATCACCTGCAACAATTCCTGCAACTCAGCCATTGGGCGGTGGAAACCAATGGCCAATCAAAATTAAGCACACGTTGACAAGCACACAGATGGACCAATGATGAGCCTGTCTCAGTTGCCTCTCCCCTGGGGTGGGCGGTGCTTCTCTGGAAAGGACCCTATTCAATATGGAGTACAGAAAATAGATGCGGTCGATTCACTGCTTTCTCTAGCTTCTACTTTAATTTATTACGCCGTTTTGACAATCGTTCCTTTCATTAATCTTTCCAAGTCTTATTTATCGGCTTTCTGAAAAATATTTTATACGCCTGGCATTATTTAACACCGCTGAACGTTAAAGGACAACATAGCGGTCTGCTGTAAACGGTGGGAACTACAGTGACATTAGTTCAAACTTTTGAAAAACCTAAAATTCATCCATCAAGTGTATTTTCACTGTTTTTCAAGATACAGACAAGGACACAAACATTGAAAGTTACCGCAAAAGTTAACATCGGATTATTGGGTGAAAGGTGGCAGCGCTTGTAAGTTGTGGCTCATAGGTAAGTTGTATGCAGTGCATGAATGTAAATTGCACTGGCTAAGTAACTTCAATGTCGTCTGATTGTTTTCACTAAGGAGTAATGCTGCTATAATGGTGTGGATTGTACCTATTGAAGCTGTGGAGTGGGGTTTAAATGAGGCCAGTTCTGTCTTAAAAGCCTGTCTTTCTCTGTTTTCATGCTGACAGAATGCACAATGCGGCGAGTGTCTCGGCCTCTCTGGGATCCCTGGGACTACTGCGGTTCTTCGGGGTGTCCTGGTCCTGGAGCCTGGCAGCAGGCCTCGGGATGTACTTGGGAACAAAGAGTTGGAAATACTTCTACATCGCAGCCCGCACGTTCCAAAGAGATCTAAAGTAAGCTCAGAGTTGGTTAATGAGTTAAAATGAATGAAAAGGACTGGGGTCTTTTCTCTGCAGAGTTATCTGAGGTACAAGGGAAAGTGTAATACCAAGTGCTCCAGTGCATCCAAGGGAAATCCCTTAAATTGTCTTAAAGGTGCAGCATGTAACTTTTCTGGTGAAGGGCCTGCTACCATCTTGTTTCCATGGTGATGTTTTTGCTTTGCCTGTAATGTTCCACTAAACTTTTCAAGGAGAGATGCCAGCTGGCTCCCACATTACTGGTAAGATCTGTGAAGAGGTGACCTTGTTTTTCAAGGTATTTAAAAAAAAAAAAAAGCTGACCAACAATATCTTTTACAGTGTATTTACATAAACGTTTTGTTTTGTTTTTTTTCTTTTGAAAATTAAATATTATCTTGAGTAGATTTAACACTTTTTGTGATTCCCATCAGTGGTCTATATGTGCTAATGAGGGTGAAGTTGGCTCTGTGGCGTTACATGAAAAATGGAAGCAACATTCATTCCATTTTTGCCGAGACGGTAAAGCAGCACCCAAACAAACCTGCACTGATCTATGAAGCCACTGGGGAGACATGGACCTTCACACAGCTGGACGAGCTGTCCAATGCAGTGGCCCACTGGGCTCAGGACCAGGGCTGGGGGTCTGGAGATGTAGTGGCCCTATTCATGGAGAGCAGGCCACTGCAGGTGGCTCTGTGGCTGGGCTTGGCTAAAGTCGGTGTTGAAGCTGCACTCATCAACTTTAACCTTCGACAAGACTCACTCCTCCACTGCCTCGGAGTGTCAGGCTCTCGGGCTATTGTCTTTGGAGCTGAACTCGCTGATGGTAAGAATCTACTATCCTAAGCACAACATCAAAAGTGTATATAGGGCATATTTGTGTTTTATTTGTTCTAACTTGACGAAACAGCCATTCAGGACGTGAGTGCTGCTCTTAACCCATCAATGGTACGGTTTTGCTCTGGGGAGCTTAGTGCTGCTCAGCTGACGGGCCTTAAAGCACAACCTCTGGAGCCACTTTTACTGTCTGCAGCCAGATACCCTCCATCACTCTCTCATCCAGCAAAAGGCATGAATGGTAAGTGCTTACTCATATCCCAGCCTTAACTTAAAATGAATCTATATATGCTCACAGAGCAATAACTCTTTGTTGTAGTACAATTTCTCTAAAGGTTATATTATGTGTAACAAGGCTCTTTGTATCAATGCAGTAATAAATGCATTCCTCCTCAGATCGTCTATTTTACATTTACACATCGGGCACCACAGGACTGCCAAAGGCTGCTATCGTGGTTCACAGTCGGTATGTATTTTCTCACAGAAACTCAGAGAATAAATTATATTCCAAACATTATTTCTGCCACTACAGTTACTACAGGATTGCTGCTTTTGGGTATTTTGCTTTCCGCATGCGCCCCGATGATATAATCTATGATTGTTTGCCTCTCTACCACTCAGCAGGTATGCAATCTAAACCTCCGTGTGATTGTGAAATGCTTTTGTTATTGTATAACCCTGTTTATTTCAGGTAACATAGTTGGAGTTGGACAGTGTCTGATCAATGGCCTTACTGTAGTTGTGAAGAGGAAATTCTCTGCCAGCCGCTTTTGGGATGACTGCATTAAGTACAACTGCACTGTGAGTTCCAAGAATTTTGGCTTTAATTTGTAAATGTCAATGTAATTTTATACAAAAAAATAGGAATGGTAATACAGCTCTGTACACGTATAGATTGTCCAGTATATTGGAGAAATCTGCCGCTACCTCCTATCTCAACCAGTGCAGCCATCAGAGAAGAGGCACAAGGTTCGTCTGGCTGTGGGGAACGGCCTCCGCCCCAGCGTTTGGGAAGCTTTTACTCAGCGCTTTGGGGTCACACAGATTGGAGAGTTCTATGGGGCAACTGAGTGCAACTGCAGCATTGCCAACATGGACGGCAAGGTCAGTTAGATTTTGAAG
Organism: Taenioides sp. WSHXM2023; assembly: GCA_029959045.1. Taxonomy (NCBI): domain Eukaryota; kingdom Metazoa; phylum Chordata; class Actinopteri; order Gobiiformes; family Gobiidae; genus Taenioides; species Taenioides sp. WSHXM2023. Next base: position 14,407,310 of record CM057101.1, on the reverse strand, counting down.
TGGAACAACCAAATGCTGTGAGTTACGAGTGTAATATTACCTGTCCTGTTAGGTTGGAGCATGTGGATTCAACAGTCGCATTCTGCCATTTGTGTACCCCATACGTCTGGTGAAAATAGACGAAGACACAATGGAGCTGGTGCGGGACAGCCGAGGCCTCTGTGTGCCGTGTCAACCTGGTAAAGCTTTTCTCCTTTGTTCATTGGAAATATTTTTAATACTCACCTTACCAGATTTGTGTGTCACAGGTGAGCCAGGTCTTCTGGTTGGTCGAATCAATCAGAAGGACCCTTTACGACGATTTGATGGCTATGCTAACCCAGAAGCCACAAAGAAAAAAATTGCTCATAATGTCTTCAAGAAAAATGACACAGCCTATTTATCAGGTTTTATAATTACATTTAAATTGTATCACAATAAAGAAGGTAAGCCTTTATACTGACCACATTGTCTAATCATAATTCTATAATGCTTCTCCAGGTGATGTGCTGGTCATGGATGACTTTGGCTACATGTACTTTAGGGACCGCGGCGGGGACACATTTCGGTGGAAAGGTGAAAATGTGTCCACCACTGAAGTGGAGGGCATCCTGAGCAGCCTCCTGGGTCAAACAGATGTCGCTGTCTATGGAGTCACAGTGCCAGGTCAGCCATAAAATCTGATGTTGGTCAGCTGTACCTGTACATGTGTTTTGTTTTTTATTATATTTTTGTGCCCAGGTGTTGAAGGTAAAGCGGGCATGGCTGCCATAGCAGACACCACAGGGAGTTTTGACCCAAACAGTTTCCTGCAAAATGTCCAGCAAGCTCTTCCTTCCTATTCGCGGCCAGTGTTCCTACGACTGTCTCCACAGGTGGACACCACAGGTAATGATTCAAACTGAGGAAGCAAAAGCTTTACATTTATACTTTTTACTTATATTTTGTCTTTTTGTAGGTACATTTAAAATCCAGAAAACAAGGCTGCAGCGAGAAGGATATGACCCAAGGCACACAACTGACCGGATCTACTTTTTAAACTCCAGAGCTGCACAGTATGAGATTGTTGATGAAGAGTTATACAATTCCATAACAGAAGGAAAAGTTTCTTTATAACAAGTATAACAGTGTAGGACAGACGTGTGGTGCTTTGTCTGGACAATTGCAAAGGTAACATCCATATTTTGGCATTCATTAGTTTGGGTGCTCCTCCGGTCTAGTTGTAAACTGTAAACCATTCAGGAGAGAGATACACAGGCATGGTGAGAATGCTGTTACAAATGTAAAGTTTAACACTGTAACACAAAAGACAATATGCAAGGGTATTCGCCCCATCCTAATTTCTCTGGATAACTAAGTAACTTTTAAATGTTGTGATTAGTTTATACCATATGAATTGGACTGAACATATGAAACATTATTCAATAATGTGGCTTGTTTTGTAAAGGACAAAAGTCACAGGGTTACAGTTACTTGAGTTTTGCCTCAGCATAGAATATAATACAAGATCAATTGGCTGGGTCAGGAAATGTGTCTATATGCAGCTATGAGGTTATTGTTACTGTAAGAGCCAGAATAACACGTAGTACAATGAGACTACTCGATCAAACACTAACCATAGACCTAATTCATTTGATGTTTCCTTTGTGAAGGTTTGCAAACGCAAACTGTTACAATTTGTGCCTTATGTGCAATGAAAAAAGTATTTTATTTCACATTTTCATGTGAATGCAGAACCATGAACATTGAGTCACATATTGTGACTTATTCTGTGTCATAATACATGTAGTATTAGTCAATTTTTAGGATCCTTACATTTATTAATTTTGTGTCAATTTGATACCTAACTATTATTAAACCCCTAAAACTCATGTTTGTTTCTTGTCATTTATAAAATATACAAGGGTGGCGCATTTGTTAACATTTATTTTTCAACTTATTTCATGTGTCTGTTGACAGTAAAATCCTTGAAGGGAGTATTTTCAGGGGATGCTCTTTGCAGGCAGTGCAGAAGTAGGGGAACACACTGGAGGCGATGATATCTTTAAACGTGTAAAGAGGTGTTCTCTCTCCCGGATCATAAAACACCACCTTGCTGCGGTCCATGTCTACAACTATTCGAATGACCTCCGGCTTCTTGGTCATGGTCAGCGGCTCCCAGGGTGCAGTGCAGGCCTTGTGCTCTCCATTGCGAAACCGAATGGTCCAAAATCCTTCGGCTGGCGTCAGGACATGCTTACCCTTTCTGTCGATGGAGTCACTGGCCACACCCACCACCCAATAGGTGTTGTCCTTCACCTCTATGTCCCAGATGTAGCGCCCAGAAGATAAACTCTCTGCACCCAACAACTCTGCACTGATGTCAAAGCGTTCTGGATTGTCCGGCAGCTTAAAAATCTGTGTGGAGTTTTGGACAACTGTGAGGTCCTCTGACAGGATGAAACAGCTGGCAGCAGTGTTGGGGTCCAGAATCACAGGATCTAAGGGGTAAATGAAATTGTTATGGTGTTAAAACTTAACAATACCTAAATTAATTTGATTTATGTGTTGCAGCAACTTACAATGTTTAATTATGCGCTTCATCTTTTCCCATATTTTGAATTTTAAAGAGCCCAAGTGTTTGGCCACATCAATGAGAGATCCAGAGAGTAGTTGTGGATCTAAAGTAGTTCTCCAAGTCCTGTAAAGGTATTAAATGATTAATTACGAAATTCAGACATGGAAAACTTCATCAGCATTAATTTTAAGTTGTATTTACCTTTTGATCGTTTCTTTGTAGTTCTAAAGAAACATTGGAGAAAAATACCTAATTAATTACAGTATTCACATCATAATTCCACATTATACATGCATAATAGTAAATACAGTAGCCTACCTGAAGAAATGGGATGTCTTTGGCTGTCATTTCTTGCTCCACTATATTTATGGTTTTTGAAAGCGATGCTATTTCACTGTTTATATCTTCAATGTTCTGAGTTATCATTTGATTCTTATGCTCTTTCTCTGTTGTTAGGGCCTGAAGTCGTACGGCCTCCTGCTCCTTGAGAAACTTGTGGAGTTCCTCAAACTCTTCTTTGATCTGTATTTCAGTGTGTTCGGCCTGGTTCTACAAAGACAAGAAGGATGATCAATATCACCTGTCAACATAAATTCAATCTCAAACTCCAGGCTACCTTGACATGCTCAACCATCTCTTCGCATACATTTTTGGCCTTCCTGAAAACATTCAACTTCTCTTTCAAAGGTATGAGAGCTGTCCTTAGTTCCTCCTATAAGAAAACAGAGAAAGTCAACACGTATAAGGGGGATAGTGTAGCTCAGACTGTCAACTCTATGTAGCTCTTTTCAGCTGTCACATTCCCTTCATAGACCCTTAAAGGTATGTTTGCATTACAGACAAATAGGAGCACAAACATCTGAAGGAGCATTTGATATAGGTTGTACAAACACATTGAGCTTGTGCATTGAGTTCAAACAGGGATACAATATGGCTCCCTGTAAGTTTGTGATGTTCTGTTCAAGGTTTCCCTATATAAAATGACAGCAGTAAAATGAATGTGACCCCAAAATAGGGCTCTAGTTTCAGACCCCAGAGACCAGCGCAATGACAACCCCAAAATATAAATCTATTTTTAGAGGTAATAAACATTGGCATACATCTTCACACAAACCTGAATCAACATATGGATTACTGGTTGTATAGGAATGTCTGTGTTGTATATGTCTATAACATGACACTTGTAAAGCTGCCTAATACAAAGGTAGTCAGTCTATGATTTTCAAAATAAGTGATATAGATAAGGGGCATTTTCACTTCTCAAATTTCAAATACCATTGTATTAATTCAATGACACAAGTAAACTTGCATTTTCAAGCCCTTTACAAGAGATTAGTAAATCAGTTTAAGTGAACAAAAAATGAATTCTGTTTTTGACTGTTTTATGACTGGCACATGACTCTCACATGTCCAAAATGAAAGTGAGACATACCACAGTGACAAATTCTGCTCTGCTTCTAACTTCTCTAACCTACCTTACAGTCTTGAGCTCCTTCCGCTGTGGGGTAGATCTTGTGTCCAGCATGAGCAGCTGATTTCCCACAAAGGCCACAAATGGGCTGGAGGTCCTCCACACAGAACAGACTGAGTTTCTCCCCATGCTCTTTACATGAATTTGGATCACCTTGGCGCCTATCGTCCTTAAGCCTCTCACAGGCCTTTTCCAAAACACTGCTCACCACCATTTGATCCATAGAAGAGCAGCGCCAACACAATGGACAATAGTGTGAATCCCTTCCGCCTTGGCGCTCAAAACTGTCCTTCAGGCAGACTTTACAGAATCTGTGTTTGCAATTGAGCACTACTGGCTGACTGAGAATGTGTCCACAAACAGTACAGCAAAGGTCGTCCTCTTGACAGGCACGTCTGGTGGCCATTCTTTAGTATTCTCTAAGGGGGCTTCGTAGTGTCAACCGGCTCAGTCCCCGCCCCTCCCACGCGTCTGACAAGCTACCTCATCTTAACCCCAGCTTTAAGTGTTAATGCCGCCACTCCCAAAGGCATATCCCCTGTTATGCACTGCTAGGTTGAGAGTGCACATTGCTCATTCACAAATAAACACTCCTCCATAACAATAAAATAAGCTTTGAGAGGTATATAGTTCCATATCAGATCTGAAAAGTGACATAAAGCAGGTGACACATTTGTCCCCTACTCTCTTTTGTCTGACCCTAAGCTGTGGCTCACTCTATGATATTTGAGAAGAGTGCTGAAACGACCTGTCACTCTGTAATTAAAGCATTTACATAGAAACAATATCCCAGATAAGACCCGGCGTCAGCGCAAAAATAGAAGAATCTGTCTTGGACTCAAGCCATGTGGGTGAACAATAGATGCGTACGTTTATTTTTAGGTTTAAGAATAGTTGAACATTTTAATTCTGGCTGTGTGAAAGAATAGGTATATTCACTAATACAGTACTACATGATTTTGTTTGCTAAATTCATTTTCATAACTTGTCATTTACAAAGATGCATTATCACTTATCATTTAAAATACCTGTATTAATCCCACTTAGCTGACCTTATTTAGACTTTTTATTTTGGGTGTTACTCTGTGCAACACCAAAAATAGGGTGAGATAGAATACAGGGGGAATATGATCCTGCCTTCAGAAAAAATGACCTGTGCTGCTTCAGCCTTTCCATAAGGTCTGCCCTGCATCACACAGCTTGGATTTGCAGTTTGTCTTAGAACCAGTGGGAGTTTAATTTCTAGCTTATCTAAATTTAACTTGCTTTGCTCCTCAACAACAGCAATAAATAAGTTAGAACCAAAGGCTTCCCTTCTGTCAACCTCATAGAAGGCCATGCCAACTCAGTGCACATATTGCTTATGTGCCAAAGAGTAAATTTGATTTGTGCCCTTGCCAGTGTCAAGAGCCATTACAGTCAGCAACCAGAGTCAACAGCAACTTCCTTACAAACAAATAATTGGCACACGTTTGACTTTGTATTGCTGCAGTCTATATTTTTCTTTTTTTGATTCAAAGCATGTCTGTGGCTCTGGTTGCACCTGTGCATATGAATGAACATACATCACCCAGACAGACCAAATACAGAGATAATGAGCTGGCTTCTGTGCATACTCTACTAAGCCTGTAAGCCGTAAGAAATGTGATATATTTGGATGTGTCTAAATGTGTTTTTGTTGCAACAGTCCTGAAGTTTTAGTTCTACTTTTAGAAACAAAAGGCCTAAAATATGAATGATATTTGAAACTTGACCAGGTGTTCTTAGGCTTACCTTACGGTCCTTGAATGCCTCTTTTATAAGGAACACAGTGTGACCCATGTGGAGGCTGGTGGAGCGGCAGGCATGGCACAAAGGCTCCAGCTCAGTTACACACAGCAGAGACAATCTCTCTGCATGAACCAGGCATGGTTTATGGGGAAGTCCATAATTATCTTTAAAACAGAGGGGGCATTCTTTGGTGCCATATTCAATCCAAAATAGTTCCAAACAATAGTTGCAAAAGCTACGTTCACAATAGATGCAGCTCAGAACAAGTGGAGCCAAAAAGATTTCCTCACAAACGGCGCAAAAAGACTCCTCTACAGCCTCGTATGATACATCGGCCTCCATCTGTGAAACTCAGTGCAGTTCTGATGGTCTCTCTGGTTTGACACATGCTATGTGTACACTATGTACTATGTGTTTAAGAGCAGGGAGAGGGCCAGATGATCATATGACCAACCATTAAAACACAAGGACTGGACAGTATCCAAATGAGCACATGAAAATGTACAAAGCATGATCTAATTTAGTCTGTGACCAGCCCTCCCTTTCAGTACAGCTGTTTCCAAAAGTATTTCCCAGGCATGAAAATATAGATCCCTCTTAATACTATATAGTACTTATTCAATAAAATTAATACATTTTATTGATTCAAAATTCCAAAACAGGGGCATTCAGTGTGGATTTTGATTGTTACACTTTATTATTTTATTTTTAACAATGACAGTGCAAATAATCTCCTGAATGTACAATCATTACACCAAATATGTGCAGTTCAACTGAAGATGTGAAAGAAGTGAAATGGAAGTCAAATGCCACACGTAACTGCACCAAACGTGTATGTCACATGTATGTAACATGTGGTTAAAACAGCATCTAATTTCAAATAAGGCAATAAGAGCATGTAGTTTGATCAGCTGGTCACACCTCAAAAACGCTGTGACAGTGACTCATGCATTACGTAAAATAATTTACAGTACTCACTTGTGTGACCAGTTCAAATACTTTGTAATTGAAAAAACCTTAAGGAATTTAATGTGAACAGTAAGTGAGCTACATGGTTTAGCATGACCTAAAAAACACATTTACCATAATTAAAATCTCACATGACACACTTTATAAGACAATTTGTAAATGTACAGTAAATATAATAGTTATAATCTGGTTTTATTAGAATTCAATCATTTAATACACTTTCCACACTAGAATGTATGTGTTTTCTTCTTTCACATTGGCATATACATTTAAATAATCTTTCTGTCAGAGTGCTCATTGGCCCGTCCTGAGCGCTGGTGTCTGACCTCCAGGTGTTTACTCTGGACACGGTCGAAATGCTCCAGCAGCTCGTTGTAGTCAATCTGAATATAAGAGGCACGTTTAGATGCCACCTGCTGTTTAGAGTCCATGTACTTGGATTCATCCACAGTGCGCATCAGCTCCGGGTTTGGAACACACCTCAAGCGATGAGACAGAAGTTGGAAGGCCTGGCTTTGAGGCAGCAACATCAGCAGACCGTACAGCGCCTTTATCAGATATGGATTATTCTCCACATCCAACAGCTGAAGACGCAGGTAGGTAAAGATGGGGCTTTCTATGAGCTGCACAAGTTTGTCTACCTCCATCAGAAAGTCTACAGTCACTTCCAGATCTCCAAACTTCTGAATAAGATCATAGGCATGTTTATAGTTTTGTGTAAGGAAGCAAAGCGATACTGTGGCAACAGGGTTGTGGCACCAGGATCGGTATAGGCAGCAGAACAAGGCGCAGCTCTCCGGGGTACGCAAGTCCTTGAGCTGATTCCTCAACTGAAAGAGCTCAGCAGAAGTGAGCAGAATGGTGTTCAGGGTTTGGACCATGGTGGAGGCAAATTTTAGGTCATCTTCTTTAAGCAATATGTCAGCCATTGAGTGAAAGATGTTCTCTGCATGAAGTAACAAGCAGAGCTGCCTGATGATAAATGCTCCTCTGTTTTCCAGTAGTTTCCTCTCCAAGCTGAAGCGTTTGAGCAGGTTGATCATGAACTTGTAGAAATAGGAGTTCATACTTGGTGTAGAAGGGGATGAATCAACTGCTTTGGCACTTGGGTGCTGTCCGGACTTGTCAGGAACCTTTAACTCCAGTTTGTTGTCAGTATTGTCACATGGCCCCGTCAGATCTGTCTGCCCTGCAGGAGATGAGGCAATCTCAGCCAAAACTTCCAGGTCTTTCAAAATTACCTCATCAGACTCATCGGAGAGAGTTTTGAGGAGCATAGGGAAAAGACTGTCTGTGTGACGAAACATTTTGCGAGGTGTCTTGATGTAGAGGTGGTAGAGCCATTTTAGAACAGCTATGCGGGTCATCATGCCTGTGGAAGAGTCGTGGAGGTGGCGGTCAAGCACCTGAACAATACCATCCAGGTCAAGGGTCACCTGAGGTTGGTCTGTGCTAGCTGGGGTAAAGAAGCTAATGTTGCTAAAACCAACAGACTCTTGTGAGGCATTTAACATGTCACTCCCATCTGACTGCACTTTGGGCTCCTCTCGAGATGGTGAACCTGTGCTTTCACTTTTCTCCTCTTCTTCCTCATCATCGTCATCTTCAGGGGTCACAAGTTTCATCAGACTATGATTACAAGAACTGGCAGCTTCTTTTGTGTTTTTCTTTCTGTCGTCATACGAGAGACAAGGCAAAACTGATGTCAAAATACCAGAGGAGTAAGGGAGCATTACTCGACCTGCCAACTGGATGAACTCTCTCATCCAGGTCATAGCTGTCAGCTGAATGAGGTCGTTGGTAAGTTTGCTCTCATCTGCGACTTGGCAGTGGATCACAAGTATGTTGGCCATTTCTGCAAACTTCACACTGGAGGGGGTCTTTTTAATCTCCTTAAGAAATTCCCCCAACACCACCTCACATGTCCGACGAATCTCTTTGCTGTTGTCTCCCAAAATCTGGAACAGCCCATCCAGGATTTCAGGAAGGTAATCCAGAAGGTGAATGTCTGGCACGCACTCCAAGACTTGAATCCAGGAAATTATAAATTGCCTGGCATATTGATTGTTTGAGTAGATTCTCTCCCTCAGCAACGGGACAAACGCCACCAGATCAAACTTGTTACTTTCAGTCACAATGTCTTTAAGCAGTCGGTCCAGTAGTTCTGATCCACTTTTCACATTAGGATCTGGGTCGGCTGCAAGTTTACTTAGGCCATCAAAAAGTAGGTTGAAATGAGGTAGCACAGCTCCTCGGGCAACTTTGACAATATTATAGAGCGCCTCACATGCATAGTAGCGTAGGCGGCTATCGGAGTCATTGAAACACGTGAGAACAGGCTCGATGAGTTCCTTCAGATACAGTCCCGAGTCCTTACCGAGAGCTATGGAGCAGGCTGCTAGCCCAATGAGACCCCCTTTGCGGCTGTGGGGGTGCTGGGAAAGCGCAAACTCCGAGGCCAGGATTTGTATAACATGTCTAATCTGAGTAGAGTTGTTCTGAGCCACAAACTCCCGCACTAGTTTCTCTATTTCCAAAGCGGCTACCTTCCTTTTTTCGTACAGTTTGTCATTTAGCGCTCTCACAATATTGGGCGTCAAAGGCGAAAAGTCCTTCTCCGTGTTCATTTTGACTGCGCCAAACGTACCCAATCTGGTGCACTTTTATCTTCGGTTATCTGCAATAAGACAGACTGCATTTAGTGCAGAAAGAATGAAAACAGAGCACTTGTATTAGCAAAATGAGAAGCTTCCCGTAATACAGTGCAGCTGACCGGTTACATCCGCCGGAAACACGTCACGTTTGCTACATTTATTTGGGCCCCACTTTGTTTATAGCATCGTTAGCATCGTTAGCACCGTGAACACCACCACTGTGACTGAGTGCTACAAGTGTCATTTTTTTAACAGGTTGTGTCTCATATGTGCAACAGAAAATAGTCCACGCTGCTTTTGAAATGGCGACTCGTCTTCCAATTCACTCACAGCTTTCCAACATAATGGAGACCATGGCAAAAACTGTACTTAGTCAGGTCTGCAAACTCGTCGATGAAGATACCGCTGAGCTCCGACTCGAGTGCTCTCGTCTCCTTTTTGCCAATTCTGCATTGTCAGAAAAAGTGAACAATTTGCAGTGTGAGCTGACCGTAGTGAAAACCAATGCGTCTAAGTCGAGAAAAAGTCACCGGACTGTTGGAGTGCAGACAGTCAGCAGCAAGGGAGGGGACCATCATGGTACTTTCATAGTTCTCGCATTATACAACCTATTAGTATTTTTATACTTAGGTTTATCTTTTCTTTTAGATACTAGCCAACCGACAATAGAGAAGATTTTTGGTAAGGACTGGTGTAAAGATCTTTGGAAAGACAGGGATCCGTCTGCGCTGGATAAAGTGGCAGACTCCTTAAACGATGCACGTGACAAGGTGAAATACTATTGTATCTTTACTTTGTTTGAGGTTGCATAAACACTAAACATCAATAAACTATGCTATTAGACTGATAATAATGTAACACTGGCATTAACCATTAGTGTAGAACTGATGGAACAGTTGTAAGTCCTTATTTTAATGACTGAGAACATTGTTATAAAGACACAGTGGGAAGTCACATTGAAGCACTGCAACAGATAAATCCAAATATTTTCACAATTTACATTATTTAGAACAGTCAGAGCTGATTAGTTTTGTTGTTTTTTTTAGACTAATGCTGTAATGAATCAAGGTGCTGATGAGAAAAAGGACTGCAGAGTGGCATCCAGCAGCTTCCAACCAAATACGCATGGAGCTAAAGGTAAAATTGAAAATTTGAAGCCTTATATAATATACAGTATACAGCTGGAATGAGGTCTTTGTACTTTTGTGTGTTTACAGGAGATGAAGGCAAAGACATGGCCACAGAGATAACCCAAAAATCCAAACAGCAAGTTGCACATCCCTGCACTGTCCATCAGAATGAGAAAAGTTCCAATAATTTGGAAGACAACCCCATGCAACTGGAAGACTCTAACGACACAGATGGCATCAGCACATATACCATCCCCATTGAGGATGACGAGGAGGACGATGATGTACAGTTTGTGCACGAGAGTCAACAGGGACCGAGCCAAAACATTCCTACAAACTCTGATGATGTTGACAATCTGGACGACCTTGATACGTTTGATAACTTTGACTTTGTTGACACAGTGATGGATTCAAGCCAAAGCAGTTTCACTTGTCGTATTTGTAACCGGTCATTCTTCCATAAGGGCACGCTCACGCATCACATGAAATCACACAAGTCAAACTTCTGCCACATTTGTAAGCAGGAGTTTCCTTTGGGACAGCTAGACACTCACGTCTGTGTCCCTCCTGTAGCGTCACACAAAGTCAGTAAGTCCTGTGAGCTGTGTGGAAAAGTGTTTGCAAACCCGTCTGCCCTGAGGATCCATTATGTGGTCCACACTGGGGAGAAGCCCTACAGATGCAGTATTTGTGGCAAAGGGTTCACACAGAAAGGGAATCTGAAGTGTCATCTACGCATCCACTCAGGGGAGCGACCATTCCAATGCATGTGGTGTGGCAAGACATTTACACAGAAAGTTAACCTTAATCATCATTTAATGTCTCACAGAAATCAAAATTCTGCGGAAGAAAGCAGCAATGAATGAACAAATTGCATACAGTAAGTACCTCAGAGTGACTGAAAGTTAACAGTATATTAATGTATATGGTAGACCTGTTTGTTTTACTTGAGGAGAAAGACTATAAAGAACCATGTAGCAAAATGTCCTGTCTTTTGTGGGTTTTTATTGTTGTGTTGCATCTTGTGTACATATAAAACACAAGCCAATAAAACATTTATATATCAATGAACCTTAGAATGTTTATTTGTTTATTGTAAAGGGGGAATATGGCATAACACAAATTGCAATTTGTAGTTAGCATGCAGGAAAAGATGTGATCCTGCCATCTACACATCAGTGTGGAAAGACTTAAATGAATTTTTAGAAACTTGCATTATAGAAACATGAACACAGTATTATTACCAATAGAACTGAAATGTAAATAACTAAAAAAACTACAAAAATATATGCATGGCTTGTTTGCGCATGCTATAACTCTGATTGGTGGCTTTGAACAAAAAACGTCTCAATAAAATTTGTCAGGAAAAAATACAATTTTTTTTCACTGACAAGCTGCTACTTTCTGCTCTGCTGCATTAAAGAATGAGGTATGAATTGTAAGTTGTGATGTTAGAGGTAGTTTATGCCAAGTCTATGCAAATGGAGTATCTGTCCAAAATATTTTAAAGATTAGGTACAGTACACACCTGTTAAAGGCATACTATGAATGGCAATAATGAGGTTATTACAGTGAACGTGTCATTTTGGTCTGTCGTGCTTTCCTTCAATACAAGCCAAAAGTATGGCATGGTACAGTAAACATTTCATTTGGCATTCCATCTCATTTTGTACATATTTAAATCTAAATGTAGAATCTACGCAGTACGTTTCTGAGGTGAGCTCTGGGTTTACCTGGTTTTAAAGTGAGGCCATAAGCTTTATGAGGTCAGTGAATACACTGATGGTGATTGAGCCCATACTTGTAAGCGTAACTTTTTCCACAGTCCACACAACTGTATGGCCTCTCCCCCGTATGGGTGCGTAGATGGATGTTCAGAGAACTTTTCTGAGAGAAACTTTTGCCACAGTCTGGACAGCTGTATGGTCTCTCACCTGAGTGCACGCGCTGGTGCAGCTTAAGGTATGTTTTCTGAGCAAAACGTTTCCCACAAACTGTACAGTTAAATGGTTTTTCACCTGAGTGTCTTCTAATGTGAACTTTCAAACTGCTCAAATAATTAAATATTCTGCCACAAAACAAACACTCAAATCGTTTGTTGGGTTTGATGGCTTTTGGCTGAAAGGTCACATCTTTGGCAGTATTCATGTCTATATTGTGTGAGTAAGTAGACACTGTGGGAACATTAGCAGTAGAAACTAGATTGTTCATTGTAGCTTCTTCTATGAGGTTTTCTGTGGTTAGAGCTGGCTGAGTGCATTGCTGGCTTGTGTTGTGACTTTCAGTCATGAACTGGAAGTTGTTGAGCTCATTTTGGAGCTGCTGCTCAACAGATCGATGAAGCATGTTGTTCTCAAAAATCCCAGCACCTGTAAGGCCATGAAACCAAGGTTATGCATTTTAAAAGTGTACCAAATGAAAAGGTTGCGTTACTTACCAGTTCGAGTTTCTGGTAGTGGCATGTGATGTCCAATGGGGTGATCATCGTAGGTCTCCTCTTTGACAAATATAAGATCTGGGTCTCTATCAATCAAATCTATAGTCTACATAAAGATTATTAAAAACAGGCATTAAAATGATCATATACTATACAAATCATACATTCTTGAACATGCCGTTTACCTGTGCCTGAAGACTTGTCATAGCAGCATCAACAGACTCCTTTTCCCGAGGTAGGGCTTTATCCTCTCTCCATAGGTCCATGCACCAGTCCTTTCCAAACACTCCCTCAATCTCTGGAGACTGGTGTGGCTGATCTAAAAGGTTTTTAAATTATTAATTTTAATTTATGACATTTCAGTATAACACAGCACCAAGAAACAAGGCCAAGATAAAAAAAAAATACATATCTATATATATATCTATATACTAAAAATGGCTACAGCACAGCCATGCTACTGTTCAGCGTATTGAGCAAAAGAAGGCCTGATGTAAAGAGCTCTGCCTCTGACCACATCTGTCAAGTCTGACCTGCTGGATGCCGGGGGGCCATACTATTGCCATGCAGGGGGTAGGTGTGTGCCTCTTTAGCCGCTCTCAGCTGGACCTCCAGTGAGTAGCACCTCTTCTTCAGCGCCTCATTTTCAGTCTTGTGCAGAGATATCTCGGTGTGAAGGACAGCAGAACACTCATCGGCGAGGTTGCTTATTTCCACAAACGCTGCTTTAGTTAGCTTTTCCCAGATTACAGCTAACTGCGTACGGAAACTTCGACTCGTGCTGTTGCACATCATCTCCACAATCAGACTGGCGATCCAAATTATTGGAAGATTGCCTCCGCACAGACGTCGAATCTAAATAAATTATCAGCGCCTACTGTGCCGAAAGGAATTGTGGGGGAAATATGAGTTACGTTGTGACCGTTTTGGCCAGGAGGGGGCAGTGTTGCTCATTATTATCACCACGCCATGGCACAGAACTACAAACACACATTTTTTTTCCTAAATATGTAGCCTACGGTTTAACTGGCCTTTTTTTAGTATTGATACAATAAATAAGTAACAGCTATATTTTAATTTAATGAACAAATAAATGCCTCTTGGGATCACTGGTAAGATCTTGTATAAAGCGCATACAGTCTGTGATAAAGAGGCCATTTAGTTTGTTCTCTGTAAATCATGCCAACAAACAGAAACCACTGAGCAGAGAGTCATTCTGGTGGGTGAAGCCATCAGCATATCCATCTCCTGCTATCAAAGATGGCCTTCTTTGGCACATAGGACACAGTTTATTGCGCACTTGAGAAGCCCTCATCCAAATGATCAGATTCCAGCGTTGTCCAGAGGAAATGGGCAGGGCCCCGTGCATGTGCTGGCCCCTGTGCAGGAGGCCCTCAGTCACTCTGTGTTCAACCTCTACACATTCAGACTCACTGAGAGGAACCTGCTGAGGACAGCAATATTGTATGAATGTGCAAAATAAAGAACATAGCGATATATAATTTGGACATACCTGTCTCATATCACCAAAATAAAGGTTGCCTTCTGTAAAGTCTTTCCCCAAAGAAACATTGAGAGTGATTTCAGCATTGTCATAATGATAATTCAAGTCGAGATCCTCATGCATGTCATATTTAACAACAAAGGCCTTTTGGCTGTCCAGGCAGTGTCCTCCCCAGTCTGGATACAGGAGAGAGGTGATTGGACACAGGTATCGCTCACGAAGAGGAGTGATGAAATCCAGATCAAAACCGAGTTCATTCAGGAGGATCTGTGTTGAGGGAATTCATATTCAGATACAGTAGTACTAGTATTATTTTACCACTGCTTGTAATCAGAACAGTGTCAATGCATTACACAAAATACCCCATAGTGGTTCATAGTGTTGGGCCTTCCTTTGGGTGCTGCAGACTGCTCAAAGTGCTCCAACTCCTGAAGCAGCTCGTCACAAAAGTGTTTCTCAAACACAGGGAAACGATAAATCCTTTGACCTTTGAAAAAAAAGTAACTTTTTATTTGGAAATACTTTCTATATCCAAAACAACAATATCCACATTGATCTTGAGGTTATAAATTGGTTATTATTACATTTCCTTTGGCCTATCTATTTCAATATAGGTGGACTTTCCAAATTTTATATGTCCATACCTGGCACTTCATCTAAAAGTTCCAACAGGCCATCTGGACTTGCGCTGGTGCCTTGGCAGTACTCCACTATGTGCTTGAATCTTTCTGCAAGGAAAGACTCCTGTGAGATGAAATGAAAATTTAATGATGCATACTTAAAAAAACAGTAAAAGCAGTGCATGATACCTTGAGGCGGTAAACATGAGGGTGCAGAGGTTGATAAATGTCTCTTATAGCAGTTGTTCGTTCAGCTGATGTTACACCTAAACACTTTCGTCTATCCACTTCTTTATGGATCTGAAAGGCACAACAACAAAAAATACAAGTTTCTGAATTTTAACTTATCATACTAAAGTCTGAAGAAGCCTGTCTCCCTCAAGTAAGACAAGGCATATTTGTGAATAATATATAAGCCCAGGCATTTACCTGTTCACATCAGTCAGAAATGTGTGATGCTATATATTATTATTTAAACTTATATTGATCCTACATGTGTATATCTCTAAAAATACCTTAACAAGGACATCTTCAAACTCTTGCTCTGTCACACACCCCAAGCTGTGGAGCACCTGTAAAACACGCAGTTGAAATACATAGTTACATTACGTGTACTTATTATTTTTATTTATTTATTTATTTAACAAACAATCCAGGTCACCAAAAGCCCACTGGTTTTCTTATTAATAAAAATACTCTACATTTCCTACTTCCACTTACAGGACCGTAGTCCAGTCTGAACTGCTGCTCCGACACGAAACGAACATGGATCTTGTGCTCGTCCAGAAAAATATTGTCAGTGGTAAAACACGCACAGTAATAAAATTTTCTTTCCTCATTTTCACTTTTCATTACTGTAGTTTACTCTAAAAAAAGAAAACGAGAAGAAAACACGCAGACAGCTATAAACACAACAAATGTTAAGTAGTATATTTATTTACAAGTTACACTACCGGTTTAGGTTCTTCAAAATAAATTACTTTTTTGTAATATTATTTTTGTGATTGACTGAGCACACTGTATTTCTTGCTTTAAACTGTACATACACTATGTTACTTATCTATTTTCATTTATAGAGAAAAAACAAGCTAATTAAAAAGAGAATTTTACTTTATTTTATTTTGCAGGGTAGACGGAAACGACTGTTAATTTCCTTGCACTGCCACCTGGTGGTCGTAATACGAAATTAAAGATTCTCATGTTAATGTTTTTCAGTGTAGTTTTGTAGTTTTAAGACAGAAAACTACAAATTTCATATAATTCAACATTAAAAATAAACACACAACCATCTTTATTATTTACACGTATTTACAAACAAAAGAAATTGTCTTAAGTCATCCTATTGATGAATGAGCCACTGAATGTTGGTGCTGAATCATTGCCATAAATGTGCAAAGAAGTGTCTAAATGAACTGCGAGGTGTTTCTTGAGATTACAGTTTTTGGTAAATCCTTTCCCACACTTTATACAAACAAAGGGCTTCTCTCCTGTGTGTGTGCGCTGGTGCATGTCCAGGGTGCACTTCTGGATGAACCCTTTCCCACAGATCGGACACCCATATGGCTTTTCTCCCGTGTGTGTGCGTTGGTGTGTGTACAGGTGTCCTTTTTGTGCGTATTTTTTACCACAGAGTGTACATCTGAAAGGTTTTTCTCCTGTGTGACTCCTCTGGTGTATTTCAAGCTGACTGAAACATCTGAAGTTCTTGCCACACTGCAAACAGCTAAACCTTTTGGTAGAGGAGTTTCTTATGTTAAGAACCTTCACATTCCTACCCGGGTTATTGCCAGGAGGAATTGCATTTCGACTCATATCTTTTTCGTTTTCCAGGTTGATGCAGGCAGAGGAGAGCTGCAAATTCCATGCACGTTCACTTCCAACTTGAGGTGACTGATTGTTAAAGTGAACAAAGTTGTCAGTAAAGAGGGGAGACTGGTTATTTGGAGCAAGTCTGGCAGGTCGGGGGCACTGAGCTACCTCTGAGCTCACGTGTATATCCACAACCACAGGCTTTCCTAAACAGAGCAGAGGCAATGTTATCGTTTAAGTCCATTCAAAACAACATATCCTGTATTGTGCAACTACTCACTGTTTTCACCCGTGCTACTCTCATCAGAGATTCCACACTCTACATCTGATGGCTCCTCCTTGATAACAATTAGTTCAGGCTGTTCCTTCACTGGGCTTTCAATCTGTCAAGAACATAATCATTCAAAATATTAGAGATAAATTAAAAGATGCACTGCTCAACTTTTCCGTTTGAGGTTATACTACTGCATTGTATTACTGTGCTTGGGTTAGGACTGCCAGGAATGTTTCACACTATGGCACTGAATTTGTCTATCAAATATCTATTCAGTTGCATGTGTTTTTATTGCTCAATAAAACACTGAAAAAGGGCAGGCTTTTCTCTTCATAGATCTGACATATTAGCCTGGTGGCATTTTTGCCTCCAGAGACAGAAAAACTGAATGCCGTGTCACATTCAGGCAAAGCAATAAAATACTTATTATGAAGACCAGCAGGTAGCAGACCCTCCACCAGAAAAGTTACACAATGCACCTTTAAAGAATGAACAGATTAACAAAACTATACCTTGTAAACCTACTTACAGACTCAGAATGCTCTGTCTTTTGTTGCAGATTCGTGTCTTCGGTTGAGGAGGTGATGGTCTCTCTTGGACTCTCATCAGGACACTGTGAACTGTAAGCAAACATAAATACAATACAAATACCATAAATATGAAAACGTTAAAACTATATACGTCTGAATTGTTTGGGTACGGGGTGTATAGGCCTATTCATACAGTTGGTTCACCTGTTTATGGCAGGTTTTGTTCTGTCAGGCTGCACCACCAGTCCCCTGTCCGAGGCTCCCCTTACCATTACCGCTGTGGACTCCTGTCTATTACTCTGCGCCATATAAAGTAGTTTCTCCATCAGCTGCAGTTTTTCTGTGAGTGAAGCGATTTCATTCCGTCCCCGGTTTATTTCTATTTTAAGCATCTTGGACTCGATCTCCACCAGTTTGCTTATTTCCAGCACAGCAGTTTTGGATAACGCGTCCATGATTGAAGAAAGCTGATTTTGAAAAGAGAAGACCGTCGACATGATGTGCAATGGGTAAAAAAAAAAACTGTTTAACCAAATCGGAGCGCTGATAAAAGCTGTGATTTAGCAGCAGCAATGATCAGAATTTCTGCAAAGGCAATTTCGTGCAATATGAGCCTCTGTATTTTTAACTCGCGACTTCCACATGTCGGCCAGGAGGAGGCATTGCGCGTCGCAATTGAACAAAAATAATTTAGTTAACTGTGAAATAAAAAAAATAAAATAAAAACTTTTCAGAATACTCAAATTTAAAGGTAATTTACATGATTTTAGTCTGTCCGTAACCACTGGAATAAATATTTCTTCTACCATCACGCGCTGTGGAAAATGTTTGCGATTGGTTGTCGTTTCAGGAAGTGCAAACTGGATTAAGTTAGCCGACTAATAATCGGCACTGCAAACCACATGAAAGTTAAAACAGGATTTTAAGGTAATTTAATAGACTTTTTATTGATGCCATGAATTTAGAAATGCCACTGCACTTGTTTTATATAATGATGATGATTTGAATGAGTTTGTTATTTATGACTTTGCGTGTTAAAACCTCTTTTAAATGGATTTTTATGTTAGACTTGCACACAGCAGTCAGTCACCTCACTTGTGGTAACACCTCCTCCTGATTGCTCCATCATCTCTGTTGCTTCATCCTGTCCCAGTGCCACAGTGACAATGGCAGGCAGAAGAGTGGTGTCTTTCCCGTCCTCCGCAGAGCTCGGTCCAGTGCTGGCCAGCCTGGTGACGTCCCGGGCAGAGAAGTCCATCTCCTCCCGGGGCAGGTTCACCCTGGGCCTGTCAGGAGGGGGCCTTGTGTCCCTGTTGAGCAAAGAGCTGCTCGCTTTGCCTCAGCTGGACTGCAGCAAGTGGCTCTTTGCTTTTTGTGACGAGAGACTGGTCCACTTTAGTGATCCAGAGAGCACCTATGGCCTGTACCAGGTGGGTCACACTCAGGACTGAATTATACATTATTGCAAATGCAAACCTTTAAAGATGAAAGAAAACTGTATTCTTTGTTGTTTCAGGAAGCCCTGTTTTCTAAGGTCAACATTGCAGATAGTGGCATCCTGGCGATAGATCCATGTCTACCTGTGGCTGAGTGTGCTGAGGATTACTGCAAGAAGCTTAAAGATGTAGGAGGAAATAAAAACTATAACCCCCATTCCATGTATTTTCTTAGTACTCGTCATTATTGTATGTCCTATTGAATCCCACAGGCCTTTCCGGGGGAGACTATTCCAGTGTTTGACTTGTTACTGCTCGGTATGGGACCTGATGGACATACCTGTTCCCTCTTCCCAGATCACATTCTTTTAGAGGTAAAGACCAAGTACAAATGCAGTATTTAATGTTTTTGTTAAAAAAATTAGCTTGTTTTGGACTGACTTAAGTTCAACTAACTGCCTAGTCAAGTGTATCTGGGGCCATTTACATACTGGGCTGAATCTGCATATCTGCGGCTCTCTGTCTGTACTGAGCTTCTGCAAATTATACGTTGCATGCAAGTTAAGACTTTAAATAATGAAGGTCAGCCCCCCTAATATCCTAGGCCACAATGCTCATGATCATTACATTAATTTAAATAACCATGTAACTGTGTAACAACAGCAGGATATCATCCATGTTATTTTTCCATAAAGAATGACTAATTAATTAATTATATAAGTTTACAATAAAAACACACATTTGCTTGCCTTTTTTTATTCGTATCATTCATTCATTCATTCATTTATATCAAAAGTTGTATGATGGGTTGTATTTGCATTGCATATCATTGTATTTGGACACCATATCTAATCAAATTTTTCTAAGACCTTCAGTTCCCACACACAGATTTTTATTTTTTCTTTCAAACTTGACTTCTTGCTATGGGTGTGTGGTTCAAGTCTATAAATGCGTCGCACATGAAATGACAGAGTGTCTCAAATTTGCCAACAGATCTTTAAATTTGGGGTAATAAAATATAGAAACATGGTTATTTTAGTGTAAGAATATGAAGCATGTTATTCAGCCAAAGGATTGACTGTGACCTACTAATCAGAGCCAAGTGGGCGTTGGGGACCTTTGAAGTGGTCTCTTGTCCCCTATTTTACAAATGTATATTTTCTGTACACTGCAAGACACTTCATCCAGTACGTATAGATTTTTATAGACCCAGGCCAGCACATGTGTTTATGGTAATTCACATGGTATAGTGTTACAGTGCAGTTTTTGTTTGTGGCTCTCACATTTGGTGACTGTACTCATTAAATGTGATAGCTGGTGACTCTGGGTTTTCTCTTATTTTAGGAAAATGAAAAGATTGTGGCCCCCATCAGCGACTCTCCCAAACCACCACCACAGCGAGTAACTATGACATTTCCGACTGTGAACTCTGCTCGCTGTGTGGCATTTGTATCCACCGGAGGAAGCAAAGCACCCATTTTAAAGGTAAGTGAGAATAGTAAATGTCATGTATGCCTGTCATTTAAACTTATCACAGCCACAGGAGAAAAACTGGTTTAATTTAGCCCTTAAAGTTAAAACTGTAGCCATGTTTTTGCAGGAAGTGCTGGAGGGCAGAGAGGGTCCCATGCTGCCGGCAGCTCGTGTTGTTCCACAGAACGGTGAGCTGTTCTGGCTTGTTGATGACCCAGCCGCGGCCTCCTTAACTTTACAAGTGGAAAGACCTGGTTCAGGGGCCAAACTATAGCACAAATCACAGCCCATCACTGACTCCAGACTTGGGAACAGAAAGCCTAAGGCGGTGACATTCCTCATTGTGTAAAATAGATCAACGTCATTACATAAGAAGATAGTGATTGTTTGTAATGTTTTTTATGTCATTAAAAGTATTCAGTGCATTTACTATTGAGTTACATTTTCTTTGTCACTGTCATACTCAAAATGATAACTAGTATCTATGCCGTATTGAATTATTATTATTTTTAATTATTATTTAATTATGTTTTAATTTTTTGAGAGGTATGAGGCTTAAGCTATTGCGTACACAAAAATAGGATTCAATAAATGTATACAATATTAATAATAATAATAATAAGTCGATGTTCATTTTTGCAAATTCTTGGTATATTTCGAGTGTAATTTTAACTTAGCCCCATATTGCATTTTGTCCATCTGACTGTATTATAAAATATTTGTTAGAGAACAGAACGTGCCCATGTTCTCCATCAAACTGAGAGCCAGGGGCCCATCCCCTTTAACCACAGCCCGCCCCTTTTAAGGCTCCACTGCGCGGTGTTGTCACTGTTTTAAGGCGGTGCGGATAAGGTTTTATCCGCTGTGATGACCGCCTTCTCTTAAGCGTGTAAAGTTTCCTGTTAGCGTGTCTCTTGTCTAGTCACGGCTCAGTTTAGTTGTTTATTTTTGCTATGCGCGGTCTTGCCTGGCTGCTCGTGGCCCTGTCATGCAGCGGTCCGACCAGCGGATACTTCTCAGAGGAGCGCTGGAGCCCCGAGTCTCCGCTGCTCGCTCCCCGGGTCCTAGTCGCTCTCATCTGCAGAAACTCCGAGCACTCCCTGCCTTATTTCCTCGGTACCATTGACCGGCTAAACTATCCCAAGGACAGAATGGCGTTGTGGTAAGTCATTGTAACACAGTAAAGTAAAACCATGCTCTGTGCACATTAGCCAAACACTGTTGCGTAAAACCTGGTAAGAGAATAGAGAAGTAGCTCCCACTTCTCTCAAAAAGTGGGGAAGGGGACAGACAGAAGTGTGTAGTGTCTTCATCTGTATACGTGGAGGGGAGGTGACGAGTACACGAGGATGGACCTATGTATGGACCTACATATGAAATATTAACAAATTTGGATCATGTCTGAACAGGTCATACAATCCTAAAAGTCCAATATCCCATTCCTACAACAAGCATGGAGTGATGATGGAAGGGGTGGGTCTTTTGGCATTTTTACATCAATGTAGCGGCATATTGTATTGCTATGTTGTTAGAATATTTTTCCTTAAATTAACACAAAAACAGAATAAAAGCGAAAACAATGAACCTTACTTTAACAAATTACATAAAAGACACATTCAAACAAAGGGTATCCACTGTTCCATCCCCTTTAACCTTATTATGTTGCTTTATAAACATTTTTATTGTTATTTTTTACAATTATTTTTGTTGGATAAAGTTTAGTCCACAACTTCCTAAAATCCTAAAACCATACTGGGAATATGCAAACACTAGTGCAATGTTATAAACACTCCACACTGAGGTTTGGAGTTTTTCTTCTAAACCAAATACTGGATTCAGAAATGAACAAACCGTCATTTAAATCTTTTACAGTTGCAATTATGCATCTTTTCAGCTTTCAGCCATATGCTGATTAAGCTGCTCTAAACATATGTATTATTTGAGAACATTGTCTGGGTAGTGTGTGGGGTCATACAGACAGATGGAGAGACGACAGGGATGTTTTAGCAAGAAGCTGCTGTTTTCTCACAAAGGCCCGTGAAATCTTTGACTACACTTTGACTTGGCTGTTTTCCACCTGGATTAAACTTTGAAGGCAGTTTTTGCTGTTTCACTCTTGCTGTTGTAACATTTAATTTAAGATATTGCTCAAAGCTTAAACTGCGGATATAGAAGACTTTCTCTTCTTTTATGTTGTGTGGAGTGTCATTAACACCTGTGCCAGTTCCCAAAGCAAAATACAAAAGACTTGTGAAACGTGTACACACAAATGCGGCTATTGTTGTACAAGTCACAGTATCATGTTGTAATTTGCTTGAACTCACTGCAGTACTTGCCTTCCTTAAATCCAATTCTCCATACGTGTTTTTGGTGATTGTGCAATACTGATATATGTATTTTCATTTTCAGGGTTGCCACTGATCATAATGAAGACAACACTACAGATATTCTACGTGAATGGCTCACCAAAGTCCAAAACTTGTACCATTATGTGGAGTGGAGACCCAAAGAAGAGCCACAGTCAGTACTTTTGATTTGTACTGTTAGTAATACAACATTATAAACTTACAAATAAATGTTGGTTTTGTAGATTTTATGATGATGAAGAGGATGGGCCAAAGCAGTGGACAAACCAGCGCTATGAACATGTTATGAAGCTGCGTCAGGTCGCACTGGAGTCGGCTCGAGAGATGTGGGCGGACTATTTTTTGGTATGTATAAAATTATAAAGTAACCAAAACAATTGTTTATTTCTGGTGTAAATTACACAATAAGACAATTAGATCAATATTATTATCATTATTGTCAGTAGTGGTATTTTAAACCAATACATGAAAATAATATCCTGTGTAGCAGTCCATCATGAGTTTGCCAATTGCAAAAATACTGGTACTTAGCAGCTGATGTCAGCAACATTCCCTCGGGGTGTGGTGCCAACTGTAGGCTCTGCTCTGTCTGAGGCTTTGTTTGATTCTTAATTCTGAGCTTTATTTTAACACAATCTGATGATAAAGAACCGACTTGGCTAGCTAGATGGCATTACCCAACAGTTTTTCAGTTAGTCATGCTCACCTTTTTGTTGAAAATCAAACATCTAAACAGGAATGTGAATGCTCATATTCATCAAAGGCTTAAATGTGCTGTTTGACAGTGTCCACTAATATGTGCATTGTGTCTCTAGTAACTGCTGAACATTCTAACAAAGAGATGCATGTAGAACATCCCCAGGGTGATGTCACTGCAAAGTATCAATAATGACTTTCCAAGTAGTATGGAAATCTTTGTTAATCTAGTAACATGTAGTAATGTTTTATTGTATGTTTTGCAGTTGGTGGACTGTGATAACCTCATCACTAATCCTGATGTATTATGGAAGCTCATGAAAGAGAATAAGACCATAGTCGCTCCGATACTCGAGTCTCGTGCTGCTTATTCAAACTTCTGGTGTGGCATGACCTCACAGGTAATCGCAGCATTCACTTAGCTTTGCCTTTCAGTTTGTTTCTTCATATTGTGACCCTATTGTGACCTGTATTTTCAGGGTTATTATAAGCGTACCCCGGCCTATCTGCCAATGAGGAAGCAGATACGAAAGGGTTGTTTTGCTGTGCCAATGGTTCACTCCACGTTTCTAATAGACTTGAGGAAAGAAGCATCCAGACAACTGGCTTTTCATCCACCACACCCAGAATACAGCTGGGCTTTTGATGACATAATTGTGTTTGCCTATTCAGCTCGGATGGCAGGTGCTTTCACATGACAAAATTGAATATTTCGTCATTGCATTATTGTGAAATCTAACCAACAGTTTTGTTCTTTTTCCGCAGATGTTCAGATGTTTGTATGTAACAAAGAAACATATGGTTACTTCCCTGTGCCTTTGCGATCCCACAATACTCTGCAAGATGAGGCTGACAGTTTCCTACATACCCTTCTTGAAGTAAATGGTAAGGGTGAAACATTTTACATTTAACTTTTTCTAGCCTTTCTGCAACAGTCTGGCATGACATTCTGACCATTTGGGTATCATTAGCTGTGATGTTGCATTAGCCTACATTCACTCCAATTTTGCATCACCTGCCACTTGTTAAAGGTGTACTGTGCAACTTCTGGTGGAGGGTCCGCCATCTGCTTGTCTCCATGGTGATGTTATAGCTTTGCCTGGGATGTTCCACAGTATGGAATTAAACAAATATTTCTTGTATTTATTCAATTATAGGAGTTTTTATTTCTCAAAACTACCACAAAACATTATTACTGTGAGTGGGCACATTTCTTCACAGATCTGACCTGTATCTTGGCCTTAGTGATGTGGCTGCTTGTCTCCATGGAGATAGTTAAATTAAATGCCATACTGTAGAACATTCCAGGAAAAAAAAAAAAAACAATAACATCTACATGAAATCAAGCAGGTGGTGGGCCCTCGACCAGAAAAGTTACATAATGCACCTTTTAAACACTTTTCTTTCTTTGAGCTATTTTGAACACATTAGTGTACTATACATATCTTAGACTTAGACAAACTTTATTGATCCCCAGTGGAAATTATTTGGACACAGTAGGTCACACATCACATCATAATATAATAACAAAGAGCAACAATATCAATGGTAATAATAAATTCTAAAGTAGCACACATTAGCACAAATGTATTATTATGTACTATATTTTATTTCTACTTTCATTTGATTTGTCCTGTAAGAACACTATGCATGGTCACTCAGTGTATTTAGACCATTTCTGCATCCATCTTCCCTCTTATTGAACAGTGCGCCACCCTCCTGTGATGCCGTCGAAGTACCTACCAGCTCCTGTTAAACGACCTGACAAAATGGGCTTTGATGAGGTGAGTATAAAGAGATGTGAAGATGCTTTTTCCTAAATCTATGCCTCCACTTGCTTTGAGAAGTACTTCATAATATTGTTTTTTACTTCACTTTTGTGCAGGTTTTCATGATAAATTTAAAGAGGCGTACAGATCGCAGAGATCGCATGTTAAGGACATTGCACCAACAAGAGATCGACTGTAAAATCATTGCAGCTGTTGATGGAAAGTAAGTCAAATCTTAAAGGTTCATTGTGTAACATTTCTGGTGGAGGGTCCATCAAATGGTTGTTTCCATTGAGATGTTATTTCTTTGTCTGAAATGTTTCACAGTATGGTATTAAACCTTTCCATCTTCGTGGAGACTGAACCAGACCGAGTTACAGGTCAGATCTGTGGAGAGGTAACCTCGCTCACAGTCAGAATGCCTGTTTTTCTATGTTTTTCTATTTTTGAGGTATAAAACCAACTGTAACTGAATAAATGTAAGGTAGAGCTGTTTAATGTCATACTGCGGAACATTCTAGGCAGAGCAACGACATACAGTATCCATAGAAACAAGCAGGTTATGGACCCCCAACCAAAAAGTTACATAGTGTATGTGTGCGTGTGCGCGGGTGTGTTTTAATACTCGATAAAGCAATGTTCAAATATCAAAATAAAAAGCTGTTTTGTCACGTTTTGGTTGTAATTTTTAGAGCAATGAATACAAGTGAAGTCCATGCTCTGGGGATCCATATGCTGCCTGGATACAGTGACCCCTATCATGGCCGCCCCCTGACCAAAGGGGAACTTGGATGCTTCCTCTCTCACTACAACATCTGGAAGGAGGTCCGCATGCGTTATGTCTTTACCAGATATAGTTTAAAATTGTGATTAGTAAAACAGATGTGTATGATTTGTTTTAGATTGTGGAACGGGGTCTTGAGACTTCCCTGGTGATAGAGGATGACCTGCGTTTTGAGGTGTTTTTTAAAAGACGTCTTATGAACCTAATGAGTGAAGTGGAGAAGGAAGGCTTGGATTGGGACCTCATGTAAGCTTGGACAAAAACATACTATATACACACTCACTAAACTGTCCTACTTGTAATTGCGTTACTATAATATGGATCTCTGTATTTGTGTGTAGACTTTAAAGAACTGTACCTGATTTCAAACCATGAATTAGGAACATTTTTTACTTTAGACTGTTAACCCCAACCACATAGTTCTTTCTGCCATAGCTTATTTTTTCTTCACTCTTTATAATGCACCATGACAGGGAAACAGCTGTCAGGCATTTGTTTTCACATAATTTTTAGTGAAAAAAGTGTCTGATTGTACAAATCTGGTGCTCCAGTAGCTTTTCTATTAGTTATTACCCAAAATGCTTTGCAATATACACCATTAATGTCTTTCAGTCTCAATTATCTGCATTAACATCTGCATAATGTAAAGAGCACTTTATCTTGACTAGAAGACATTAAAGTACAGACCCTTTTAATATATTTTATGTGCTTGTGTCTTCTAGTTACATTGGCAGGAAGAGGATGCAAATTGATCACAGAGAGAAGGCAGTGCCTAATATACACAACTTGGTGGAGGCGGACTACTCTTATTGGACGCTGGGTTATATGATGTCCTTACAAGGAGCTCAGAAGCTTTTAAGAGCAGAACCACTATCAAAGGTTTTGCCAGTTGACGAGTTTCTACCCATCATGTATAACAAACATCCTGTGTAAGTGCAACTAATTCATTTCTGTGTCAACATTACCAAAGCATTCAGAAATTAATTAAGATTTTGTCTCAGGTCTGACTACATGGAGCAGTTTGAGAACAGAAACCTGAAGGCATTTTCCGCAGAGCCTCTTCTAGTGTATCCAACGCACTATACTGGTGAGGATGGCTATGTTAGTGACACAGAGACCTCCACTGTTTGGGACAATGACAAAGTACAAACAGATTGGGACAGGGCTCGTGCAGGAAAGACAGGGGAGCAGCAGGAGATCAGCACAGAAGCCCAAAACTCAGATGTGCTCCAGTCTTCTTTCGACAGCACGGCCCGGGACGAACTATGAAAGCATGTGAAACGTATAAATATGCAGAAGCAAGGCACATTAAGTTTGTGTACCTTTTCATGTAAGGTCTGAGGTTTTTAAAAATGTGACTTTTCCATGTTTATTTCATTTTGTAAACAAAAAACAGGTACTAGACAAAAAGGTACTAGACTTGTCATTTGAAATGGCATTTGCAGTGCCCACCTATATCTGTCATACAGAAATAGTCTTTTTTTTTTTTTTAATTATCATGATTGTGTTGCATTTCAGTTTCCATGATTAACACTCCACTGGAATGCTATTTATTTGGTTTACAATTGACTTTATGTAGGCATATGTGTCTTGAATACTTACTTACTTAGGGCTCCAGCGAAGGGGGGGGGTGTCCCGTCCCCGTGCGTTGAGCCGACCAGATGAACCAGTTTTTTCCAGTGCTGACGGTCTTGGGCCAGCTGCTCTGCGTCCTCCACGGTGACTCCAAGTTGTTGGAGGTCGCCCGCGATGACGTCAAGCCATCGGGTGCGGGGCTTGCCTCGTGGTCGTTTCCAGCCTGCTGCCTTTGGATCGAACTGGAGGATGGCTCTCGTGTCTTGAATAAATCCATAAAAAATGTACTGGTCATAATTTCTCTTCTTTACAAAATATTTACATATTTTTCTATCTAGTTTATAGAACTAGTTTATATTGCTTAGAGTCTACTGGTGACATTTTGCTGTTGACATGTGTGGAAAAACCACAGCACACTAAAGTGGATGTGAGGGAGTGTGCTTTCAGCAGTCCTTTCAGCATAGTGTATACTCACCAGACTCTACATCTTGATTAGTGTGAACAGTTGTAAAATATGTTGGAGGTTTGGCTTTAAAGCCCTGATTCTCCTCTGATGTGGCTAGATCTCCCAACGTGGGTGTAATTGTATCCACCCAGCTGTTGATTTAAGTCACCAACATGATCCACAGTAGAGTTTAACTGAATAAAGCTTTATAAAATGAAATTATACCTCAAGATTGACAAAGGCACAAAAGATTGATGCAGGGAATTTTCAAAGAAGGTATTCCCAGTGCAGTCATGCTTATTTTATTTATACAGTATCTTGCAAGTAATGTTACAGCAGATGGGCGCTTTCCTCATATCCACCAGGCACACACTAAACGTGGATCCATATTTGCCCAAACAAACTCCCAGGTAACAAAAGCTCAGTGAATGTTGAGGTAAGACGGTAGAGGTGAGATACTCTTTAATAATGTGATGTGACTACTACAGGCACAGTTTATTTTTACGCACACATCTGATCACAATTTGTTGCAACACATAAAGACCTAAACATGAGGACAAACTGACTCAAAGATGCGATGTTGTATTGTTGCCATATTTTTTGCATCAGTGTCTTTAGTCATACACAGGTCACTCTCTTCTTTCATGTTAATAATTTGACTGGAAATCGGATGCAGCTGTAGTTCATCTAAAAGGCGCCTAAAGACCTTTTTTTTTTTTTTTTTTTTTTTTTTTTTTAATTGATATAATGGGTTTATAAATCAATATTTACACGTCACTTTCTTTCAATGAAGAGCGATGGCAACTTCACAACACAAGATGTCGCTGTAGAACTTATTTTAGACAAGGCAATTTGTATGTACATGTGATGAGTCAGTTCAAGGCACAATTCCCTATCTCTGTTAGTTAGCTACTTTTCACTTTACTCTTGTTATATATCATGACCGAAAAGTCTACCTAAATATTTAAATTTTACTAAGAAAATGACTTCAAATGCCATGGCACCTTGTCTGTGTGATAGGTGGGGCCACCACAGTTGCCTTGAAGATGCACTTCCTCTTCTCAGACTTTTGCAGATGTAGAAGCATTGGTCAACCACTAAAGCTGATGTAGGCCACAGGGCAAAGAAAGCAGCCACCTCACATCTGCAGTTTACATATGTACAGTGCAGGTAGCTGAAGGCACCTTATCTGATAGTTTAAAAGGCAAAATCTAAATGAAGATGAGGTGTGACTAGAGTGGCTTGGTTCTCTGTTCTAGTGGCTGTAGGAATGGAAGAGGACCAAGGCCCAAGCAGTGATGTCTCCCAAACAACAGGTAGGTTTGTGTATTTTTCATGACAGTAGGCCTAGTTTAATAGTTTATGTCTGATTTACGTTTGAGTATATATTAATAAAACACTTCTGTAGTTATGTGTTTTACTCTTCTTCAGATCCTGTTGTTTACTGTCCTGTATATCCAAAATGTTATCAACAGCATAACTCTACAACCTGTGTAAAAAATTAAAATATGTTAACTGTAAGTTCTGTTCTGGTATAATTCAATGCAACTCTGACAAAACAAGTGCTTTTGTGCTCTTTATGGGATGTGACACAAACTGTGAACAGGATGTGGTTTACTGAAGAGAGAGAAGCAGAAAGAGTAGTGAGATTGCTTTTTGCCTTTTATTTGTAGCATGTATTTCAATCAGAATCTGTATATCTGCAAGATTTGTATATACATGGTCAAACTATCTGCAGTTTATAGAGCGCTGCAGTCACAAGTTTCTTCACTGAGAGTTTAATTAAGGGTGCTATATTACACAAAATGGTCTTGTGAGCTGTAAGCTATGTTATAATGCTGTTACTTCCTCAAAAACATACCTGGAGTTGTGTCATTCACACATGTTTGAGTAATCCTTTATTATTAGTCCCACTACATCTCCAAAGCTCAAAATGCTCTGTTCCAATTTGTGTTGTTGGGTAGTGGTAGTTTTCAAGTTAACAGCTCCCTTTTTAGTTCAGCAGAGATGGGCAACTCCAGGGTTGAAATCATCCAAATGATTCTAGTGAAGGTGGAGATGGAGTTTAAAAACACAGTGGAGCACTTCCTGTATTACCACACGACATCACAAGGTTGGAACTGAATGTTTTCTGCGTGAGAGAAGAATACAGCCTACATATGCAGGGTTTGCATGTTAAATATATGTGAATGAAACAAAACACAATTCCAAGTATGTTTGTGATGAGGAAACAGCATTATAAAATAGATCTGAACAATATTGGCCCCTCTCACACAGCATTAATGTCGGCACTGGGCATATGAGTTCACATTTGTTCATGATAATATTAAGGTATTAAAATATGTAGCCATCAAAGTAAAATATTTTCTTTTTTTTCATGGCGTCCTGAACTGTTGACCTTACAGTGTCAGCCTTGTTACTCACCAATTATTGTCCAGCATACAGGGCCTTTCTCACCTTAGGGCCGTAGTCGAAGGGACTGTCATGCACCGACAACCCCAAAAATAATAACTCTGTGATTCTTTTTTATAAATTATAGATTTTATTTATTTATTTATTTTTCAGAGGTGAAGAAAGCGTCTCGTAAATCTGACACCAAGAGGTACAGTGAGATCCTCAGGGACTTTGATAACTTTGAACTGTCTTTGCTCTGCAAGTAAGTAATTTACTGCTGTAGTAAAACTGTTATATTTCTGTTTGCTTGGTAACACTTGTGTATCTATATCCCAAATGATAAGGTGAAAAGAAAGTTTTACTTTAAGTACATTTTTAAAACAGAAATCAAACTTCGATTGAACTACTGTTCGATGTAATAGTAGTTTTTCATATACGTATGTTCACTGGGACAGGAGTAGATCTAAATATGAGTAAGTAGTAGTAAGTAGTAGTAGTAAGAAGTCATTTTAGCTGTAACATAGAAAAATACCACATGACATGAGGTAACTTAACACCAAATAGTAAGTACATTTACTTACTAATGTGCAATATGATGTTTGTCTCCAAGTGTGCTTTGCCTGGAATGTTCCACAGTATATCATATATATTCCATCTATCTCCATGGGGACAAACAGGTAACACGACCCGTTACAAGTCAGATATATGGAGGGGAAAAACCAGAATGCATTTTATTTTTGCCAAACACTTGTAGTTGAATATATGCAGATACGTTTAAAGCCATACTGTGGAACACTCCATACAAAGCAATTACAACTTCATTAAGAGAGACAGTGGCGGATCACCACCTAAAGTTACATATTTCATCATTAAGTAAAACATTGATAGCTCATTAGGCCCGAGCCCCTACAGGTCGTAGGGCCTATTGCTTTCGCAATGATGAGTGCATAGGCGAACTGTCTTATGAAGTTCATCCCTCGGTCGCCCCCTGCATGAACAGCAGTATCCTACAAACCCATGCCAAAGGTATGGGACATACATATTTGTTCTTGCCAACATGAAATAGTCAACAAAAGTTGACAAAAGTAGCATGAAGCGCTCTTGTCCCCCAAACACACTCCTGACATCAAGCTGTATCCAAGTCGTCATGCCAAGGGCATGGGCCATATTTATAACTGCTATAATGAATGGAAGTCAATGAGAGGTCAGTGGGCGCTCCCAACGTGATGGCGAATGATGAGCGCTTATTGGCCTTTGACCCCACGATGACATGGGGAATCTCACGAGGTTCCAAAAAACGTATATTATGCTGTTCCCATGTTAACGGATATATTGTCTTTGCTAAAAATATTATCATTTTATTTATTTTTTTAATTCTCTCTAATCTGACCCTCTAAACATATTCAAAAACTCATAAAATTTTGCCCAAAATTCAGAAGGCCAAAAAATTTGATAAAATATGTGTTTGGGTCATCTCAATCAAAAAGTAAATGTAAACCATATGGTATTTTTAACTGTGTTGCCATGGTGATGCTCTAAATTGCCTCAATTACCTCGATCAAAAACGTCTGGGGGCCAAAGTCGTATTTTGCATGGTGTTGCCATGGCGATGCCTGAAAATGGTCATGCTTATCTATGTTAGCACATCAGCGCCTCCAATATGTGTTGAGTTTGTGTGTTTAATGACAACTACAGCCCAAATAAAACATAAATAAATATGTAATACAGAGACAAGTGGCGCACAGCTCCATCCTGAAGGAGTGCCGGGTCGGCCGAGTGCAAAGCGCAGCCCGTGAGGGCTGTTCGATGCCGCTTGCGGTTTTAATTTCTCTATTGTGTCTTTATTTAGCCTTACAGTTATCTGTTTATATTCAGTGCAGGGGAGGATCTTCTGGCTGATATTGACTCACCAAATGTTGAAAGTGCTGAGTCCACAGAGCCCAATGAGGAGCCTGTAAGAAATCACTACTTACTTGTTGATAATAAAATGATAAGATGTTATGTACTGTTTAATTATGATTTAGTAAATGAGT
Source organism: Taenioides sp. WSHXM2023 (assembly GCA_029959045.1). Classification (NCBI taxonomy): domain Eukaryota; kingdom Metazoa; phylum Chordata; class Actinopteri; order Gobiiformes; family Gobiidae; genus Taenioides; species Taenioides sp. WSHXM2023. Next base: position 14,374,635 of record CM057101.1, on the reverse strand, counting down.
TCTGTTTCCTTTCAGCCAAATGAAGATCCACCAAATGACGATCAACCTGAAGTAGATCAAAACAACCCAGGTAAGTTTTAACATTACTGTGAATATTCTTAATTGCTTTTTATAGCATATATACCTAAAATCATGGCAACTTGGGATGACTTGCAATTCACCAGCTTAGTTTTAAGATGTTTCAATATAATTAACTGGCATTTGTAACCAGATTAGTTTAAATCTGAGGATTTAAAGTGAGGACAGCTGCTCTTTGTTTTTACCGAAGCATAAGAACAACAAGAAAACATATTAGAAAATCAACACAATATTTGTGAAAAGTGATAATGGGTGTGTTAGTGTACCATTATATTATGTAGGTCAAACAATGCATTGATTAAAAACAGGTCAGTAGAAAATGCAAAATTAATAACAAATATACTCAAATTGGCATTGCATAAATGAATGTAATGTTTTTGGGTCTGCCAACTACTGTTCCACAGTATGGCATTAAACTTATTTTATCTTCAGTTACACGTGGGTGTTTTACTGCAAAGAAAATACAGTGAAAAATATGCATTCTTACTGTGAGCGGCTCTCCACAGATCTGTAACTTAGCCTTGTGGTGTCTTCTGTTTAATGCCATACTTTGGAACATACAAGATGAAATTAAAAGAAAGAAAAAACAGAGACAAGCATTTGGTAAATCCTCCTGCAGTAAAGTTACAAAGTGCACCATTAAAATACTTTGTTTTTTATACTTCATAGACAGTAGAGCCGTGCTTTCAAATTTAAGCTTGATCCTGTGTCTTGTGCGAGCTTGGGAATATCCTAAAGCCAGCTCTCCTCACGCAGTCACACTCCAGGAGGTAAACCTTTACTCACGGCTAAAGCCTGTCTGCCACAATCTGGAACAGTGTAATCCCTGAACAGAGTGCATGAAGCTATGGCTCTGAAGACACATAACCCTACTGGGATTTCTGAAACTTGAGACATTTCACCAGCTATAGGAAGTCAACCTGGGGCTCAAAGTACACGTGGCTTTATTAGGAATATAGTACCGTCTTTCAGCTTTTCCTTTTAGTGTGGATAGACATGCTAATTTTTGGACAGTTTGGTAAAGGAGAATCATACTTGTATGTCTGGATGATTTCAAAGGGAAGTTGTTTGTCACATCCTCTTTTGCTGCTTGCTTTATCAGCTAAACCGTACTTGGAAGTAGACAACTGGCTGTTAGCAGAAGTAGAAATGCTAGTCATATATATGTAAGTGAAGTCAGTGAACTAAAATGATCTACTGCAGAAAGTGGTAGGAGTTGTGAGTTTTTATGTATATAAGACCACAGGCTACTAACCACTAACCTCTCGCATAAAGGAAAATCCCCAGTGATGATCATATTAACTGGCCGTGTGTATGGCTCTTTGTGACTGAAAACAAGTGAACAGGTGAAAGAGGGAGGGGCTCAGAGAGGAAGAGGAACACGGGAAGTCAACGAGAGTTTTGCCTTTAACACAAATCAACTATTAACACACTTTTGACAACTATAAAAAGTATTGAATTTTTTTTTTTTGCAAGAAGATACGCTATTGAAACTTTGTGGATTCTACTGATTTTGATTTGAAGACTATGACTTGCAATTTGGAGAGTTTATTTCCTGCTCTGGGTTTGTACATGTTCCATTTTTCATTTTGGCTTGTTGTTGTCTAAAATCAAACTGGTTGACACTGGTAGACATCAGTGCTGACATCTCGGGGTTTTAAGCTCAGAGCCGCCACAGTGATGTTGATGTACTCCCTCTCAGCCCAGGAGGCAGACCTGGCCCTGTGCCGCTGTGAGGATGGAGTGGAGACCGCCCTGCAGTACGCCAAAGTGTGGTGCCGTTACGCCAAGGACCTCCTCAACTGGATGGAGAAGAGGATCAACCTGGGTAAGTGCAGGCAAAAATATTAAGTATTAAACACTTAAACTTACATTAAACTACATTTTATGTTTACTTTTTTGACTGTAGATGAAATTGGAATGCTTTAATTTTGCGTCAAAATTTGTCACGATTATTCATTTTGAGTTCTTATGGATAGATTTTAACTTCAAATATTTATAAAATTGATATAATTATCAATTAACCTTATAATTTTGACATTCCTAGGAGCATGTAGAGCTTTTTGTAAAAGAAATTGTAAGGAGAGTTGTAATTTAAGACAGTCACAGCAAGACTTCAAATTAGCTGACCAAAGAAACATTACCATATTCACAAAATATTGTGGTTGTAGAGGTTGTCTAATTATATATTTTAGATTTGTCCAGTGCCCCTCTGCCACAGTTTGGTCATACAGCATGTTATATGGGCAGCATGACATTCAAATACCAATACTAGGCAAATTTGCAAATAAGGATTTTCACTGTGTTTAAACATTTGCATTTTGTTTAGAAAGTTGCACCTGTTTAGATTGCTTTGCAGAATTGTACAAAAAAGGCAAGTGGATTGAGGTTGTCCCAAAAAGCTCTACATACCACATACATGTTTTATTTAAACTTCTGGTTAAAATGTCATTTCTATTTTGTCCTTTATAACTTAATGGCAACTGAATTAATCTATTTGTGTTTTTTACAGAGCAAGAATTTGCAAAGAATGTTATAAAGGCAGCTGAAGGAGCAAAAACCACAGTAGCACAACAGGTATTAAATACATGTTTTTCAATAATATCGTGGCGTACACACAGTACACTTAAAAAAATCTGAATGTTTTTTAGACATAAACATGAATTAACACATGATTTCTTATTTAAAGGAAATTATGCCTCTGCAGTACATTTTCACAATGGCCTTTGAGCAAGACATCAAAAATAGTCTCACAGCAAGAAAAATGTCTGACTTGATACAACACCGCTGTTACCAGGTAGACTTTGCATCACACTACAAGCCAAATAATGACAACATATTGCCTGTCTCTTCTGATTGATGGTCCTCATTTCTGTCACTGTCCCACAGGCCTTGTCTGCAAAGAGAAATGAGATCGACAAGTGGCGCCGGGAGTTCAAAGAGCAGTGGGCACGAGAGCAGCGCAAGATGGTAAATGTTCAATTAGGCCTATTGTACCTGAAAATGAAAACAGATTGAACAGGTCTAGCCTTATGCAGCTGTACCCTGTTTTGGTCCTGGTTTGATTCCAGTTTAGTGATGATGTAGTGTTGGTTTTGTAACCCAGGTTTAAAATTGTCACTAGCCAAGTCACTTCCTCCCTTTTTGTTTTAGGAGTTTTGTACTTCAGCACAAAGTCACTATTATTAAAACGAAATGCACTTTTATCGACTTCAATTTAAGGCCATATTCCAGTCAGGCTTAATCAACTATTCAGCAGATGTTTTTTTTTTAAACTTTGCACTATCAATATATACAGTACAAACCGCTGTCTGTATTATTCTTACTGTTGTTCCCCCACTTCCCAGACAGCCCTGTCCTAATCTTCTAGTTCTAGCCTATAAACCAATCCAAATCCCCCTTTCCGTACTGACATATCCCACATACGATATGCCACAGTTTGGTCCAGTTCTCGTTCATGCTTAGATCTGCATTTAGGGTGTGCGCACACTTTTCCATATTGGGCCCTGGTTTGAATCCAGTTTAGTCCTGATACTAGACCTAGTTTGGCTCTGCTCAAGTCCAGAATTAAACATCTGAATTTGTGAAGTGTGAATGCACCCTAAATTACTCATGAACTAGATGTAAACCAGATGTTGGTCATAATGAGAAAATTAGTTAATTAAAACCAACTATAGATTTTTTAAAATAAAATAAAATAAAACTATAATTGCTGCATACAACAGTTTGAGGCCCACTGGATTAGTATATTTATATTACTATACAGTTTGTGTAATTGTTTGTTATATGACTGTGTTGTTATCAGAATGACACAGTGACAGCTCTCAGAAAAGCCCGGCATCAGTACTTCCAACGCTGTGAAGAACTGGAAAAGGCTAAAGCTATCAACGCTAAAGCAACTGATGACACCACTGGCATCAAGACTCTGGACAAGAGGCGCAAATCTAAGGATGAAGCACAAACTAAAGTAACCCATAAAATATACTCTAAAATCTTTATTACCTGGCTTTGATATTGTTTCTGAAATGTATTTTTGTGAGTTAATAACAGTTGTTTTTAATCAGGTCATGGAGGCGGAGCTCTTGTATCGTCAGTGTGTACATGATGCCGGGATCCAACAGGGCGAGTTAGTGAAGGTCAAAGAGAGGATCATTTCACACATAAGAAAACTCATTTGTCAAGGAGATACTGTGCTTAAAGAGGTAACTACATGCACATTATAGTGTTATTTATGACTTTTTTTTACACATGGACTGGTGCAATAAAAAAAATAAACATTTTTTTTAATCTTGTAATTGATTCCTATTGTATGGAACTGATGTATTATTATTATTATTATTATTATTATTATTATTATTATTATTATTATTATTATTATTATTATTATTATCATTATTATTATTATTATTATTATTATTATTATTTAACCTATAACATATTTTTGGTGTCCTTAGCGAGTAGGGTGGTCAAAACAGATCAGTTATAAATTCATACTAAAACTAGAATTGAAACTAGATACTCATTTGTAACAAGTATTGATGCTGAACTTTCTGCTCTTTATAAGAACTGGTATAGCTACTAGTAAAAGAGCAAATTTTTAAAATAATGATTATTGTATGTAGAAAGATTGCATTCTATTGTAAAAAATGTTTTTTAATTGTCATTGTGGTATTGAAACATGTATTATTGTTTCTTTCTCTTTTCCAAATTGAGTATTTTGTGCACTATCATGACAGCAATACTAGAAGCATGGCACTGTCTATTGTCTGACACTTTGTTTTATATGATTGTATGTATAATGCTCTGTTATTGAATTTCAAATTGATATGTTAAAAATGTTGCTTCCTTTAGGCCACTGTGAACATGTTTTATTACCAGCGGCAGCAGACTGAGCAGGTGCCTCTGGGGTATCACAACCTGGAGCTCACATCTCGGTCACTGGAGCCCGGAGAGCCATACCTCCTGTATATTCTCAGCAAACCACGCCACGATCAGCCCCCACAAGTTTTCACCTTCCAGGAATATTTCTCTCAAGGCAAAGGGTACACTAATTACACAGACTTACAGTAATCATTTAAGTAAATATTATGTTTTTACCCACCAAAAATGAATGTGCGTTTTTGTTTTTTTTTGGCAAAAGGAACAAACGGAAAACTAGCAATCCCCTCTCAACCGTGATGGACTCCTATCCTGTGGCAGATGAAGGAAGTAAGTATCAAATGCATTATCAACACATACATACACTTTTTATGTACCTTTTTGTTGCCTTGTTTCAGCTACAACAAAATCATTTCAGTTTGATCTGGTAATTTTTCATCTGTTGAAAAAGCAATTTGATAACTGCAAGCCATTACATTCTGTTTTTACATATTGTGTAACGATTTAGGTTAGTACAATAACTCAACTCTTTTTCTTTTTCTGTGCCATAGGGAGATCTGTGTACAGTGATTGTGACAGTTTTGGAGGAAGTCAGGAGTCCCTGTCCAGCCCTGGTAGACTTAACTTATTTACCTACTTGATATCATTATAAAATGAAAAATCTAACCATTATTTACCTTTTCATTTAAGGTCACGTTAACAGAAGATTACCCAAAACTGCATCCATTTTAACTGTTTCATCAGACGATCTGGATGAGCGAGACCTGGCATCTGAATCAGGTTTGAATTTCCAATCCTATAGTTTTCATTTAATATTGTTGAGAATGTAATTAATGTAAGCTATCATTAATGTTTTCTGCAGAGTGCCTCAATGATTCTCCGTGCAAATCGCGTCCTCTTTCTCGAGCTGCCTCGACCCACCAACTCAGAAAGATGAAGAGCAAAATGGTCAAATGCAAACAGTGTGATAACTACATTGTTGTGAATGGAGTTGAATGTGAAGAGGTACGTATAGTAATGTGCATATGATGGGCTTTTGTGTTTTTCTAATTATGATATTCTTTATGGGATAGTACTTGTGGTAAATGATTATATTTTAAAGTGTTACGTCAGCAGGCAGTCACTGAAGAAACGTTGGGGAAATAGTTGAAAAATACAGGAAGTAGCATTGTGCTTTGAAAAGGAAACCTATCATCAGTATTATTTGTATGGTTGGAGTATGGTTGCTAAGTAACATGTCACTGTTCATATCCAACGGCCTTCACCAAAGTGTCAAACTAGGAAAAATGCATCGGAATTTTACTAAAATCTTGCCAAAAAGTACAATTTAAAAAAACATATTAAAGAATTGGAAGGGCTCTGCTCCTCCCAGCCAGACTAATTGTATTAATGAACTACTGTCCTAAAGCACCTCAGAGAAAATACTATATAAATACTACAATACAGACATGGACAGCTTTTCTGAACATTTTGACAGGACTGGACTTGACTGATGTTTGTGCACCTAGTGTTTTTTTGTGTTTTTTTTGAGTTTGGAGAGAGGGTTGGGTTTGGGAGGGTTTTTGTCTATTTTTGTTTTTTCATTTGTGCTTAATTTCAAAATTAGAAAAAAAAAAAAATAATAATAATAATTGTATTGAAATCTTAATAATTAAAGGAAGAAATATAAAGGGGAAAAACTGTGACAAAATATCTGTTGTTGTTTATATTTACTTGCATATTTTTACTGATGCTAACCTTTTCCTGTTATATTTTAGTGCGGTTTGGCCTTGCATAAAAAGTGTACGGAAATTTGCCAGCTGGAGTGTGAACATGCAAAGGGCACAGTTTTCGGAGTAGAACTATCACTTTTGCCCCGGGACAAACAAGACGAGGTCCCCTTTGTGGTGCTGCGCTGCATCTCTGAGATTGAGAGTCGAGCCCTCTCTGTTCAGGTGAATAACTAGTTTTAGACAATTTTTAGTTTCGATGTAGTGGCAGTGGCTGTTTACATTTACACCAGAAATCTGATCAGTATCTAATTTCTGAAATGCCATGTAAAAATGTAAGAGTTGATGAGAAAATAAAATGCAAAAAGGGCAAAATAATGGGGCAAAAACCTATGAAAGAAAAAATGTTAAAGATTTATTATTATTTATTATAAATTCCACAAACAGACACATGTAACCAGGTGTTTTTAGTCATATTTCTCTAGTGCAAATAAACACATAAATCAGATCTAATTCTAGAGTTTTCTGATTACTCTAGGTATCTGTTTTTGTGTCCACTGTTTGTATGTGTGATTTAGGGGGTGTACCGCGTGAGTGGGGCCAAGCCTCGCATTCAAAAGCTGTGCCAGGCTTTTGAGGAGCAGAAGGAGCTGGTGGATCTCTCAGACCTGTCTCCACACGATATTACTTCAATTCTAAAACACTTTTTCAAAGAGGTACTTCTTTTTGTATATATTTTTATATATCTCAGTTTTGTTTTGTTTGTTGTTTTCAGCAGGTCTCAGACAGTAGTGGAGTGGAACGTACAAATATCTGCTCTCAAATGTAGTGAAGTAAAAGCAAAAAGTATCCAAAATGTGCTTAAGTAAAATACAGATATCTTAAGGGTGCATTGTGTAACATTTTTTCCTTTTCTCCATGGAGATGTTACTGCTTTGTCTAGAATGTTCCACAGTATGATATTAAACCTTTCTATCTTCATGGAGACCAAACCAGACCAAGTTACAGGTCAGATCTGTGGAGAGGCGACCCCGCTTAGAGTCAGAATGCTTGTTTTTCTAGGTATTTTAGCGCTATAAAACCACTGATAATTGAATAAATTCAAGCTAGAGCTGTTTCATCTCATACCGTGGAACATTCCAGGCATAGTAATGACCAAAAAGTTACATAGTGCATCTTTAAGTACAGTACTTTACCACTTTTACTTCATTACGTTCCACCACTGGTATTACTGACTGTTGTGTGCAATCCCTATTTGTTACAGCTTCCCCAACCTTTACTCACTTTTGAGCTGTACAACGACTTTATTGATGTGGGGAAGACGATTCAGCATCTGAGCGAAAGGCAGCAACCTCCAGACACTAATGAGATCATGGATATCATCACCAGCCTACAGAGTATTTTAAACAAACTCCCAGCGTACTATTACAGCACTCTGCAGCATTTGATGTTTCACCTGCAAAAGTGAGAATCCACCTCTGCATTTTCACCTAATATATGTACATATGGAAAACTGGGGGTATTAATTAATAGTAGTTTTGTATTGCACTTTTCAGTTCGGGCGAGTTAAGTGTTTTTGTTTGATTGTTTTAGAGGGTGGCTGGTTTGATACTGTTATTGTCCTGCGTTTAGTCCTGGTTTAGTTCTGATTTAGTCTTGGTTTATACCTGGTTTAGCCCTAGGTTTTTCCTGAAGTTTAGTCCTGGTTCTGTCCTGGTTTAGTCCTGGTTTAGTCCTTGTTTACTCCTAGTTTAGTCCTGGTTAAGTCTTGGTTTAATCCTGTTTTATTCCTGCTTTAGCTTAGTGTTCTTTTAGTCTTAGTGTACTCCTAGATTGCTCCAAATTTGATTATACCTTAGTTGTTATTACTCGGAATCATTTTGTTCTCACTGATTCTTTGAAATTCTAGTTATGCATTAGTTTAGTAATATTACCCCTTCATTACACATACACAGAAAACCCCCTCTTAAAATCTTAACGTCACTTCTCCACTTTCCCAACAGAGTTTCAGAGAACACAGAAAATAAAATGTGTGCCAGTAATTTGGGTATCGTCTTTGGACCTACACTACTGCGCCCTCTAGAGGCCTCAGACACCATGCTTGCACTGCAGGAGACCAGCTACCAGGCTCTTCTCATCGAATTTCTTATCACACATCACAATAAAGTTTTTGGGGTTCAAGATCGCTCCTGTACACCTCTTCCTCCAGTACCTAATGCTCCGCTCCCACAAATTCCACCCAGAGCTTCTTGCCCTTTAGAACAAGAGGAATTTACCCGCCCACACTCTGTAGAGGTAAAAAAAAATATATAAGCTTTATCTTCTTTCTATTTAAATAACTGTATACCTGCTGCTTTCTGTCACTAACTTCTTCTGCCTCTCATTCTCCCATTATTTTAGTCATAATATCTTCAAAAATGTCTGGCAACTCGTACAAGTTGGTTCAGGTTGAATTATTTCCTAGTTTAGACTGTAACAATATAAACCAATGTCATTCCAACAGACTCGCAAATTCAAGAGAGATTCAAGCGAGGGTTATATATCTGACAAATCTTCATCCAATGAGACAATGGATCAGCTCAGCCCTGAAGTCAATAACAGTGCAGGTAGGCGGGACTTAGTACAATAGCCAATAGTCTTAGAGTTAGAGTGGTATTTTAGTCTGCATTTGTTTGGTTTACAACACAAAGTAAAACTAGGCCACTTCTCTCGCTGCACCAGATATTTTCAGATCAGGATAGAGTTTCAGGCACTTCTCTTTTTTTCTTACACTCTAAATGTTATACTCGCAACTTTACTTCTTTATTCTTTGTTTTTTTTCTTGCTTTTAACTCATTCTGTTGAATTTTTTGCTTTGGCATTTCAGGCCTAACCTGCTGTGAGTTTTTAATCAAGAATAATGTGGGAGATTCTTTACATTACCAAACAAAGATCAACATAAGATAAAGGTTTAAGAAGTTAAGAGAGCTGATTTATTGTTTATCATTTGAAAAAAATAAATAAATACACACACCTCAGTGGAGACAAGCAGGTGACACCACCAGGTCAGTTAGAGACAGTAAGAATACATGTTTTTCAAGGTATTTTTCATGAATAAAAGCACCTGTAAGGCAAGATAAAGACTTTTAATGCCATACTGTGGAACATTCCAGGCAAAGCAATAACATACATATGGAGGCATGTCTGTAAATGTATAGGTTTGTGCTCCATACCTTGTTTAAGGCGAATAACAAATAAATTAATGAAAGAAAAGTGCACCCTTAAAGACTTTCTAATGTTGTTTTTTGTTTTTTTTGAAGTCTTGGCTTTGAAGGTGGCAACAAACGAAACCAAGAATGATCCTGTACCTACAGTATTTTCAAGCCAGCCACACTATCGCTTTACCAGACAACCTGTGAAGTACCATCGTCATCATGGTAACCACAGCAACACTGGGCCCAGACACTCAAACCCCATCCCAAAACGGGACTCTGCCCCCTCCAGGAGCTGTCCGGGCAGTGCAGACAGCAGTCGCAGCTCATCTCCGGATCCATGGACACAAAAGCTTCCAAAATCTGCCAACTCCAGGCTTTCACAACAGGATGTTTTGGGAGCAGAAGGTAAACCAGATGCCTCGGTAAACCCTCGGGAAGTGGTGGAGTATATGGTAGGGCTGGACTCAAGAGTTCCAGTAAAAGTGGAGACACTGGGGCCTAAACCTGATTTTAACAGGAATCATAGACTGCCTGTTGATAAAGGACGTGGTTTTGGTCACTTACCAAAACCTCCTCTTTTGATGGAGCACATTGTGACTTCACCTGCCCAAAAAATCCTCTCCGGACTCAAGCTAAGGCGAAGTCACTCAGGCAAAGATGAGCAACTCTTTGTATAAAAACATGCTTACGATATAGTGGTCCTACCCTAATTGGAAACCTTATGTATTCATATGGCTAAATTTTTTCTTTATCTTCAGTGAAACCCAGTTGAAAAGTTTAAGTCAAGTGGTTTGAGCCTTTTCTAGAATTCAAACCTTTATAGATTGTAATTCTCTGAGTTAAATCTGATCTTGATCCAGCTGTATCGTAGCCAAAGTTGTCTACAGTAGTACTTTAACTTCACATGTGTCTAGAAGTAATGAAGGAGAGCTCAGAGTAGGCAGGTTGTTTCTACAGCTTTCACTGTCAAACTGTCATGTGTTAGAAACTACTGCTGCATTGTGTAAATAAACATTGCTATAATAATGTTTCTGTAGAGAGTGTCTGCAACAGGACTTTTTCCTTATGATGTTACAAGTATTTTTTCAAGTATACATTTTATATTGTAGTATTTACCTGTAGTGTTATGGCCATGCCACAAGAGGGAGCTCTTCTCCCAATTTATTAAATTGTAAGCAAGGAATTATTAACAATTTATCACAGATTTAAGTCTATGCAGTGTAAAATTGTTCTTTGGTCTCATTCACTCTCTTCTTTTTAATAATTCTGTCAGATTTTAATTTTGAATAATCAAACAATATGATAATGTTCAGTTGATGTTTTGGCCTTTAAAAAGCCTAATGAGGCTCTTATCAGCTTATTCTTTGTTCAGTTTAATATGATAGAAAATAGAACATGTCATGCAACTTTACAGAGCACAAAAAAAGCCGTAAAAGCCGTTTTGACTGTTCCCGACCTGGGTTGATTCCTTCAGTCTTGGTCAAGTCCTGTCGCCCTTTCAAGTCAATGGTCTAACCTTGCGCAAACAGAACGCTCAAAATCATCCATGTGTGCGTTATCAATACGCTTCATCCTTGCTCATCTTCTTCTGTCATCTTCCACACCTCCTCCTCTTCCTCCCTTTCTCTCTCTCGCTCTCTCTCTCTCTCTCCTTCATGTCCATCCGTCTCCTGCTCCCTCCCTCCGTGCCCCTCTTTACGCACAAAACAAGTGAGAGCGTGCACCAGGCTACAGCAAAGGAAAACCAGAGGAGACAATAGACTGATAATATTTTGGGTCATCATGCCGTTTGGACTTTTGCGCATATGAATTATGCATTGTGGGTCGTGAGGCACAGGCTACACAATAATAAGAGTCTTTTCCTGGATCAAAGTTTCCTCCAGTTTTTCATGCTGCCCACGGAAATCTCTGGAGGAGTGTGTTTCACATCAAGGTAAGATTTGAAGGATTCTGACAAAAGTGGATAAATACTGTACTTATTTGTAATAATATGACATTTGTCTGTATGTGAGGTGAAAGTGTTTTTATTACAAAAAGTAGAAATTTAAGAATTAATTTGGTTAGAAGTTTTTTTTTTAGTTTTTTTTTTTTTTTTTTTTTATGCCTGCCAATTTTGTCTTACACAAAATCTGTCTATTTAAAACAGTCAGCTGTTGCGCACAAAAACAACACGTGGCCACAGTGATCAATGACAAACTGAACGATTACCTTAAATGTAATGCATTTTTTGCTGATTTTGTGCTATAATACTATGCAAAATTCAAATGACTTGTTACATTTTATAATAAATGTAGGCCTATGTTTTATATGCATTTTTAATAAGAAATTTAATTTAGACCAAAATAATAATAATATGGACAGCAGTCATATTTAGCACAGTGTCAGGCTTCAGTCTCCATAATTATCGATCAATTACACGACAGTTGGCAGTAATGTATTCAGGCATCAATTAGGGAAAACGCCAAATCAGATTAAAACACATTTACATATTTCATTACTTTTCATTGATTAATTTATTTCTTCTGATATGTATGTTTTATTATCATCATGAGCGTTATCATTTTAAATCAGCATACAACCTCCAAATCCATCTGTCCAAATATTTTGACATAATTTTATTGAACCACATTTTCATCCATTGCATTTTTGTTGCTGATCCGTATCAGACAGGCCTACTCTACACTTCTAACATGCCAAGTTTGATGTTTGACATTTTTGTATTTAAATAATAGGATATACAGGATATTTAAATACGATAGGCCTGGGCTTTAGCTTTTGATTCGAAGAGCCAATTTAACAGTTGATTTTAATGATGATTAATAATTGATTTTAAAATTCTCGCAATATTATTTGCAATTAACATTATTATTTGCTTGACCCTTTCACGCTAAGTCATCGCCTGTGTCCCCTGATATAAAAAAAATAATATAGGCACCAGCACAACACTGGGGCCTTAAATGGGCATTTGGTTGATTCAAATTTTAAAAAAGGCCTAATTAAGCGCCTTAGTTAATTTATTTATTTGCACTTATTCATTTTCAGGTGTGTGGTTTAGGATATTCTTTTTCGTAACCACAATGCCAGTTTGCAATTCAGGTCTTGCGTGCGCGTTTGTCTGTGAATGCGATTTGTCTTTTTCTTTTAAACATTTAGAATATACTTTTTTGTTTTATTGAAATATAAATGCTGTAATGCTGTTGTAGCGATCACACTGAAGGCCGCAGAGAAGGGATGAAAACAGAGGAAAGCCAACAGTCCTGTCTGCAGCAGCCTCCGTCCTCCACGCCTTTTGGTGAGTTTATGCGCGGCGCGAGGCCGCACGCTGCATCCTTCTGTCATGTTTTCACACATACCAGAACACATAACATGCGTTTTCACTTAAAACACACAGTCTAATATAGTATAAGCCAATACGATTTTGTAATATGCACTTATCTATAATAGGGTAAAAGACCATCAGGCAAGTGATGCGCCAGAATAGCCAAATAAAAGGTTCATCCAAAAAACAACCAAATCATTTAAAAATAACAAAACACGAGATTCAAACGTGTACAAAACATTTTAGAGGGATTCTAAAATATTTTTAAGAGAGCAAAAAATTGTGACTCAAAAAAATGTATTTGTTGCAGGGGCCCCTTACGTGCAATTTCCCCATTGTGGGACAAATAAAGGATTATCTTATCTTAAGGGGAGCCTAAATAATTACCCAAATGAATGAAGAGAATGACAAAGACAGGCACTTGTAATAAACGCTGTTGCACCTATTCGCTTACTATCCATTAAAAAAAAATATCCGTGTACCTTTTTTGTCGTTGTGTGGTTCCTCGTGTAGGTCCAGAGTTCAGAGGTGGGGGAGAGCTGTGCGCGGGCTGTGAGTCGCCCATCGCCGATCGCTTCTTGCTCCGCGTAAACGAGCGCTCTTGGCACGAGACATGCGTAAAATGCGCCGTGTGTCTGAGCGCTCTCAGCGGCACCTGTTACTGCAGAGACCGTCTCCTCTACTGCAAACACGACTATGAGAAGTAAGGACTGTCTCTCGTCACAACACCTAAAACTACATTATGACAGCAAACATCATACACAGTAGCAGTGTAAGCAGTGTACAATGTGCAGCCACACAGGTTTGGCAAATCTGTTTTATTATGATAAAAATACAGACGTTAAGCCATTATTGTGTTTTTAGTTATATCAAAAGCAATATCTGATTGAAATGCACATTTTTATAGCCTATTTCAGGTCTGCTTTTAAAGTACATGTGCAGTCAATCTTGCTGCTTTGTGTAAAAAGTGTAAAACGAGTATAAAAAGAAACGTCCATCATCTTCAACACTCTAACTTAAAAACAATGTACTGGATTGTGACATAAGTGTTGCATTAGAGCTTACATACTTATAGCTTCTTTATTCTTAATGTATAATGTATGTATAATTTATAGTAAAATCTCACATGCCACTGCATTGGTTGGAGGTGGAGCAGCAGTGTGGAGCTTGTTATCATTGTTTTGAAAAGTGTCAGACGGCTTCCAGCGGCTCTAGCTCTCCCACTGACATCTGGAGGAGAGGCACTGGCCACGGACATGGCTATTGTGACCTTTATCCAAAAATATGAGTGGGAACCCAACCTAAACAGACAAGTACTGACCTCAAGTTAGCAATTGTCAGAAAAAGTGTATTTTCTCATAACCATTCCTGGTTTACATACTACATGGCAGACTGGCTTGTTGTGAGTCAGTGCCAGTGTTGGCACAGAGCAGCACTGGTGACCTTCACGAGAGCAGTAACAATGTCTCCTTGTTTTGCTCTGGCCCCTCTCAGCCCCTCCATCTCCAGCAGGTGTGCACCATAACTTGTGGCCAATAACATACAGTGTGTGAAGGAATTTGGAGAAACAACTTATAGCCATTGTTCAGCCAGGTGTTCTGCTACTACTATCTGGAGATAGTGACACAAAAATGTACTATAAAATACACAGAGTTGATCATTGCAATATTTATAACAATTTAGTAAATAATTTGACAAGTCAAGGTTGAGACACACGCAATAACAACAATTCACTCTATAAGAATGTTACCAATGTCCCAGTCTTTACACATGCTTTGGAGGGTGAAGCGAAAGAGTTCCTCTGCTAACCACTCTGCCACTCAGACCAATAGAGTTATAAATCTCATTTCAAATATAGAATATAGAAATGTGGATATTTCAAGTGAAATCTTTAATTGGAAAGTAAGTGATTTTTTTTTAAAGTTCCCTATACATAATGCCCAAAATATTTACATTACAATTGTTGCTCGTCCCTCCTCTATCTTTATATCTTCACTACATCAAATAAAATCCTTACTTATTCATAAAATCACAGCTTTTCCTTCACTGCTTCATATAAACCTAAAAAATCTTCTGTCTTTGATTCACATCTGACCCATCCCCCTTTCATATATATGTGAGCCTGGGGCAACAGTTTAGGCCAAATTAGCATAAATGAATAAATTGAACTTGCTAAAAAGTCAGTGCGGCTGGCTCCTATTTTTTGATTTTAAGCATCATATAAACAAAGAGGTAAGGCATTTAAAATATCCAGTGTTTTGAAAAAAAAAAAAAAAATTAGGGATATGGCAATATGGCTGTATCCTGGTCTCAATCTGTTATGGAAATGAGGGATTAGACACAATAAACTCAAGTACATCTAGGACTTATTTTTGTTTTGAAACCTCGAGACATTTTCTGGAAGTGCGTTGGATTGTAGACCAGATGTTCAAGACAAAAGCTTTATTACAATACACTGTTCTCGCCTGGGACATAGCATGGATAGCACTTAATGAAAAATTGTTTACAAATTGAGGAGGAAGTTTTGAAAACAAATAATCTGGATATTAACAGATTAAGCTTTCATTACCTATTTTAAATAATTGCACAAACTAATTAAAAGTTTGCTATAAATTTGAATTTACATATGATACAACTTACTAGCAAAAGATTTGCCAGTCGTATTTATTTCTGCCAGTTACTGCTATGAGCAAACTTTCAAAATAAGTTTATACATTTGCACTACCTTGTAAGTAAATAAAAAGGTTTAACTGGAATTTAGTGCTAATTTAATTGTTATAATGTAAATGTATCTATTCTTTTAGTGCCTAAAAAGAAAATACAAACGGCATTCAATATTAACTATCAACTCACCAGAAACAATACAGGCTTTTTATCATTGCCATTTAACACACAAAAAAGTCACGCTTCTTCCTCCATAGACTGAACTCTGCTTCAAACGACTGAC
The DNA here is from genome assembly GCA_029959045.1 of Taenioides sp. WSHXM2023. Classification (NCBI taxonomy): domain Eukaryota; kingdom Metazoa; phylum Chordata; class Actinopteri; order Gobiiformes; family Gobiidae; genus Taenioides; species Taenioides sp. WSHXM2023. Next base: position 14,358,510 of record CM057101.1, on the reverse strand, counting down.
AGAGCACTGACCTCTCGATTTAAAAGACCCAAGCTGATCATTGACAATGAATGAATTCAACTTCAACTAGTGGCATAATTGAAATAAACATATTGCCACAGCATAAGAGAACTATATTCATGTAAAAATTTGTGAACTGTGAAACTTCTAAGTGTGTGGTACATGCCATAACAACTGCAGCCCGTGAGCAAAGACGCTAATGTCAAACCCTGAACCCTGCAGACTAAAGCCACTTCCCCCGGTCAACCCCCGTGAGCCGAGCAGAGCGGGCAGCAGAGGAGCTCCATCTCTTTGTGTAAGTCCCATAAGCAGTGGGGTCTAGTCAAACCCTGGGCTTTAGGAGGGGGCACCAGCAGCACATTTTTACCTAAACTATATTTCAGAAGACAGACCATAAGAGCATGCAGACAGTCTCCCACTGTTAACGATTAGTTATAATAACACTGTTAGACTGAAGAAAAACATTCTCGCCTTACATATTATTTCTGGACTTTCTGCAAAATGTAGAACCATGTAATTTTGATCACCCTTTATTTTCCACTTTTCAGCCTCTGTCCTTTAAGCCATTGTTCATAAATGACTTTGCCTGGGATCCAGATCCAGATTACACACTTCTCCAATACAGAGAAATATCATTCTGGACTTTCCAGGAAATAATCTACTTTAGTCATTTTCACTGATATTTTAAGATATTTTAAGATACAGTATCTTTAAGTGAAGTTCTTTGCACTCTTTGAGGTACCCTATCCCCAAGTCCAAAATGAGAGGACTGCATCATCGGGTGTAAAGTATATTTTGTTAGTTTTGTATTACAGTGATGCTACTGCAGAATGTGTTATTATAATATATATATAATACATACAACTTATTATTATTTTTTTTTTAGCTAACTGTTTTACCCTAAGCATGTACACATTGGAGACATGTACATTTGTGCTAGTCTTAAACTTGGATAAATGCCAAGGGTTGCTTCAGGGAGAGCACAAAACAAAATTCATATTCACATATTACACATTATTTATCATGGCTTTTCTAAAACTATAGGTAGTATAATATTTCTGCTTTCCCTCCCTCCCTCCTCTCCACTCTGTCCCTTTATCCAGTGCCTCGTTTATCACTGTCTGCTTTGTAATAATATTTCTCTATTCTAAACCTCATTTCCTTCTTGTTGAGATTGATAGCAGTGATGACACCAAACAGTTTATCTCTCTCTTTATCCCTTGTTTTCTCTTAATCGCGCCCCCACCACACCCCCTCGTGCCCACAGTGCCTCCCAATGTCTCTTGAAGGCGCTAGGATCCAGAGACTGATTGGGTGCAGTGCTAATTATCCAGTCCCCCGCTGCGGTCTTGTGATGACAGCTTTGACAAAAGAGCTACTGGGAAATACTATTAAGAAGAATTATGTAACAGCAGTTTCAAAGGAGAACATGTGTTTGACTGTTACAGGCAAGAAGCATAGTCAAGAGGCATATTATTTACACTTATGACTAGATCAAGTAAAATGGAGTTGTGAGAGATGGCCTCATTTGTTTTTAAGAACAATTTGACTTCTGCTCTTGTTGTGTTTCTATCTGGTATTTGATAAAGGTATGCAAATGGGATCAATGGTGAACTTTTTAGAGGGGTGGGTGCTTTTGCTATGCCTGGAATCTTCCACAGTATGGCATGAGTTCCCCTTGGTTTTCCCCTTCCACGGTAACCATGAGGGGCAGGTTGGCCCTCCTGACAGTGTGCTCAAACAGCTCTGGGTGTCTTACCTTCATCTGACTATCTACAAATTCTTTTGTGTAACTACCAGGCCTGTCACCATAACAAATTTGGACGTGCAAAGTTCACTAGTGCAAAGAAAAAATAAAACACCCACAATAAATATTGACCCTCAAAAATATTCATCCATGTATTGAAAGATCAGTTGATATAGTAATTATCATGACAGGCCTAGTAACTACAATTTAGCCAAAATATGGCCAAAATACACTGACAAACACGATATTTGTTAATCAGAATAACTTATCCTTATATCAAACATTATGTGAGACATTCAGTGATCAGAGGGGGCCAGAAAATAGCCACAGTTAGACAGGTAAAGATGTGAAGATGTGTATTAGCAAGCTAAGAATCATCAAACCTGAGCACATGACAGAGCTGGAGAGCCACTGTGCCATGAAGTAATTATTAGCAGTTTTAATGAGATCCTAAAATACACTAAAAACGCTTATACAGCAGGAAAATCAAAGAGGACATTTATGGATGTGGTGAATACAGACAGTGAATAGGGCTACTTATATTTTCATTGAGAGCTGTGAAACTCCACAAAATAAATTGGACAGCACTTGTCTTGAGACTCTGAAAACCTGTAGCTGCTCTGATGATGGCGCAACTTGTCTGATACTGAAGCACACTGGGAATATTGTATTTGATCGAACGCCATAGAATAATAGTGTTTGTGATAGAAATGACAGAAGATCGATGAAGGATCTCAGTGATGGACAGAGAAAGCAGAGAAGAGGATAAAGAAGCTGGAGATACGACTTTTATAAGAATGGGGTAGGTTGGTATTGGGTGGGGGGGTATTGGTTGCCACTGTATTTGCATAATGTGAGATGAGACCCCATCATCTTACCACCCCCACAACAATTTTATAACAGACAGCTAATAAATGTTTCATGGCAGAACAAGCTGCTCGCCTCGGCTTTATTAAATCTGAGATAATAAAAGCAGAAAGAAAAAGTGGGAGAGAAAAGGGGGTCGCGCCGAAGAGGGAGAGATAGTGAGATCGGCCGAGACTTTTCCTCAAATCGACCGCCTGTATCTGCTGTTTCTGGGGCAACGGGTCCCGCTGTCCCCCACTGGCCCCTCCCCTCTGCGCCCCGCTCCGCCAGAGACAGACAGGAAATGAGAAACGCGCAGACAGGATATTGCGTTCTGGTGGCCTGGGGATTAACTGTTTTATCTAAACTAACACACACATACCAAGTCCCGCGCACACACCGCCACTGCTTCAAACATAGCATTTATTCTTAGTATCAGGTGTATTGTGCAATGACAGCCACATTACAAGAGGCATACATTTTGAAGAGCATTTTAGTCCTTTTGGACAGGTACAGAGACAAAAGTGTATTCACACAGAGAGAGAGTATCACTGATGCAGGGTGTGTAACTGTATAACTGTGAGACTGGCTACAGGGTCAGAAATATTCACTGCATACTCCAGTGCTTATTGCTGCTTATTACACAATTGCACAACTTTGCACATTTCTGAGAGCATGCACCGACCGAGCACCAAGCAAGAGCACCTTTGATTTTATTAGTTTATCGATGCATGGGTGGATCTGAAGCACAAATGACAGACAGCATCTGCCAGTGTGTTATTGATGTTTGTATGAGACACCTTATCTGTGTGTACACAAACTGTGCATATCAGTGTTTACATGTGACTGTATACAGCCCCTGTGACTGTACTATATAAATATATATATATCTGACGTGTGAGTGTGAGTGAGTGGCGGCAGGGGTTGCGAGTATCGTGGGGAATGCTGGGAGATTTTAATAACACAGAAGCAGTGCAGGGAGATTTAATAAAAGGAGATGATGTGATTACTGAACCCTGGCTCTGAGCCATTTTGCTTCACAATGCAATATCCGCCTAAAAGTGTGTGCTCACGCGCACATGCAGTCTGCACAAATATATCTAAGAAACTGATACTTAGCACAAAATTGCTTAAAATCTGATGCATATCATTAGTTTTTAGTATTAATCCAAAATATCTTGAATGCACTTTAATTTCTAACATACACTTAACATTGTTTGGTCATTCTGCACCACTGAAGGAATTCACATTTTAATCATTCTTTTTCTCTCTTCCTTATAGATAATTGATTTAACTCTGTCGGATGCACAGACTCTGCAAAGACACAAAATCTCACCATCTATGTACAAACTATAGGCTCATATAGGCTCTGTTTAGACCAATATTAACTCTGCAACCGGTTTGTTTTTTTGGACTAAGGCTTCTCAGCAAAAACAACACACAGTTCATATCGGCAGTGCACTGAAGATGTTTTAGGAAAGACTCATGATTCAGCTTTTAAAACAAACTGTGAAAGAAAAACGGACCAAACAGCTGAAAAGAGGCTTCTATCTCCTGTAGTCTCTTCATAGGCACATATTTCAGTAACTTTAACATTTTTTTCAAGTGAATACTGCTATCCTACTTTGCCAAAAACCTTTATAATTACTTTTTCAAATTGCCAACTGATTAACAGAAGAGAATTCCTTATCTAAAACCTATATACATTAATGTTAATTCTGCAAACTTGAGACCATCTAACCTTGCTGTGTTCATGCAGAATTCCTAGTAGTGCAACAGGAGGCAACACTCTCAGTCTGATCAGAGCAGCTTCTGTATAAATATTTATCAATTATGAACGAGCAAAACAAATGTAATCACTGTGAGATGCATACATATTTATGCAACGTTGTATTGCAGTCCAGGCAATGTTGTGCTTGTCGAAGCTCACAGTAAAACAAAGCCACATGACACATCTTAGGAGATAATCAAGATTCTGTTATTGTTTGTATGGCTCCAATCTACCATAAAACACCAAGAGAAGCAATGCTGCTTTACACGCAACACAGCACCATACACAAAGTATATCCGTGCACTCCCAACTCCACATTTGAGCTTATAATCGGAGCGCTTGTAATTATGTGTGCCCCCTAACCCCTCCAAATCCACAGGCACAAGTTCACAAGTTCTCAGGGCTCTTCTCAATCCCCCTCTCTCATAGTTTATCAAGATAACTGGTAACAGTTATACAGACTACAGCATCAGTATTACGCAGTAACAATGCTTTGATGCATATGTAATAACCATATTATATTGAACAAACAGTTCATAGACACTATGATCACAAAAGAATTACACGCAAGCAGAGGATGCCTTCAGATCAAGTTACAGAATACATAAAAATAAAAATGTCAATAACTGAATGAATGCAAGACAGATATGTTTAAAAAGGAGGTGGTTGACCTCCCATCCAAGAAAAATTACTTAGTGCATCTAAATGATGGTAGCAAAGATTTAAAAGGTAGTCATCTGGACATATTTCTTAAGCTTTAGACGCTTCAACTCCCACTGATAGTCACTCATTTCTGAATGTACTCGTCTGCAAAGCTGGAACTGAATAAACATTTCATTATTAAGCATAAATCACTTGTAGATTTTTTTTTTAAAGCTGCTATGAACGAATAGTCCATAACCTAAAAATAAATATAGGTTATAGACCTGATAAAGTCAAAACAACAAAACCTACTGCAGTCCTTATTGAGTGTGAAATCAGTCGTGTGAGGCAGCTCTGGTGGTTCAATGGGAGTGGTACCGCGGTAAAGACTAGTGTGAATGATACTTCTATTAGAGGGATTAGACTGATCTACTTACAGACCCCCCTCTGTGCTAGTTGCCCCAAGTTGCCTTCATTTGCTGCGTTGAGTAAATTCCTGCCGTGCTGTGTACACCATGATTAGAGACTATTGAACTTAACCACTCACATCATGGCTCTTATGTCAAACACTGCTGGATGACTCTGTTGCGCCTTCCACTTGTTAATATTTTAAGGAAATGCAGAGGAATTTGACTTTGTAATCAGACATTTTTTGGAAATATAACAATATTAATCATTTACATCCACATGTTGTACTGATTGCAAATGACATTACAACATTTCATGAGCCTATAATACTGAATGGAAATGCAAAATGTAGTTGTTATATTGTGAGGTTAAGGGCCAGTCACTAATTCATTCAAGGTTCATAATTTGTCATATTTTGTTTTAGATATTTGTTATAAAAATACAATCAATAGGAAAACTGGCTTCTGTCTGGGAGTATGACGTCATACCTTTCTAGAATCAGAAAATAGGCAGTCATTGCCACTGAATGTACATAATAGTTTGTGTTGTATTTTATTATCTTGACACGTTTTTATATTCTGTATTCAAACAATTTCGAACAATCTAGTTAGATTGGTTAGATGTAGATTTATCTATGTCTATTTATTTTATTTTTGATTACATATTTCTCATTTCCTGCTGTGCTTGTGTAGTTTCCATTGTGGAACAATCAAAAGCTTCACTTATCTTATGGTCTTTTTTTAATATTTCAAACATTTTTATGCTCTTTTCTCTTTTAATGAAACAATTATACATGTGCAGTATATATTTTAGTTCTTTCATATGTAAATTGTGTCATATTAGCGCCACAGAAATGAATGTTTAAATATGGAAAAATAAAAATCTAACAGAAAGAAATTTCCTGTCAAAACTCTAACAAGTTTATCTTTGAAATGTGATATACAAATTTGCATTCAAATTTGGTTTCATGTTTTTATGCAGAAAAATATTATGTCCAATTTGTGAGCAGGATTCTTCACCAGTGTCCCTGTGGCCTATTTTTTAAAACTGTATTGCAATTAATATTAATCTCTGACCTTTCAAATAACAGCTCTTTTCCACCACTCATTAACAGTGCAGTTCTTTTTCAAATTGACAAAGGGACATTTCCGATGATGAGTGCACCTCAAGACAATGTAGCACAGTGTCAATAGTCAATATATGAATGGATGCTTATAGCGACTTTTGTGTTGTGATCTTAACTTAGCGACACTGTCATTTGGGGAATTTAGGCAGCGTTTGGCAGATGGATTGAGAAAGATTAGCCGTAGCAGCTGCGTTTGGGACAGAATCACAGATTAGGGGCTCTTATGTGCAGACCTGGCTCCTTTTTACACTCCAGATTTGGGCAACTACACCTTCCTAGCACCCAGTAAGGGAGCTTCAACACTTGAGTTAATCCAGTGTTTCTCATCGCCATTTCCACTGCAATCACATATACAGAAATGTCTTTAATATAACGATAAAGTGATTTTAAATAGATTGTTTTCTAATTTGTTGTTTGTATAAGGGCTATACAGGTAACATCAGAATAGGTACTCTATGGGTGGGTGTGTGCAAATATCTCTGAGCATGTGTGTTTTGGTGTGCATAAGTGAGAGGGGAGAGATTAACCCCATGCTATCCCCAATCCCTGGTTATGAGTTTACAGCGTCTGTCTGGCCATCGCACTGTTTAAACAACAATCTAATTAATCCTGTCTTTATTAGTTTCAGTGAACTGGGGAGGCAGGCTGGGAGGGCAAGAGGGAAACTGGGAATTCTGGCAGAATTGGCTGTGTGTTGGGAGGGGGTAAAACACTAAGAGCAGGAACCAGGATTTGAGAGGAATTTAGTTGCAGGGAATAGAACCAAACAGAAAGGAAATTTCAGCTCTGTTCAAATTTGTACTGGTTTGGTCTTGGTTGGAATCTTGTTTTAGTTCTGATATAGATTTGGTTAAGGTCCTGTTCTAGTCCTGGTTTAGTCATTGTCCAGCTTTCTGGGTTTGGTTAAATTTTATGTAGCACCTTTTTTATATTGAGGCAATATTGTAGCAATTTATTATGGAAGTATTATTACATGTCTGTAAATGTAGGTTGAGTTTCATGGACTGTAAAATTCAAGAAACAATTGCAGAAATATCACTTTACACCCTTGTCTTATTCATACTCTTAAGGCAGCCTTTTAAAAATTATTATAAATAAACATAAATAATAAAACAACTACTGATATTCTAATTTTGCATACCTCCAAAACAACAACTGCATTTTTATATGTCTCCCTCCTCTATAAATATGCACCCAAGTGAGATGAAGGAAAGGGAAAGAGCGGTTATAGGAGAAAAAAAATAATAAATAAAAAATTTAAAAAAGAAATGTTAAAAATCAATAGAAATTGACACAGCTATTTGAAAATTATATTACTTATTTCAATTTATGAGAAAAATTTATCAAATACAGTAAAACAGAAATATATGACATGCAGGAGAGAGTTGTAATACAAACAGCTAACTAACTACTGCCCCCTTTTGTGAGAAAAAAGAATAGACGCGTAAATGTCATCTATTTTAATTCCTCTTAGCAGATGTTCACCTTGTTGCTTTGTGCATTGGGTAATGTTCATACGACCTTTAATTAAGAGACTATGCTAATCTCTATGTAACGAGGAGATCTGAAGTACATGTATCAAAGCTTTAATTACAGTGCACTCATCACAAAGACTAGAATATCTATATTTAAATATTATGTATAGTTCATTAATAGTGTATAGAAATGGGTACAATTGTAATGTGCCTGTGTGTTTTTATAGATGATTACGTAGAAGGTTTTGTATAGCAGCTCTAACCCTAAAAACAAACTAACTAACTGATTTTGCTGAAAGAAATGGCATTTTGTGGACAGTAGCATCATTATTATGTTCCATGTTCTCAAGATAACCTTAATGCTTGTATTCTAAACTATATTATAGATCGTGGGGGGTAAAAACATAAAATTATACCCACTTCATTTGATTATAAATATATACATTTGTTCCAATGCAATTTTGAGCTTAACCTGTAGAGACAGTATTCTCAATGCATTTGTGTTTTAAATGTGAATAAAATTTTATAATGCAAACTTAATTTTCGATACAATAAGGGAAAGTATTGACACCAATTTTATACTGCTATGATAATTGTAATTGATAAAATGAACATTAATAATTAACTGTTATCATGTTATCATGATTAAATTATAATCATAAAGTCTACAATGATGAAGACTATTTTATAACTATTCAGGAAAGGTCTGGTTATGCATTATTTATGTCATTATTTTTCAGCGTCAACAGTTATTCAAATGATCTACACTAGTTTTAGTAGTGATTAGTATTGAGGTACTGATTTTTGACAACCATACCCATCCTTAATATTGTGTGTGTGTGTGGTCACCTCCAGGTTGTTTGTGAGGAAGTGCAGCGCGTGCCTGCAGGTGATCGGGCGCTCGGAGCTCATTATGCGCGTGCTCGGACAGGTGTATCACTTGGGGTGCTTCAGCTGCTGCGAGTGCGAGCGGCGCCTCCAGAGGGGTGACGAGTTTGTGCTAAAGGAGGGCCAACTGCTCTGCCGCATGGACTACGAGAAGGAGCGGGAGATGTTAGCCGCTATTAGTCCCACTCCAACTGAATCAGGTAAATCGAGAGAAGGTGCACATTAATAAGATGGATAGAGACAAATTGTAATTACAGGTGCACTGCATAACATTTCTAGTGGAGGGTCCGCCACCTGATGTCTCTATGGAAATGTTGTTGTTTTGTCTAGAATGTTTCACAGTACAGATTAAAAACCTATCACAAGGGAGACAAGCAGGTTACAGCACTATACTCCATTACAATTCAGATCAGCGGAGAGTTTTTGAGCAATAGAAACACCCATAATGAATAAATGCTGGATGCATATGTTTAATGTCATACCGTGGAACATTCCAGGCAAAGCAATACCATCTGCACGGAGACAAGTAGGTAACAGAAAAGTTGACCAGAAAAAGTTGCGCAGTGCACCTTTAAGTTAGAGCAGTATTGTGATATTGTGAAATTAAATAATTCATAAATACAATTTCAGATGGAGTAAATCAGTGTATGGACATAAAATCTGGTCTTTGCAATTACCAAAATTTTGGACAAATAAAGGTTTTCATGTCTTCTTATCTTATGTAGATGTAATCAAAACTAAAATGCACAGGTCTGTGTAAAAAAAAAAAAAAAAAAAAAGACTTGCAAAATGGGGCAGACAAAGTAAAATTGCTCTTTGCTCTGATCATTTTCATTCTTTTCTGTTCATTTAATTTTATAACACTGTTACTCTGTTATGTTTTACAAACTAAATGAATAAATATTCCTAACTAATGAACAAAAATCGAAAAAAATAAATAAAAAATAATAATAATATATAGGTATATTAAATTGCATCTTAACACACAAGTTCCAAGTTGTAGAAATATAACTTACAGTTACTAATACAAATGTAATTAAAAACAAGGTAAGAAAATAGTCTGTCTCTTTTGTTTTATTTAAAAAGTGAACTGAATTTGGGTTAAAATGTTTCTGCTGACTAATCACCGTTGAGAACTTTGCACAGACCACTGAACCAAATCCGTGCACAGGAGTGATCTCGGCTTTGGTCAGCCCTAAACTACGGTGACCTGACATTTCACTCCTACTTTGCCCAGCTTTAAGGCCTTGTGCAATGTTTTCTATCATCTTTGTGGAAACCCCAGTGTCTCATAAGGGCTCACTGTTTTCTGTTGACCTTGATCAGTGAAGAGTGAGGATGAGGAGGGAGGAGGAGGATCTGGCGGAGGGAAGGGTGGAGACGAAGGCAAGGAACACAAGCGATCCAAAAGACCTCGCACCATCCTGACCACGCAGCAGCGCCGAGCTTTCAAGGCATCGTTTGAAGTGTCCGCTAAGCCCTGCCGCAAGGTGGGTATATTAGTCTTACTCATAACACAAAGGCAGGTAAAGAGAATTGCATACACTTGGTAATCTCTTTTCTACGGTTCATACATGGAATATTAAGTGGCAAGCGCACATGAACAAAGCTAGTATGAAAAATGAACAAAGCTAGGAGAAACAAGGAGCGAATATGTAAACTGACCACTCCAGCACATTTGGGGCATTCAGAACTTCTGAAGTGGTTAACAAAAAGGAGCACTGGCTTAGGTAGGGCTGAAGAATTAACACCAACTACTTTACTTATTGGGCTGCTTATAGACAGTGATCATAATGTTGTGCCTTGCATGATTTTTGTACTGTGTCCCTGCAGGTGAGAGAGACACTAGCCGCTGAGACGGGGCTGACGGTGCGTGTGGTTCAAGTGTGGTTTCAAAATCAAAGAGCCAAGGTCAGACTTCACCTTCTTTACAAACAATATTTAGTAAAAGGTGCACTATGTCATGTATGTAATGTTTCTGATGAGGGTTCCCCAACTGCTGGTCTCCATGGAGCTGTTATTACTTTGCATGGAGTGATCCACACAGTATGGCATTTAAACTTATCTTTTTTATATTTGAAAACTAAAACTTAATTATTACAGTGAGCGGATTTGCATAGATCTGACCTGTAACTTGGCTTCATAGCGTCACCTGCTTATTTCCATGGAGGCAGATAACTTAAATCCATTTCAAGTATTAACTTCTACATGAAGACAAACAGGTGATGGACCCTTCACTAGCAAAAGTTACACAGTGCACCTTTAACAATTCACAAGGGTATATCTGATCATAACTAAAATCTTGTGTGTCTTAGATGAAGAAAATAGCCCGCAGACAGCAGCAACAACAGCAGCAGCAGCAGGAGCAGGAGCAGTTGGGAGGAAGCCGGAGAGGGCCGAGCCGAGGGGGGCGTCAGAGCAACGATGACAGCGAGGGTAAGAATTTCAAATGTCACACTGAGGTAAAAGAAAATACCGTTTAATTTAGTTTGACTGAGGGGGATTCTTGTCTCAACAAAGACGGCTCTAGTACCCATGGAATGGATGGTATCCTGGGATATCCTTCTTTGCCACGTCAGCAGCTACTTGCTCTGGACATCTACGGAGGGGAGTCCTTTCGGCACGGTCTCACACCCCCTCAGCTGGGCAGCGAGCAGCTTCATCCCTATGGTAAGACAAAGAATATATATTTACAGGGCAGGACATGTCACAAATAATAATAGAGGATATACATTTCTTTTGTGAAAACTAACTGAACAAACAATTGTATTATTACATGAATTTTTCAATGCAAGAATATTTTAGGTGCAGTGCAATCAGCGGCATGGTGACTGAGGCAACACAGTAGCTGAGGGGCAAGCACTCTTGCCTCACAGCAAGAAGGTCCCAGGTTTACTTCCTGGCCCAGCCCAGGCCTTTCCCTGCAGAGTTCTAGAAATGCGTCCATATCCTCCATACTGAATCTTAAACTTTTATTTTTTCCAACATTGAGGTCATGGGCTGTATTGGACAGAACAGTAGTAAGTATGAAATAGGGAAGAAAGCAAACTTATTTCTGTAAATTGTCAAAGCTGGGACATTTTGAGACTGACTATAAGCCTTGTGTGCCAAACCCCAAGGCCACTGCAAACGTACATACATCAAACCCTTCACTGTGTGAGTGTGAGAATAAGGTTTAAATGTAAAACTGTTATTTCCTCACCGCAGATTCTGAGACGGTATTCCATGACCTCGACAGTGACGGGAGCCTCGGTCACCTTGGAGACTGCCTCCTAGCGGCAGGAGATGGTGGACTGCTGCCGGGCCGTGTGGGAAACCCCATCGACCGCCTCTACTCCATGCAGAACTCCTACTTCACCTCCTGACCCTTGTAAACTCACTGCCCTCAAACTAAGCCCACTTTCCACCTCAGAGATGCAGCTATTGGGAGTCAGAGCATTTGGACACTGCTGCAGAAACAACATAACAACACTTCTATGCTTTTAACAGAAATATCCAATAATTTGTCATGATATACCCATGCATAAGACTCTCTCATTCTTCAACTGTCTTTCCTATTGATCATATGCTGGAAATATAAACATGTAAAGACCTCAGTTTGGTTATAGTATTGTGCCGTGGGGAAATGAGACAATAGACCCATCGTAGATTGCAGAACAAAGTAATAACTCTTCATTACTAACAAAAAGACCATACTGAATGGGTAAAACGTTAGAAACAGGTGTGTTACGACAGTGATGGACTGCAGGTTATTCAGGACTGTATGGACTAGTGTACAGTTTTGCTCTCAGGTTTGTGTGTATGTTTATGTTGCCTGAGCTCATACTCAGGATATTGTGCTGGCCTGCCCACTGACGACAAGTACTGCATTAATGACAATTAAAATACCCATCGCAAGATAACTTCTCTAGCTTTTAATGTGTGGCATTTAGAAAGGTCTGTGCCAAAAATATGAAAAAATCTTCAGACAGGGTCATTTAAAATGCCTTATGTGGAAACAGGGTTGTTACTTTCCCTTTCTCATTTAATGTAGTCTTAAAGACGCATCGAACCAATGGATCTTAATTCCCCAGAACATAGGACACTAGGCGCACCATGATGTGCACAACATGTAAATGTGAGTATCACTGTGTTATAATTATTTGTTGTAGTTAACTTCTTTAACATCTCAATAAGATGTTGTTCGCTAAATATTTTGTACCTACTGTAATAATCAACTATTTAATCTGTAGCATGATATTTATGTGTCACCGCGTAGGTCTTAAAACTGCACCTTTGTTGGACCACGTTCAGCGGACAATGTGGTGCTGAGTAATATAGGAATAGCAAGATAATGTCTCATTTAGGCATTAGTGAGTGGCTACAGCTTGTGACATTTTCACTGATGTTATGTTTAACTTTAATCTATATTTTTACAGTGACTTAACGTGAATGTGATTTGTGTAATACTAAGGTCTAAGTTTTCTCTAAGTTTGTTCAGTAACTGACAGTGATGTTCTTTGAATGTAATGTTGCCGTATCCTCAATACAATGTGCGGTGTCACCTTTTAAACAGGTGTGCATATTATTTTGTCCTACATACAACACTTCTATAGTATTGACCTTGATAAACCTCACGGTAACACACACTACACTCAGCTTTGATAAGTGAACCTGAAATTGCCCAGCTCAATGGTCACAGGACTCATAACTCACCATCCTCCCTCTGCTCCTGCCCATTAGCCTCCTCCTCCTCTTCTCAAACTCCCTGTGTCTTTGTCAATGAGTGGCCAAAAATCTGTGAGTGGGAGCCATACATTCCAGATTAACAATTCACCAAGACGACTCAAAAAAGAAAAATGACTAATCTAATACAAGCTAAAAAATCTGAGGGGTCCACAACCTGCTCGTCTCTATTGCTGTGACTGGAATGCTCCACAGTATCTTTTCTATCAGGCATGTATTCATGATTAATTCTTTTATGTATCTATAGCTCAAAAAGCTCCCAGAGTTGTTACAGTGAGCAGGGTCCTCTCTCCACTCATTTGACCTGAAACTTTACCCAGTAGTGTCACATGCTTATCTCTGTGGAGACAGGTAAGTTTAATATCATACTGTGGAACATTCAAATCATTTACGTTTCTGTGGTGACAAGCAGATGATGGATCATACACCAAAAAAGTTACATAGTGCCCATTTAATACCGAGAATCAGCAAAATAGTTAACAAATTCAGCTTGTCATTTATTATTCTGCTGTTAGCATTGACAATAAATATTATACAAAAAGTAATTTAAAAGTCATGAAAATGTCCTTCCTCCCTTCCATGATAAAAGGGCGAATAATGTTGTGAAGGCCAAATACAAAGATATTTTACTATGACGCCTGGGATACTGCACTTGTATCTGAAAAGAAAAAGAAGAAAAATACACACTGTAATTCGAACAACTTGAATATCATTTGTCAAGCATAACCTGTCTTGACTGAAAATGACTTACCCATTTGACTGAGATCCACTGTCTCTGCACATGCTAGAAACCGGGCCACATGAGGGGAACATGAGGTAGGTCTGTCCTGGTTTTCTCTGAGGCACTTCTCAAAGTCCACAAACTCCTTGGAGCATCCTTGTCTAATCTTCTGGATGACTGGGCTTCAGAAAAAATATATTCTAAATTCAGCATTATCATATGATTGTTGTATGTTTATGTAATACCAAACATTGAGCATATGTGGTCTTCTTACTGTGAGGAAGTGCAATGTGCAACCTTCATCTTCAGATCATGACAAGTTTGCTGCCAGGATGATGGATTTGAAGCTACACAGGACCCGTACGCCTCCATTTCTTTCTGGCAATATTTAGTGGTGATATCAAAAGCAGCCTGCCTGAAAAATTTAAAAGGCAATTAATTACCCAATAATTACCACAAAAGAAACTACACCAAGGTAGCATTCACTTTGACTAAAGCATGCAGCCCTATAATAGATTCCAAAGATACGTAGGCAACAAACAGATTATTCTTACATTTTCTGCGTTCCTTTAAAAGCAATACAAAGAAACGCAATAAGTCCTTCAGCTACATGTGAGGGTACAGTGTTTTACTACCGCTCACACCCCTTTTCTCGAGGATTGGCTGAAAACAGGATCAGTGTCAGATATGTTTGCAATGTGATTGGTTCAAGATATGTCTGTCAAACACAAACGCCCATCAACAGTGAGGTTTTAAAGGTATATACACATACTATGATACGTTTTTGTTGTATGAAATAGGAAATCACATTGTTTTCCGATGCATTCTATTTCCTTTTTATCAACAATGATCTACTCAAATGTTTACAAAACCATGGTACAAAACGGGCAAATGAACGACACGGATTTGATTCACGTCGATTGCGTATCATGACGCGTTTACGTACCATGACGCGTTTACGTATGCGGAAGCCTCCATCGTAGACTGAGCGATTCAGTGAAGGGAATCTGAAAGCTCGACCTGGCACCACTTCTTTTTAGGTGTTTTTAGAGGTAACGGGGGCTGGAGCTGTGGAGGGGGACAGAGGGGCCCGGGGTGTGAGTTAAGAGCGATGAACGACGTCAAGAAAGACGGGAGGTCAGACACAGATGGGCTCCTGGAACCGGGTGAGGTGCAAATGGCCCCCTCTGTAAACCATAACCAGCATGACAGCGCCACCGGGGACGAGCTGGTGAGCTCGGTAACGCTGTACAGGCGAAGACCCCGGTTTCTACACGGCACTGTCCTTCCATTTCTGGCTATTCTGTATCCCGGCTGGCTGTACGTGTGGTTAGGAGTGTACGGTGCCAATGAGTATCCGGAGGCAGGCCTCCTGTCGTTAGCGGCCATCGGGATTGCGCACGTCCTCACCGCGCTCTCTGGTTATTGGTCAGTGCACGCGCACTGTTGGCTCACATGCTCAAAGGTAACATCATAGAAAACAACTATATATCAAAAAGAATATATATTATTCTGCATAAAACTTTTCAACGAACACACACTGTTATGTAAACCGGTCAAACAAAAATGCATAACTTTATAGCTATTAATGAATCTTAAATAATTTTATTCTGTTTCATGTATGTCAGTCTGTACTATAATTCACTTTTTAAACTAATCTTGTTAGGTCCAAATGAAAGAAGCAAGCATACTTCTATAACCAATACAGAGTGACCAGCCAATGTGTGAATCATGCCACCTGTTTTATCTTCACAGGAACCAGACCCTAAAAAGGCTACACTTGCAAAGGTCATACCCACTCCCAACAATGGTTCAGCTGAGCTTGTGGCACTACAGCGAGATCAGGTTAGCATATATTCCTCTTTCTCTTACTGTCCAATCAAGATTGTATTTGCAAAATACGATTATAAATACAAATTTACTTTTTACTTTTGTATTATGAAAAAGTAGTGGTATTGTTTTGCAATCTTGTAGATTTGATTTTTGTCTGTTGATGTTAAAGACGTATCATTAATGTGCCAAGTGTATAGATGCAATCCATAACAAGAAGTGATGAGAGGCAGCATTTGCTAATGTTCTGTTTCCTTAACTAAAATATGAATTGTAATGGAGAAATATTCACCATTCTTTACCATTCTTTCTTCATCCAGGATGAAAATGGGGAGGAGATTCTTGCATTTGAGTTTCAAAAAATTCGATACACGTTTGACAACAAAGAGAAGAAATGCTTTCTTCCAATAGCATTTCCCATTAACCATCCCATGGGCTACTTCCAGTCCTGGCGTGGGTACCAAGAAGAGTCAGAGCTGCGGGTAGCAGAAAAGCGTTATGGCACCAACAAGGCTGAGATGGTGGTCCCAGATTTTCTGGAGTTATTTAAAGAGCGAGCCACTGCCCCATTCTTTGTTTTTCAGGTACAGGTTTAGCAACGGTAATATCTGCTTATATATTGAGTCAAATTTTTTAACTTATGTTTTTCATTTATAGGTGTTTTGTGTGGGGCTTTGGTGTCTGGATGAGTACTGGTACTATAGCGTTTTCACATTGTTCATGTTGGTGGCTTTTGAGGCTTCTTTGGTTCAGCAGCAAATGAGAAATATGTCTGAGATACGACGCATGGGAAACAAGCCCTACATGATTCAGGTAACAAACTATGTTTTATGTTTGAAGCACTGTATCTCTACTAGAAGAGTGAATGCCCGATTGGGCACTGTTGATCAGTGTTCTAACCAAACATTGACCACATCACCATGTTAATACTTTTGTGTCTCCTAAAAAAAAAAAAAAAAATGTATTTGTATTTAATGTATTTATTTTTTTTTTTTTTTTGCAGGTTTATCGGAATAGAAAATGGAGACCTATTTCAAGTGATGATCTTGTCCCTGGTGACATAGTGTCCATAGGTCAGTATTATACAGATATTTATCCCAAAAATATTTAATTTGTGTTAAATGATTCAAACTATATTTTATGTAGGGAGATCACCACAGGACAATCTGGTTCCCTGTGATGTTCTGCTCTTGAGAGGCCGGTGCATTGTGGATGAGGCTATGCTAACAGGAGAATCTGTGCCACAGATGAAGGTTTGATGAACTACACAGGAGCTGTGCTGTAACTGTACTTTGGATTAAATCAATGTGTGTTTTCAGGAGCCTGTCGAGGACTTGGATCCAGAGCAAATCTTAGATCTCCAGACTGACTCTCGGCTTCATATAATCTCTGGAGGAACAAAAGTGGTGCAGCACAGCCCACCTATGAAAGCTACTGCTGGACTCAAACGTAACCAATTATTGATTTCCAACTTACTTCCTTATTTGTTTATCATTAATATGAGCTGTAATGTTATATTTGTTTGCAGCTGTTGACAATGGCTGTGTGGCCTATGTACTCCGAACTGGATTTTACACATCACAGGTAAAACTTGCAGCATACACATTTAGAGTAGACCAATGAGAGCATTCATTTTAAAAAGTGAAATTGTCTCTTCAGGGTAAACTTTTAAGAACCATCCTGTTTGGAGTGAAAAGAGTCACGGCAAACAACCTGGAGACTTTTATCTTCATCCTGTTCCTACTGGTGTTTGCCATCGCTGCAGCTGTTTACGTGTGGGTGGAAGGTAAGAGCCACATAAAACTATCAAATATTTCTAAAAATAACCCACATGCCTCAGAATATTTGAACACTATCTCTTTTAGGCACCAAGGATGCCAGCAGAAACCGTTACAAATTGTTTTTGGAATGCACACTGATCCTCACTTCGGTGGTTCCACCTGAACTCCCCATTGAGCTTTCCTTGGCAGTCAACACATCTCTGATAGCTCTGGCTAAACTATGTAGGGCTTTGTTTTGCTCTGAGCACTTGGTTTGGCATTTCACTCTGCACTTTACTTTTCTAATGTATTTTTTTTCTTTTATCTTTTTTTAGATGTGTTTTGTACAGAGCCATTCAGAATACCCTTTGCTGGGAAAGTTGAAGTATGTTGTTTTGACAAAACAGGAACACTAACCAGTGATAGTCTGGTGGTACGCGGAGTAGCAGGACTCAAGTATGTTAAGTGCTGAATTTAATGTGTTTTTTATGACTATAGACATGCGGCATTATGGGCAGTATTCACATTTTGTGTCTGTGACAGAGCGGGAAAGGAGGTGATGCCAGTCTCAGAGATACCTGTGGAAACGCACAGAGTGGTGGCTACGTGCCATTCCCTGGTCACTCTCGATGATGGGCAGCTGGTTGGAGATCCACTGGAAAAAGCCATGCTTACTGCTGCCGACTGGACCCTCACCAAAGGTATTACATAAATACTAAGCATTATCTTAACATCCTAAAATAAGTTTTAGTAACACCTATTTTAAAGTGATAATCATTTTATCTGTGCTTTTATTTACTTTTTAATAGATGAAAAGGTGTTTGCTCGTGGCATCAAAACACAAGGACTAAAGATTCACCAGCGCTTCCACTTTGCCAGTGCCCTAAAGAGAATGTCCGTCCTGGCCTCCTATGAGAAACTAGGGTCTACTGAACTCTGCTACATCTCCACTGTCAAAGGGGCTCCGGAGACCCTGAGACCAATGGTAATACATTTTCTATTGTCCAGCTGTCTTTTCCTTCACATAACAGTACATGTAAATGTAAATTGATGTCTGTCTGATGTCTGTTGTTGCAGTTTGCACAATGTCCAGCCACTTATGATGAAGTCCACAAAGAAATGTCACGAGAAGGAGCTAGAGTCTTGGCCCTGGGTTACAAAGAGATCGGGCATCTCAGTCATCAGCAGGTTATATCTTAAGCCTTATATAACCATTAATGTCTTTCAGACTTTATAATATTGATAAAATAACTACGTTTGACAGGTTCGAGAAATGGGACGTGATGCACTGGAATGCAATTTACATTTTGCTGGGTTTATGGTTGTCTCCTGCCCACTCAAAACTGACAGTAAAGCTGTCATTAGAGAGATCCAAGAGGCTTCTCATCATGTAATTCATATTTAAACATTTATATTTTCCTCATATATATCAATTATATTAATGATTTGAAGAAATAATTGCTCTTTTGTTCACTCTCAGGTGGTGATGATAACTGGAGACAATCCCTTAACTGCATGCCATGTCGCAAGAGAGCTGCATTTTATTCAGAAAGAACACACCCTGGTACTACAGCAGATCCCTGGACAAAGTAAGATTTGTTTTGTATTTTTGTTCTTTGTAATATATAAATTACCCTGCTGTTTAATTGTCTAGTTATCACATTTGAAATTGTATCTCTTCAGCTAAATGGCAGTGGGAATCCATTGATGGCACTGTCTGTATACCAATGCCCCCTCCATCCATTTCTTCACTTGTGCAAACGTTTGATCTTTGTGTAACTGGGGAAGGTCTGAGCAGATTAAACCAAGAGCCTTGTTTACTACACACCCTCTTACCTCATATACAAGTCTTCGCCCGCGTCAGTCCTAAACAGAAGGTATGTTAAGAAATACAAGCTTTATCTCAGAACTTCTAGAGACATTTTAATAGTTACTGGTATTTCTTTAGGAATTTGTGATCACCAGCCTTAAGGGACTTGGCTATGTGACGCTTATGTGTGGAGATGGCACTAATGATGTTGGGGCACTCAAGCATGCCCACATAGGTAACAATTATTTAAAAAAAGACAAATTAATTTTTAAAAAGTGTGGTTATGTACATAAGTGTTGTTTTTTAGGCGTGGCTTTATTAGCAAATGCACCTGAGCGCATACCTGACAAGAAGAGAAGGGGAAGGGAAAAGGACACACCACTTGCAGAACCAAGACCAGCGCTCCCTGCCAGTTCAGGAGGAAAACTCAGTTCCAGAGCAGCCAGACAGAGGTTAATGGCTCAAAGAGAAGAGCAGTTGGCAGCACAGAAGGTATAAACTTCTGTTTAAGCTTTCATTGAAACTCTCTAATGAAATGATAAAACACCATACATTTATTGGCATTTTATTACAGGAAAGAATCAGTCAAGTTTTGAGAGAACTAGAAGAAGATCAAGTACAAGTGGTGAAATTAGGAGATGCATCCATTGCTGCCCCTTTCACATCAAAACTTTCTTCAATTCAGTGCAGTGAGTATAAACCCTCATATCGCAATACCTAACCGTGCTATGGATTGGTAACTATAAATACATATTTTTGATTACAGTTTGCCACGTTATAAAACAAGGACGTTGCACATTAGTGACCACCCTACAGATGTTCAAGATCCTTGCTCTAAATGCCTTGGTGCTGGCTTACAGTCAGTCTGTGCTCTATCTTGAAGGGGTCAAGTTTAGTGATTTCCAGGCCACTCTGCAGGGTCTGTTATTAGCTGGATGCTTTCTTTTTATTTCTAGGTCAAAGGTATGCTTTCTGATATGAAATACCATATTTCTTGATATACATTATAATGCATGTCTCGTCTCATTACAGCCTCTAAAAACATTGTCTCGAGAGCGTCCATTGCCAAACATATTCAATCTTTACACAGTGTTGACTGTGTTGCTGCAGTTTGCAGTTCATTTCTGTAGTCTTGTTTATCTGTACAGAGAAGCACAGAGCAGGAGTCCACCCAGGTAAAAACTGCACAATCTTTCATTCACAATGGCTGCTGTATGTTAGTAACAATGTTTATTTATTTTTAGATTGGAGCAGTTTGTTGATCTGTACAAAGAGTTTGAGCCTAGTCTAATCAACAGCACTGTCTACATAATGTCTATGGCCATGCAGATGGCAACCTTTGCTATAAATTACAAGGTACTTTTTTCAACACTGAATAAAATAGATTTTTATTACCTATTACAAGGTCAACATTTCGTTCTTCTCACAGGGTCACCCTTTCATGGAGTCTCTTAGTGAGAACCGACCTTTACTTTGGAGCATTGCTCTGTCTGGTTTGGCTATTATGGGACTTTTGACTGGATCTTCTCCTGAATTTAATGAACAGTTTGCTCTTGTGGATATTCCAACAGAGGTCTGCAGACATCTTTTAGTGTAATAACTGTGTATTGTGTATAAAGTAATCTAAACCACTTGTTTCCTCTCTGCAGTTTAAATTCATCATTGCCCAGGTTCTGGTGGTGGACTTCATTGCTGCTCTGTTGGTGGACCGTGTGCTTCAGTTTTTCTTGGGAAGAGGAACTCTTAGGCTGCCTTCTTGAACTTAGTGCCAACAAGCAACCGCTGCCCTTATAAACCAGACTGTAAAGGAGGAAAAATATACTGGATTTTGGGAATCTGACAAACAGCTGGGACACTCACAGCGTTGCATACCATTCCCCTCTATTATTCTGGCTCCTCTTTACTATTTCTTTGTGTTATTTCATTAGATCAGTCCATTAGTTAATAATATTAACTTTTTTCTATATTTTCTTTGTTCTGTCCACCTACTGCTAAATTCACCATGAAGACGGCAGTATTGAGTATTGTGTGTGCCAGGTAGAATGAAACACAGGTTGCACAAAGGAGTTCTCCACATGAACTGCAAAGTGTTTTTGACTTTACTGATTCCTATACTTCTTTAATTTTTGTAAAAAAAAAAAAAAAAAAAAAAAAAAAAATCTTAACAGACTCATAAAAAGACTTGACATCTTTTTATGTATTTTGTAATATTAGAAACATGCAGCAACTTGACCATACTAAAAGGCAAAACAACCCTATCTTTTCCACTTGAAAGGCAAAGAAAAAAAAAATGTGATGAGAGACACTATACATCAACTTTAAAAACAATAAAAATAGAGAAACAAGACTTATAAATAAATATTTGAATACAAAAATATTTGAGTATGTATAATTTGTTACTTAAAATGAATACTCTTGTTTTTGGTTATGCATAGATATCAAAGAGCCAAACAACACAAATTAGGTTAAGATATAACTTATTCCATTATGAAAATCTGTCCTCATTCTGTTACCTCTGCCGAAGTGTTTGCATTTTTATTTTATTTTATTTTATTTTTTACAAAAAATAAAACTATTAAGCAAAGCCTACTTTGTGGCGACATCTGGCGGTGAATTGCACACATTGCATTCAAAGCTGTCTCATTTTTTTTTTTTATCCATGTATATCCAGGGTTTCGGAATAATGAAAAATGAAGACTCTTTATAAATTAAAACAATTAAGCAAGTCCTCAAAATGCTTTTTATACAGTCAATATTATGTCATAGCAAAGAGTTTTCAGACGTAGCCCTTGATAATACCAGGAAAATCCTAAATGGATCTTGAAACTGCATTTCCCATGGTGCAACATTTTGTGAAGAGACGAGCGCGCTGTGACGTAATTATTTAAAACAAAAATGGCGGAGAAACATTCGGAATCAGATTTAGACAGGTTTGTATTTTAGCAAAACATATTGCCGAATTGCATTATTTATCATAAGAAACGTTTACAGTTTATAACAGCATAAACTACGTTCGATGATTTTTTAATCTGCTAGAGTCTAAAGAAAGTTGTTTCTTTTTCAGTGGAGCAACTATTGTAGCTGTTGATCTCGTACAGAAAGAGGAGGTAAGAAACAGAGGCTGTCATTAACATATATATTGTAATAATATCTTTAACACCCGTTGCTTCTTTGTTTAGGTTCAAGCAACCACACAATCAGTCAAACGATGTTCCTCCGAAAATATCGCTCCACCATCAAAATCTCCGCGCACGGACATCCCATCTCCAGAGGCCGATGAGGCACCGGAGCTTGAGAGTGAAAACACTGAACCACAAACATGTACAAGTCCCCCGGACAGACGGAAGTCCTGGAGAAGGGCCACCATAAACCGCCGCTCTCTCCCTGCCCTCCCAAACCCATATCAGGGTAAGAACTGCATGCGACTTTTTATTTTAAAGATTCATAATGTAACTTTTCTGGTGGAGGATCTGCCACTAGCAAATCTACGGAGTTGTGTGTAGAATCCCTCAGTCGTCCACGCAGAATCCATGGCAAAAGGAGAAATTCAAATTGTCAACTGGACAATATGTTTCGCAGCTCATCCAAGCTGCTTCTTCAGTTCTGGACAGACGCTGGTGGACACTGCCTTATATCTGCCTGAAGGGCGGAGCTATTAGGCCTAATAGGCCCACCTAACTAACAGAAACTGTAAACAAATAGGTGTGTTAGTCTCAGAGTAATTTCATTGTAGTTAGCTCCTCCCTCCAGGCAGATATAAGGCAGTGTCCACCAGCGTCTGACCAGAACTGAAGAAGCAGCTTGGATGAGCTGCAAAACTTATTCATCCAAATAAACTTTTGTTCAGTTGACAAATTGAATTTCTCCTTTTGCCATCTACGGAGTTGGTATTGCTTTGCCAGGCTAACTTACAGGTATGTGGAGAGATGACCATGCTCAAAGTAAAAATGTTTGTTTTTAATGTATTTTTTGCAATAGAAATTCCCTAGTGACAGAAATGCTTTAGAGAATTGAGGGCCATACATATTGACCTATGCATTATACTTTTTCTATGTGTTCAATGGAAAAACGTGTCTGTGGGTGCAGTTCTTTGCAGAAGCATAAGCACATCCTTGACACAGAATGAAAGACTGGAGAAGTTGATGGAGGCTTCAATGAAGGCAAGTATGGAAGAGTACAGATGCTGATATTGATTTGATATGATATTGATTTTCAATGTTCATAATAATGTAATAGATAATACTCTCACAGAGAAGTCAAAGTGGAAATAAGAGTTGTGATGGTCATCTTTAATGCCTATGCCAAGTCTGTACTGGCATTATTTTAATTCTTGTTATAGGTTATTAGGAATATATTACACTGGGCCACCCAACAACCCAACAAGAGAAAAGCAAAAGTAATAATAATAATAATAATAATAATAATAATAATAATAATAATAATAATAATAATAATAATCATGTTGCTCAGGAATGGCCAATAAATGATTTCTAAGACTTGACTTTTTAGAAAATATCCCTTTTGCATTCATTTTCAATTGATTAATTTTGCTCTATTCATCCTTTTGATCTAGAAAGCCATTGATAGGACCCAGTCTTCCCTTCAGACAGCAGCACACTCCTCTATGGAATCATTTCAAATGAACAGTTTGTATTCTCAGTATACGTTTTAAGACATTTATGTTTATTATATAATACACAATATTTGTTGTTGAACATTACATTTTTCTGCATCTGTAGTTGATAAAATGCTCAAAGAATGGGACTGCCTGGCTAAACGTATACAGAGTGAATCTCAGTCTAATGGTGATGCAGCTTGGTATGCATGTTTATTGTTATATATTATGTTTAACAAACTATTATTTTTGCATACATGTTTTTCATAATTCTTTTTTAGTTCAGGTGATCCTTCGATTCAAAATGCCATGGAAAAAATTAAGGAAGCTATCAGCAGGTTTGAAGCACTTTATTCTTTTGTGTTTTACAATTTGCACATTGACCTTAAGTTTTTTTTTTGCATTTCAGACTTGAGATGGAAAAGGAATCTTGGGAAACTTTGCTGAATAAACATCGGGACAAAGCAGAGAAGTTGGAAAAGTAAATGAACGGCCTTTCTTTTTATATATTTATCCTGATAATTATTCATATGATATTTTCTTAATCCAACTAAAATGTGTCTCAATTTATTGTCAGACAAATGGGAAATGACTCACAGAAATATAAGTTTTTACCCTTATTTAGAAGTTGACAACACTTTCCCCACCATTTTCATAGAGTCTGGTCATCATCTAACCTGACTGTTTAAGCCTTTGAATGAACTAAGGAGCTATAGGCCATACTCTTACTGTGATGTTTGTTTTTGGAATATGTACATAGTTTTGTTAAAATATATATTTTTAAATAATATTGCTAATATTTGCTTTAGGAAAGTACAAAAAGGCCAAGAAACTGGTATCACACCTGACTCTGCATCCCTGTCTCAGTCGTCTCAATATCAAGTCATCAAGAGCAAACCCAATTATAGCCTTGTCCTCAGTAGACAGCAACCCAGACTCCAGACCATGGCCCTCATTGTAAGAACTGAAATGTGTACAATAAATGCTAAAGCTAACATGTAAGAAAAGCCCTGTTTATTTGAAATTACTATTTGTGTGTTTTAATCTACAGATGGATACTCAGTGCAAAATGGTTAAAAATCTTCTTTCTATCCGAAACCAATCAAAGTTGGTAGTGAAAGAGACTAGTGGACAATTGGGTAAATACTTAGTTTTAAATATCTATATAAAATGTCTGTATACACCTAATTATTGTTTATATTTTGTAACAGCTGCAGAGTCTGGATTGCCGGAGCTTTCGTCTGACCTGGTCAAGAACCTAATCACACAACCTTTGGCCTCTGCAATGCAATAGACTCAAATCAATAATCAATGGACCACAGCTCCATGGCTCTCTGACATTCGTGTGACCGTTATTATCTACTTACTGGTGGAATCCCACTATTATTACCTTGTATTTTTTAAAATATGTTAAATATAAATGTGGTAGGTAAAATAAAATACCCCTTTTGTAAATGTTCTTATGGATATTTTAGCTTTCTTTGCAGTGGTAATGCCTGTGATCAACACCAGGTGGCAGCTGTTGGCTACACAAATTATGAAGCACGTTGGTGGCCCTGAACATTTTTTTTTCTTTCGCAATCCACAAAAATAGCTCAATTAAGCTGTAAACAAAGTGATCACTTTTATTAAATTAATCTGACTTTAGAATGAGCATCAAAATTAAGAGAAAATCTTAATATATAATATGTAGGTCCTAGAATTATTAGGCATATTAAATGTAAATCGCTTTGATAATATTTTTTTTTATAGCTTAATGTTTATTACTGTTTATGCTATCTAAATGTCTAACTTGGTTTTACAATATGATCTGATTTTAGCACAATACAGCTGTCATAATGAAAACGGGTACAAAACAATAATATCTAAAGTGCTATCATTTAATTCACTGTGCTACGCTCACATCTTCAGTCACATTTGCCGTTTGGTGTCTCATCTATTTCACTTCATCGGTGTCCCTTGACCATTGAGGAGCAGGCCCCTCCCCCACTGTGACTCACCCCCATCTCGCGTTTGGCTGGAGCACTGATGCAGAACGAAGCTTTGACATTGTACCAGTCACTCAAAAGCTTTGTTTGCTATCATTTCTGTCTCTTTGTGGAACCATTCTCTCATATATATTAATACACCATTTGTTTCCCCTGGTATTTTACAGCTGTAGATGCTCATAACAATGTCAGTATCATAATAAGACTACTAATGTATCAGAAAAGGCAAGCGATTAATAATGGAAAAATGGAAACAGAAAAACAAAACAATAGTTAGTGTTTCATTGACAATAGTGTGCTTATATTATGAATATGTAATACTCTATAAATGTAATATTCCTTTATCAAAAATTCAGCAAAGACTAAACCATTCTATAACAATTCAAGAAATGCATATGCTGAAACTGGATATTCCTTTTAATAGTTTTCAATTTAATGTTTTTCAGGTACATTTAGAGATTCTGAGGCGCTAATATTCAAGGCAGTGACTAGAGGCTACAGGGACCAGCAAAGAGAAGACAAGTGGGGTTATGACCATGCGAGTTGTGAGTAAAGGGAGGATGGAGCCCAGCAGGAGAGATCGATTCTTATTTAGATGAAAATGAGGCTTGATGCTCGTGAGGTGAGAGGAGGGCAGCCTTTGCATCCAAATGAAAAGAACTTTCACAGATGACCCTTAAATGAATCACTAAGAATAAAATCTTAAGAAGTTTTCAAAACCAATGACACCTTTTCACTTTTAGGAAGAACTCTTGACTTTATAATGTCCTTGGGGTGATATGGTAACAAGCAGTTCTACATTAAATTGTATAAGAAAGAGACACCTTAAATGGCTTTAACAGTCCACATAATGTGCCTTGTTAAAAGCAACATAAGCAGTTGGTTTGGTGTCATGCAAATGTGTCATTTATTTGATGTGTTTGTCCCAATAAAAGGGGTAGAAGTGAGAAATATTGCCCTCTCTAAGAACTACAAACCATAAAATCCTTTTATACTGACATGCAGGGAACAATTACTGTTTGGTTTTACTGTAGCTATACTTTATTCCTGTTGTCCCTAACTTTAGATTGATTAGCTCCAGATTGTAGTAGATGGATGTGAGGAGAGTCAGCATAAACCAGTGCCAGTTTGGTCGTACTCCCTTATGCACACCCATCATCTCTCCTCAGCACAGGAACACTGGGCTGCTGCTCTCCTCTACATCCATCCATCCAGCCATTCGTCTTGGAAAGCTGTCTCTCTGATCTGAGTGATAAACTACTGCAGAATTGCCCAGTTTGCAAAAAACAAGGACACTTGTTTTCAATCTGTGCTGTCAACATTTTCATACTAAAAACTGATGGGATGTTTCATTCATAGGGGATTGGCAGCACAATACAGGGCCAACCTTCTTGAGATGAATCCACCCGGAACTACTTTAGTTATTTAATTATCAAATTTTGATAGCATTAGCTTTATCAAAATTGAATGACTGATGAGTATGCACAGGTCATTTTATTGTGGAAACATAAATTGTAAAACATGTTTTTAAACCAATCCAGAGGCACTAGTGTGAGTCAGTGAATGAGGTAAACTTTATTGCTATCTTATGACATTATCTGCATCTGTGCAGGGCAGCTATAAAGCCATTACAAACTAATGATTTTAAACTACCCTGGGCTTGCATTCCGAGTTGGTTTAGATTGCTAACAGTGGCTGTCTCAATAAAAACACTTACAATAAAAACGGAGCTGTCTATCTCGTCCAGCCTACTGTAAGTTATTAATATGAAAGAAAGGATTGGTGACGCAGAGAGGTGTTACCAATAAAGGCGGTGCGGGAGGAGCTCACCTGAGAAAATGCTAAGAAATCAAGAAGAAAACTAGTGTTAGATCTGCAATCACCTAAATATGTAATTTTTCTGTATGTCGGTTGGATTTTATCACTAAGAGCCCAGTCATCTTGATGGTCCACCCACCCGCAGACCTGCGCTCTGTGCTGCTATGAGTTCAATGGTCAACGCAGCTCAGTACATCCCACATACTCCCGCGACATCAACAACAATGGCAAACCGTACTGTGTTTTGGTAGGAGCGTCTTTGTTGGGGCTTGGCGGCCCGAAAACTCTTTCTATTATCTTCTTTCTTTCTATCCTATCTTTCTGTTCTTGTGTTATTACGGGAGGACTATTTGTCAGCACCGTTTTCCGTGTTCACGTTGTTTCTGAAAATGTGCGCGGCGCTGTTGTCGAGCTTACACTGTCCGTGCATGTGCGTCCCTGCTGCTGCCTTCCCATTGCTGGGCTAGAGCTACTACCCAGCCTAGCCGCTCTCGCTCGGTGTTAGCTTGCATTAGCCTGCTGCCTCAGATAAAGATATCACAGGCGAATGTAAAGCGACTTTATGCGATTTGGTTTATAATCGTTTTTTCTGCGTTTTGCCGCTTATTACTGCCGGAAGACTTGATTGGTGTTGTATGATTGGCAGTAGAAAATACTTTGCTGGCTAGCTCGTAAGCTAGCTATTTGCGTTTTTTCTTCGACTGAAGAAAACGGCGAGTTTTCTTTGAAAGTATGGATGACCAGACCAGAATGCTGACGGGATTGACCGGACTCAGTGGACTAGCACAAGCCGATGTCGGCGACCCAGACGCGGTCAGAAAACAGTCTCTTGGCCAGCCTCAGCAAGACATTGGGGATATCCTACAGCAAATAATGGCTATCACGGACGAAAGCCTGGACGAAGCGCAGGCCAGGTAAGAGCCATTTTCTACTTACCAAAGAAAGCACTTTGGTTTTGTGTATACGCACAGGAATCTTATTTTTTATGCGATTCTCACATCGGGCTAAGTGTAATTGTACATTTATAAAGGCATCTACCCGTTTCTTGTGATCCCTTGTTAAACCAGTATGTTGAGTGAACAACTTGAACTGCAACATAACAGTGCAGTTTGTAGAAGACTCTTTGTTACTTCACATGGCCCTTTATTTGCCAAAGTTTTGTTATTACAGCTTTAACCCACTTGGACTAAGAAAAAGTTTTGAACTCATTTTAACAGTTTGAGTTTTTATTGGGCACAAATCACATTACCTTATTTATTTTAACTTTTCCCCATGACAGTGCACAATATGATTTGGAATTTATAAATTCATATTTCTCCAAATAGGTGGAAATTAAGTCAACTTTCTGTAATAACATGGCAATAGTTAAATGTGTGTTTATTGTAAAAAGATGTTTATAACTTTACTCTTCACTTTGTTATGCAAATGTCTATAAATTAAGATAAGGGCTACTCTTATGGCTGCTTTCATCTGTTCAGTTTGTGATGACAGCAATCATTCAAGACTTGAACCTCAGTTTTGCATTAGAGGCATTTCTGCAAATAATTACTACGTAGTCTGCTCCACGGTGTGCAAATGACCTGCGCTCATTTGCCATGTGGCTCTAAGAGCATAAGGTCAGTTTGGGAAGAAGCGTCAGTATTTCAACAATAGACAACTGTCCAGTGCAAGACTGTGGCCACAGTGTGATGTGTCATTAGCTAGTGATTTTCCACCCAACATTTGACCACCTGGTTCTCTTAATTAATTCACTCCTCTTTCACTCCCTCCCTCCCTGGTGTTCATCCTTTTCATTGTGTGCTGGGTGCAATCAATTCTCCTATAATGTGTACGCGAGTGCAGCTGTCCGCAAATCGAGTTTCTATTAATGAGATGGTGCTGAGGGGGAGGGATGATGCTATACTGGCAGCCTATGAACACTGGATATTATATTTTCTGCCCAACTTTGATCTCTTAATTATGTCTCAATCTCTCTCCAACTCTTTCTGGACACTTGTAAGGCTTGTTCCAAACTATTTTTTATATTCATCATAACATTCAGAGCTGAACAATAACAATGAACGAATACGCATACTTGCACAGCTAATATCAAGTTTGTGTTGGCTAATCACCATAAACATGAAATGCTATACTGCCATGTACCTTTTCAGTAGGTTTATTTAACTTTCCTGTTATTGTTATTATATGATTTTATATTTGATGGGGCATATGATGGAGAAGTGTCACTCAGAATTGTGACCTGCTTAAAGATGGTTCTGACAACAAGTGATTTTATATCAATAGTTGCTGATTCACGACATATTTTTAAGCATTATATTAAAAAGTCAAAAAAACTGATGAAGATTTAAATTCTGGACACCTCACAGCTTTCTCTTGTCACTCTGCTGCCATATGTTCTGATGCTGGACTGCTCTTGGGTGGATCAGAGTACCCCACAGAGGGGGGGGAGCATTACATGGAGGTGCTCCTAATCAGCTTTCAGCTCTGGGTGTCAAATGCACCTCCAGCTCATTCCCTCAATCAAAACACAAAAACTTCACACAATAATTCATATTTATTAATTAACATGCCTAATTGTGTGTGACAGAAAGTTGAGCGATTGCTGTATCCTGATGTCATTTCTCCTTTTGAGTCTGTGCTGCCAAATAAGTTAACTTTTTTTTTTTCATTATTGGAATCGGGCAATAAACTGGATGTTTCATATCAAATTAACATGTCAACCCAATCCCCTCATCCAGCACACCATTTATTTGTGGGGAGCCAATGTTTCTACTAGAGGGGAAAAAATTAAATTAGCAAGTATTAACTGTGGAATGTGGTGCCCGGTAATGATGACCTTGAGGTTTGGCATCATTACCTGTTCCCCAGTGCAAAGCATCATAATGACAGCATCCATTGGCAGGTCATCACGAAGAACCAGGGATAATAAAGCCCTCACAAAGCAGATTTTTGTCTTTTTGGTTGCACCCATAATACATTCAGCCTCTACACTTTTACATAAGAGAACATGGACATAAAAGTGCTTTCTATATTGTACGGCTTTTCAGTCTCTGCTTTTCTCACTCCTCCATCTCTTTTACAGGAAGCATGCCTTGAACTGTCACAGGATGAAGCCAGCCCTCTTCAGTGTACTCTGCGAGATCAAAGAGAAGACTGGTGAGTTCACACTGCACCCTTTTGTATTATGCACCAGGCACCGAGCAAAACTTTATACGAAAATGTTTTTTTACAGTTGCCCCCAAGTATAGCTATCAGTTAGTTGTAGCTCAAAATATTAGCTACAATCTTAATATGAGCAAATGTGATAAAATATAAATAGTAAGAGTAACGAAAATATTTGAAAAGGGGTAAAACCAATGTATCAAGAATATGTATATTTGTATGTATCAGTTTGGGCTGTCAAAATCAATACTAAAACCAGTATCTAGATACTCAAATTATTGATAAAAAGAAAACTGCATAAAGCTGGACCTTTACTGGGTTCAATCTATATCAGAACTAGAAACTATACTATTCAAAATGCCTATTTATTTGTTGAAAATTGCATTCACTGTACTGAAATCAGTATCTCCAATATAAGTACCTTTATAATCACTGTAAATTATAATGATTTTTTTGAGAAAGTTTACCTGAATGGCCTGTGTCCAGATTTTACACTGTTCAACTGAAACTAATTTTAGCAGATCAGGTCGTTTGAAACTTGAGGCAGACGCTACAACTTGTTACACATTGTAAATCATATTCAATTTACAGCAGCTGCAGCTAAGGCCAGCTTTTACCTGTATCCCTTGTGATCCAGTGCTGCCATGTTACTGTGAAGTAGTTCAGTGTATTCTACCAAGACTAACACAAAAGACATAGAGCATTTCTTTCATTCAATTGCTTGGAGTTAGTCATTAAATTATTCAGGGTAAACAAGTGCGTTATTTGCCTCTTGTTAGTTATTCCAGTCAGCTTTCTGCCAGTATTTCAAAGGAGGCCCGGCCTGGTTGGCAGATTGATGGTTATGGTAGTGGGAATGGGGCAGCCTTTTTGAATCCTCTCCCTTCTGCGAGTCTCTTTTAGCCTTGTGTTAGTGGGTACATAGCGCATTCTCTCAATCACCACTAGCCCTGTGTATCTCCTCTAATACCAAGCCTGTCTTGTTCAAACACAATTTGAAAATGCTGTGCTGCCTGCCTGTTGTTGTGGCCCTCTGTCAATAATGTATTATAGCTCTCCAGTGATTGGACAAAAGTAAAGGCTAGGCTTGAGTGAGTGGGGCTGGGTACACTGTTTCCCAGGCAACCAGTGGTCTTATTTACCCTAATGCCATTCACTTTGATTTTCACATTTAGCCTGCTAGCAAACCAGAGAAAATGTCCATACTTGTACAGTGGGGAGACACACTTGAAAAATCGTCCAGTAAGATCTCGGGTTAACGAAGCATTCATAGTTGAAAATATCTATTGTGAAATATAGAGATATCTGGTTCTGCTGGCCATCTGCGGTGTGTACCTGCTTAGGCATTTCAGAGCTCCCCTAGACCCCCCATAGGCCCCTTCTGTCCCAGTGGAATGTGAATTGGTACATGACCCGATCAGTAGTCTTGTAGTATCTCTCCACTAATAAACATTCACTTGTGACTGTACTGCTCCACATACACACTGCGCATTGGAAAACAGGATAAAAGCTAAACCAGAGTCTTGGGTCTTGTCCTCTCCTCTCTCCCCCTTCTCTCCGCTCTCTGTGCCTTCGCTCCCATTCTTGAAAGAGAAGACTTGCTCTGAACTCAGGGCTTTGATATGGTAATGTAATGGTTCTGGGAGGGGGGAGGGAGGGAGGGAGAAGGAGGAGGGCTGTGGGGGATGGGGAGGTAGATTCCTCTTGAGTGCTGCAGTTGGTTAGATTGTTTTCATTGTAAAGGAAATGTTCTTCAGAAATGCCAGTACGAAACCCCTCCTCCCCTTCTGCAATTTTAAAAACAGAGCCTGTGTTGTCCTTAGCACTGGTGTTAAACATGATTCCCATCTGCTTTCAATTACATTAATATTTTATGAACTCCAAAACAGACATTAAGTACTTTTGAGCGCAGCGCGGGACGATCAAAGTTGAGAGCCAGTTCTGTTCTCCCTCTGTCTCTGGAGTATTTGCTGTAAAAATAGCTCTTGGTGCAGTGGGACAGCTTATGCCAAAATCTCCCACAAGCCATTGCAGTCACACTCAAAAGTTTTTACATTCACTTTGTGCATGTTTCTGGACATTTCTCTACTTTTTTACAAAAACGACAGATCTGTCAGTTGTGTCAAATTATAACTGTCTGTAACTTTATAGTATATTTTAAAGGCTTTACAGAGACAACAGAAAAGTTTAAATCCGTACCACCTTTATCCCTTAAACCTGGGAGAGTTTTCACCTTATCACTTGCTGCTCATCTTGATAAACTGTCTGATAAACAATTACAGGATAATGCAGCTTACTGGCTTCAGAGGAAAAAAGGCAAACCAACTAAAAAGTGAGCATCTTATCAAACATGCTACTAACTTTATTGCATATATATATCTTCCTCCATAGTCTGAACTCTGACCTTTTGATTAAAATGACCCAAGCATATAATTGACCAAGCGAATTTATTATTATATTATTATTTTATTATTTTATTATTACTTCCTTTTCATTTATCAAGATGGCGTTTACTGGTACTTCTCTGTGAACATAGTAGAGAGCTTTTGCCAGCACCATGTCACGCCCCCTTTTAGTCAAATATAGTCGACTAGAGTCCTATCAGTATCAAAGTCAAATTTTAGGGTGTAATGCTGCATTGCCTGTGACATATGTAAGTGAATTGAACAAAATATACAACTGGAAAAATGTAATAGATTTTCAAATTGGCATCACAAGAACCAATATAGCTTTGTATGTTGGCAAAGCATCTCACTGACAGCCTATCATCACATCCTATTACAGCTTTGACAAGATGGATGAACTGCATTATGCGCCCAACTCGGTAAACTTAATACTGAAATGTGGTCAGAACCTTCAGGAAAAGTAACGCAGTTTCTTGTATTGCTTGTAGAGTTGTGCAATTAAATGAATTTTAACTGATTCAGATTGAGTCATCTCTAATATGTCTCTTATATGTGTGTTTTTTTTAACTGAGGGGTCTGCAGCCAATTCTATCTCAGTAAAAGCATGCAGGTATGGAGCAGAGTTCATAGTTTTCATAGTTTTCTTTATTTACAGAAACTTATTATTGAAAGCTAGTTGAGAGGATGAGATGAAATATAATCAAATGGAAAATCATGATCGATCAAAATCAAGAAGTGTGATGACCTACTTGTATGTATTGTTTTAAATGTAATGTAACCAGAATAATTAAATCAAACGCAGTATTTAGATAACAAAGGACATTGTTTTGTTGTTTTAGAATTGCATAACACTGCTCTTGGGGACAGCCTCCCAGTTGCTGAATGCATTACAATAGTGAAAGAAACCAAATGGCATCAGTTACATGTTAATTCAATTATAGCGTGTAATTAAAAACACCAGAAGAAGACTGCTAATTCCCACTTAATTGTGATGTGTTTATTCTCAGGTAAACGGTTAACCTTTATGACTAATTAAAACCTCAGTTACATTTAGTTACAATTCTATTACAGTTGTATTAAAGCTGACACCAAAAGATTTATGAAAGAATGACAAAAGTTTACAGATCATTTTAAATACCTCTTTATAGTTTCATCAAAAGTGATTTTTTTATTTTTTTCCCGGCCAATTTGCAAAACCTACACATTAACGCCAGTCATGCATTTAGAATAGACTTGATAAACTAGATCGGTATTGTATATTGTTGGTCTTGGTTCTAATTTAGTACTATGCGTTAATCCAATCTTATAAATATTAACATTTGAGGCTGGTTTATCTCATTGGCTTTTCAGGCATGTGTTTTGTGCCATCATGCCACTCAATGTATTTTCTCCTTTGCAGAAGAGACTGTGGAGAGATAGTGTGTGTTGGGGGTGCAGGAGTGATACAGGGAGATTGATGAGGCAGTAAGAGCAGGAGTAATTACTCGGTGTCCATTCCCCGAGCCAGATTGGCAGACGGCTAATATCACACAGACCCCTGGCCCTGACTGACAACCCCCTCTCCACCGCTGCCACCCCCCTCTGAAAGCAAGAGGCAGCACCCCAACCTCCAGCACAGGGCTCCAGTGTGTGGCCCACTGATTTCCCCATGTGGTATTATTCCTGAAGGAGTCTGACATGTGGACAGGTGAAGAGCTCCCATTTTAACTTGAGACCATTTCTTTGATTTATTGATCCACAAGAGACATTACTTGGACACAGTATCTTAAAAAATTCACTATAAGTACATATTTAATTACAAACACCCAATAGAATGGTAATACAAATCTGAATAATAATATTTGGAAATATATGTAAATTAAGTAGAAATATCATATGTATCTGTTATTATGTGTGCATGAGTTTCCAAGTGATGAACAATTTGAACTGTTACTATAGCAATAATTAAAAACAAAATGTTATATCTTTTTAAATGGTGAAAAGTCCCCTAGTGTCACCCATAAACATGAAGCTGAAACCCATGGATACAAGTGGTAGGGTAAAAAAAGAGTTAGAGAGCACTGACACAGCATAGGTTATCTATTACATAAGGTTGATATACACTTGAAGTTGGCAGAGAAATGTGTTGTCCATTTGTTAAAATAGCGAAAGTATCATTCTGTTCTGTCTTTGGCCGACTTTGATCATCACTGACTTTCTTGGCAAACACACAGTGGCCTTTGATTATCAGTGCAGACCCAGGATCCCCACAGGGCGAACTCTCACCTTTCATCTCATCTGCCCTCCCTCTCAGCAGGCTCATCTTGGCCTTGTTTTTATTCTTTGCTTTTAAAGGAGGCCTGTGTCTTTCTAATTAAAGATATGTAAATGTGGTCTCAGCTGGATTGCATTATTTTGTTAGTGGGTGGAGAGTGTCGTAGCCTAGCGCCTAATCCTGACTAATTAAGGATTAATTACAATTGATAGGTGCCTTCCACCCCTCTGCATTGGAGCACATTGTTGTCCCAGTGTTTGTATATTTCACCCTGTGACATTAATACACACAACAGATTGAAATATCAGGGCTAGTGATTTCATTTGAGGATCCTAATGGTCTTCATACACTAGTAGACCACCAACCTGCTATTGGTCCTCTTTTAATTATATGAATCTCTCAATGTCATAGTGGACTTAAGTAATGAAATGCTACTTATTCATAAAATATATTAACATAACAGTATATTTTTCCTTGCTAATTAAACATCCCTTATAGTCTGACCTTCTGTATGCTATGATGACAGTAGCATCTTTAGGTCAGTGATTACATTGATCTCTAAGGACCAGGTACTACCGTTGTGCCCCTGTGTACCATGGCATCTCTGGCACCATCTGACGGTGTCATAATGCTTGTTCACTTGTTATAAATGGGCGCTGCTCTTCTGATCTATCGCTTAATTGCCACCTAATTTGCATAACAGTGCAAATTAACGACCTCTCAAATGAGCGTTCATTTTTCACAAAGTCTTTAGGAGCTCCTTAAGAGTCTGTGCTAATGAGCGCAGGAGGCAGCTGGCCTGATGAGAGTTGACTGGGGGAAGATTCGAGCCACGCTGTAACAAGCCTCCTGTTTAGGTGCTCTTCGTCATCCTCGTCTTCCTCCTGTGACATTTCAATTTTTCCATGTTTTGCTGAACTGCACCAGGCATGTGTTTTATAGGGCCATGCACTGGTGCTTGTTACATGAATGCGCTTCTGTCTTTATTTAGTTACTGTTAAATAGCGTTTTATAGAAAGCATGTTTACATATTTCTGTCAGTTTTTATTAAAGAGATTTGACAAATACAATTAGAGTGAATAACAAGCCCAATAATAACATTATTATATTATTAGTGTTAGTATTAATGTATTAGTATTAGTATTTTTTTGTTGCTTCAATCTTATGTCTCAATATATGAAAAGAAGGTGTTGGAATTTGACATTAGATAAATTCTCCAAAAAAGGGCAATATTTAAATCACACGTTACGTGACAACCCAAATAGATTCATTGGTCATTAAATCTGGGTGTATGTTTGCTGTGGGACTGTTCTGTTGTGGGGGGGTGGTCCTCTCTCACCCCTGAGTCGCCCTCTTTAGTTAATTAAGGTCTGATTAATGATGTGTTGGACTGGAGTGTTGTATTTGCCCAAGGTGCGAGTTCTTCCCTTAATTTGCACCTTTAATCCACGTGCTGTGCTTACCCCGAATGCCTCTCTCTCTCCCCCTTTCTGTGAGGAGTGGGGGGGTGGCGGCGTGCAACAGGACTCCTTCAGTCAACTACCTAAACAGATGCTGATTAGCGTGAGCTGCTTAAAGTAGCAATGAACATATGGATTGGGCTCATTAAGTTGACTGTAGTCCACAAAATAAGGCTTGTAAAAAAGAAATGGGAAAACCTGTTTATACCCACTATTGTCAGAAGGAATCCGCCTTTTACTCAAATTTATTTGGCTAAAAGCCCAATGGGGAAATTATTCATTTTTAATGCCAGCTGTCCAGTTTGAATATTGGATGCCACAGCTAGCCCAAGGCAACATTTGATTCATTTTCCTTTCCCCTGCCATATTTTACTAGCATGTTAAAGTCAGTCTAAGGCTTCATGAATGTCAAGTATATAGACCCACTTCAGCTCTGGCTTGACTCCTTTATGAACTTACAATCTTTTCAATTATGTATAACTTGAGTTTTTATAGATTTTTAACAGCTAAGGCATGAAAGTTAGCATGTGTTACTAATCCAAAATCATTCTGAATTGATCTCCCAATTAAATTTACTGTGTAATTATATTTAATTAGTGTTATGTACATGTTGTTATGTACTTCATCCTGTTTCGTTTAAGATTAGAACAATGAAAGTAGGTGTTCTGGCCCAGACAATTGTGTGAATTCACTGCCAAGGCACACTTTACTTTACCAAAAAACACTTATAATTTCAGCATGTTCGCGCTGGTTTACCTATTGTGTCTCTGGAGCCGGATTTGAATTTGTTTTTGCTTGCTTTGTCAGGCCCATTTGCATATTCATGTAGTGTATGTTTTATTGTGAACGCCGTCCTTTTCTGGGCCCAGTCTTTTTTATCTGAATCTGTAATGAAAGAGGAAAACTGATGTTTCTATAGTGCTATCTTTACTGTGTTTGGCTGCTTCTCTGTTTGGCACGTCTGTATATTCCCGTAGCCCCTCTCTCTCCCTCTCTCCGTCTCTCTCTCTCGCATATCTTCTCTTGTGACTCCTTTTTTCCAATTCTCCTTGGCTCTCCTTCCACTCTCTTTCTCTCCTTACCTTTTTCGCCCTTTTTTCCCTCTCCCCTCTCACTCCCTCGCTCCCTCCCCTCTCTCTTTCTCTCCCCCAGTGAAAGGCTGAGAATACCCAAGGGAGCTGATGCAATTAAAATGCTAATCCTGTCTGTCTACAGAGAGAGAGGAAGAGGGGGGGCTGACAGCATGAGGAATTGCGGCTCACATGGAGAACTCGACTGAAATGGAGAACAGAGGAGTGGTGGCGGCCGTGTAGCTGCTGTGGGGGTGCGCCGAAAAGGAGAGAGAGAGAGGGATCGAGGGGGGAAGGGGCAACTGCGAAGAGGGGAGGGAAGGAGAAGAAGGGAAAAAAAGAGAAGGAGGGGGGAGTGAGCTAGTGAGCGAAAAAGACAGACAAGGATAAAGCTTGTGCTATGAGCTGAGCAATGATATACTGACTGCGTTTAAGTCTTATCTCTCCCTATGTGCGGAAGGCATTACAGTTAATGTACAGCACTGCTCTATTGGTTAGGTGGCTCGCCCTCACTTGCACCGCTTCATATTTTTGCTCTGTGTTGTCTCTCTGTGCCAGTAGCGCACTATTTCAGCTTGAAATGAGAATGATTATGTATGCAGTGAAGGCCCAGCTGGATACCCTGAATATTTCATAGTATGTGTTGCTCGGCTCGGGCTCTCAATGCCACACGGCCTAGCGCTGGTGCTAACATGCATAATAGTGGGATTTCTCTTCGGGCCATGGAGCAAGAGGTGCACGGCCTTTTGCTGTTTGACTACATCCACATTAGTATTGCTGCTTATACAAGATAAGACTCCCTGGTTTAAACAAATATTTGCTGGGTTTAAGATGACATCACAACATCCTAGAACCTTTACCAATGATTGGGGCAGGTACATTTATATTGTTAATGTGCTAGTGTGTTAGTTGGCAATATAGGAAGGTTAGGACAGGACGATATGGCAAAAAATAATATACATTTTTGTTCCTCATATTGATTGATCTCAATTTTCAATACAGTTTTTTTTTTTGTCATAAACAAGAAATAAACAAGACTTAATAATCATTACAATTTCATACAAAAAAACAAAACAAAATGTTGCTTTCTGGTCCAAATAACATGCTTTTACTGACAGGATTGGCTGTAGTTGATTAAAAAGAAAGCAACATTTAAATTAAACTAATTACCCATCTCGATTTGTGGATCCTTTTGTATAGATCTTATGAAATTACCTAAGAAAACTGTAGTCTAAGCAATACTTGGTTGACTTTTTAATTGTATATAGCTTTGAAGCTTGCCTCAAAGACTCATTTTGACCTGAGATGATGCTAAACATAATCAGTGTACTATTTAACTCATTTTAACAGCTGCTATAATACCGCTAGGCCACTAGACTGTGCATGAGTGCAATTGTGGGTAATCATGGCTTAATTGGAGTAATTAGGGGAATGTAGGGGCATTAGGCTACAGCTGGGGGCCATAATGAGCAGTGAGGGCAAAAGGGAGGAGGGGCTGGGGAGAGGTGAGCAGCTTTAGGAGGCTCTGTTGCCCACTTCACTGTTAGTGGTGGAGTGTATTAAACTTGGAAAAGACATTGCAGGTAAATGGTGTGCCACAGTGGACACATAATGCTGTCATAAGACTAATGTTGGGCCTTTAAAATGAGCTGTTGCAAATTACCAGACGAGAAGTAGACTGGAAGTTTGGATTAGAGTTGTTATTTATTGAAATAGACAATTGGTATTTTTTTTGTTTTTCAGTTGTTTGTTACTGTCGTCAATGGTTGGCCTAATTACTGTTCAAGTGGCAGATCACACGCCCAGTGTGTTAGAGTTCTCCATAGATTCAACAGGTAGAGAAATGATATCTGTGATCAGTGAATCAGTGAGTGGTTATAGGTTATCTGCCCAAGTGCTGAAGAGAATGGCCCAAAGCAAAGAAAAAGAGGAGGGAAAGAGATGGGCGAATCAGGGTCATTAGTTCAGGCGGCTGGGTCTGCTGCATTCCTGAGCCCTGAGATGGGGGAGCAGCAGAGCAGGAATGTGCTCGCAGACAGGAGACCAGAGCACCGCCAACCCAACAGCAAGAAGGAACAAGAAAATAGGAGGGGGCAGTGGAGGGAAAGTTGGACACTTTGCTAAAAGAGGTTTTAAATGGTGGAACAGACTCATTTATCAAATGAAACCTGGAAAAAATACGGTTTTGTTCTCGGAAACAGTTCTGTCCTCATTTTGTTCACATCTGTTGTCTGTACAGTGTGGTTAGTCAATTGGCTGCAAAGCTCCCACTATTTACGTCTTCTCTACAAACACATACGTCTAAAGTTATAGAAAAAAGCATTATCCCATGAAATAATTTCATAATGACAAAATGATGTCAGTCTAAGGTCTTATTAAGCTACTAGAGATGGCAACAGAGATAACAAATCCAATACAATCTCAAGACTTGCAAATCATGGTAAATGAGTATAGAAGGTAAACATGGGATGTTTATGTCAACATAATATGAATCAGTTATATTAAACATCATTGATGAAGCAGTGGGCCCCTGGCTTTAGAGGCAGTTATTTGTGCGGTGGAGTTTTTGGTGAGGGTAGTGTGAGAGAGAGAGATGAGGGCATGGCTGCAGGCTGACAGAGGTTCTGCCATAATACAGTGGTGGAGAGCAGCCACTGATAACTATACTTATGGCCACTGGGGCTCACAGTGACAGCACATGCACTCCCATTACTGGTCCCATGCCTCATGCCCTTACCTTTGGCAGGCTGCCACAGAGGGGCCACAGTGCCCTCTGCTGGTGACAGAGATGAAGTTCAGGCTCATTGAGCATTCAGCCAGGCGCTCAAAGCAATGACTCAGGGGACCAACTTGACCAGCTTTGACAGGCCAGCACATCTTTGAATGTAGTCAGTGATAAAGCGTTTTTCTCTTGGCCACATTATAAACCACAACATTAGCCTCTACCTGTCCATTACTGACTACTGTCTTCAGCTGTGGTGGTGTAACGCTCCTGTGTCTTTTTCAGTGCTGAGTATACGAGGGGTCCAGGAGGAGGACCCCCCAGACCCACAGATCATGAGGCTGGACAACATGCTTTTGGCTGAGGGTGTGTCAGGGCCCGAGAAAGGAGGGGGCTCGGCCGCTGCTGCTGCAGCTGCAGCAGCGGCTGGAGGCTCGCCGACCGACAGCAGTATTGAGCACTCGGACTACAGAGCCAAGCTCGCCCAGATCCGCCAGATCTACCACTCTGAGCTGGAGAAATATGAGCAGGTAAAAGACTCTCTGGCAGAAGCAGATCATGGAGAGGAAATATAATGCACTTTACACTTTTATTTGCAGATATTTTATCTTTTCTGTCCTTCCTTTTTGCAGGCATGCAGTGAATTCACCAACCATGTAATGAACCTGCTGAGGGAGCAGTCTCGCACACGACCCATCTCTCCAAAGGAAATCGAGCGAATGGTGGCCATCATCCACCGCAAGTTCAGCTCCATTCAAATGCAGCTCAAACAGAGCACCTGTGAAGCTGTCATGATCCTGCGTTCTCGCTTCCTTGACGCCAGGTCTGAAACACATTATATAAACGACTAACTGAAGGAATCAAGTCCTCTGGGACATGGACAGGTCAAACTGAAGTATTTGACGCATGTTGCTTATTATCTCTTCTGTCTGTGTCAGGCGTAAGCGGCGCAACTTTAACAAACAAGCCACAGAGGTGCTGAATGAGTATTTCTACTCTCACCTGTCCAATCCTTACCCCAGCGAGGAGGCTAAGGAGGAACTGGCCAAAAAGTGTGGAATCACTGTGTCTCAGGTGACTACCATCAAATACATCACTTTTATTGCAGTTATATAATGATCACAAATGTGTCTTGTTCCAGCTGAAACAGTTTGAAACCCCCAAACCACAATAAAACTGCTACAAGCCAAACTAAATATGCAAAGATGATGATGAATGCATGTTAATCAGAGTCAGCATTGAGTTTCTGACATATATTTGCTCCATAGGTCTCTAATTGGTTTGGCAACAAGAGAATACGCTACAAGAAGAATATTGGTAAATTCCAGGAGGAGGCAAACCTTTACGCAGTTAAAACAGCAGTAGATGCTGCCAATGTGTCGGCACAAGCCAGCCAGGCGAACTCTCCTGCAACACCCAACTCAGGTCAGTGTGTGGATGCTTTATTCTAAGTGTTCAATAACTCAGGCAAGTCACTGGGATGTATGTCTGTAGTTTTATCACTAAAGCCAATTAACCAGTACCACAACGTGCTGAAGCTCTTGTCCTTGGTTGTTCTGTCTTTTATTCTTCCAACAAGGGCAACCTCATGTCCTCTGCAGCCAGACAGTTCTGCCCAGTGTACCCTGACACGATTATGGGCAGACAATGGCAGACAAGCGCACCACAGCCATAAATTCAAGATTTGTCACCTGTGAATAACAACCATTTTTGGCACTTTTTACTGTATGTTTCAGTACAAAGTAGTATCTCTCTATGACAAGACTGTAAAGCATTTTTTAACTCGCTCCCCAATGCTCAACCCACATTTTGGTTGGTATTTTAATAATGCCGGTCCGAGACCCCAGGTTAGTTGTGCTCGGACCCTCTGCCTGGTGCTGCAGCTGATCGCTTGTTTGCTATATATTGCCCACAGGGTCACCAGTGTCATTCACTTTGTCCCACTCAGTGGACACCTATCTCAGCCTGCGTTCCCTCAATGGGGAGGCCCTCAACATCGCCCCCTCTCTACAGCCGCAAGTATGCACTGAGGACAGCTGCACAGTTGACCTCAATGCCTTTAACCTAAGCCACCCAGAGTCCCAAATACCCACCTGTAGAACTCTAGTTCCAGCCCC
Organism: Taenioides sp. WSHXM2023; assembly: GCA_029959045.1. Lineage (NCBI taxonomy): Eukaryota > Metazoa > Chordata > Actinopteri > Gobiiformes > Gobiidae > Taenioides > Taenioides sp. WSHXM2023. The sequence goes on along the minus strand of CM057101.1, from coordinate 14,315,150 downwards.
TTTTGACCCCATGAACATTCCACCCAGCCTGTTTTTAGAGCTGACCCCTTGACCCCTGAAGACCTTCCCTATTTTAGTGCACTTGTCCTGTCTGTTGTATTTTTCAGTACAATGCAAAAACACCTGATATCCAAAATTCCCCTGTGTCCTGACAACTATAATTTATGTCTTTTTTTTGCCAGAAATGATCCCTTCATATTCCTTTACAGTAGAACAAAAGAAACTAAAGTAGTTGTTTTTGTGTATGAAAAAACAAATAAATAAAATCACTGTTGTTGTCTTCTTCTGGAATCAAAATTACATAGGAGTTTAATGTATCGGTCTCATGAAGCATTTTATCTCTTGACAGGTGGATACCCTGCACCCTGCTACACACCTGACGGCCGGTTATGAGGAGCTGTCAGGAAGTGCCCTCTATACCCCTCATCGCCTGGATGTAAGTTAGGATGATTTATGCGCATATTTTGCATGAATTTTGAGCCTAAATTTAGTATTATTGTTGTTAACGTGGGGAACTCTGTGCCAGAATATATCTGTCTCTCAACAAGATTCCATCCTTAGTGTTTCACATTGATACTTGTAGCAATCCTAATTTTATCATTTTTCTTAAGTAAAATTTTACCTGTTTCTATTAAATATTTGGCTGTTCTTTTTGAAGTTTGAAATGTTTGATGAGCAAGAAGTAGAAATTGTAATTTATTGGTTGGTTTGGACTATGTAGGTGCACCATAGAACCCTCTGTTAATAAGAGACATTTTAGTTGAATTGCATGTTTCTCTGGTGTAGTAGTATATGTAGTTGATATCATTTTACATTTGTTGTTTTGTTTGTGTGTGTAGGCTAACGGCTGGCAGGACACCACTAATACTTCCTCCGTCACCTCCCCTCCCGGTCCTCCCAGCAGCGACCACTCAGACACGTCCAACTGACTCTGGCTCTGTCCGCCATCTTTCCATTCCAACTGTGGTCTGCTTGACTTGCCACCTTCACTTACTACACCTGAAATCTCCAAGTTCAACTGTGTTCAACAACATACAAAGACTGGACAGCGATATAATAGTCAGCAAAGGATTGTGGTGCTAACACATGTGACACTCAATGCAGTGTGGTATGGAGCAAACTGATGCTGAAGCAACATTTCTTTCAAGGACATTTTTGGAAATCTCCGACACCCAGACGTCTTTACATCACCCGTATGTGCACGATACCTTTGAACATAGATCAACTCCACAGGACTTTTTGCTTTGGAAAACTGTGCGATTGCTTGTATCACTTCAAACATTGGTTATGTGACAGCCAAACTCTTGATACAGCCCACCAGGGGGCGCTGCTGTGCTCTCCTTGCTCATACCAAAGTGCTACCCCGGTAGTTGACACCGCATCTGTTCCTCTGCCATCTCAACACAAGACACTGCTGTACCTTTCTAATATGTTAACGGCTTTCCACATAAACACAGATATTTTGAAATGGTTTTAGAAGTGAGCTAGGATTCTGTCAAGCACAAACGTTAGCATCCTTGTAATGTACGTCTTCTAATATAAAGGGTAGTCAAGGGGATCATGGTTCAAAATATAGCAGGATAAGAAATAATAACCAAACTGGAGGGATGAAGATCAGGCAGACAGGTGGAGTGGATGTAATAACTACATAGTGCTATTCGTTGCTAACCAATAGAGGGTGTTGGTAGATGGCTCTTAGACTTCTTGCTTTCTGTCCACTAGTTTATTTGATTGTAGGCTATTTTCTAATGCTGTTTCACCAAGAATGCACCAGCCACCACCAAAAATGAGCTCAATATAGCATCTCTGTGATGTGAGGAGAGGAGTACAGGAGGAGATTGTGGGGCACTGATGTGTTGTTGGAACAAATGTGACATGAACTTAGAAAGTGACAGTCTTCCATGCATGTAGGACTTCTAGACGTGATATTGTTTTTCATTACGTTTTTAGCTTCATTTTTATTAATAAAAAATAAAAGGGTATAATTATTACAGTCAGACCAAAAAGGAAAAACCATGTATAGCTACGATGTGTGTCTCTGTGGGCATGTGTACAGTGTTGGGATGTCATTGTCCACCTGGGGGCGCCCTCTGATCTTTGTAAGCATTAAAAACACTGGGTGCTTCCTTCCAATGGCAAAGTGGGTGGGGCTCAGCTTCATTGTCCCTCCCATTTGAACCACAACACACTACAACCTTCTGTTGTAAACCAAAAATACCATGTTCAGCAATGTAATAATGCCACCTTTTCAGTTTGAGGAGAGGGGGACTTATATTTGTATCGTCTTTCTGTGTGCTGTTGTCATGACTCAAACTGAGAGGGTTTTTTTGTTCTGTTTTTTGGGGACTTCTTTTGGGTGGAGCAGTGCTACTATATCACATATTATGTAATTTGATTGTCTGTGGAGCACCTACTCCATAAAAGGATTTGCGTTACCCTCTTTTTCAATACACTATTATGGGGAAAAAGTAAAGTTTTTAGTTGAATGGCCAATGGGAAAGGGCTTCTCTCTCTCTCCTCTATTACCAAAAAGAGGCAGTGCTGGGTGTAGTTCTAACTCATGTTTAAGACAAACCTACAACTTTTCAGAGGGACTTTAATTCTTTGGAACTATTTTATACATTGTTATGTGAATAATAAAATCACATTTTGATAGTTAAGGTAAAGCCTTATGGAAATTTAACTTGAGATTTTGTGTTACAGAGCAAATCTTGAGGAGTGGTATGTGATTACCATCATTTGTTTTCTTCAGTGCAGTTTATTTGACTGTATGTTATAATCTCATCATCACACCAAATTATGCTCCCCCTTTTCTACCTGTTATAATGGATGTCACTGTACAGTTTGTGTAAGGTTTCAGTATTTTTTTTATTTTCTAAATGTTTTTTTTTTTGTTTGTTTTATTAAAATGCCAGTTTTATTTGGCTTCGTGTATCACTCACAATAACTATCATTTTATTTAGGTATTTTGTTACATAACTGGGTGCAAAGTGGGGTTTATTTTGCAACATTTGATGCTGTGGAAAATGAACCAGTGTTTCACTTTTCATTAAAAAGTTGTCCGACATTGTTTAATACCTTTTAAAGTGGCAACCTTCTGTTTTTACAATACAACTTTGTAATTTCCATTGTCACTTAAGGCAAAACAAGCGTCAATGTAGCATATAGATTTTTATGCAAACAGACTTTCCAACAGTGATCTGGCTTTTCCATAGCACCAAAGTGTTAACCTTTTGATTTTTGTTTAGTATCTTTGTAACTTCCTCTTTTCCCTGTATTTATCCCTCTGTCTACCTCTGTCAGTCATTTTTCTTGTATATAACCCCACTTTTTTCAGACCTGCGCGTCTGTACGAACTCCTTTTATACCTCAACTTTAGAATTGTTCTAGAAAGAGTAAAACAAAAGGAAGAATATGACAAATTGTAGTGTTCTTATTAGAAAATTAATAAATGATTTAGTGTGTTTTTTCAGTATTTGAGTTCAAAATTTAGGAGTGTTTTATAAGTTGTCACAAATGCTCTTGTGATAGTCAAATGTAATAAAAGGAGACACTGCACCACTTGATGAATAATGTCTTACAAAACTCAATATAAAGTAATGACTTGGTCCATCAGACATGTTCATTCAGTAATTGTACAATTCCAAACATACATTAGTTTTGATAGACTTCAGACTACAATGTTGTTTTACTTGTGGAGCCTCAGGCGTGTTCAAATAATCTAATTGTATTTCGAGGTGAACCATGAGCTTCTTCTGGCTTGTGCAGACAGCCAAGAGTTTCCTGCAGAGAGAGAGAGAAAGGAGCTAAACATAAACTTTTAACATATAAAGGTCTCTTGTGTTTGTAGAATAGAGGATTAAAATATGTATGTAATATTATAATACTGATTATATTTTATATATAATAAGTGTTTTGGCCATGTTTCAAGAAAGTCCTATTTATTTGTCCTTTGGCTAGGGTGACCACTTCAAATAACATTATAGGACGTGGTGGGATGGACCAAGCTCATAACACCATTTAAAAATGTTTATATCTCACTTTTTATAATCCATGTAGCATCAATGAATAAGTGGGGCAAGGGACAAGAGACATGGCTGTGCAAAATAATCAAAAGAGGGACACGTGGTCACTCTAACCAAAGCTCGAACAGTTAATTACAGATTTTATAAAATGCATAGGCACTTTCACAGTTGTTGAAAAACTGCAATGACTCAGTGACAGGAAATATCAGAAACCAAAACTGTCAAAAGGAAGCGATACAATGAAGTGGTTCAATTTCAACTGCATGTTTCACACGCTATTTTCGCATTATACCTCAGGAGACGGCGGGTCTATCTCAATTGGAGAAAGCGCCCTCTGCTGACCAGGACATCCACGACACAGACAGCACAGGATTGATTTAAAAGTGCTCCTCATCTCATCGTCCCGTAGAGAATATATAATTGGATTGACCATAGAGTTGCACTCTGCTATCACCAGGCAGAACTTCTCAACGGCATTGGCATGACTGTCTTTTCCCAGCAACCCATCCAGCAGCAGGGTCACCAGTCCAGGAGTCCAACAGATCACGAAAGCACCTGTGCACACATAAACTTTAAAACTGAGAACAGCTTTGTGTACATAGCCAGTTAATGGTGTAAATAACTTAAAATAAAATGAAGGATGCATTATATAACTTTTGTGAATACTGGCTTGTCTCCTTGGAGATTGCTTTAATTTGCTTTGTCTGGAATGTTCCATGGAATTCCATTATTGCGTTATCCATCTTGCGTTAAGTAATTACACGTGTTTTTATAACTCAAAAATACCTTTTGAATTCTTACTGTGTGCGTGGTCATGTCTGCACTTGTAACTTTCCCTCCTGATACCACATGCTTGTTTACATGGAAATAGATGAAATAAAATGCCATACTGTGGAAGATCCAGGCGATCACATCCATGATCCATGAAGACAAGCAAGAGCCAGAGCCTCCACCATAAAAGTTACGTAGTATGTTTATTTTGTTAGCACTCAGCAGTTGTTTCACTCAGCCTGTTTAGTTTTAATAGGAATCTGATAAAACACAACCACGGTCCATCTTTCCAACAAGTTGATAAACAAGACGTATGCAGAAAAACTGGTTTGTAGAGGAAGTGGGAGGTCTCAGCATTGTACCAGACTGAACAGCGTCAATGAAACAACAAGAATAATTTGACACGCAGTCGGGGAAATTAAAGGAGCTTTTTGACAGTTGACTATTATGTCTGCTCACACTACACTTCAGTGACTATTGTTCTGAGGAAATCTTACCTAGAACCATGAAAATTGTCTTCATCAGGTTGTCAACAGCCTGGTTGGTGGTGTGGCCTGATGAGTATCTGCTTTGGTATCTGACATAACAGAAGATACGGGTGTACATCGCCACCATAATAAAGAATGTCACCAGGTTCAGAACTGCCCAGAAAACAAGAAACCTGCGACTGTAGAGAGGCGCCACAGTGGAGCAGTCACTCAGGTCACACTCACAGTTCCAAAATGTGGACGGGACCAGCCCCATGAGGATGCTAACCACCCAGATACACACTATAAGCAGTAACACACGGCGCTTGGTCATTTTACTGTGCTGCTGCATGGTCATGATGGTCTGATGGCGCTCTACAGCTACAGCCAAAAGATTTGCGACGGAGGCAGTGAGACTAATATCGATCAGAGCTCCTCGGACGTACCACTGCTCTTTTGTGAGTGTGCTGGTCCAGGGGCCAGTGTTCAGCATAAGGTTGATATAAGCCACACCAGCAAACAAGTCTGCAGCTGCCATGTTGCTCAGGAGGTAGTAAATGGGAAAGTGGAAGCGGTTGTTCTTGAAGATGGCTATCATGACCATGAGGTTTGCCAGGACGACTACGAGACAAACTGTAAGCCCAAGTCCAATAACCACTGCATCTCGGGTGGTCCATTCTGTGTTGATCTTTTTCCCCACCCAGTTGTAGAAAAAGGTCACGTTGTGGCTGTAGTTGCAGGTGGGCCACATAATCTCCGAGGCCGTAACTTGTAACACACAAGCAGGTATTTAGAAAAAGACACGGTGTCTTCATTTAATGAGACTAACAATAAGCAGTCTAATTATGCAGTTATGTAATGGGCCTAAACAAAAGAGACTTACCAACTTTGAAGGAATTTGGGTGTTGACATTTGACAGGTCAGTGTAAACCAAACATCAACTGGCCTACACAAATGAAAAGCATATCTATCAATCAAATTAAAAATATCAATCAAATCAAATCAAATCAATCAATGATATAGGCTATTCGTAAGTAGCAGTGCAGTAACCGAAGCGTGTATTTTAATAGTTTCTTAAGAAGAAATCTTACAAGTGTCTTCTAGCCTTTGCCTAAATTACCACTACAGAGGCCTACCCTATACAACCATACACAGCAAAATTCTTAATTCATTCTTAATTCATTCTCTTCAAATACACACATACTTCCATGGACTAATGGTTGGTGCATATGCTACTGGCTACTTTCCATTTCTATTTGACATGTGCACCTAGCTGGCTACATTTGTTCATCTCAAATTATTTTTTTAAAGAAAGATTACCAGGTTTTGGGGTTCTGCTCAGGTTCTGGAGTCCTGCTCCATCCATCGGGCCGCGGTGAAAATCAGCACAGCTCGTCACAACATAAACTGGAGACACTTTACCTGTAACTTTTCACTTACGCTCGATGGTGTCGAGGTGACGCCGCCCGTGTGATTCACAGACCTGCTCTGAGCGCAGGCCGCCTCCAGGTGCACACGGAAATGTAGGAAACGGAAAAATCAGAGCCTGCGGGTTTTACTATCATGAAGCTATTTACTTATTTTATTTAGTTGTTTGTTTATTGTTCATAGGCCTATGATAGGAGCCTACACACTGACATTCCTATATGCCTATATGTGTATCAGGACATTAAAAACCGACAAGGAAAAAATGCTGGTGACATTGGAAAAAGGTGCCTGCACTCCTGTTTTAATGGACACCTGCTGACGTTTCAAAACTGGCTAGAAAATGAAATATCAGAAAGGGGATTATTTATTATGTCTATGTGAGAGCATGTTACCGCTCTTCACAAAATTAGTCTATTGTACCTTTATGAATCGGCCTCTGGGTGGCGACAAAGAGTCACTTCTAATAACCAACCCATGAAGCGAAGGCTTAAACCCCAAAACTTGTCAGATTATGTCAGTATGTATTCAAATCTGCAAGACTCAAATGCTACCTTTGGAAATAATATTTCAGAGGAAGTACCAGTAAACTCTCGACTTTCTAAATAACAGTAATCAGGAGTCCAGTATAAAAGCAATGTTCAGGTATACTCTGATCACTAGTGTGAATGTGTCCAGTTTGTAGTTTTTATCCTATCTAAAGCCCTGAATTACAGGTCTAACTTAATTTTAGCAGCACAAACCACACCACCACCCTGTATGTACCAAGGTTTGCAGTTAATAAACTCCTTTAAAACCAACAGCCTCCCACACAAAGACAAAATACATTTTTTTAGTTTATTTTTTTATTTTCTATAAAAGAGATGAGTTTATTCAATAATCATAACTGACTGAATCAGACCTCGAAAGACCACTCACATACCAAATAACTGAGGAAATGTTTGAACAAAACCCCAAAACAGAACAAATGTAACAAAACAAAATACCTGAATAAAGCAAACTCCAGACTGAACTGCGGTCAGCACATTCTCTGAAGAAACCATGGCACATATGTCCAACAGTTATTGTCAAAAGACGGTTAAAAGGAATGAAGTGTTTTAACCTATTCAAAACCTGATAATAAAAATTATATATTTATATAATGTGGACTTTATAGAAATTAAAAGGTGACTGAAGAAACGTGTTCTTCTAAGGTTTATCCGTTTAATCTTATGGTCAATAGTTGCTTATCTACATTAGGGAACATGCCTCCCTCCACCACACATTAAAAAACATACAGGCAAACAGGCATCCAAATGTACACAGTCACACTGACAGAGCAGACAAGAACGCGAGTGGCAACGCTGAAACTTTTCTATCTAAAATCTGCTGATTGAAACATAATGAAAGTAGTTGACAAGTGTACACTCATAGATGTTCAGCTAAAACTAAATTTAAAACCCGAATAGTGACAACGGGTGAAATATAAAATGCTGTCTTTTACTTTTTAATTATTTTTTTTCTACACAAACGCTTTAACAAAAATCGTCGGCCCCAATCAAATATTACACCACCCGGTTCTGACCCTTTCCGACCCTCCCTCAAAGTGTAATGTAAGCCAACGAGAATTGCAATACAATACAGGCACCAGAGAAAACACCATGAGAAGAGTAGAGGATGAGATCGCCTGTTTTTCAAATCGAAGCATACAGTGCCTCCCAAAACTGAATTTTAAGTCACATCCACTATCATTGAACAAGAACAAAGACAAAATCAAAAGTTTATTTATCGTATTTCGTGTTTTACTCTCTGTATTTTACTGTTAAATGAACTTGGTAAAGACAACCTCTTTAAAACAATCCGGATTTACTTAGGACTTTTCCATGATTGTCCCATTTCAAGCATTCCTGACAAAATCCCTTGTTCTGTTTTAACCAAGTTGTGATTCTTAGAGCAGGTCTGTGATATTTGAGAATTCCTAATATGATGCCTAAAAATAACAGAAATGACTTTGTAGATATCCATAATAGGGTCACCGTCATTTTGCCATTTAGTTGCCGTTTGATTTTTTTCCATAAAAATACAATGCAGGTTGATGTTTTTCCCCCAATTCTGTTTGTGATAAATACTGGAACTATTATATGCATATATTCAAGGATTTTCATACCTACCTACTGTGTTTCAGGACAAAAAGGTGAGCGTTAAGAGTATGGGTCGTTTGGCATAGACATAGGTGGTGGAGTGTATTGGTGTGAAGTTTCATAGGTCTAATAGAGAGGAAATAAAATATTGAAAATAACAGTTTTTGTAGTATAAGAAAATACTTCTTTACAGTAGATACTAAATGATGAAAAAGATCTACGCTGCTCCTGGTTGTTGTGTGTTATTGGTCTGCATCCAGGCCACAGAACATAATGGTCTGTTTAGGAAAAACGTGTAAGGCAAATTGTACCTTCTCTGTTGAGAAATATACATGATTTACAGTATGGAAGTTCCTCCAAACCATCGGATGAGTTCACTTGCAACAAACAAAACACAACACAAAAGACCGGTCTTCTTCAACACCAAAGACATCTGGCAGTTTTGAAAAGCTTCTGCGCAGTCTGTCGTACATTATCAGAGCATTTATTAAGTTACTATGGTGTCTCTCGTCTGGCCAAGACAAAGTGTGACAAAGGCAACTGTGCCAGCATGGGTTGCCTCAGTTCAGGAGCATTCAGACAAGTGAAGCCATAATTTCAGGCCAACCACATCCAAAAAGATGTGCCTGTCCTCCTTTCATTTGAATGAGTTTAGTCCACTAAGGGCAAGCGGTGGAGCCCAACCGACGGCCTGCCAGGCTTAGAGCGGTCCATGCTCCTCTGGTCCATGATGGCTAATCTTTAGAAGTGTACATCATCGGGTTTTAGTCTCTGATTTTTGCAGGTATGTTTATCATCTCCTCAGAACAGGTTTTCTTCAAAAATAGCCATTAAGTCACTTTGGAAATTCATGTCAATAGTTGCTGCCATCTAAAATAAAAAATGAATTAATAAAAGTACTTGTCTTTCTAGAAAGAATACATAAATGATACTAGTTAAATGTATACCAAGTAACTTTTCCAGTGGAGATGAGAGGTTATTGCTTTGCCTGCAATGTTCCCCAGTATGGCAATAATATTATTTTTCTCCAAGGAGACAATGGGTGATATCACCAGTGATACCACCAGGCCAATTTACAGGTTACACGACCCCGCTCAACACATGTAATATTGCCTTGAAAAACACCAGTATATCGAATAAATGCAAGATGGATATTTTAATGCCATACTATGGAACATTCCCAGCAAAGCAATAATATAGGTTACATTGTTCACATACAATCAAAAATGTTTATCTCACCGCTTCTCGCCTCCTCCTCTCCTGCTCCCGTCTTCGTGCCATTTCTCTCTGTTGGTCGAGTGAGTTTTGTGTGGTGGACTGAGGTGGTGTGGGGGGCTGTGCCGGTGGCTGCACCGGGGCGGCAGGGGGGTCCGGTTGCTGCTGCGGTGACGGTTGGGGCACAGGGGGCAGAAGCTGTGGCTCGTGTCGTCTGCGGGGTTCCTCATGTACCCGTCGACTTGTTTCTATCACTTCATCCTCATCTCGACCTCTGGAGGAATAAAAAAAAAACAGCCACAAACCATGATGCAATAGAACAACAGGATATAGTTGGGGTAAGGATGTGGAATTTATGAAATATAAAAGAATTGCCATGAAATATATGTATCTCTAGGGCATTTTAAAAAGGATGAAATAATTACTTTGTGTGTTAAAATTGTGATAAATTAATAAGAGGAAAAACAGTTCTTGATGGAGCCCTTTTTAAGTGACCTACCGTAGCTTGTCTTGTTCTCTCCGTAGTCTGTCTTTTTCAGCTTGTTCTGCTTGAGCCTTCAGAGCCTTTTCCCTTTCCTCTTTTTCTCGAGCAGCACGACGGAACTGCTCAAAACTGTCACTGGATGACTTCACAGCAGACATTGGCGTGGATGTTGACTTTTGTGCCAGACTGGCCCATGAGCCCATATTTTTTAGTTTCACATCCTGGATGAGATAGGAAATGGCAGCATTTAAAAAAAAAACATTATTGAACTAATGGGGAATAGTGAAACTGCCATACAGGCAGTGTGAACAAACATAAACAAACATAAATATAAAACATAAATAAATATAAATAAACAAACAAATATAAATAAACCTGGACTTTTTTGGGAGCCACTGCTGCTTTGGACTCTTGCTTGTACTTTTCCTTGTCTGAATTTGAGGATGGAGGCCCACTGGACTCAGACGAACGGATGACAGGTCGCGACGTGCTGTCCATAGACTTAGAGTCTATTCTCTGGTGACTGTGGCCTTGTTGAGTAGGTTTGCCTTCATGTTTGGGGTGGTCTGGTCTCATGGCAGGGTTAAAAGGCTCTCCTCTCATCACTGGGGATGGAGGGAGTTTTTCCTCTTTTACAATGTCTTGTGGTATTCTTTGCTAAAATATACCAAAAATACTGGTTTACACATTGGAATTAGTATGAAGAAAGACACCATTTCAGAGGCTAATTACCTTTTTAGGCTGGATGTTGTGAGGGGGGGACGGGTGAGAGACTGGAGGATATTGGGGGACTTGTGGGGAATGCATCATGAGTGGAGATGGGTTGTCCCTCATGTTACCTGTCAGTACATGAGATCAGATTATACTGAAATGTATAAGCAGACACACAGAGCTAAGAGTATGTATACCAATCTTGTACCTGCATTGTAAGGGTCCGGCTTCACTGTCCGTGACGTGGGCTGCTCTTGCTGCTGGATTATTTGCTGTGCTTTGTTGATGGGCATGGATACTTTGTGTTGTGTTCCTTGGGACTGACCTGCCAGTCCAGGCGTCTGCTGAAAGTTCAGTTGCTGTGGTTGTGATGGTTGTTGTGGGGGTTGGGTGTGTTGCATGTGGCGGGGCGGGTGATGGGGCATTTGTTGCATGGGGGGCTGTAGTGGGGCAGCTTGTGGAGCCTGGGACTGAACAGATAGTTGAGGAGGGAGCTGTGGAGGAGGGAGCTGTGGAGGAGGGAGCTGTGGAGGAGGCAGTGGTGCTTGAGACGACAGCTGCCCTGGGACTGTCTGTAAATGCCCCGGCTGTGACTGCCTCTGCCCCTGGAGCGGGGGCATCTGCGGGGTCTGGTGGGCCTGCTGAAACTGCTGCAGGTACAACTGTACAGGGTTCAAAGAGGTGGGGGTCTCCTCATCGTCTGCTAGCAGCAACTGTGGGGGCTGCGACGAGAGCATGCCCTGAGGGGTGAGTGTGGGCGGGGACAGAGGCCGTTGGTGCAGGGGCTGAGAAGGGTGGAGGATCTGTGTGGGGAGCTGGTGCTGTGGAGGTGGAGCGGCTGTGGGCAGTTGGGGCTGTGGTGGTGGTGGTTGTGGTTGTTGTTGTTGTTGTTGTTGGGGCAGTTTGGGATGAAGAGGTGCTGCCTTGTGGCTCGGTCGTGAAGGCTGCTGAGGCATAGAACTGTGCAAGGCTACAGAGGGAAAAGAGCAGAAAAATCAAAACAATGTTTGTTTTTAATTCAATATATATTCTATACTATGTAAGAAAGACTTCACATTTGTATTGAGCTTTTCAAACTCCCCTCACCCAGTGGTACTTCTGTAGCCACAGCTGCCCTGGGGGAAATTGAAGCTTTTTTCCCCATAGAGCGCAAAGTAATCACAAATTGCTCATGTTCAGCTGACAGGGCACCTGTTTTTCAAAAAGGCTACATTGCATTTTGTGGCAATATTTACCTACTTTCAGATCATAAACTTTTTCTCAGCTCAAAATCCTTCAATTGTCTTAAAACTGCTTTTAAAAACTCTGGCTGCTCTGGCTACTCTTGGTCACATGTGTTCACGTGTACCCGCTTGGGAGAAGAGTACTATAGTGCATGGGCAGTGGGTAGGAGTCGCACTGGACGCTGAAGGCTAATCTACAGACATGCACCATTGATCTTGGCCCATTGACTTGAATGGACAGCCATGTTTAGGCCCTGGGGCTTGTTATTTACCAACACATTTTTGTTACACATCCCCATGGTAACGGAGTGGTTGGCTGCTTTTGTGGCTACCTGGCTCACAGACTGAGAAGTTTTTGAAACTTTCTGTTTTTAAAGCTCAAGAAGTGCAGCATGTGCAAGTTGAAAGGACACAATCAAGGGACCGTTTGATTTTGTGAAATGGTTTGTTTTTCCCTTATCATTGAAGACCGTCTAAGAGGCTAGCTAAGGAGCTAGCTATGGACGTTTCAGATGCTACAAGTTTTTTACACCAAATGTGGCAAAAGACCTTCAGAGGAAATACTGAGGAAATACAGAGGAATGAATACAAGAGACTGCTGGATTGTTTGAAATAAACTGTTTGTTTTTCTTATATCCATGGAGACAGTGCAAGACACTAGCCAGCTATTGGCATTGCGATGCTACAGGACTTTTACACCATATGTGGCAGCAAATGTGGCAGAAGATCTTCCAGAGAAAACACTTTGAGGGAATGGACCATTTCGTTACCAACCAAAACACCAGTGGCGCAAGAACAACGCCTTTCCTGTTGTGTTCGCCTGGCTCCCCCTGGACACTGCTATGATGACTGTGCTATGACTACTGATAAACTGTTTTCTGTACATTACCTGGGGATTGTAGGACGGGATGCTGATTGAGGAAAGGGTGTGTCTCTGGGGACACTGGAGCAGCAGAGTGGGCATTAAGGTGGGGAGGTGGGGGAGACGATGTGTTGCCCGAATGATGAGACAGATGCATAAGAGGCTGGCCGAAAGAGGGCAGAGAGTCAAAACTGGTCTCCAACATCTGCGATGACTCCAGAGCAGCTACAGGTTGCGCCATGAATCCAGCAGGAGAGGGCTGATGCTCCTTTATTTGACTGTTGGGCTGAGGCTGGAAGCCAGGCTGAATGTGAGGATGTGTCTTCTTTGCTTCCTTCCCATAATGACCCTTCTTTTTTGTCTGTTTCATCATTCCTAAAATAATAATAATAATGAGAATAATATAAATGATAATAATGAAAACATGGATGTGCAAACTATTTTTTTTGTAACTTACCAGGCCCCTCACTCTCACTGTCAGAGCTTGAGCCACTACTTTCTGAAGAGGATCCAGTCTTTTTAGACATTGCCTCCAGAGGTTTCTCTGCTAAAAACAAAACGGTTTTATTCATAGTTTTTTATGAATAAAGTTCTAGTGAATGAGTTAAAAAAGCTCACCAGGGGCCTTCTTCTTTTTCCGGAGACAAGATGACACATATCTTTCTAGCTCCCGTAGAGTAGAAGGCTTGAGCGTTTCAAAGTCTATTTCAATCTCGTCTGGGTTTGAGTTTTTGAGTGAGGGTTCTCTGGATTGAATGATATGCACTACTCTTCCAAGTTTGTCACCTGGAAGCTTGTTAATGTCCAAACTTAGTTGCCTCTTCTCCTCATACGTCATAGGTTTACACTTCTCCCCAGCAATAGCTGCCCCGGCAGCTGCAAGCTCTTCCTCCAGAGATGGGGGAGGAGGCAGAACTGGGGGGTGGCTGCCTTTTACCCACTCCTTTTTACTAAAGGAAAAATAAAGAAAGCGTTTTTTTTTAGTGGTCATTGTCATTCACACAGTTAAGAATACAAAAATTTGACTTAAAATCTACCTTTTCTTTTTAGAACCCTGCTCTTTATTGTTTGTACTACTGGTCTTGTTCCTCTTGGGGAGCTGTGGCACTGGAGTTGCTTCCTGTATTTCGTCAACCAGACTGGGCATACTTCCTTTCTTCTTATGCTTTTCCTTTTTCTTTTCCTTCTTATCCTTTTCTTTTTTCTTTGGTTTGCTGGCTTGAGGTTGGGATAAGGCGGCCAGTTGCTCATGGACAGCTTTTAGCTGTGTAAAGACATTTGACGTTATTTGAGCATAAAACTTATTTGGTTGTTTATTTTGTAAAATGTACCTGCTCTTGAAGTTCAGCCAGCCTCTGGGCACGCTCCTCCTCAGAGTCATCTGTGGACGACTCAGACTCTGATGAGGAGTCGCTGGAACTGTCCGACGAGGATGGGGCGTGGCTCAGAGGCGGCTGCGGTTTAACGGGAGCCGGGTGGAGGAGGGACGTGGCCGGAGCAGAGACCAGAGGCTTGTTCTCGGGCTCATCTGGCATTTTTGCAAAGCGCATCTCAAAAACATCCTATCAAATATTTTAAGTCACAAGTTAGTATCACTGAGTGTCAAGTGGAATTTTCCAGTAGTATTGAATTGACACTAAACTGACTTACCTGTAATTTGCGTGCCATAGCAACCACCTCATGGTCAGGTGGATTGTACTTGTAGCAGTTGGAAAACATTAATCGTACATCTGCAGCATATTCTTGGGGATCCCGATATTGCCTGTTCTCCAGTTTTGCCTGACAAACAAATAACGCAGGTTACATTTGAAATACGGCTGAGCAGCATGTCAAACTATGACATCTAACATACCTTGATGGTGCTGAGGTCCATTGGATGTTTAATTATGTCATGATAATCATGTAGTCCAAGTGCATCTACATCAACAGGTTTGTAAAATGGCCAAGCGTAAGCGGCATGCTTCTTTGAGAGCATCTCTCGAACCAGGCTGGCACAGTATCCCATTTGATCCTGTGGTTTAGGACTGAGACCTCCACTTGGTCCCAGGCCGATGTGATGCTGGGAGTCCGGAGCCTCCTTCTTCATTAGTTTTGAAGGCCGGGTGCTCTCTCGCCGGGGGAAGGTTTTGCCTGACTTGGACTCTGCCGGTGAGGATTCACTCAGTTGGTCATTCGCTGTGGGTGTTGTAGTGTCTGCTTTCCTCTTCTGGCTCTTTCTTTGCTGAAATATTCATAAATGGAAAATGTATTACTATATTTGTAATAATATGCAAACTCAAGTCCCCAATGTTTTAAACACACAATGCTGTCACTTACTTTATTCATGGTCATGGGGTTTTGCAGCATAGGGGCAGTGCTCTGGAGGGGCGTGGGAGCCAGGGCGGTCTGGGCAGGAGGAGGCACTGAAGTCATGATGGGAACTTGGGAGGGGCATTCTGGCTGAGTTAAGCAAAAGGGAGCTCCAAGCTGGGGTGCGTGGTTGGGTATCGTGGGGGGCACGTGGGGGGGCACATGGGGGGGCACATGGGGGGGCACATGGGGGGGCACATGGGGGGGCACATGGGAGGGCACATGGGAGGGCACATGGGAGGGCACATGGGGGGGCACATGGGGGGGCACATGGGGGGGCACATGAGGTGCAGCATGGGGAGCCACATGAGGAGGCAGGGCTTGCATTACAGGCTGTGGAGGTAGTGAAGGCGTGCCCTGTGCGGGTCCTCTGCTCTGTGGTGTGGCTGACAGGTTTGACAGGCCCCGTGTGGTAGGTGTTGTGGATAATGGATCGATGATGGCGCCTGGTTTAAGGCTCAAACCTGATACACACAAAAACACATGGAATGATTGTTCAATCTGTTACAATAACAGCATGCACTTTCAATTTTATAATTAAGTTAAACCAACCTGCATCTTTACGTCCTCTACCGCGTCCTTTTCCAGTCATAACGGCAATCTCAATTTCTTCTTGAGGCATTTCTGTGACTTTTTGTAAGAAAACCTTTTCTAAAGCCTCAGCCATGAGGACAATATCATCACCAGGCTGCAAGGAGATAAAAATCTAATCAGATCTATTGAACCTTTGCCTGGCAATTAACTGTGATTAACTGTGATTATGTGAATATTACCTTGTTGTAGATGTAGCAATTAGTAAACATGGTGTTGAAGTCTTGGATACATTCTTGGGCATTCCAGTAGTAACTGTTCTCAAGCCTTTTCTTTATTGTGCCCATGTCCATAGGGGTTTTAATTATTGTATAGTAGTCCTAAAGGGTAGAAGAAATTCACAATTGAAACAAAATCACTTCAAAAACATCAATAAAGATCCACATACTAGAGAGCCTACTCTGAAGAGATGGAAGTGATGATGTAGCTCTGGTTGCCATGGTAATGGTACGTCTGTTGCTATGACCAGACTTAAGTTTTATTTTTACTGTGCAAAATGGAATAAGGCAATTAGGTGACTAATTAGGTTTTTAAAGTTACTCTAGTAACTCAAACCATTTTCCTGACCCTAACCTTAACCACAATGTTAACGTTTCCAAACAAATTATAATCCTCTTCCTAAACTTCATCACTTCAAATGACCAATCAAAGCAGACCGTCCCTCCGGAACTTACTATCTTGCAATAACCACCCACAATGCATTACTCACAGGCAGATTAAGTTTGATGGCATCCACAGGGGCGTGAAAAGGCCAAGCAAACTGGTGTTTCCACAGAGCCTTCACCACCACTTTGAGGAGAAACTGCAGCTGATTGGTCTGGCGTTTGGGTCGGGTCAGGTTGATGTACTCGGGGGGCAGGGGGTTGCCAGGTCCCCCGGCCGGACCATGGCTGCTGCTGTTGCCCCCAGACATCTGTGCTGCAGTGTCCACGCCGTCCCCCATCCTGATCCTGACAGGGCTGGCTGTGGGCGGGTGCCCCTGGGCAGGTGCAGAGGCTAGAGCAGGGGCGTTAGCAGGACACCGGTTCAGTCTTGGCCCCGGCACAGACTCCACTGACAGAGCACCGCTGATCCCATTGCACTCCTCACCGGACTCTCTGGAAACAGAAGAGGATGACATTTTAAGTGTTTGACTACTGTTGGAAGCTTAAGCACAAAATTTCCTTGAAGCAGTGAATTTAGAAATACTGTATGCTTGGACAGCAGGTAGAATCAGGATTATGTAATTTATGCTGCTAAGGAAGTACATCCTAACACTGTTAGAAAGCTTCACAGTTCAAATGAAACTACTGTGTATATTTTCATTGTGTCTGTGCGAGTAATTTAATGTAAAAAAGATGTCCAGTTATAATGCCAATAATGGGTTCCTTGCTTTGATTATGATTAAGTAGTATATGGGGATATTTTATTTGGGAGGATTTTATATACAAGCATATTTTGTCTCCATGGAGGTGGAGCCAAGACATGCTGTTGTTCGTAGCCTGTAGAGGCCGTCATAACTCCTATAGTAGTAGAAGTGGAGTAATATGGCAGTTTAAAAATGTCATTGTTTGGGCTTGGGGATCTAAACTTGTGACAATATAATATTTTAATACTTGATTGATAATCATACTGATGGAGGTTAAGAGAGACCAACTGCATGAACTGGGACAAAAAAGTTCTTCAGTATTTCCCACCTCTATCTTGCATCCACCATTTTACAAAATTATTCATTTAATTTCATCATGAAATCACTGATACAACCACTGACCACCAACATCTGGCCCCAACTCCTGCAATCTGCACATGAATATCAACAGTTCCAACAGTGAACACTTCCTGCTGAAGTCATGTCAAACTATACAAGAAGCTATTTTCCAAAAGTTCAAACATTGTAATACTGTTTAAGCCCAAAATGAAACCACATTCCTCTGACGGAGAATTGCCTCATGGCACATGTGAACTGTTTTTAGAACGCATCTGGGACAAGCCTGCCTCCATGATATTCAGCTCCTTTTGGGGTTTTTAGTCTTTTCCACCAAGTCTTTGGACCTGGGAATGTTTAGAGAGATGTGGGTGGACAGAGGTGGAGGGGGTGGGAGAGGGAGGGATAGAGGGGAAGTCTGTCATCTGGCAGCTGAAGGTACTACATGTTCCTTTCTCACACAGCGCCAGTCAGGAGATTTTTTATAGATGACAAACAAAAGCTGCCCACAAACAAATCAGTGGAGAAATATCATGAAAGGGGGATCACAGGGTTTTTTATGTTGTGCAAGACTGGTCCGCTAGCCTTTGTCCAGCACCACCCCTCAACAGGGCCCTAAAGATAAACACACAACTGAGCGCACTCTGACTAATCTCATTCTAGATGAGTCAC
This sequence comes from Taenioides sp. WSHXM2023, assembly GCA_029959045.1. Lineage (NCBI taxonomy): Eukaryota > Metazoa > Chordata > Actinopteri > Gobiiformes > Gobiidae > Taenioides > Taenioides sp. WSHXM2023. The sequence continues at coordinate 14,296,551 of CM057101.1, read as the reverse complement.
TTTCTGAGAAGAGGGAAGCAGTTTGCACACCACATGATTGCTGCTTGTATCTCCTTCAGGCAAAAAGACACAGTGGAGAATCTAAGTACATGAATGGACATTTATGACTTACACAGAGATTAGGTATTTTAAGTCTTTGCTATGTAAGTAAATTAACACAATAATATCAGTGAAGATTTGACGCAAACCCCATTAAAGTAGGGCTGGGTGATATGGACAAACAAAATTTTAGTAGTTTTGAATCTATTTTAAACTAAGTCAGAGCAGGGACTGCTAGCATTTCAAACAGGGGAAGCGCTTTACATTTTCATTATCATATGCTATTTAAAAAATTAATGTGCCTTCAATCTAATTTTAGTAGTGAGATTTTAAAAAACAATATTACTTGTTTAATTGCACAATAGCCCTGCTTTAAGTAAACTTGTTTCATAATAGTCCTCAATTTTACATTTTTTCTAAATCTCACTTATTAAAAACACAAATTAATCAAAATAAATCTGTTTCATTGCCCAGAACCAAGTAAAGTTAAAGTAAATATCAGCTACATGGCTCGGAGAGTAATCAAGTATTTTTGCTTTCTCAAAATAAGTTGGGAAGAAAAACTACTTAATGTGTATTTGTCAAACATACCCAGATCCTAATGGATAAATAAAACTCCTATCAAAACTAGATACTGACTTGAAAGTATCAATACTTAAAAAATTACAAATAGGAAAAAACTGGAGCTTTGCTGAATAGTTTTAGAATGGTCTGTATCTGTATCCAGACATGTTAATAAAGAACATAAAACATTTGTGTTGAAAATTTAATTCCATTCTCTAAAACCAATTAAAAATTTGACATTTGCTATCAAAATGGGAATCATTGAGCCTTTTCTTCAAAATGGGATCTAAAATATTAATATCATGACATCACTAACTTTGTTATTAAAAACAACAGTATGCCAAAATGAGGATCTACTGAACGAAACCAAACCTGAATGTCAACTTTTGAGTTGTGAGCAAATCACAGGGTGAACTTGTATAACCTGCACGTACCAACAGGAAAACAAGCCTGACATGCGAAAAGTGTTTTAACTTTTAACTAATGGTATACACACAGATATTCTTTAAACTTCAAAATACTGAAATTTAAAAACAAGTTTGCACATACATTTTAACTACACTACTGTCTCGGTATAACTTAAAGGTGCACTGTGTAACTTTTCTGGTGGATGGCCAGTCACATGCTTGTCTCCATGGAAATGTTATTGCTTTGCCTTGGATGTTCCACAGTATGGTGTTAAACTAATCTATATCCATGGGGACAAGCAGTGACCATACCAAGTTATATAAGCAAGAATGTAAGTTATGTTTGGGCAATAAATCACCTACAGTTTAATTATTACAAAACAATATATCCAATATCCATGCAGGACATTTCAGACAATGCAATAACATCTCCATGTGAACCAGTCCAGACGGCCACCGGTGCTGCGTGGTCCCTTCATATCACTGTAATGGAGACAGGTGGCACCCGATGGCTCATTAAGCACCACTCAAGTGGGTCAATAAGCTTTTCAACACAGACCAATTCACTAAATACTACAAAAGACATGAATGACTGACTTTTGCTTCTTAATCTGTCATATGCTCCTCCATCCTAGACAAATGCAAATGAGCTGTAACTAGAGATAATCTGATGTTTTTTTCACAATTCAGAGCAACCAATGGCTGATAAGATCTACAGACATATTTTTATTGATTTGATTTTTTTCCCCCAAATTATGTAATTTAAATTTACTCCAAACGCACATCTTTTTCTTTTTTTTTCCCACCACAAAGCTTTAAGAGCGCCGTCCTCAGGTTTTCCACAGTTCTCTCTTTGCATTCAAGTGTTCAAATAAAGCTCTATGGGTATTTTTAAGATGCTGGTCACTCAAAACAAAATATCACCCTGTGCTGAAGCTTTAAGATCGACAGCAAATAAGCTAAAAAGGCCAAATAGCAGCCTGATATATCAGTCGATCTCTAGCTGTATGTAACCCAAACCAACAGAAAAAAAAACTGGAGTGATTAGGTTACCAATTCATCTCCCATCATGCTATGTTCATCACGTGTGACTAGACAGGATAAATTGTTAATGAGAGTGAGGCTACAGTCTGTTCTTCAACTAGACTGCATGTAAACAAAGCCTGTTACATAGTAGTAGGCATATACTAAAGACCCATACAAACTGAAGCTACAATTTTGGAAAAATAAATAACTATGATATTTCTGACAAATATAGTGATTATATATGAGATAGACATTTACAAGTAGTATTTCTTTTCAAAGTGCACATTTGTAAACAAGTTCAGGAGCACCAACATTTGAAAGAAGACTGAAATATGAACTGATGAATACAAGAATCTCATTGTACTCATCAGTTCACATTTGTAGAGGTCTAAACTATGATTGTCAAAAGTATCAAAAATCAGATACTAATAATACTTAAAAACTAATATCAAAACTAGACACTCATTTGAGCAGGTATTGATAATAAAAAATATCACATTCACAGGACAGAAATGAACCTTTCCTCAACAGCTTTAGTATGATCTTGAGCTGTATCAGTATAAGACCACATAGACTAGTATAGACACATGGACCAATATGGAACACACATGGATGATTGACAGATTACACAGACATAACAACACATGGTAATACAAAAGAGAATATTATCATGTTATGTTGAAATGACCTTTGTGACCTAATGATCTATTGTCTAAACAGTGTCATTGTGGTATCAGAATAAGTATTGAGTATCAAGTCAATTCAATATTATTTAAATAGAGTTTGAAATGTTTGTATCATGACACTAATTGAAACAAGAGTTAGTCTACAAAAAGAGGGGAAGTTCTTTTTGCAACCTTTTGCAATTTAATAATTGCACTCAAAATTCTGATTTCAATTTGACTGCGACTTTTCTGGACTGTGTACATTTTGAACAAGGATCCAAGTATTGACAAAGCACTGTGAAGAGTTATGATGTCTTCTATATCAAAGTGACACTAGAACCATTACAATATTGCTAAATTGTAAAATGATTGTGGGAATACTCCAATGCTACCTGTATGGCATGCGAGACTAATCAGCTATGATGAGGCCACAAACTAGGGTCTATGTGGTACAGCACTCTGTTGACCCCTGACCTGGACGTACATCACAGGCGACTGCTGTGGAATGTCTGTGTGGAGGAAGTGGCTCTGGTTACAGAGGTAGGGGGTGCAGCCTGAATTTTCAAGGAAATAGCGGGAAAACACAACCAACATGTCTGCATTGGGCACTGAATCATCAATCAATAATGTGCTGAGAGGGGTTGAGTTCAGGCAAAAGTGCAGGAGCATGTATTTCACTTGGGATTCCAGCAAGACTAAATTATTAATCTGACCGCAGTAACAAGGCCCACAACACAGCCTTGTGGTTAGACAGCAGTTGTCATTACATAAACCTTAAGTATTCATGTTTAAGAATATTAAGGATCAGATTTGTTAGTAAATGAAGGACATGGAGTTTTTCATTACATCTTTTAATTTAGTTGAAGTGTAAAGGTGTGATCAAACTTAGATTATGTAATTGTGTCAATGTATCAAACATTTTAACAAAAACAGTCTAAGTCCTGTGCATAACATGCAGCATTTACACACAAAAATGACACATTTGAATGCTTGTCTGGGTCTGCTTGGTTTACAAAAGTAAAATTATACTTGTGGCCATGACCCTGTCACATTTAGTGTGTGAGGAAACTGGGTCATCTAGTTCAAAGAAAATAAAAACAAGCTCATAAAAGTTTAGACTGTCCCAGAATGAGTATCTGCATACAGAGCATCTCAAAGTCCCCTGGGAGGATTATATGTATTTACCGAATGAATCAGACCACGACACATACACAGACTCCACTCAGTGACTCAGCCGGATTTCAGGAACCCCACCATTCTTTCATCTTCCACTTTCAGCTGCTCTGAGTGGGACAGCCAAACCCTTCCAGGAATCCATCTTTACCAACACACAACCCCCCCTCTTCCTCTGAGCCCCTTCCCCCACACCCCCCTCTCACTGGGAGGTAGATCCACGGCTTCAAGCCAAATCTTAACCACAATACAGTCCTAAACACAAACAAAATTCAAGATTTGATATATAAATTGGAGGAACATACATCAACGCCACCACAGGGCTCACAATTGTTCAAAACCACGAGTCAAAGCTGTAGTCATTGAACCAGAATAAGCACTAATGTTTGACCATGTAAGTCATATTTTAATTACTAAAAAGAAAGCATTTTCGGACCTTTGTAGACATACAGACTTTTTAAAAAGCCCTGAATGAGCTTTTACAGAGCCCTCAAACTCAAGTTTGGTCCCAGTTACATTACCTCTTCACAGAGACTGAATGTGCAATTTTTTCCAGAAGGGCGTCCAGTTTTTGGAAATCCAACAAATCGTTTGACTTGGCGTGCATCATGTAATCCATTTAAGAAATTCACAGCAAAAAAGTATTTTCCAAAAGAGGGCCTTAAAGAATTACACTGAAGTCGGTCTCTCCTTTTACTTCTCCAAAACACAGAGGGGTGTCATCCTCAGGCTCAGTTCACTTGAAAAAAACAGCAGAAAACATAGTGAGCAATTTTAACTTTGTGGGCGCAGAGTCTGCTCCAGGAGTGTCCAGGCTGTGGAGCCTCCAGCCAGCAGGCTGTGTTAGCTGTGAGAGCCGGTCCTCTTTCCACCCCATCCCCCTCTCAGCAATACAACGGCCCAGTTACCACAGGCTCTCCGCTCCATTGTGTGTCCTCTTCGGGGCCTCCCCAACACAGCCCCAGGACCAACAAGTACGAGAGGTGAGGGGTAAGGAGACTGGCTCTAACCGAACTAGAGGAGCACTTCCTGCCTTGGTGTGTCCCAGCGCAACCGACCAGCGTGCTGTTACTCAACAGTAAAAATGGCTCTCTGCTTCCTCATTCAGCAGAGCCTCAGCCCACACAGCCCTCCTCCCTCCCGCTCTCTCTCTTTGGCCCTCCCCTCTTTCCCATCAATAGATGAAGGTCCTTGCGCTCTCCTCAGTTTCTGTTACACCTTTAGCACCCCACCCCCTGCATGTCGTTTCTCTCTTCCATATCATCATGCCCTGCCCCCACACACTTTCTCTTTAGTCTTCTTGAATATGGCTTCCCCCACAAAATCAGGAGCTTGTCAACAATTATCACACACCAATATGGTCTCCAAAATGAGCAGTATGAAACAGTATGAAAGCAAGGTCTCTCCTTTTTTCAGATAGAACTTTAATTACCACGGGGTGCACCAGTATCTCACAATTACCATGAATATGCAAAAAAACAGCTACATTTAAATGTCAATGAACCTGACACTGTTCCTACACCAAAATAACAAGCAACAAGTTATCTGCATGACTGTCTAGAAGCCAACCTGTAAATAACAACCCGCAGACTTTACTGAGATAAGGATTATGGTCAGGGCCATACTCAGTCATTGAGAGACAAATGATGAAAATCACAATTGCTTTTGGTCATAATATAAATGATTATTTGATTTAGATAATTAATACTGTATAAATGCCTAAAAATATTCTTTTTAATTTTCATTTTATGTATTTTAAGATGAATACATTATGTAGAATACAAATGTTAGTTAAACTACTTTGTTATTAGTTTTCAATGTTTCTATTCAAATTGACTAGAAGACTCAAACATCCCTACTGGCCTCATGTTTTGTGTTTATTAATGCTTTATAATAAACGGGCAAATTCAATTAAGTTCAAAGTTAAACAGGGCAGCTACCTGGTTAAAACAATTCTTACATCCACGTGCCATGTACCATTCTCGCTACAAAACAGCAGCTGCAGAGGAACAAACCTTTGGGGCTGTCACTCTGCAGAGGACCACACATAACTGGGATTAGACATGGGAAAGGAGACTGAGTCAGGTAATAATGCCAATAGAACTGAATTAACCAAGTCAAACCTGCTTTGTACAATTGTAAATTATATTGAACTGGAAAACAAAGGGCACCTGACCTCATCGCAAGATATTATAAATGGTGTCTGGTCTTGGTGGGTTTCCTCCTGACACTCTGGTTTTCCCCGTCAACCCAAAACGTGCACAAGAACAAGAAATCCCTCACTAAGACTGTCCTGACCAAGCCTAGCTCAAGATTTGAAGATGGATGCCTGGACGCTGTACTGAGATGCCTACTGCTCCAAGTTGCCCCAGCGATATTGAAGGATAGGGCAAATGCAAAGTAGAAATAAAATTTCCCTATAGGGACAATGAGGTATACCACAGTAAGGTGATGTAACTAGTGAAATATTAGATATTAAAAATACAATCTACAATAATCATTTGGAAATCACTACAACTATTCTTTAGAAAAAAAGTAACATACTTCATAAGTAATTTACAATTACTGTCACTCCAAACCTCCACAAGGAAATGAGTTTTAATTAGTCAATTGTTGAATTGCATTGTAATATACAATAATTTAGACCTACTGTACATCTTATACTTTGTTTAAATCATAAAAAGCACCTCATATCTTTAGATGAAAGAACTACAGGAAATGTCTTCACCAACTACAATGACAGACAGAACAGTTTATGAAAAACTAGTGAATCCAAAAATGTGTTAAAAAATGTACAACTTTATTATTATCCGTCAACATTTCAGAAAAAAACAACAAACAAAAGGTGTACTTTGGTGGTGAGGAATAAATAATTTCTACAGAATGCTCAACCACAGCAGAACATCCAGACCTTGTTCAAGTTTTACTCAAATGCTTCACTCATTTCTCCCAGACCACAGCCTCCTTTTTATTCAGAGGTCATTTTCAACTAGGCCAAGGATGGAGTTACCATGGCAACACAACTGGAGAGAACAGAATAAAATATGATCTGAACAAGTAAAAAAAGGAGCAAGAGACGTACGCACAGGACACATTACTAGCCAATATTACATGGAAATATTATGTACAGAAATGATACAGCTGCATACAGTCCACATTTATTTCATTGGGTGACTGGCCATTATGGCTCACAGTATATATTACATCATTATAATCAAATACAACAAGTAAAAGCAATTTTAGTTCACGCAAGAACTACTCACTTCTGACAGGTGGGTATTCAAACGGGTTATTATAATGCACTTTAGTCATTGTGAATAAGATGAACTGCAACATACCAGTAGTACAAATTGAAAAAACATCAAAGCTTTAGGAACAGACAAATAGTTTCTGTTAAAGTAAAAAGACACAAATAAACAGTCTTCTTTGTATGGCTTAAACAAGATCTGCAGTATAGATAAAATTTTGGCGAGGTGATTTTATTATTTCAGCAATTTCATACGTTCATAGTTTGACATTTACACCGGTCAACGATGTCTGGTCGTATAATTTCCTAAGGTAACTCATTTCACATATGTATATGTACTAAAATCATTAGAAACAATCACATCTGCGTGGGACAAACCACAATTTCCAGATGTGCTAACAGAGACGCATAAGCAAATAGCTCCTGATCAAAGCTTATCCAAGGAGGCGATATCGTTCCTTAGGCCACGGGGACAGTAAAGTCATGGCTCGCCATGGACGTTAATGCTAGATCTAATGCAATAGATTGTCACTTTAAGGAATGTGTTATTTCGAGTAACCCAGTAAGATGTGGTTCAAGAACAAAACACTTCCATTTTGCATTAGCCGTCCCGTTCTTTGCAAAATGCCCAGACTGAGTGTGCGCCATCAGCGTCTCCACAACATAAGACAGTCGACGAGCAAATTAGCAATCCATGACTAACACAGTATCCGTAGCCCTATTTCTTTCGCTATAAATGCGTTATTTTGATCGTGAGTGGTATAAATGTGAATATGGGGTGAATTAGACGTGTATTATAGGTGCGGTTATTGTGTCTTTGGACAGACAACTGGCAGCTAGCTTTAGTTAGCACGTTAGCTAACCAGAGTAGGCCGCCGTACTGGTGAACGAGCTCAGTGAACGCCGGGCAACAGCAATACCTCTTCGTATAATACAATAGTGTGTACTTTGTGTCTTACCGTCTATGCTTACAGTTTAATGAGGCATGATGATAGGTAGATTAATGGCATTTACCTGGTTTTATCAGGTTGCCAGGGCGCGCGGGATCTTTCTCTCCGAGGATCCTGAACACCTCTCGCTGTCAGTGACGTCACACGCACGCCTTTCGTAACGTAAAGGACGTCTCACAAAAAGCACAGTTTTGCACTCAAAATGAGGTACGGGTTGTATTTAAATACATTTCATCTATGGATAAAACTTTTTAACATGTTAATTGCATGATTTCGCTTATATAATAATAGTGCATTATTATATTAAATCATGATAGGTTACTTCACATCTTTTGTCATTGTCTACACCAAGGGATCAAAATGACAAAGTTTGGAGTATTGTTATGAGTTAGTGATGTACTTTACGTAGAAACCCAATAGTATAAACCATAGACTGTATATATAACCAATAAAGCTAATAAATACATGCAGCAGACTCGGGGCTGCACGCAGGGGTCTGCATCCAGAGTACTGCACTCTGGTTACTCTCCTTTCTCTTTTTGTTGTTGTAGCGTCCCCTGTCTATCGAATGATTATTTTGTAGTTATAATCAAACAGCCTGTCTATTACCGCACCCTTTATTTTCCTACTATTTATGCATGTTAAAAGTCCTATAGGCCTATTTAAGTTATGTTATAATGTTGTTAACTCATCATGATACCTACAGAAAAACAAAAAAAATATGGCTGTTTGCAGCAGGTGTCAGTCAGTGTTTAGTTTCATTCACACACCTTCAGGTATAAAATAACAATTTATTATTAGTCTGTCTACATTTCCAAAGCTCAAAATGCTCTGTTCAACCTTGTGATGTCATGTAGTGTTCAAGTAGAGATCAACAATTCCAGGACTGAAATCATCCAAATGATTCTAGAGGTGTATTTAGTTTAAAAACACAATGGAGCACTTCCTGTATGACCACATGACATTACAACACAAAGTCTTTTCATTTTGAGAGAAGAACTCAGCCTAAATATGCAGGATTTGTGTATTAACCATGTGCAGATTAAACAAAAATACAACACCAGATATGTTTGTAAGGAGGAAACAACACATAGATAAAAAAATAGTGTAATGTGTAATATGGGCCTTTTAAAATAACTTTTACATTATTTGATGTGTGATACCACGCTGCATTTCAATATTGCCATTGAAACCAACTACAGTCCTTATTTTTATGACATAAAGCTCGTTTTTAATTTGTCATTTATAATTATTTATGAATATGATGAATATTAATAGCTCAAATGGAAATATAAAATAGTGTTGTGAGTGAGTGGTGACACAACAATCGTTAACAGTTTTTTTTAAATTATACATAGAAAGGTATAATTGGAAATTGTTAAGTTTGTAGAAGATTCTCGATTGATCGATTAATAATGAAAAAGTGAAGAATAACATTAATAATTCTCCATGAATCCATACTGAAATAGATAATATTAGAAAAGTATGGGTACACAATATCGTAATATAGTGGTGTCATTGTTGTTCCAGTCTTTTCTTGAATTAATTAATTTATATTTAAAAATAATAATGCCTAAAATTCTAATTTAATTTAAAGTAGTTGGATATGTTAATAAAATGAAATCACCACTAACCAAAAGCGACAGAATGGAGTGTAGCCCTACAGTCCTCTGGGTGCAGCCCTCTGAGTGCAGCTCCGCGTCTGCAGATTTATAAAGGTTGGCGACTGTTTATTGTCGGTAGGTGGCGGTGTTGCACAGACCATTGTAAAAAAAAGAAAAAAAGGTAGAAGCTCCCGGAAAAATAGCCAATGTAATGCTAATGCTAATACCTTGGGTAGATTAGCAGCATGGGTGTCAAAATAGAGATATTTAGGGTAAGTATCGTTGTTCATGATTGTATAAAATCTCCGTAGTAAAATCGATGATATGGTTTCTGTTGGAGTGTTGACAGTTGAGCTGGCATGGCTAGTTGTTAGCATGAGGCTAACTGAGGTCATGCGTTGACAGTCGTATTGTCTTCACAGATGATGTTGTACTTGTCTTTTCCCGTGGCAATGTTTTGGGTCTCAAACCAAGCCGAGTACTTTGAGGAGTATGTGATCAAAAGAAAGGTATATAAAATGACGCATATTCATTTTACACTCATCGTTTAACTATACAGTTTTATAATCCCTTTTCTAATCCGTTAATTTGTAATGTAGCACGTATTCATTTACCTTATTGTTTTTTTTCGCAACAGAGGGAGATCTTTCCTCCTGACGAAGAACTTCATGTAAGTGTATATCACACTAAATGCATTTTTTTCTAAAACTTGACAAATCACAGTTTGGGCTTGTCAGGATGACCTGAACACAGAATTATTTTGTGACTGATAATGTTTCATTTATTTGCAGAGAAAAGAGTTTGAGGACTTCAAAGAAAGAATGCGTGTTCGCAGAGAGCAGCGAATGTCTGTGGAATCAAAAAACTAAGGACTCTTTTTCCATTTGATACCAATGTCTAATGAAGTGATTGAAGATTGGAAGTATGAGTAAATATTGCTCATATGTCTGAGTAGTGGAGTGAAACTTTTTTGTTTTTTAATTCTTTTTACTTTTGATATTTGACTTGGAGTGGCATGGTGGATGAAAGGCCAGCACTCCAGGTTACAGGTTTAACTTTAACTTTTTTCTCTCTAAGTGGGTTCTCTGGCCTCTCGGGTTTTCCCAGTCAATCCATAACAATGGGTAAAATCCTCAAACTAGCTCATGATGTGGAGATAGGCTCCCGGTGGGTGACTGCGGTAGCTCACTGCTGCTGACAGGATGGGTCAAATGCAGAGGAAAAATTTCCCAATGGAAACAAAAATAAAGCATGCATACCACTGTATTTATAATATTTAATTAAAGAAAAAATGTATACTTTTTTAACTCTGACGGTGTGTTTTCATTTTCTATATAGATGCAACAAATCAGTCATCATATGCTTGATGTGGTTACAAACATGATACAACACATGAAATGTCTTATCTCTCAAAAGTTGTGGAGTGTGACGTAACCTATGCAGCTCTCTTTATCTGTGTTAGACGCTTGGAAGTAGATTCATGGTTAGAATCAGTCCCAATGAAGTGTCGTATGGATAGTTGTAGATTTCTTCATCTGTCCTGGCCTTAGTCCATTCCTTGACAACCAAAAAAGCAAATAATTATTAATAGCAAGAATTTGTAGTAGAAGCCCATTTATTTTACTTATATAGGTATGGGAGAATATGTACGTGAGATTGTGTTAGCTGGCATGTACATAAAACGCATTTTTATTAAAGCACGCACCTTTACATTCACGACATCGTGATAGCTAGCCATTTATTGTGTATTGTTGTCAAATGGACACAAGAGGGCGTGTGCATCATGTTCACGATCCATCAAATTACCCAAGCTTCATCAGCCATGTAAGCACTTTTAATGATATAATTATATTGTGTGTATTGTAGGGACATATTATGCAATCCTATAGTTAAGATAACAGACAAATAATGCAAATTTTATGTCACTGAAAGGATAAAACGCGATAATGTAGTAATACTTGTTCATAGACATAGCATTTCATAAAGTAAAGTGTGGGTTTGCTTAACAGTCAGGACATTTATTCATCATACTCATAACTACTACTGTAAATAACATCAAGCTGCAGACCCAGTTATTGGCCCCATGTTAAATGATAGCCTCCAAGGAATTTAGAATCCAACAGCTGCCAGCTCAATCTTCTTCCTGATATTAAAATGTCTGACCTCCAGCCAATTTATCATCACATTTCGTTCACGCCATGTACTGATGCTAATAAAATAGTGATCATTAGAGGGCAGCATTTGGTCTCATTTGGCTGGGCTTGTGTCGCCACAGACAGCAGCAGCAGCAGATACCGCAAACAACAAGGAAGTGGCCAAGTGGCAGACTGCAGTCGAGATGGCACCGAGTGGATTAAAAGCGGTGGTAGGCGAAAGTAAGTAACTAAACTATACATTAGCATGCGATACAATTATGAGTTAAGGGGGTCATCATATACAACCATTGAGCAGGTTTGGAGAATGACTCGAACCTTCTCTGAGGAGCCGCGACATAAGGGAAAATCTTACTTCCTGTTACATCGCAGTTTTTAGACTTCCCAACAGTACACAGACACAAGTAGAAACGCGTTAAAACATCATACTAAAGTAATGCCTCACCTTTTATATGTTTATTATTAAGTTTAGGCCTTTGTTGTGCTGTCAGGTCAAAGTAAGTTGAAAGCTAACTTGGCTAATTGCTTAAAAACTTTCACAATAGTCAATGACACGCATTGGTTTTAGATGCAACAATTGTATTTAGCTAATTCATATTTATTCATAATAAAGATGATAAAACTCGACAGAATAGAACAATATCCTGCAGGTGTGTCCCACTAACCAGTTTGTCCATCATGTGATCCCACCTGATGCAGCACTTTACGATTTTCTCACGATTTACTTTTTATTGTTGGAATTTTTTATACATTAGATGACTTACTGCATTAAGTATGATTATCAGATCGGAATTATTCACATCATTACTAAAATATGTAAAAGAAAAAAAATAAAGCTTTTCGTCCTAGAAATCATAAATGGAGTTATCAAGAGTGTGAAGAAGGATGGCGAATGGAAGGTAAAAATCGTTGCATTATGAAAGCTATAATTGAAAGCTCCTCTGGGCATGACTGATGTTGTTCTTTAGGTTCTTATTGTTGACCACCTGAGCATGAGAATATTGTCCTCCTGTTGCAAGATGTCTGATATTTTGGCAGAGGGTGTTACAAGTAAGTTTGAATGTGCCCAAATACGTAACTTTCAAAAAAATAATAGTTTTAATGTTTATTCACACTCTTCATTTATAGTTGTGGAGGACATCAACAAGCGCAGGGAACCAATATCAAGTCTGGAGGCTATTTATTTGATCTCACCCATGGAGAAGGTCAGCTTTTGCTTGGTGTTTCTTATTACAATTATATTAATATTACACATCTTATTCTTAAAAATAACCTTTATTTTTAATTATTATTTTCAGTCTGTTGAAGCTCTGATTAATGATTTTAAAGACACTGCCTTTACTTACAAAGCAGCACACATCTTCTTTACCGATGGTAACATTTATTTTATTTGTTTATATGGCCCACATAATATTGTATAAATAATTTCTGCTATCTTTTTAATTGTAGTTATTAATGACATGTTTTATTTGCATCATAGCCTGTCCGGATGCGCTGTTTGCTCAGATTGGGAAAGCCAGAGTTGCTAAAGTGATCAAAACTTTGAAAGAGATTAATGTTGCTTTTCTGCCATATGAGTCCCAGGTTGTTAAGGTTTATAGTTCATAATTGTTGTTGTAATTTGTCCAGAACTAACCTTTTTTGTTTAGGTCTTTACCCTAGATGACCCAGGCTCAATGCACTCTTTCTACAGCTCAAAGCCTACTCTGGACAGGGACAAAATGATGGAGAATATCGCAGAGCAGATAGCTACTCTGTGTGACACACTGAAGGAATACCCTGCCATCCGTTATCGCAAGTAAGACACCTATAGCAATCATTGAAAAGCCATTGTCAATTTTTTGGATTTTCATTAATTAAATTTTTCTGTATGTATTTTTAATTGTCTTAAAGGGGACCTGAAGAGAATGTTCGACTGGCCAATGAAGTCTACCAGCGTCTCAATGCTCACAAGGCTGACAACCCAAGCATGGGAGAGGTTGGTTTGTAATAATAACAACACATTGGACATATCTTGTTGCTTCTTCAAATTTACTTTAAAATGGGCTTTGGGACTTCTGCAATTCTATTTTCTGTCTTCACTGTAAGTTATGGCCTATTGTCTTTCTCCTATCTTTCCTAACTTAGATTTCCTTGCTCCAGTGATGTCTCAAAACAGGCATGTATGTCATAGGTTTTTGCTTTTCATTCATCTAATCTTAATCACTTGCTTTACAATCAATGTGATATGTGTCTTTTTTTTAAATATGCAGTACATTTGACATCTTGTATCAGTGTGATTTTTATCCAATTTGCTTGAATGCATTTTTAGGGTGCAGACAAGGCAAGATCCCAGCTTCTGATTGTCGATCGTGGTTTTGATCCTATTTCACCCATCCTGCATGAGCTGACCTTTCAGGCTATGGCATATGACTTGTTAGAAATCAATCAGGACATCTACAGGTAACTACAAGCCTTAGTATATTTTGTCAAATCAGTTGATCCTATTTGTGTAGTTCAGTTCCATGAATTTCTTTCAGATATCAGACCACAGGCATTGGAGATGCAAAAGAGAAGGAGGTGTTACTGGATGAAGATGATGAACTTTGGGTTCAGCTCAGACATATGCACATAGCTGATGTCACCAAGTAAGTTAAAACATGTAAAGAACTCGTATAAACAGACATTATAATACTGTATTTTATCTTGCGTTCTTTTCTTAAAGACTTTAAATGTCATATTTATTTTGCATCATATAACAATGAATATTGATGTTGTTTTTGATGCATAGGAAAGTGACAGAACTTTTACGGGGGTTTTGTGAGAGCAAGAGAATGTGCACTGATAATGTGAGTTTTGTTTTAGTTTATTTTGTTTGGTGCCATTCTAAAAATGTAACTCAAATAATTTGTTTACTTTAGGCCAACATTAAAGATCTCTCCCAGATGTTGAAGAAGATGCCGCAGTATCAGAAAGAACTCAGCATGGTAGGTGTTATTACAAATGTATCAGTTCATTTATAACAATTGCATTTTGATGACATTGACATTCTCTGCATTTTAGTACTCCACTCACCTGCACCTGGCTGAAGCTTGTATGAAGAAATTTAAGGCCTCTCTTGATAAACTTTGTGAGGTAGAACAGGTAAGCAATGACATCTACTACAAACATATATATATATATATATATATATATATATTTTTTTTTTTTTATTAATGAAAGATGGAGGGACAGAGGGATTATCTGATATTATGGGATTACTCATCCTTTCGCCACACTTTATGTCATTTAATCTCTATTTATAGCTGCCCTTATCGACACTGACTTAATGGAGAATCAGACTGTGTTACAAGCTGCACACTGGACATGACCAGACTTACACATGTTTATGCAAATATTTATGACCCTGTTATATCATCACTAAGTTCTGAGCGAGAGATGTCTTAGTTGGTGTAAATCCGTCATGCAGCTATTATTCAGTGAAAATATCCACTGTATGTATGAGACGCACATTGTCTCGGTAGAGCACTTTGTATCCATCTACATTTAGTCTTAGATTAGTCAAGGCACCCAGGAAATCATAAGCTGTGCATTGCTAAGCCACAATGACATCCAAGTATTGATGGAACAATTTTAATGGAGTAAACCACTGGCTGCACTAATGGATTGTCTGCATGTCTACAAGTTGTCTCTTAAATCCACTGGGCTTTTTTGGCTCTAAGATAAAGCATGTGGTCCAAAAGCCACTGTCAGACGCCATCAGTTTGGACTGTTAGGTATTGTCATTCTGCTTTTATAGTGGGGCTTGGAAGCTGAAGGGCTTCTCTAGTTTCAGATTTCTCCTATGATGTTTATTATTTTTTATTTGTCTTTGATGGGCTATTAACAGGGCTATGGTTGTGCCAGTGAAACTGTGATCTAGTTATATAATATTTTAAGTGCCTAAACTTTTTAGACTCTTCTGTCATGCAGCAATTAATTACATCTTGATGTGGCGTTTAAACGGTCTGTAATGTCTTGACAGGATCTGGCTATGGGAGCAAATGCAGAAGGGGAGCCTCTAAAAGATGCTATGAAAAGCATTGTCCCTGTGCTCCTCAACAATGAAATTGAAGCCTATGACAAAATACGCATCATACTGCTGTACATATTTCACAAGAAGAAGGGTATGCCACATCTAATTTCACTAAATTATAATGCAAACATCTGTTTAAAAATAAACCCTTTTTCTTGTAGGCATTGGTGAGGAGAACCTTGCCAAGCTTGTCCAACATGCCAACATACATGAGGATAGTAAGATCATCACTAACTTGCAGAATCTGGGCTGCAACATCATCACTGGGGTACTTGTCTTTATTCTACTGCTCTTAAAATGATATTTAATTATTTTCTATATAAATTGTTTTGTTATTCAGGGACGAAATGCTGGGAAAACTCTACCAGACCGAAAGGAGCGCACAGAGAGCACATACCAGCTTTCAAGATGGACACCCACCATTAAAGACCTCATGGAGGTAGTAAAGATATTGATCATGACATATATTCCTAACCTTTACCTACAAACTTCTTTTAATATTTTGTCCAGAATGCTGTAGACGACAAACTGGACAAAAAGCAATGGCCTTTTGTTGCTGATCCAGCTCCAATCAATACAACTACTACTGCTGTCAGGTATGGCCTACACTTTAATGTGATGACTATTATGAGGGTATGAAGTTTGAATTATCTCTGATCATGGGCTTGGCTATCTATACATCTTATTCATGCATGCCTATTAATAGACACTGCAGTCTGTTGTTACGTTATTTTTCCTGTAACTAAATTTGAGCCAAGCTTTGAGGGGTTCTGAAGATGATATTAAGCCATTTTGTTTTCAATGCTCTCTAAATCCCTTGTGAAATTCCTGTCATGATGACAGTGCTTACACAAGCCCCTTTCCACTGAAGATCACACATAATCTGCGTAATGCTCACTGCTCATTTCACTTCCTGTTTAAGTGCAGAGATAAAAACGTGCATGCCATAACACTGACAACTGTGAGCAGGGGCACAGAAGGGGGGACAAGAAGCCCTTGACTGGGATCCAGAAAAATATAACAATAATATTAAAAGTTAGCTTAGTTTACCATCATGGGGTCCACTTTTCTTTTCAAGCTTTTTTATTGTTAAGAAGTAAATTAAACAAGTAGCTCATGGCAGTTTGTAAGATCTTTGTGGTCCTAACAAAAATGGGGCACACTGGAAAAGGTATATAAACGTAAATGATGAAAGCTCAGCTAACCTTTGCACATTATTTATTTTATAAACATACATGAGACCCTTGTAAACATTGTGCTATAGGCTAACTTCCTTCCGCTGTCCCACATTCACTTTCACACTCATCCATACACCAGTGTACTCCAACACAACAGGCAAGGTGGGCAAACTGACTTGCTTAAGGACACAACAAAAGCATGCACTCTAACCACAGAGCTACTGCCACCCAGTGTAACATATTGTTTATAATTCCTCTTTATTTGTAACAATGAATTAAAATGTGTTTGCATACATTTCTCATTTACAGTAGTGCGCGTTTTGGACACTGGCATAAGAATAAGTCTCCGACAGAATATCGTTCTGGCCCTCGTCTCATCATTTTTATTATCGGAGGGTTGTCCCACTCAGAAATGCGATCGGCTTACGAAGTCACTGGAGCTACTGATGGAAAGTGGGAAGTGATCATTGGTATGTAATTGTAAGAAAAAAAGAAGTATGTTAGAATCAATTTTTTTTATGTTAACGTTTTGCTTTATTTCTAGGTTCATCTCACATATTGACTCCCACTATCTTTCTAAACGACCTGAAGAGTCTCGACCAAGTTCCGACCTCTGACTCTTAGAGACCTCACAGCATGCTTTGTTAGAAGTATATGTTTATAAATGACTAAATAAAGAAATGATTATTTTAATGTTAATTAATAAATGGGTTGCCTAGACTGCCATGGTGAATAGTACTTGAACGATAGATGCACGCTTAAGATAATTTGTCTTTTCTCTTATAATTTAGTTTCCACTGCTTATTTATAGCACTAGCACTGCTTATTTATAGCATTAGCACAGATAAACAAACTAGTGCTGTCTTGTCTAAACTGCTGTATGAAGTATTTACCACTCTTGATATTTGACTTGAAACAATTGTGGTGAAAATTAAACATAATGAAAGTCTAAAGTCTAAGTGCATTTATTAACACCTAAACAAAACTAACAACAACATACAATTTCCATCAGTGTGTTTCAGAAAAAAGTCTATCTTTAAATTTATCGAGGCACATTTTAAATTTTGCTGATCTTTGCAGTTCTTTGACTGTAAGTGAGTAACTTGTGAAGTTTTTTTCAGTCTCACATTAATTGCAAATGTGAACTTTTGTCTTTGTGGATCAAAGAGGAAAACATGCAGCCTACACCTATCAGTAAAAAAGATAATCTCTCTTGATGTAAAGGATTATGTTTTCATCTGAGATTACAGATGGTAATACTAGGAACAGTGCGCTGGCACAAGTCTTAATGCCAATGGGTTAATACTCGCGATTTAACTCTAAAAGCCTTTTACCCGGCTCCATCCTTTACACTGTTGGGATAACATCAAACTGAATACTTTTATGGCACGGTCAGGTCTGCACTTGGATATATCAATGGATCCTTTTGGTTTTTAGACAAGACCTTATAGCAGTATATTTTCTTTAAAGTCTTCATTGAAGGCAGCAGCTGGGAAGAGCCAGGTCTTAATCTGGTAAGACTTTTATAATTACTCCATAGTAACTTTTATAAAGCATAATGTTGACTTCATGTTTGTGTGTCTTTGTGCAGTTTTGTATAACAGATTTCTTTCAGAACTATTAAATAACTGAGAGAAGTACATAGATCTCAACATGTCTACATCATCAGGTCAGAAAAAACACAAGAGCTTCAGATTTACATGTGAATTTGTTGTGATGCCTGCTTTTCTTACAGAATCACCTAAGGACACAGTACAGTTTGAAAACCAAATATCATTGCCGATGCTCACCTACCAGGTACAGAACAGAGAATTGACTGACCTAAGTTTAAAGAACAGTCAGAATAGTATAATAAATGTGTTTTTCTAGGAACCACAATTCAGTAATCACCGTGACTCTGCACCTCAGATCTCTGTTACAGAGAGCAGCCCTGAAGCACAAAGGAAGTCTGTACCAACTCAACTACAGGCTCCCTCTGAGACTAAGTGTTCGACTGATGACAAGGTTTATAAGGCATTTGAATTTTAATATCATTATTATACTATACACTCATATATAATTTCTGTTTATTCAGGAACGAGAGCCTAATGAAGAAGACAAATTAATTAATATGATCCATTATGGCCAACGAGGACGTATGGAAGATCAGTGCTGTTTCTTAGATCCAAGCAGAAGTGCTCCATGCTCACCACATAACATGCATAGGAAGTCTATTGAAAACTTAGGTGAGATACAGTTAATTCAGCAAAATGTTATCAACCTTGGCTACTTGTGTTTGTAGGTTTGATATCGACTGGGATTTTATGTTGTCTGAAAATCTTCTGTAGCTTTTCAGAAACACCAGTTACACCCTTTCACATAAAAACAGGACAACAGAGAATCAGAACCTAGGAGTAAGGGTGTAACTATTCCTTACATGGATGGTGTTTCAGAAAAGCTACAGAGGATTTTCAGACAACTTGGCTACTTGTGTTTTTTTTCTAGGATTGGAGAATGAGACTTTTCTGAATGTCTTGGCCACTTCTCAGAGCAGACGGCTGGACGATCAAAGAGTGTCACTACCCTCATTACCTGGATTAAAAAAAGACACCTCTTCAAATCCAGACTCAAGCTATCTGTGTTATATGGTTTCAAAAGTGCAGGTAAAGTGTTTGGCCAAGCACCTGTGCTTTTATTTATCCTGTTACTTTGGGCATAATATGAATGTCTCCAATCATACTTTTTTGTTTAAAGGGATCTAGGATGGATGACCAAAGATGCTCTCTGCCACAAATTACAACTGGTGATGTTTTATCCATAAATGGTTCAGAACGTACACGATCTGCCTCTTTTTGCACAAACGCAGACATGCTTCCATCCAACAAGAAATCTGTTAAAAAGGTATTTTATCTGGTCCCCATTTTGTCATCATAGATGTTAAACAGTTTTCTTTTCTTATAGAGCCCCAATCTACTTGAACAGGATGGCTTCTTTAATATGATTAGCCGAGTACAACAGGATAGAATGGAGGATCAGCGTTGTGAACTAAAAGTTACACCAAAATCATCTTCCAAAAAAACACCTGAAAAATCACTAAATGGTCAGTGTTGCCTTTTCATTTTTTCATATATACGTGTTTTTCTGACAGTTAATTGGTTTGTCATTTTACCAGATTCCGAAGCATTTTTCAGTCAGCTTGCCACTTCTCAAAGTCATCGCTTTGACGATCAGCGTGTGTCTCTCCCATCATTACCAGGGATTAAGAATGGAGGGGAAAAAAATAATGCTGCTGAAAGTGATGCAAATTACCTCTGCTACATGGTGTCTAAAGTACAAGTATGTTAGCAGTTTTTATTTTGTTTATCACTATTACCAGGTTATTTGGCTCTACATAACATAGAATACTAACTATTGTTCCTCAGGGCTCCAGGATGGACGAGCAGAGATGTTCTGCACCTTTTATTTTTCAGAATATGAGTCCTTCTTTTCAACGCAAAGACTCTGATAAAGCTCTTCACAGATCTTCTTCTCTAAATCGGACAAAGAACAGCAAAAAGGTTTGCAAAAGTTGTAGTAAAAATGTATTATTTTGTATAAGTTAATGATATGCATGAAATGTATGATCTTATTAATTATTGATTGATGTTTTTAGGAAATATCTGTAGCTCAACAAGAGCAATTTTTTAAAATGATGAAGCATGCCCAGAAGGGACGTATGGAGGAGCAGCGTTGTTCTCTACCCTCCAGCACCCCTGCCACACCCAGACACAATGGCAGTGCTTTAAATAACACGGGCAGAGGTCAGAACAACATACAGGTCAAGGGTCTGGTAATATTTTCTTGCTCTGATACACTGATACTCTGTAAACAGGTGCAGAGACCGATGCATTCTCTAGAAGTCCTGAAAGGCAGCTGAATAATCAGCATGCAGATCCCCCTGTCCTACCCAGGACAAATGGGACATCAACTGAAAAACGAAAGGCTGTTTACATAGAAGATGCATTACCTGTAAATTTACAGTTTTAAGTTTCTATTGTATTTTTTTTATTTTTTATTTTTTTTGGTGGAATCTCTTTTAATATTTTGGATGGCAAATTGATATCGTTTTAAATATGTATCATTTCATGTTTTTTTTTTTGTTCATTTGTGTGTTTTTTAGAAAAAGGCGCCACAGATAACTGTAACACAAAGTACACCAATCACATCAAAGAAGGAATTCTCAAGACCTCTATCCATGCAGAAGGAGCATGTTGAACCCACTTCATTGAGATCCCTTCCAAAATCTTCCTCATGCGGTCAAGAGGCATCATCAGCGCAGGTACTATAATTTAATACCCTATTATTCTCTTGTCTGGAAGAGAATAACATTGACATTGACATTTAATAATATTGTCTTATATGATCATGTTTTTTGCTCTTGTCTGGTACTCTGTACTCTGAGTAAACTGCTGTGTTTGTTTTATTCTAGCTAACAGTTAGAGTGTCCATGAGCTTTTCATCCTTACAGGTAAGAAAAGTGCTAAAATAACATATATGACAACTGCATAATTATTAAATATTTGTTTAAAGGGACTGATGAACCCTGACCAACCTAGCAACTTTCCAGAGCTCTTCTTGACTCTTGGAGCACCTGGAGATAACCTAGTGATTCCTCTGAGCCCAGTACCTGGACGACGCCTTTCCCTCAGCCTCAACCTTATCCCAAAAGAAGAGGTGGATACGGAACCAAACCATCCAAGTCCCTGGAAATCTCACTCTGGGCCACCATCTCCTACAATCAGGATGCCCACTCATTCACCATCTAGCCCCCAAGACAAATCCATGCTTGTGGCTATTACTCAAGCTGTGAAAGGTCAGACAGCTCCTGTTAGAAAGGGCAATAAACTAAAAGTAAAGAATAAGCCCACTCAAGATAAGGGGAAAAAGGTTATGAAGAAAGACAAATGGAAATAAACACAAAACAGGTTGAGCCAATTGTTATTATTAATTATAATATATTTGTCTTTATTATTATTATTATTATTATTATTATTATTATTATTATTATTATTATTATTATTATTACAGATGAAATGTTAAGCCTTTTTATTTTAGCCACAAAGGTTGGGACAATAATGATGAATGTGCTCTGTTTAATCCGCTATTTAAAGCAAAAAATAAATAAATAAATAAAATTCTTTCTGACACTAAAGTTTGGGTAAATATTAAGCAATAATGTTGTTAATTAATTGTTATTGCAGATACGTGTATAAATCATGTCCATCAGTAAAATATATCAACCATCATTGTTATATTTTGGTTTTTAACATGCCAGATTGTAGCCATATTTTCTCCTAACTTTTGTTTGGTCATTTGTTGATTCTTCAGGGGACCTTTTCCTCCCCAATGTAGCTATGTTATTCTGTTGGCTTTGTTCATTGCCAAATTACCTAATTGTGTAGATTAATGTGACTACAATGGCTTTTTTTTAATGTCACATTACAATGGGAGGAGAAATAAGGGATCTATTGTTACATAAATAAATAAATAAATAAATAAATAAATGATTTTTAGATACAATAATAACAAGAAGAGAATGTGTTAATGTTATTTTTGTTTATTTATCATATACACAAGATTTTTCATTCCACAAGGCAAAAGATCTTCATTCTGCGTCATTTCCCTGAAGAAAGACATAAAATATAATCAGAAAAAAATAATATATTCTGAACGTGTTCTTTCTGAGGTTTCTGTTTTGTATACTATTTAATAGCTTCTATTTTGTACACTATTTAACAGCTTTTGCTCGTGATTGTGGATAAATAACTTGTGCTTATGTGTTAAAAACAATAATAAAGAAATAGAGATTTACCTTTCCAACATCACGGCTCTTGGCTCTGAGCTTGTTGACCTGGGACTCAGCGATATCAGCACGCTCCTGAGCTTCTTCAAGTTCATGCTGAACTTTCCTGAGTCTGGACATATGAGTGTTAGCCTGCTCCTCCTATAAAACAATTTAATATTCCATTAACTTTATCAGATTACAATTATAAGAATATGTATTATTTATAGGAATACATTTTAAAGTACATACAGCTTCCTCAGATTGCCTCTTGTAAGCTTTCACTTTAAGCTGCAGTTTATCCACCAGATCCTGGAGTCTGTTCACATTCTTCTTGTCCTCCTCAGTCTATAAAAGAAGCAATTGGTATGATTGACTAAGTGTATAATACTGGATTCACATTGTACATCTAACAATAATTACAAGTAACAACTATTTGATAGTTAATATTCGATTAAGCGCCTGAGTTTGTGTATGAGTGCAAAAGTACAATTACCTGGTAGGTCAGCTCTTTGACTCTACGCTCATATTTGCGGACTCCCTTCACAGCATCTGCTCCACGTCTCTGCTCACCTTCAACTTCTGCCTCAAGTTCACGCACCTTTAAAATAAAAAAATGAATGTATGGTCATCTTTGTTACAGTGAATTTCAATTAAAAAATCAGTTGACACAAACCCTGGCCTCCAGTTTCTGGAGCTGCTTCTTCCCACCCTTCATGGCCAGGTTCTCAGCCTCATCCAGACGGTGCTGCAGGTCCTTGACAGTGACCTCCAGGTTCTTCTTCATCCTCTCCAGATGAGCACTGGTGTCCTGCTCCTTCTTCAGCTCTTCAGCCATCATGGCAGCCTGAAATGTTGGTCATTGTAAATTTATTCTGCTATAAACAAATTTTGGCACAACACACTGTTTAAACCAGTGAGCTCACATCAGTGATGGCCTTTTTGGCCTTCTCTTCAGCATTTCTTGCTTCTTGGACAGAATCATCCACTTCACCCTGAACCTGGACCAAATCAGACTCCAGCTTCTTCTTGGTGTTCAAAAGACTGGTGTTCTGTTTGACAGGGACATATTTATTTTATATTTTCTGTTTAGCATTATCTACATTGCTGATTTCAAGACCCAAACCTGAGAATGAAGCAGTCCAACACGCTCACTAGCATCCACCAACTCCTGCTCAGCCACTTTACGTGCTCTCTCTGTCTGCTCCAGAGCAGCTCTCAGCTCCTCAATCTCAGCCAGCATCAGGCCATTTCTGCGCTCCACCATGGCCACCTGCTCCTTCATATCTTCCTGTCCTCTGACAGCATCATCAAGGTGGAGTTGGGCATCCTGGTAACAGAAAAAAACATTGTTTCATATACCTTTAAAAAACAAAATATGAAGGATTTCAAAATTATTCTTACCTTGAGCTGACCCTGGACATTCCTGAGTTGTTTCTGGGCCTCAGCTGCCTGTCTGTTGGCATGGCTCAGCTGAATCTCCATCTCGTTCAGATCTCCCTCCATCTTCTTCTTAATTCTCAGGGCATCATTCCTGCTCCTGACCTCAGCATCCAGAGTGCTCTGCATGGAGTCAGTGACTCTCTGGCTGTTTCTCTTTATCTGCTCCATCTCCTCGTCCTTCTCTGCCAGCTTCCTGTCGATCTCACTTTTGACCTGGTTGAGCTCCAGCTGAACACGGAGAATCTTTGACTCTTCATGCTCCAGAGTTCCCTGTCAAACAAAGACATGTTGTGTAAGCTTATAGCAGAATTGTGTGGGAACTTTTAAATGGTCTAGCATAAAATACCTCAGCTTCTTCTAGAGCAGTCTGGATTTCAGCTTTCTCGGTTTCCACGGCTTTCTTAGCTTTTTCCAGCTCATGAATGCTCTTCCCTGTCTCACCAATCTGCTCAGTTAGGTCAGAGATTTCCTCTAAAAGATATTTAGTAAGACACATGTTACAAATGCATGTTTCATGTTGTAGAACTGGTATAATAGTAAAAAAAAGATGTGACCATACGTTGCAGGTTCTTGTTCTCTCTCTTCATGGTCTCTAACTGATCCAAGGCCTCCTCATAAGAGTTCTTCATCTTAAAGAGTTCAGTGCTCAGAGAACGAGCCTCCTTCTGGGCTCCCTCCAGTTCAGCTTGGCCCTCCTCATACTTCTGCTTCCACTCTGCCAGAACCTGAAGAATATTTTATTTACATAAAATGTGTTCTCTCCACTAACATTCTTATGTATTTTTTGTTTACCTTGTCAAAGTTTCTCTGCTTCTTGTCCAGATTGGCAGCCAAAGCATTAGCTCTTTCCACATCAATCATGAGGTCCTCCACCTCACCCTGCAGCCTCTGCTTAGTCTTCTCCAAAGAGGCACACTTGGAGTTCACAGCCTCAATGGATTCCTCAGCCTCCTGCAGACGCTGGGCCAGCTTTTTCCTATGATAAAGGAATTGAAAAACAAAGTCAGATACAAAATTCTCAATCTCTGGAATTCAATATTCAGAAGAATTGTCCTATTTACTTGGCATCCTCCAGCTCCTCAGTGCGCTGAATAGCATCAGTCTCATACTTGGATCTCCACTGAGCCACTTCACTGTTGGCCTTGGACATTCCTCTCTGCAGCTCAGCCTTTGCTTCCTGTTCCTCCTCAAACTGCTCTCTGAGCAGATCACAGTCATGCCGGGCAGACTGGACTGCGTGAGCCAGGGCATTCTTGGCCTGGAAATGTTGCATAATTATAACAAAATCTTGTGTACAACCAACAAAACTAGTAAAATAAACACAATACCTTAACTTCCTCTTCAATGTGTCTCTTAAGCTCTTCAATTTGCTGAGTGTAAGCTTGTTTACCCCTGGTAAGTTGAGAAATAAGTGCCTCTTTTTCTTCCAGTTGGCGTGAAAACTCACCTGAAAAAGTAATGGTTACTCTTCTCATAATTTAATATATAGATAATTTATTTCTGAACTCAAAACAACACTTACCATTTTCTGTTTGTAGCCTGGCTCGTTGAGCGCTCATGTCATTCAGCTGACGAACGTTTTCATCATTTTTGCTCTTAATTTCACTCAGTTGGTCTTCAAGGGTTCTACACATTTTCTCAAGATTGGCCTGTACAATAAAGAAAAACACACAATTGAAACAATGTTGTTAAACTGTGTAGTATGGTGTCAAAATGCATGTTGAAAAGTTGTAAGTTTTTTTTTTTTTTTTATTTAGTTTTTTTTTTTTTAAACGATTATTTACCTTTGCTTTAGCCACAGCCTCCATGTTGCTAGAGAGGTCATCAATCTCCATTTTGTACTCGCTCTTCTCTTTCTCCAGCTTCTGCTTGACACGCTGAAGGTTGTCGATCTGCTCTCCCAGCTCAGCCACACTGTCAGCCTGTTTCTTGCGAAGGGCTGCGGCTGTCGCCTCATGCTGCAGAGTGGACTCCTCAAGATCACGACGCAGCTTCTGGAACTCAGCCTCACGTTTCTTGTTCAACTCAATCTGAGCAGCGGTAGCTCCACCAGCTTCCTCCAGTCTCTCACTGATCTCCTCAAGCTCCCTGGAGAGGTCAGCTCTCTGCTTCTCCACCTTTGCACGAGCTGCTCTCTCAGCCTCAATCTCCTCCTCCAGTTCCTCAATACGAGCCTACATTTGATCATAGGAATAGAAAGGCTTTTTTATTTGAACCAATACAACTTGTCAGAAAGAGTCCCAGTAATTACCTGAAGCTCCTTGATCTTCTTCTGAAGCTGAGCACCAAGAGACTGCTCATCCTCAATCTTGCTGAGGAGCTGGCTGATCTCAAAATCCTTCCTAAAATCACATTTTCAGAGTTACTTTTTATTGTTAAATTGTGTATTATATTAAATGTTTAAAAAAAGTATACTTTTTGATCTTCTCTTCAGATTGCTGCTTGTCATTCTCCAGGTCCATGATGGATTCCTGGGCCAGTTTCAGGTCTCCCTCCAGCTTCCTCTTGGCTCTCTCAAGGTCCATGCGGAGCTTCTTTTCTTGTTCCAGAGATCCTTCAAGCTGTCAATTGGAATTACAGTTTAATGTCATTTTGTTGAGATACTGAAAAAGAATTGAGATTAATGACTATTACTATATGGCCATACATCATCAACTTGCTGTTCCAGTTTGGTCTTGGCCTTGGTCAGAGTGTTGACTTTGTCTTCCTCTGCCTGGAGGTCATCCAGAGTTTGCTGGTGGGCCTCTTGGAGGGCTTTCTTTTCTTTGGACAGTTTGGCAATAGCTTCATCTTGAGATGCCATCTCCTCTGTCAAGTTCTTCACCTGTATGTTAATTGATTATGTAATATTATTAGCTCACTCTATCACAAGAGAATATTTTGATCTTCAGTTATTTTCACCTTGTTTTCAGTGGCATGTTTTTCTTTCTCCACTTTAGCCAAGGTGAGCTCCAAGTCGTCAATGTCTTTCTTCAGCTCAGAGCATTCATCCTCCAGCTTCCTCTTCTTTGCTGTCAGCTCAGCATTGATTTCCTCCTCATCCTCCAGTCTCTCAGTTGTTTCTTTGAGTTTGGCCTCAAGTTGGATTTTGCTTTTGATGAGTCCCTCACATCTCTCCTCTGCATCAGAGAGGTTTTCACTTTCCTAATAAACATATTTGTAAAATTAACAGGTGTACTTTAAAGATTGTAAACATTTTATGATAATGTGAATAAAAATAATCTATAAATTTTTTTTTACTTACAGATGCAACTTGCAGCTGTAGGTCATTCTTCTCCTGTAAGAGGGAAACCATTTTCTCCTCCAGCTCTTTCTTTTTAGCCAGAGCGGTTGCCAGATCAGACTGCATCTTCTCATAGTTTTCTTTCATTTGAGCCAGTTCTTTCTCAGTCTCAGCACTCTTCAGAAGGGGTTTGATTTTAAAGTATAAATGCATCCATGGCCAGTTTTTAACATTCATGAAGGAACGAATATTGTACTGAACAGTGAAGATTGCATCTCTAAAACATACACACACATATGTATGTTAGTTTGTGAAATTGAGATTGAGATTGAAATTGAGACTGAACGTCAGATGTCGTAATTATTTTACCTCCTCTCCATCATTTTGACAAACTCCTTCCTCATAACATATCCTCTGCAGAGAGCCTGAGTCATGGTCACCAGCTCAGCCAGTTTCTCGTCTCTCATCTCCTCAAGAGTACCCAGCAGACCAGCTTTGAAGAACACCTGTTTTACAGACAACAGATGGTTATAGCCAGTGTGCAGAAGATGTCCATACACAACACAAATGATTTGATACGTTGTGCAGAGCCCACCTTGGTGTGTCCAAACTTGTACTGAGTGTGATCCACATCAATGGAGCCAAGCAGCTTCTCTGAAGCTTTCTTGTTGTCAATAAATTGTCCCTCAGGGATGACACTTGCATTCAATACTTTGTATCTAGACAGAAGAAAATGTATCTTGAGCTTTATTGCATATGCCCACTTTTTTTTTTACTGTATTACTATAATTATTAATTATTAAATGTCCTAAGATGTCCATATTTACAAACCTCTGCTTGAAGTCACCATAGAGGATTCTGCTGGGAAATCCCTTTCTGCAGATTCTGATGCCCTCCAGCACACCATTACACCTCAGCTGGTGGATGACCAGGAAGTTCTCCATAAGACCTGAAAATGAATGTTACTATGTTGATTACTAAATAATGGTATAATTCACACTGATATTCATTTGAGAGATGCTTACCTGGGGTCTTAGATTCATTGGGAATCAAGCAACGCACAAAGTGAGGGTGAGTGCTCCTCAAGTTGGTCATCAGCTTGCCCAGATTTTCCTGTAGTTAATAATCAGATGGTAAATAATGGCTTCTTAAATATGTTGACTTACATAGAAAAGAAAAAAAAAACAAACCCTAAAAAGTGCAGACACAGTCTGGAAAGAGCCTCCCTTTTTCTTGCCACCTCCACCCTTCTTACCACCACCACTTCCAGCATCTGGTAGAGATAAAAGGGTTTGACATAAGGCTTTGTATTTACACAATAGCAGAAATCAGTGAGAACATCTACTGTCCCAGTTAAGCCGTAACCTTATTTCCTTACCATCAGCTGAAGCGTGGGTTGCATATAAGAGGGCCAGAAGTTTGTTAGAAGACTTCTGGTAGAGCTGAACAACTGAGTCGTTCAGTGGGTCCTTGTTCTTGTCTAGCCAGCCAGTGATATTGTAGTCTACTGTACCGGCATAGTGGACCAGAGAAAAGTGAGCCTCTGCCTTGCCCTTTGCAGGCTTTGGCTTTTCAAAGGCTTTGGTCTTGCCCAGATGCTGGTCATGCAACTTGTTTTTAAAAGATGTGTCTGTAGCCTTGGGGAACATGCACTCCTCTTCAAGGATGGAGAAGATGCCCATTGGCTATGAAAAATAAAAATATTTAAATCAGCATTTTGTGTAGCAGTTTGTGTTATGGTTAACACAATTGTTTTACCTTTTCAATAAGCTCAATGCAGGCAGCCAAGTCCATACCAAAATCAATGAACTCCCATTCAATGCCCTCTTTCTTGTACTCTTCTTGCTCTAGGACAAACATGTGGTGGTTGAAAAACTGTTGCAGTTTCTCGTTGGTGAAGTTGATGCAGAGCTGCTCCAAACTGTTGAACTACAAATCAAAAGTAATTCACTATTTAGCTTCAAACTCATAGTGAGCATGCTTTTTCAAAATACTGTTAACCTTACATCAAAGATCTCAAATCCAGCAATATCCAACACTCCAATGAAGAAGGATCTTGGCTGCTTAGTGTCCAACATCTCATTGATACGAACAACCATCCACAAGAACATTTTCTCATAGACAGACTTGCACAGAGCCATGACAGCGTTGCTGACCTGTGTATAAAACATGCACATTTTAAAATAAATACAATGTATTATTTTGATTAAATAATACAATAAATTCAAATACCTGTGGGACAGTTTGACCTTTTGTCACAAACTCATTTCCGACTTTGACTCTTGGGTAGCAAAGAGCTTTCAGCATGTCAGCTGAGTTCAGACCCATGAGGTAGGCAATTTTATCAGCAACTAATAAGACGATAGGTATATTGATTCAATTATCATTAAATTATACATTTTTGTGAAGTAACCATTCATTAGTCCATGCTCTCTGAAATATACTAATTAATCTCAAATAGTAATTACTCTCAGTGCTGTCAGGCTCTGCCTGCTCCTCACGCTGCTTCTGCTTGAACTTCATGTTACCGTGATGCATCACAGCTCCAGTCAGCTTGTAGATAGCTACTTTCTCCTCAGCACTGAAGCCCAAGATGTCAATAGCTGTCTGCATGAACATAGAAAATCCATTGGAATTTGTTTAGCACCACACTGGATCACAATGTTTTGTCTAACTTACATCAGTTGCAATAAACTCCTCCACGTCATTGATGCTTTTGACAGTGATTTCACCCTGGCTGATCATTGGGTAGTCGTAGGGGTTAGTAGTGATCAGAAGGGCCTCTGTAATTTAGAAAAATAGAAATACTTGTTTAAGTGCATTATTTTCACAAATGTTAACATTATGTGATATAACATACCAAGCAGCTCAGGCTTGTGGCCGGTCATGAGCTGGTAGAAGATGTGGTAGCTCCTCTCAGCGGACAGCTGGAAGGTCACACGGGATTTCTCCAACAGATCTCATGCACAGATGCACAAATGCAATTTTAGAATGATATAAAATATATCCTATTTTGTTTAGGATAATTTATCATAAAGTGTTATAAAATTATTAGTTATTATTTTCCTTTGACATTTCCACCAAGTAGACTGTAACACTTTAAAACTTACATGTTTCAATGTCAGCTGAAGCGAGCTTGCCACTAGTACCAAAATGAATCCTGATAAATTTACCCTAAAGTTTCAAAATAAATATTATTGAAACATCTGGATAATGAATATTATATATTAATATATTAATATATTCATATATTCATATTTATCCATATTTACTCACAAAACGTGAAGAATTGTCATTTCTCACAGTCTTGGCATTACCATAAGCCTCTAGCAGAGGGTTGGCAGCAATAATTTGGTCTTCCAGTGAACCCTATACATTATTATACTAAATATCAATAAAATACAAAACATAAACTCACTTAAAAAAGAAAAGAAAATACCTGAATTTTTCCAGCAGTTTCCTTTTTTGACCCAGCCACTGCAATTGTTGCAAAGTACTGAATGACACGCTTGGTGTTCACAGTCTTTCCAGCACCAGATTCTCCACTGGAGAATGTAAGATGTGCGATGTTAGTGACTTGCATTTTCTACTGTATCATATGTGCCATTTTTTGCAGTTTTTGTTACACTTACGTAATCAGGACAGACTGGTTTTCACGATCTAGGAAAAGATGATATTAAGTATTTAACAAAAAATGCATTTAAAAAAAGTATATAAATCTCACCTGTAAGCATGAACTGATAGGCGTTGTCAGAGATGGAGAAGATGTGGGGTGGGGCCTCAATCCTCTTCTTGCCTCTGTAGGCCCCAACGACTTGAGCATCGTATACAGGAAGCCACTTGTAGGGGTTCACCACGACGCAGAACAACCCAGAGTAGGTCTATGGGATTACAAACAAGTGATTAAACATTATGAATTTTAATAGCACATGCATGAGACTGAAACAAGTTTTTCTTACGTAGATCATCCATGATGCAAAACGCTCTTTGAGGTTATACAACACGGCAGGCTCGTTGAGGTGAGTCATCATGGCCATGTCCTCAATTTTATCAAACTTGGGAGGATTCATGGGATGAATGTCATCCTCTTTGACTGTTACAGTCTGTAGAAAAACAAAGTGGGTTCTGTAGTATTTCTAATAAGTAGTTTCATGCATTCCTTGGTTAGAAAAATCCTTTAATCCTTGTAAACCAGCTTGTAAAATATGAACATGAACATAAAAAACATACCTTTCCAGCAAGTGTCTCAACCGTTGCTTTTCCTCCTTCTCTTTTTACAAGTTTACCCTTGACATACATATCATCAGCATCTACCACAAAGTAAGCAGTTTTAGCGTCAAAAGGTGCAGTTTGGGCCTCAATCCTCTCCTTCTCTGGCTTCCGAAGGAAAATTGCCGCTGGGCCATAGGCCTCCATCTCTGCGTCTGTGCTCATGGTGAATTTTTAGGAAGCTGAAAGATAAGTATCACATATAGAACCAGGTAAGTTCAAAGAGCTTTTTCTCAAACAAATAACAGCATAATCTCTAGAAGACAGTACCTTCTTCACCCACCGAAAAAAAAACTTCCTGATCCTGTATAGATGACAAAATGGGTTAGACTTAATGTTATCAGATCATCATGTATTACCCAGTAAACCTAAATCAAGTTGTGCTTACCTGTGTTGGAAGCCTGTTGCTCATTGTCTCAGCTTGCAGCTGCCCCTTTTATAGCAGGATTGTCTCTTCAGTAGGTGGGCCCTGCTCATTTTGGTCATGTATTCTTGTCTGTTGTCACTAAACTTGTCTCATTGACATTCACAGCTAATAAATTATCTTGGAGCAACTGCATCAATACATTGTGACATTTTATATCAGAAATTGACTTACAAACCCAATACTTATGTGATGTTCATGAAATGAACAATTAACCTTGTTCTTACACATTTTGGGTTATCAACTGATTATTAATCAATCAATCAAACAAACAAACTTTATAATAAATTTTATTTATAGAGCCCTTTAGGACACTCAAAGTGCCCAAAATGCTTTCCAATAAAATACAACACAAT
Organism: Taenioides sp. WSHXM2023; assembly: GCA_029959045.1. NCBI lineage: Eukaryota > Metazoa > Chordata > Actinopteri > Gobiiformes > Gobiidae > Taenioides > Taenioides sp. WSHXM2023. The sequence continues at coordinate 14,263,976 of CM057101.1, read as the reverse complement.
ATTAAGTCTACCTTAATATGAGCAACAAATTAATATCCTTTATATTGAGATTACAAAACAAAATCTTTACTGCCACAATCACAGTAAAACTTCTCTACAGTTAATTCATTAAAATTAACATTAATGAACATTAGTGTAATTGTCAAGTGCAGATTCTGACAATAATTAATTTCAGTCATATGTTTATTTATTAAACCATGTACCTTTTTCTGGGTAGTGAGTTGCTGGAATAATAATTGTGTTACTTATAAAACAATTAATATGTCAGCAACATGTTTCAATTACAAATGTATTTGCTTAGTCCCTTTAGTCCTCAGTGTATGCTGTGGCAAGTATTGCGACTTTGGAGAAGCATGTAAATGTCACTGGTATATGGTTGCAGCATGACCACACAGCTCATATGTCTGTCTGGAATAAAACTGGGGCTGAAGGCCATTCCATCAAAGCTAAGGAGGGATTACATATCACCTTGGAATGAAATGGATGCACAGTTGCCATCTAGGCCTGGTTAAGCCTCAAAATAAGTCTAGTGCCAATAAACAAAATGTTACGAGTGCCACAACTGTAATAGATCCATGAATAATAATAATTTAAAAAAAAAACAAAAAACATTTCCTCTCCACATAAAATTTAAAGTCAAGTTTTCTTTGATCTGAGAATAAGTTAATGGTGAGGTAATTGTATCTTTGCTATTTTTACACTAATGCATATATTTACTGGTCCCGAAAAGTAGGTGGGCTATTGTGTGAACATGTGTTGCATGTTCCTCAAGTAAACCTGTCTTTTTGGGTTTTTTTTAGATCTCCTACAGCAAATGTCTCCTAAGCCAAATGTCTAACCATTTGACAACGCTGTTCTTTGTGTCTGAGAAAAGCATTAAAAGCATTATTTGACACAGAAGACATTAATTATTATTAATCATTAAGCCAGAGCCTTTGACTAATCAAAACCACGTCTGAAGCGCAAAAACGGACAAAAATGAAGCAGTAAACAAGGATGAACACGCCAGTGACTGGTATCAAAAATTAGAACCCAATGAGCTCTAATTTTGAGCGAAAGCCAGAAAAAAAAAAAAAAAGATTGATTCAGTAGTGCCATCTCAATTTTTGAGCCGGAAAAAAATCAATGTAAAAATCTGAAACCCAACTTGAAAAATAGAATGACAAAAATAATATTATGGCCCCATAGCTTTTATGGTTTAGGAGAAATATAATGGATGGAAAATAAGTTTCCATTATTAGGCCAGAGCCGTGGGTTTTTGGAGGAGGATGGTGTTTGTCATAGACGAGTGAAAGTGCTTTAATTATTCATTAAAAATTAATAAGTAAGCTGTCTGTTTAAATGGCAAAACAGAGGATCCTTAGAGGGACTATTAGAGAACTTAAGAAGAGCTGGCTTACAGTAGGATTTACTGTACTTAGACTAAAGAAAAAAAATCTTAGTCAAACTCTAGTTAAAGACTTGTATGCATTATACATTTTGTTACAGGCTTAAATAAAGGATTCTGTAGCCTCCAAATAATTTGATATGTATAAAATAATGCAATAGTTGCAATTTGAGGCCAAATGTAACTACCCTGTGACTGTCAGTAATTAGCCACACCACATGCAAGAAATCTCCACTTTAATTACCTTTGTCTCCATTACCCCTGCAGTTGTCTGTAAGACAACAAACCATACAGAAATAGCACCCAAATAGAGGAAGCTCAAACCAAGTGACAGTGGGCTATATATAGACGATGGACACCTGTGCCCTATAGGCTCCTGAGAGTTGAACATTAGCTGATTACTAGCCCGCAATTTTTGCTAAAATTGTCAAATAAATGAGGTATTGTGATTGTTTTTATGACGGCCTAAAAGTAAACATGTTGCAGTTTTGTAAAAATTTAAAATTTAACTAGTACTAGCACTAGTAGCATACTATATGCGCTAATATATATTACATACTATATACTAACTAGTGATCTATTGTATGTTTGGTTAAAATTACTTGACAAATCGCTTACTTTACAAACCTGGACTGAAACATCATTACAACATAATAGCCCATAAGCAAAGCTATAATTTGATTTATTCTTTATTTACCAAGATAGTCCCCCTGAGATTTTGAAGGTGACCTTATTGTATTCAGGATAACAATAGGGAAAACAGAAGGTCCTTCTAAGGCTGAAGTGCTGCTAACTATTGTGCAAAGTAAAATACTTTTGGGGTAGTTTTTTTCAGACACCATACTTCTACACTTGAGTAGGCCAATAGGCCAGTATTTGTTGCGTAAGAGGCCTACTCTTAGGTCCCCTTGAAAAATAAATGGTGCATCTCAGAGGGCTATCCTTAAGAAATAAAAATACTGTGAATAGGCACTGGTGACAGTGACAGTGACAAAATGTTTTTGACATTGCCTATTGAATAATTTGATTTTTTTTTCTATTTGTACTGCTCCTTGATATTTAGTTTAGCATTATTCTAGTCTATATGTGGAATATTATAGCCAAAGGAACTTATAATTATATAAGTTCCTTTCCATGAAGATGTGAGACAGGCCTCCACTTTGATTGCTGGGTACGTGTACCATTCACATCCTGCTAGTTCATCTGGTCGAGGTTACAAATACAAAATGTTAATTGTAGGACAATCTACACACATACAGAATGGTTTTGGATGCAATATTATTAAAACATGTAAATAAAATAGTAATTAACCAACATAATTGTTAATGGATTCCTATTACCTGTGTTAGGTGGTACTTAGAGTGTAAGACAAAGCTAAGATTGGGTATTGGAGACTAAAATATTTGGAACCACTGATTTATTGTACCTAGACACAACACAATGCTGCTAAAACACTATATTGTTTAGTAGCAAAAAATGTTAATTTAGTGCTGAGTCCCACTTTAAATGCTAGTGCTTATTTACTTAACAAGAGAGTATTTTTCTATTATTCCTATTGCATATAACACATCTTATAAAGTTCAGAGAAGAATCAGACAAATTCATTTTATTAGGTTTTTATTTAGGTTTCAAAAACAATGTACAGAAAACATTCATATTTTATGAATGCTTAAAAAAACCTTCAAATAGGAGTAGATTGTTACTCTGCAGATTCACCCTAAAATAAAAATATTCATTAAATTTAACCATTGTTTTTAGTATGTTATTATAAATTATTATAAATTATTACCTTTCCAGCATCACGGCTCTTGGCTCTGAGCTTGTTGACCTGGGACTCAGCGATATCAGCACGCTCCTGAGCTTCTTCAAGTTCATGCTGAACCTTCCTGAGCCTGGACATATGACTGTTTGCTTGCTCCTCCTACGAATTTTTAAAATATTTTGTCAACTTGCTTATAATAAAATGTTAAATAGATTCTATATTTTTTTTAAACTCACAGCCTCCTCAGCCTGTCTCTTGTAAGCTTTGACTTTGAGTTGAAGCTTGTCCACCAGATCCTGGAGTCTGTTCACATTCTTCTTGTCCTCTTCAGTCTGCAAATATAGGTTAGGTTTGGTTGCTTTATTTGTACCCATAGATAAATTTGTTTTGCTGATTTGAGAGGCTGGTCCAACATTTCACATCTCATTCATCCACACTATACACAATAGACTATATAAAAATACAAATACAATAAAGTGTTACAGTGCTCCAGTGCAGAATGGTTTTGTTCCACAAATAATTAATTAATTCATCATACTTGGCTCAAAATCACAATAAATATTAAATATATAAAAAGCACAACTTTCCAAGACAGGGTAATAAAATCGATAAATAAATAGATTACAATTTATTAATTAGTGCAATGGGGTACTGTTATAGAATTGTAACAATATGTTATCAAAGTGTACTGAGCTACTGAGTTATCTATGCTTATGTGAGCTGCTGAGTTATATAAGAAGTGCTTACGTGACTGAGACTTTGACTCAAGATTAACGTATGTACAGGGAGTCTAAAGGTTGCAGCTTCCTGGCCACGTTTGTTGTCTGTAACTAAATAAAAGCTTCAGCAAGTGGATGTCCTTTGTGTCTCTGGAGACAGAACAGTGGCTGTTGCTTGTCTCAGGGCTCCCTTGCGCAAGTAAAACGTAACACTTGTTTGATTTCTGTGTTGCCATTTTTTACGTCACCGTAAATCTGCGGCAGTAGGTGATCGATTTCCTCAGGAGCGCGGCGCTCCACTTTGACAGGTACTGTCGGCAAAACATCCGCTAGGGGCGCTGCGAGCATAGCGACCGGAAGTGAGCTTCGTGTCCCTCCATTGCCATTTACTTCAATGACAAATACTTCACTGGAAAGTGGCTTCAAAATATGGGTCGTGGACGTTAGTTTTATTAAAGGAGGAGTTGAAGAGAAGGGGAAAGTTGGTGTCCGGCCGAAAATGCCAACTTATTGAAAGGTATGCTTATCTTTGTGTATATTTAATACTGTATATTTGTTTGCTTCTAGTACACGGGTACACACTTTGCAGACTCGAAGCACTGGACCAAATGGGTATTACAGAGGCCGATGATGAAATTGCAAGAGAATATTGGATGACACTACCAGATTTTACGACTTCCAAGATCTCGAAAATGCCAATGAGCCGTATTACATCATACCTTGAAAGAATTATTATTAGACATATTATTAGACATATTATTAGAAATTATTAGTAATTATTAGTATATGTTGAATTTAATGAAGCGTGACTGAAATTGTCAGTACAAAATCAATGGCGCATCTGTACACTTCCGGTCTCTACGCTCGCAGCGCCTCTAGCGGTATAAATTTCCTAGCCAGAACCCCATAGCAGCTGGAACGAAGCACCTTTTAAAACGATTTGTTTTTGATCTTGAGACTAAAACCTCTAACCAGAGGGAAGCAGCTGAAACTCTGCATGTCTTTTAGAATACTCTGGGACATCTGCTATAACTGTCTTGAGTACAGGGAGTAGGGCCTACACAAGTTGCTGTTCTGAGGATGGCCAATCACCTTACTTGCCCATTTAACCAACTGATTAAAGGAGTTTTTGGCAGAGATGCTCCCAAACCATGAGACCAGAGAAAAACTATAAAACTGATTCCATAAATGTTTTATAGAACAGCGCCACCATGGTTCTATCTACACGGAAGAAAGACAATTTACTCAGACAATGAAGGCGCTGGTGGCCTCTTAAACACACTGCAAAAAAATTGTCGTCAAAACTCAATTTAGAATCAGTGAGTTTTCCAAGATAGTCAAGTCAATAACTGGTCCATGTTGGATTTCCTTTTTCTGGATATAAGTAAACTTATGAGAAGAAATTACATAAATTAAGAATACTGAAAATTGCATAAGAAAAACGAATATTATAAGTGAATATAATAGGTGATGATTAAATAGCTGTTGTGAACAGAGGATCTTGTATTTGTACTTACCTGGTAGGTCAGCTCTTTGACTCTACGCTCATATTTGCGGACTCCCTTCACAGCATCACCTCCACGTCTTTGCTCAGCTTCAACTTCTGCCTCAAGTTCACGCACCTTTAAAATTAAAAATGTATGTTTGACTTGTCATCTTTGTTACAGTCAATTTCAATAAAAATTTCAGTAGACGCACACACCCTGGACTCATCATCTTTGTTATTTCAATAAAATAATAAATACAAAAAAAAAAAGTCAGTTGACACAAACCCTGGTCTCCAGTTTCTGGAGCTGCTTCTTGCCACCCTTCATGGCCAGGTTCTCAGCCTCATCCAGACGGTGCTGCAGGTCCTTGACCGTGACCTCCAGGTTCTTCTTCATCCTCTCCAGATGAGCACTGGTGTCCTGCTCCTTCTTCAGCTCCTCAGCCATCATGGCAGCCTGCAAGGTTGGTCATTGTAAATTTATTCTGCTATAAACAGATTTTGGCACAACACACTGTTTAAACCAGTGAGCTCACATCAGTGATGGCCTTTTTGGCCTTTTCTTCAGCATTTCTTGCTTCTTGAACGGTATCATCCACTTCACTCTGAATCTGAACCAGATCAGCCTCCAATTTCTTCTTGGTGTTTATAAGACTGGTGTTCTGTTTGATAGAGATATATTTAGTTTATATTTTCCGTTTTGCATTATCTATATTGCTGATTTCAAGACCCAAACCTGAGAATGAAGCAGTCCAACACGCTCACTAGCATCCACCAACTCCTGCTCAGCCACTTTACGTGCTCTCTCTGTCTGCTCCAGAGCAGCTCTCAGCTCCTCAATCTCAGCCAGCATCAGGCCGTTTCTGCGCTCCACCATGGCCACCTGCTCCTTCATATCTTCCTGTCCTCTGACAGAATCATCAAGGTGCAGTTGGGCATCCTGGTAACAGAAATAAAGACATAGTATGGATGTAATGTTGAATACAAGCTTCAATTTATCGTATACCTCTTTTTACCTTGAGCTGGCCCTGAACATTCCTAAGCTGTTTCTGGGCCTCAGCTGCCTGTCTGTTGGCATGGCTCAGCTGAATCTCCATTTCGTTCAGATCTCCCTCCATCTTCTTCTTGATTCTGAGAGCATCATTCCGGCTTCTGACCTCAGCATCCAGAGTGCTCTGCATGGAGTCAATGATTCTCTGGCTGTTCCTCTTTATCTGCTCCATCTCTTCGTCCTTCTCTGCCAGCTTCCTGTCAACCTCACCTTTGACCTGGTTGAGCTCCAGCTGGACACGGAGAATCTTGGCCTCTTCATGCTCTAGAGTGCCCTTGTGAATGAGAATTACCAATTATTAAATTAAAGAACTATTAAAGACTATTTCATATCAATACACTCATGAAATCTACCCTTATTTTAATACCTCAGCTTCTTCCAGGGCTGTTTGTATCTCAGATTTTTCAGTCTCAACAGTCTTTTTGGCCTTCTCCAACTCATGGATGCTCTTTCCAGTCTCTCCAATTTGCTCAGTCAAATCAGAAATCTCCTCTGAGAAATAAAGGGAAGTTTGTTCATATACGTTATCTTATATAAAATAAAGACCTACTTTGACTTTTCCCTTCATTTTATGTTCAGTGAGTGGACAGAACATACGCTGCAGGTTCTTGTTCTCTCTCTTCAAGGTTTCCAGCTGATCCAGGGCCTCCTCATAAGAGTTCTTCATCTTAAAGAGTTCAGTGCTCAGAGAACGAGCCTCCTTCTGGGCTCCCTCCAGTTCAGCTTGGCCCTCCTCATACTTCTGCTTCCACTCTGCCAGAACCTGAGGAATATTTTGTTTACATAAAATGTGTTCTCTCCACTAACATTCTTGAATATATTTTTTGTTTACCTTGTCAAAGTTCCTCTGCTTCTTGTCCAGATTGGCAGCCAAAGAATTAGCTCTTTCCACATCAATCATGAGGTCCTCCACCTCACCCTGCAGCCTCTGCTTAGTCTTCTCCAAAGAGGCACACTTGGAGTTCACAGCCTCAATGGATTCCTCAGCCTCCTGCAGACGCTGGGCCAGCTTTTTCCTATGATAAGACATTTTTTTTTTTTAACCTTTATTTAACCAGGAAAAAGTCTCATTGAGATTAAAAATCTCTTTTTCAAAAGCGTCCTGGCCAAGAGGCCACAAAATTACAGTTTCAAAACAGATAAAAACATACAATACATTCAGTATGACAGAATAATCAACACAATTCAAAGATAGTTAAAACAATTACACCCTGAGGATTCCAGATCTCTGTTTTTTTAAAATCTGTTTAAATGATTCAAAGGAGACCAGCTCCTTTAACTTCAAATCATTTTGTAAAAAATTCCATGCCGAAGGAGCATAAAACTGAAAAGCTTTCTTACCAAACTCAGACTTTACTCTGGGAACTGACAACAAGCGCAAGTCCTGTGAGGCCCCAGAACTTTTTAGAACTACATGCTTTTGCAGGTAAGACGGGAGCAGACCAAGAATACATTTATAGACCAACAGATACAAGTGTTTGAGCCTCCGTGTGGTTAGGGAAGTCCAGCCCACACGTGCGTACAGCACACAGTGGTGTGTGAGCGCTCTGAGACCAGTGATAAACCTCAGGGCTCCATGGTAAGGTGTTTCCAGAGCTCACAGACTCTGTGCAGAAGCATTCATATAAACCACATCACCAAAGTCCAACACCGACATAAATGTAGCTTCTACAAGCCTTTTCCTAGCCTCAAAAGAAAGACAGGGCCTAATCCTAAAAAAGAAGCCTAATTTCGCTCTCAGTTTTTGAGTTAATTGCTGTAGGTGAAACGCGAGTGAAAGTGAGCTATCAATCCAAAGACCTAGATACTTGTACTTGTCCACTTTCTCAATTTGAGCACCTTGTAAAGTAGAGATTCGAGGAAGATCTGAGGGGAGTGTTTTGACATTTGAAAATAGCATTAATTTTGTTTTTGTTTTTTTCAGTTGAAAAAAATACAAATAATAAATAAATAAACAGATACAAACTTCTCAATCACTGGAATTCACTATTCAGAAGAATTGTCCTACTTACTTGGCCTCCTCCAGCTCCTCAGTGCGCTGAATAGCATCAGTCTCATACTTGGATCTCCATTGAGCCACTTCACTGTTAGCCTTGGACATTCCTCTCTGTAACTCAGCCTTTGCTTCCTGCTCCTCCTCATACTGCTCTCTGAGCAGATCACAGTCATGACGAGCAGATTGGACTGCATGAGCCAGGGCATTCTTGGCCTGTGGAAATGTATTGTCAGTATAGTGGTCATTCATTTCTATACATCAAAATGTTTTAAATTTTACATACCTTGACTTCTTCCTCAACATGTCGCTTCAGCTCTTCAATCTGCTGAGTGAAAGCCTGCTTGCCTCTGGTCAGCTGAGAAACAAGAGCTTCCTTCTCTTCAAGCTGACGAGCAAACTCACCTGTATTACATAGCATAATTTAGTCTTCACACACTGAAGAGTAAACTTGAAAACGTTTTCAGCTTTGAGACTCTTACCATTCTCTGTCTGGAGTCTTGCTTTCTGAGCATTATTGTCATTCAGCTGGCGAACATTCTCATCATTTTTGGCCTTGAGCTCACTCAGCTGGTCCTCAAGTGTCCTGCACATTTTCTCCAGGTTGCCCTAACCGGAAAAATTCAAGGAGTCAGTATTTTGCATGTTTGTCAGCTGATCTCAAGGATGATTGATGGTGTTTCTTAGTAACAGCCGTAATTACCTTTGCTTTAGCCACAGCCTCCATGTTGCTGGAGAGGTCATCAATCTCCATTTTGTACTCGCTCTTCTCTTTCTCCAGCTTCTGCTTGACACGCTGAAGGTTGTCGATCTGCTCTCCCAGCTCAGCCACACTGTCAGCCTGTTTCTTGCGAAGGGCTGCGGCTGTTGCCTCATGCTGCAGAGTGGACTCCTCAAGATCACGACGCAGCTTCTGGAACTCAGCCTCACGTTTCTTGTTCAACTCAATCTGAGCAGCGGTGGCTCCACCAGCTTCCTCCAGTCTCTCACTGATCTCTTCAAGCTCCCTGGAGAGGTCAGCTCTCTGCTTCTCCACCTTTGCACGAGCTGCTCTCTCAGCCTCAATCTCCTCCTCCAGTTCTTCAATACGAGCCTACATTTGATCATAGGAATAGAAAGGCTTTTTTATTTGAACCAATACAACTTGTCAGAAAGAGTCCCAGTAATTACCTGAAGCTCCTTGATCTTCTTCTGAAGCTGAGCACCAAGAGACTGCTCATCCTCAATCTTGCTGAGGAGCTGGCTGGTCTCAAAGTCCTTCCTAAAAGCACACTTTCATTTGTTATTATTAATTTTCTTCTTATTTAATTAATTGAACAAAATGTACTTTTTTATTTTCTCTTCAGATTGCTGCTTGTCATTCTCCAGGTCCATGATAGATTCCTGGGCCAGTTTCAGGTCTCCCTCCAGCTTCCTCTTGGCTCTCTCAAGGTCCATGCGGAGCTTCTTTTCTTGCTCCAGAGACCCTTCAAGCTGTCAATTGGAATTACAGTTTAATGTCATTTTGTTGAGATACTGAAAAAGAATTGAGATTAATGACTATTACTATATGGCCATACATCATCAACTTGCTGTTCCAGTTTGGTCTTGGCCTTGGTCAGAGTGTTGACTTTGTCTTCCTCTGCCTGGAGGTCATCCAGAGTTTGCTGGTGGGACTCTTGGAGGGCTTTCTTTTCTTTGGTCAGCTTGGCAATAGCTTCATCTTGAGATGCCATCTCCTCTGTCAAGTTCTTCACCTGTACGTTAATTCAGTATGGAATATTATTAGCTTAGTTCTATCTCAGTAATAAAATCTCATCTTCAGTTATTTTCACCTTGTTTTCAGTGGCATGTTTTTCTTTCTCCACTTTAGCCAAGGTGAGCTCCAAGTCGTCAATGTCTTTCTTCAGCTCAGAGCATTCATCCTCTAGCTTCCTCTTCTTTGCTGTCAGCTCAGCATTGATTTCCTCCTCATCCTCCAGTCTCTCAGTTGTTTCTTTGAGTTTGGCCTCAAGTTGGATTTTGCTTTTGATGAGTCCCTCACATCTCTCCTCTGCATCAGAGAGGTTTTCACCTTCCTAATAAAAGTATATGTGGAAACAATAAGTTATTAAAAAAAAATCTCTATCTGTCTGTCTTTCTGTCTGTCATCTGTCTATTTATATATCTATTCTTATTTCTTTATTCTTTAACTGACCGCTGCCACTTGCAGCTGCAGATCATTCTTTTCCTGCAAGAGGGAAACCATTTTTTCCTCCAACTCTTTCTTCTTGGCCAGGGCAGCTGCCAGATCAGTTTGCATCTTCTCATAGTTCTCTTTCATTTGCTGAAGCTCTTTCTCAGTCTCAGCACTCTTCAGAAGGGGTTTGATCTTAAAGTACAGTTTCAGCCATGGCCAGTTTTTCACATTCATGAAGGAGCGAATGTTGTACTGGATGGAGAAGATAGATTCTCTGCATGAAAAAATATATGTAGATTTTTAAATACTGGGTTTGGCAAAACTTTTTTTTATTTTTAAATAAAGAAAGAATACCTTCTCTCCATCATTTTGACAAACTCCTTCCTCATAACATATCCTCTGCAGAGAGCCTGAGTCATGGTCACCAGCTCAGCCAGTTTCTCGTCTCTCATCTCCTCAAGAGTACCCAGCAGACCAGCTTTGAAGAATACCTGTTTTTCAACATAAACAGGTTGAATCATTTGGAAACAAAGTTTCCACATATATTATTGAATGAGTTGAATGAATTTAACTTAATTTTACCTTGGTGTGTCCAAACTTGTACTGAGTGTGATCCACATCAATGGAGCCAAGCAGCTTCTCTGAAGCTTTCTTGTTATCAATGAACTGTCCTTCAGGGATGACACTTGCATTGAGTACTTTGTATCTGTGAAAAAAATATATATATATTTGTTTTTTTGTCTTACTAGCAACTTTTTGTTGCCAATGTCATATAAAACATGAATGCAACCTCTGCTTGAAGTCACCATAGAGGATTCTGCTGGGAAATCCCTTTCTGCAGATTCTGATGCCCTCCAGCACACCATTACACCTCAGCTGGTGGATGACCAGGAAGTTCTCCATAAGACCTGAAAATGAATGTTATGTTTATTAAAATGAATGGTGCATAATTCACATTGATATTGATGGTATAATTCACACTGATTAGAAATAAGGTAGATGCTTACCTGGGGTCTTAGTTTCATTGGGAATCAAGCAACGCACAAAGTGAGGATGAGTGCTCCTCAGGTTGGTCATCAGCTTGCCCAAGTTTTCCTGAGGATCAGGAGGTAATGACACTCAATGTATATATATATATATATATATATATATATATATATATATATATATATATATATATATATATATATATATATAAACTTACTCTGAAAAGAGCAGAAACAGTCTGGAAGGAACCACCCTTCTTCTTGCCACCCTTCTTGCCACCACCAGAGGCCTCTGATTTAAACAAAATATACATACATTTTTGGTAATCATTATTATTAATTATTCTGATAGATTCTCTTACCCTCAGCCCCACCATGGGCAGCATACAGGAAGCACAGCAGTTTGTTTGCAGACTTCTGGTAGAGCTGAACAACTGAGTCGTTCAGTGGGTCCTTGTTCTTGTCTAGCCAGCCAGTGATATTGTAGTCTACTGTACCGGCATAGTGGACCAGAGAGAAGTGAGCCTCTGCCTTGCCCTTGCCGGGCTTTGGTTTCTCAAAGGCTTTAGTCTTGCCCAGATGTTGGTCATGCAGCTTGTTCTTGAAGGTTGTGTCAGAAGCCTTGGGGAACATGCACTCCTCTTCAAGGATGGCAAAGATGCCCATTGGCTACGAAGAATTTGTCATTGTTAGAAATTGATCAAAATGTCAATAAAAATGTATAACTGTACTCTTTCCCTTCAAAAAAAAAAAAAAAAAGGCAGATTACCTTTTCAATAAGCTCAATGCAGGCAGCCAAGTCCATACCAAAATCGATGAACTCCCATTCAATGCCCTCTTTCTTGTACTCTTCTTGCTCCAGGACAAACATGTGGTGGTTGAAAAACTGTTGCAGTTTCTCGTTGGTGAAGTTGATGCAGAGCTGCTCCAAACTGTTGAACTACAAATCAAAAGTAATTCACTATTTAGCCTCATAGTCATACTGTGTGTGCTTTATACAAAATAGTGTTAAACTTACATCAAAGATCTCAAATCCAGCAATATCCAATACTCCAATGAAGAAGGATCTTGACTGCTTAGTGTCCAACATCTCATTGATTCGGATGACCATCCACAAGAACATTTTCTCATAGACAGATTTGCACAGAGCACTGACAGCATTGTTGACCTTTACATAAGAGCAACCACAATAAATCAGAGAAATAGGTGAGTTCATGTCTTCAATCTTTGTGACCATCAGCAAACACAAATGCTCCTAAAAGTAATAGTAGGAGAGCTCTGTTGTGAAGAAACCCTCTCTCCGTTTTTCTTTCTTTCAAGTTTTACAAAAACGCAACCACCGCTAGCATGTAGTGCTAACCTTAGCTAACTGATACAATTACTGAGAATTTACAACACAGAGCCTAGCCTGATATTTGCTCTGACAAACTTTGGTTGTAGCCACAGCTGATGGTGAGAACTGTCCACTGTATGCACATGTGCTTCATCCATCCCCTTTTCAAACCATGCATGTTTATATCTGCATCTGTACTGTTATGTTGTTATATGAATTATATGTGCAGGTTTGAAATAACTAACTAACCAACTGCTGTCATGGGAAAAGGAGAAATTCAATTTGTCAACTGGACAAAAGTTTATTTGGTCGAATACGTTTCGCAGCTCATCCAAGCTGCTTCTTCAGTTCTGGTCAGACGCTGGTGGACACTGCCTTATATCTACCTGAAGGGAGGAGCTAACTACAATGAAATTACTCTGAAACTACCACACCTATTTGTTTACAGTTTCTGTTAGTTAACTAGGCCTATTGAATTTGCAATGAGTGTGGGGTCTTGTTAGCATAACCATTCAAGGCCATAATGGGTGTTTTCACACCTCTGGACCTGACCTGGCTAGCCCTATTTTTTTCTTTGTTTGTTTTGATTTAGATTTGAGGATAGAGTTATAAATGGGAGACAGATGATGTCTGAGACTGTTGGTGGGTAACACAGAACACCATATTCAGAACACAGCCGAATTTGTGAACAAAGTCAAGCATCTCCGGTTTGACCCAGATGAGACAATGGTTTCCTTTGATGTGACCTCTCTTTTTACTTGTATCCCTACATCGGTAGCGGTAGAGGCAGCAAAAAGGAGACTACTGCAGGATACCAAGCTAGGAGAACCAAACTTTCACCCAAATCTGTCAACTGCTGGAAATTTGTTTAAATACCACCTATTTCCAGTTTAGAGGAAACATCTACAGGCAAATCCATGACTGTGAAATGGGCTCACCGGTCTCCCCTGTCATTGCAAACTTATACATGGAACAATTTGGACTGAGTGCCTTAGCCTCGTATCCAGGAACTCCACCCACACATTGGTATCGTTATGTTGATGATAATTTTTTCAAAAATCAAAATTCAAGATTTGCAACCTTTTACTGAACATCAAATTCACTTGTGAAGATGCCAAGGATAACACATTGGCTTTTCTAGATTGTGCAGTAACGATAGGAGAAGACCGGCGACTCCAGGTAGAGGCTTTCAGGAAGCGCACACACACTGACCAATACCTGCTTTTTGACTCACACCACTCACTGCAACACAAACTTGGAGTTATTTGGACATTACAACACAGGGCCCAAGTGGTTCCTACAAGCACTGAGGGAAAGGAGAAAGAAGAACAACATGTGCAGAAAGCCCTCTGTTTGTGGATATCCTAAATGGGCTTTCAATAAAACTAAGAGAAACAAGACAACAGAGAATCAGAACCTAGGAGTAAGGGTGTAACTATTCCTTACCTGGCTGGTCTATTTCAAACCCACCAACACTTTAAGACAGAAACTGGTCCACCCAAAGGACAAAACATCGAGCCACAAACAAAGCAATGTGGTCTACTCCATTCAGTGTAGTGAAGACTGCAGTGAGCGCTACACTGGAGAAACAAAAGAGCCACTTCACAAGATGATGTACCAACACAGACAAGAGAGCCAGAATGCCTCAATCTGCCATACATCTTGACCTGAAAGCCACAGGCCACTCCTTTGAGAACAGTGAGGTTCAGATCTTGGCCAGGGAAAAGAGCTGGTTTGAGAGGGAAGTTAAAGATGCTATTTTTGTCAAGAAAGAGAATCCTTCCTTGAACAGAAATGGAGGTCTCAGACATCATCTGTCCCTCATTTATAACTCTATTCTCAAACCTAAATCAAAACAAACAAAGAAAACAATAGGACTAGCCAGGTCAGGTTCAGAGGTGTGAAAACACCCATTATGGCCCTGAATGGTTATGTTAACAAGACCCCAGACTCATTGCATGTTCAATAGGCCTAGTTAACTAACAGAAACTGTAAACAAATAGGTGTGGTACTCTCAGAGTAATTTCATTGTAGTTAACTCTTCCCTTCAGGCAGGGACGGATTGGCAAGCTGTGCATTCTGGACAAGTCCAGAACGACTGTCCGGTCTACGGCCAAAACCAAAATGTAGAGTCTAACACCCAACAGCCAGAGGGCGCTAATATGATAATTTGTCAATTAGTCAAATATAGGCCTACATTCTTTAAGTCTAAAAGCCAACAAAGAAGAATCAAAATGGCAAGCAAGAAGCACAAGGAGAAAGGTGGATGGCAGAAGCTGAAAGACAAGAGAGCAAAGTTATTGGAAAATGAAGAATCCAAATGTAGAAAGCTCACAGAGCTTTTTGATCAAAGTGGCGCCGCCAGCAGCAGCAGCAGCAGTAGGCCTAATGTGGGAGAGGAGAGGGAGGGAGAGACAAGGGGATCTCCACCGGAGGACTTGCCAGAGGAAGAGGAGGTACCGGTAAGTGAGAAGGACAAAACTGCAGGTTACTGTTTAGGCTACTTATTGACCCCTCTGATAGTCAGCTTCTATTAACTTAATTTGCGTTGTGATGATGAGAAATAGCGACTTATAGCCGTCAAAAGAAACACGCAGTTAAGCAAGCACACTAAATGACCGCAATTTAATCGCACCGCAAGTTCCTATCTGCATACAGTAGGCCGCCTATAACCTAACAAAACTGCAGCAGTGATAACTTGTAATGGAAAAAATGCTAAAACTTTAATTTAATCACAGTAAAGGTTGAAATTAGGTTACATATAATACAATTGAAATTACATTATCAAGAAAAGTAGATGAATATAGAGGAAATAAGTATTTGAATATACACTCACTAATATGTGTGGGTTTTCAATTACCCCCCCCCCCCCCCACCAAAAATGGTCCAGGGCCGTTTTTGGTGCCAGTCCATCCATATAAGGCAGTGTCCACCAGCATTCTGTCCAGAACTGAAGAAGCAAATTGGATAAGCTGCGAAACGTATTCGACCAAATAAACTTTTGTCCAGTTGACAGATTGAATTTCTCCTTTTGCCATGGATTCTACCTGGACGGCTGAGGGATTTAACACACATAACTGCTGTCATATGATTTAAATTACTCACGTCCAAAAAAACAAACAAACATGCAGTGGACATCAGGCATAAGACAATATTATTTTCAATATACTGTCACAGTGTCATTATTCAGTAATACTGCTTGTTTTAGACAAGAATCAAACCTAAATCAAAACAAGATTAAGATTGTGGAGCTACTGACATGTACATTGATCCCTGTTAGGATTTTTGCTGTTTGTGCTTGGATAGTCAATTACAGTTCTATTCAAATGAAAAGGTAATCTGTACATCAACCACATTACCTGTGGGACGGTTTGGCCTTTGGTCACCATCTCGTTTCCGACTTTGACTCTTGGGTAACAAAGAGCTTTCAGCATGTCAGCTGAGTTCAGACCCAAGAGATAGGAGATCTTATCAGCCACTAAAGGAAAAAAACATACAGTACTTTACAATGACTATATTTACTTCAAGTAAGGTAATGTACTAGTTAGAGCTGGTAGATTCTTGTCATTACCCTCAGTGCCGTCAGGCTCTGCCTGCTCCTCACGCTGCTTCTGCTTGAATTTCATGTTGCCGTGATGCATCACAGCTCCAGTCAGCTTGTAGATGTTAATCTTCTCATCAGCAGTGAAGCCCAAGATGTCAATAGCAGTCTGAGAAATAATACAACATGATTAACATCTAATAATACTGTGTATATATATATATATATATATATATATATATATATATATATATATATATATATATATATATATATATATATATATATATATATAACAACTGATTTAACTTACATCAGTTGCAATAAACTCCTCCACGTCATTGATGCTTTTGACAGTGATTTCACCCTGGCTGATCATTGGGTAATCATAAGGGTTAGTGGTGATCAGAAGGGCCTCTGGAGTAAAAAAAAAAAAGGGAGAGAGAGAGAAATATCCTTGTGATTTTTTTGGCCTTACAAATTTTTAACATTTAACATTTTAACATATGTGATGTAACATACCCAACAGTTCAGGCTTGTGGCCAGTCATGAGTTGGTAGAAGATGTGGTAGCTCCTCTCAGCGGACAGCTGGAAGGTCACACGGGATTTCTCCAGCAGATCTGTGATTTAAAAAAAAAAAAAACATTTTAGGATTATATACATCCTTCTACCTAATATTAAAATGTTGATATTGTTACTTATTATTTCCAGTGAATGGCCTCTAAGACATGCATTCTTCAAATCAGTTATACTAAGAATTCTCTCAAGTGATGTCTTCCTTTCTACATCATGCATTCGTTTGACATTTCCTCCTGCAAAACTGTAATATATTCAAACTTACATGTTTCAATGTCAGCTGAAGAGAGCTTGCCACTAGTCCCAAAATGAATCCTGATAAATTTACCCTAAAGTTTGAAGGGAAATATTATTAAAACATCTGGATAATGAATCATATTCATATTTATCCATATTTACTCACAAAACGAGAGGAGTTGTCGTTTCTCACAGTCTTGGCATTACCATAAGCCTCTAGCAGAGGATTAGCAGCAACAATTTGATCCTCAAGAGAGCCCTGAAAAAGATTTTAAAGAGAGCATTGTTACTCTGCAAACAGATTTTGTGTCAGTTTTGTGTGTGACAGTATTTACCTGCATTTTGCCAGATGTTGCCTGAGTGTCCTTCTTTGCTCCAAGAGCTGCAATTGTTGCAAAGTATTGAATGACACGCTTGGTGTTCACAGTCTTGCCAGCACCAGATTCTCCCCTGGTTTAGGAAAATATATTCCTGAGCAATGGAATATCATTTTATATGTTTTTGTTATTTGTTTCTTTTATACTTACGTAATCAGAACAGACTGGTTCTCACGATCTGAAATAGACAATTTATGGTAACACTTAAACACTTATGGTATTGTTTTTTTTGTCTCTTATTGACGTTTTCTATAGCACATTTTATCTCACCTGTGAGCATGAACTGATAGGCGTTATCAGAGATGGAGAAGATGTGAGGTGGGGCCTCAATCCTCTTCTTGCCTCTGTAGGCTGCTACACAGACAGCATCGTATACAGGAAGCCACTTGTAGGGGTTCACCACGACGCAGAACAACCCAGAGTAGGTCTGGAATAAAAAAAAAAATAAATTTTTGTACTAATTATGTGATATGTTTTTTAGTTTGCTTGGTGTACAGTATGTACTCACGTAGATCATCCATGATGCATAACGCTCTTTGAGGTTATACAACACAGAAGGCTCATTGAGGTGGGTCATCATGGCCATGTCCTCCATCTTGTCAAATTTTGGAGGGTTTCTAGGGTGAATGTCATCCTCTTTGACTGTTACAGTCTGAAGACAATTTGTAAACAGTATACATAATTATACAATGTGACCACAATTAAGCACATGCCTCAATAAAAGCTGTTTAAATAAGTAACAAATTTAAATTACAAAATGAAACTTGCCTTTCCACCCTCGATCTCACAAGTGGCTTTACCACCCTCTTTGCTGACGACTTTACATTTGACATACATCTCATCAGCATGTACAACAAAATAAGCTGTTTTGGCGTCAAATGGGGAAGTCTGGGCCGCAATCCTCTCCTTCTCTGGCTTCCGGAGGTAAATGGCAGCTGGGCCATACTGCTCCATCTCCGCGTCCGTGCTCATGATGGCACTTTAGTGTAGCCTATAAAAAATTCTTAAATAAATCCATGTCTTTCTTTGTTCACAAAAATACTAATTCTAAAAGTCATTATACCTTGACTGCCACAGAAAAGTAGATCCCTGGATGCTGTCAAGATGTCAAGTGGCTGTGCAAAGTAAAAAATACAATAATAAACTTTACACATCTCTCAAAGCTGTACATTAGGTCATTCTTTGTACAGTGGCAGTAAGCTACTACTGTAGCCTCAGCTGCCCTGATTGACGGAAACATGACGGAAACATGCCACTCTGTGCCAATGGCTTCTCCAACCACCAATGACTCACTCACAAACCACTCTACCACCTGAGCCACTGTCACCCATTATTAAAGCTAAACAGAAAACACACAAAAATACAAAATTTACGAATACTTTAGTATATGTATAATAAAAGAAATAAAAAAACAACAAATGCACAATTTATAAGCTCCTTAAGCTTGACAGTCACGTTCACTCACCTGTGTCTGATGCCTGTCAGTTAAGAGCTGAAGTCTAGCGCTGTGGTTTTATATACTCCTTATCTGCCCCCCTCAGCATATGTGATCCTCTTAATTTGGTCAGGAATACCTGACACCTTGGTGCTTGATATTGATACATTATATGCATCAAAATCAGCAATCATGTTTCCCAAATCAGTCTATGTATCTTATTTTAACTCTGTGTATTGTTTGTTACTTTGTGTGTATGTCTCTTTTTTCTTTCTTCTGAATTTTTGAAAAGCTTCATATTGGTTCTATAAACTCTTCATTCTAGAAATGTTTGTTGCTGTATTATATTTTAATGTTGTTTTTGCTTGTAATGTTTTCACAAGTCAAGTAGTATCTCCAGTATGTTAAGTTGTAAAATGTAAAACTTCATTGCCAAGTATTACTGAGGAGGTTAAATGATTTATCATCATTAAGTATAAATTTGGCTTGTGGTCATTTTGATATTACTGCCAGCAATGTCTAAATGTAGACACAAATTAAAATGTCATGGTGTAAAGTTGCATGACATGCAAATCTCAGATATCTGAAATCAAATTCAGTCTGATGTACTTTCCATCATGAGCAGAAACAGGTGTTAGATTTCTCCTGGGAAATCACTTGCCAAATCAGGGATTGCCTGCAAGCATAATGTGGGACAGGTTTCTCATATATTCTGTTAATAAAATTGTGATTGAATTTATTGCTATCATAACAGATCAGTAGATCACAAGGTATCACTGAGCACTGAAATAAAGAGCCACTTTATGTGGCAGAGGCAGAAATGTATCTTTAATAATAATAATAATAAATTTTATTTATAACGCACTTTACATTTGTTCAACAAATCTCAAAGTGCTACAGCAAAAAAGTCATAAAAACTACACAAGAAAACAAGCAAAGTCAACCATAAAATTGCAAGAATAAAAATGTCTTTAGTTGTGTTTTAAAAGAGTCCACAGACTGTGGTGTCCTCAGATGATCTGGTAGGGCATTCCAAAGACGTGGGGCAGCAGCCTGAAAAGCCCTGTCGCACATAGTCCGGAGTTTGGATTTGGGAGGGCGGAGGTAATGGCGGTCTGTGCTGCGGAGTTGTCTGGGTGTAGTATGAGGGGTCTGGAGCTCTGTGAGGTATGGTGGCGCAGTTCCGTAAAGGCATTGATGGGTGAGAAGACAGATTTTGTAGTGGATTCTTTGTTGAATTGGCAGCCAGTGAAGAGTACGGAGGATGGGGGTAATCTTTATGTGTTTTCTACACCAACATGTTTGCATTTATATCAGTTTGATATAGTTTGTGGTTGACAAATACAAATTAAGAAATCAAAACCCCAAAACATCAAAACACTCAAGAAAGAGGAATGTCATAAAAGCAACTTAAACTTACAAGTGGCAATATGAATACAACATGGCTGTGTTGGGCTGTCCAATTATGGATGGTGTTTTAGAATGTTTAATTTATTTGTATTCTAACAAAAAAACATTAAAATGTTTGGGAGTGTGGCTGTATCACTTTTCTTCAAAAAATTATAGAATAAGTCCCTTGACAGAGACAGTTAATAAAGCTGTTTGCATAAAGGGAAGCATGTATACATTATTTGATTTAAAAAATACACTTTTATCTCTACTTAAAAGGTCTAAAAAAACCCCAAAAAACTAGATAGAGCTCTGGTGCTCATTTATGCACCAGGAATAGCTCTTCAAATTAATAATTTTAATTTTCTCATTTTTGTAAAATCCAACTTTTCTGAAAGATTTTGAACAGCTAATTATTAAACTAGCACTCTACATAGCAAACATGGCAAATCTGTTACAGAAATTATTCTATAATACTTGGGAAAAGGTTTCCTTACAATTGTTGTAGAGATGATTTGTTTTTAACAATCATTAACCTAACCTAATTCACCCATATATTAACTCTTAACTACACTATGCTGTTGAACTAATGATTTATGTAATAGGGACTTGATTTTTGTCCCCATATAAAAGAGGCAAGTCCCCCATGACATGAAGTGTGTACAAATTTGAATTTTATAAAATAACAATTGCAGTTTCAGTTGATAAGTTAATAATGTTGAGGGAAATCAATTATATGTTGCATTTAACAGGAACATAGTCATCTGAAGATTCAGATATCAAATTATGCACCTGGCTTAAATCCAACTCCACCCCTTGAAATAAATACAGTGACACAATGGCTAAAGCAGTGGTCCCCCAAAGTTTAGAGGATGGATTCTGGCTCGGACCAAGTTCTGTTTTTGTGTCCTTAAACAAGACATTTCACCCAGGTTGCCTAGTATGAAAGTGTGTGTGTGTGTGTGTGTGTGTGTGTGTGTGTGTGTGTGTGTGTGTGTGTGTGTGTGTGTGTGTGTGTGTGTGTTGGTGGTCGGAGGGGCTGATGGCCCAGTCTGGGAACCTCACTTCTGTCAGTCTGCCACAGGGCAGCTGTGGCTACAGTAGTAGCTTACAACCACCAAGTATGGAGTGGATGAATAGTGAGTACAGTGGAGTTCTGTACAAGTGTAAGGTGATTACATAGTTACTAAATGCAAATGGGGTCATGAGACATCAGAAGTATTCATTTCATTTAAATTAATTATTTATTGTGTGTTGTGCATGAATCAAAATACTACTTTGAACAAGTTAATGATGAGGGAACACCGCTATAACATGGCTGAACGCTATTAAACGTTTATTGTAATGGCGGCAAACAGCAGCAGTGTGTTGACAAATTGTAAGTTGTTGTCCCTGTATTATTATGTACTCCTGTGTGATGTTCTTATGTTTTTAAGCTGGTGGCTGCATCAGGATTGCCCCTGAGGGATTAAATAACAAAATCTAATCATCTAAATCTAAATGTTTATTCTACATAATATGTCCCCTTTAAATTGATTGTTGCCAAACCATGTCAAGTACCATGCCAATGCTACCTGCAATAAAATACATGGATAAATTAATATCTGGAGGTTCAACTAAGATAGATGAAGCATCTTGCCTGGATACTACATCGTCTCCACCTCTTTTAGATATTTAAAAATACATCTCTTTCTAAATATATGATTTCACCTTAATATGGTATGGTATGCACTGCATAAGAGATATCAGATGATTAACTCCTTAAAGTCTATTTGATTACTGTTCACATTTTAGTTTAATGTTTAAGTTTGAGTGTGATAGCTTATGTATAAATAGAAAGGCATTTGATGGTGTAGTTTCATGTATCAGTAGCTGGAAGGTGGTAGATTACTGAAGGAACATTTCTGTCTCTCACTTAATATCATTTTTGAATGCAGATCTGAATAAAACACCTTTGAATGTGCTGAGTAAAGTAAAGTAAAGTAAAGTAAAGTAAAGTAAAATAAAGTAACTTTCCCCAAGTTTTTGTTAAGTGTTTAACAAAGTTGAATAATAAAGCATACTGCACATGGCACTATTGGCCAAAAATATATGGTAATGAAAGAATCTTTAAAATGATATAAATTATTTCAGTAAATAAGTTTGTTTTGTTTGTCTTTTATTTCTTGAGATATGGGAAACCAACACTGATATGTTAGTCAATGACTAGTCCTGCATATTCTAAAATATAGATTGTGATAGATGGGAAGTCACTGTATGGTTTTAAATCATGTACAAGTGACAAAAACAAGCAGATCTTTAATGAGATTTATTGGAATATAGAGAACAAGTTCATATTTTATGAAATGACTCCAAAGTGTCCAACTGTTGCCATTTACTCTGCAATGTCGGACTGAAAAAGAAAAAAGTACTTTAAATATAACAACAGATTATATGGTTACATTTTACACTGCTGTGATCATTAAAAAAAATAAAAAAGTAAAATATCATGGTCTTCTATATTGTTACCTTTCCAACATCACGGCTCTTGACTCTGAGCTTGTTGACCTGGGACTCAGCAATATCAGCACGCTCCTGAGCCTCATCAAGTTCATGTTGAACCTTTCTGAGCCTGGACATGTGACTGTTGGCCTGCTCCTCCTATAAAATACAATAAATAATAATCAGTTTATTTAATTAATATAATAAAAAACATTTAATATAATTGTATTCCATTTAAAGTAGATTTTTTTTATTGACATACAGCCTCTTCAGCCTGTCTTTTGTATGATTTCACTTTAAGCTGCAGTTTATCCACCAGATCCTGGAGTCTGATGACATTCTTCTTGTCCTCCTCAGTCTAAAAACAAAGCAATAGATTGGTATGATGGTATAAGCTAGCAACTATATAATACATTCAACATAACATATCAATTAGCTAGCTGTCATGACTATTTTATGGTTGGCATCCATTGTGATTTTGGTGTGTATAATAGATAAGTACCTGGTAGGTCAGCTCTTTGACTCTACGCTCATATTTGCGGACGCCCTTCACAGCATCAGCTCCACGTCTCTGCTCAGCTTCAACTTCTGCCTCAAGCTCATGCACCTTTAAATTTGAAAATGAATGTATGACTTCATCTTTGTCATTTAAAAAAAATAAAAATAAAAAAATAAAAAAAAATCAGTTGACACAAACCCTGGCCTCCAGTTTCTGGAGCTGCTTCTTGCCACCCTTCATGGCCAGGTTCTCAGCCTCATCCAGACGGTGCTGCAGGTCCTTGACAGTGACCTCCAGGTTCTTCTTCATCCTCTCCACATGAGCACTGGTGTCCTGCTCCTTCTTCAGCTCTTCAGCCATCATGGCAGCCTGAAATGTTGGTCATTGTAAATTTATTCTGCTATAAACAAATTTTGGCACAACACACTGTTTAAACCAGTGAGCTCACATCAGTGATGGCCTTTTTGGCCTTCTCTTCAGCATTTCTTGCTTCTTGAACTGCATCATCCACTTCACCCTGAACCTGGACCAAGTCAGACTCCAGCTTCTTCTTGGTGTTTATAAGACTGGTGTTCTGTTTGACAGGGACATATATTTATTTTATATTTTCCGTTTTGCATTGTCTACATTGCTGATTTCAAGACCCAAACCTGAGAATGAAGCAGTCCAACACGCTCACTAGCATCCACCAACTCCTGCTCAGCCACTTTACGTGCTCTCTCTGTCTGCTCCAGAGCAGCTCTCAGCTCCTCAATCTCAGCCAGCATCAGGCCATTTCTGCGCTCCACCATGGCCACCTGCTCCTTCATATCTTCCTGTCCTCTGACAGCATCATCAAGGTGGAGTTGGGCATCCTGGTAACAGAAATAAAGACATAGAATGGATGGATGGATGTCATTTTGAGTACAAGCTTCAATTGAACTTCTGCCTCATTTCTTACCTTGAGCTGACCCTGGACATTCCTGAGCTGTTTCTGAGCCTCAGCTGCCTGTCTGTTGGCATGGCTCAGCTGAATCTCCATCTCGTTCAGATCTCCCTCCATTTTCTTCTTAATTCTCAGGGCATCATTTCTGCTCCTGACCTCAGAATCCAGAGTGCTCTGCATGGAGTCAATGATTCTCTGGCTGTTCCTCTTTATCTGCTCCATCTCTTCGTCCTTCTCTGCCAGCTTCCTGTCAACCTCACCTTTGACCTGGTTGAGCTCCAGTTGGACACGGAGAATCTTGGCCTCTTCATGCTCTAGCGTGCCCTTGTGAATGAGAATTACAAATGGTTAAAGTAATAAGGAAATTTTATTTCAAAATGTATTTTATTAATACCTCTGCTTCTTCCAGGGCTGTTTGTATCTCAGATTTTTCAATCTCAACAGTCTTCTTGGCCTTCTCCAACTCATGGATGCTCTTTCCAGACTCTCCAATCTGTTCAGTCAAATCGGAAATCTCCTCTGAGAAAAAAAAAAACATTTAGTTTATAAACTTTCCAATCTAGATGCTATAAAGCTTAAAGCTTAAGATTACTATTGTAAGTTTTGTTCATTATTCTATGCCAAGTGAGTGAATATACATACGCTGCAGGTTCTTGTTCTCTCTCTTCAAGGTTTCCAGGTGATCCAGGGCCTCCTCATAAGAGTTCTTCATCTTAAAGAGTTCAGTGCTCAGAGAACGAGCCTCCTTCTGGGCTCCCTCCAGTTCAGCTTGGCCCTCCTCATACTTCTGCTTCCACTCTGCCAGAACCTGAGGAATATTTTGTTTACATAAAATGTGTTCTCTCCACTAACATTCTTGAATATATTTTTTGTTTACCTTGTCAAAGTTCCTCTGCTTCTTGTCCAGATTGGCAGCCAAAGCATTAGCTCTTTCCACATCAATCATGAGGTCCTCCACCTCACCCTGCAGCCTCTGCTTAGTCTTCTCCAAAGAGGCACACTTGGAGTTCACAGCCTCAATGGATTCCTCAGCCTCCTGCAGACGCTGGGCCAGCTTTTTCCTGTGATAAAGGGATGGAAAAACAAATCAGATTTTAAAAAAATCCCCATGAATTCAATATTCAGAAGAATTGTCCTACTTACTTGGCATCCTCCAGCTCCTCAGTGCGCTGAATAGCATCAGTCTCATATTTGGATCTCCATTGAGCCACATCACTGTTAGCCTTGGACATTCCTCTCTGTAACTCAGCCTTTGCTTCCTGTTCCTCCTCATACTGCTCTCTGAGCAGATCACAGTCATGACGGGCAGACTGGACTGCGTGAGCCAGGGCATTTTTGGTCTGTGGAAATGCATTGTCAGTGTAGTGTTCATTCATTTCTTTACATCATTAAAAAAAAAGAAAAAATAAAATAATAAAATACCTTGAGTTCTTCCTCAACATGTCGCTTCAGCTCTTCAATCTGCTGAGTGAAAGCCTGCTTGCCTCTGGTCAGCTGAGAAACAAGAGCTTCCTTCTCTTCAAGCTGACGTGCATACTCACCTGTAGTTATAGCATGATTTAGTCTTCACTGAAGTATAAAATTGAAAAAGTTTCGAAGTGGACTGATACCATTCTCTGTCTGGAGTCTTGCTTTCTGAGCATTAATGTCATTCAGCTGGCGGACATTCTCATCATTTTTGGCCTTGAGCTCATTCAACTGGTCCTCAAGTGTCCTGCACATTTTCTCCAGGTTGCCCTAACCGGAAAAAAATTCAAGGAGTCAGTATTTAGCATGTTTGTCAACTGATGCCAACAAGGATGATGCATTTGTTGGTGTTTCTCAGTCACGGTCATAATTACCTTTGATTTAGCCACAGCCTCCATGTTGCTGGAGAGGTCATCAATCTCCATTTTGTACTCGCTCTTCTCTTTCTCCAGCTTCTGCTTGATACGCTGAAGGTTGTCGATCTGCTCTCCCAGCTCAGCCACACTGTCAGCCTGCTTCTTGCGAAGGGTTGCGGCTGTCGCCTCATGCTGCAGAGTGGACTCCTCAAGATCACGACGCAACTTCTGGAACTCAGCTTCACGTTTTTTGTTCAACTCAATCTGAGCAGCGGTGGCTCCACCAGCTTCCTCCAGTCTCTCACTGATCTCCTCAAGCTCCCTGGAGAGGTCAGCTCTCTGCTTCTCCACCTTTGCACGAGCTGCTCTCTCAGCCTCAATCTCCTCCTCCAGTTCCTCAATACGAGCCTACATTTGATCATAGGAACAGAAAGGCTTTTTTATTTGAACCAAAACAATTTGTCAGAAACAGTTCCAGTAATTACCTGAAGCTCCTTGATCTTCTTCTGAAGCTGAGCAGCAAGAGACTGCTCATCCTCAATCTTGTTGAGGAGCTGGCTGGTCTCAAAGTCCTTCCTAAAAGCACATTTTCATTTGTTTGTATATTGTTATTATTAATTTTCTTCTTATTTAATTAATTTATCAAAATGTACTTTTTGATCTTCTCTTCAGATTGCTGCTTGTCATTCTCCAGGTCCATGATGGATTCCTGGGCCAGTTTCAGGTCTCCCTCCAGCTTCCTCTTGGCTCTCTCAAGGTCCATGCGGAGCTTCTTTTCTTGTTCCAGAGACCCTTCAAGCTGTCAATTGGAATTACAGTTTAATGTCATTTTGTTGAGATACTGAAAAAGAATTGAGATTAATGACTATTACTATATGGCCATACATCATCAACTTGCTGTTCCAGTTTGGTCTTGGCCTTGGTCAGAGTG
Source organism: Taenioides sp. WSHXM2023 (assembly GCA_029959045.1). NCBI lineage: Eukaryota > Metazoa > Chordata > Actinopteri > Gobiiformes > Gobiidae > Taenioides > Taenioides sp. WSHXM2023. The sequence continues at coordinate 14,236,886 of CM057101.1, read as the reverse complement.
TTGACTTTGTCTTCCTCTGCCTGGAGGTCATCCAGAGTTTGCTGGTGGGACTCTTGGAGGGCTTTCTTTTCTTTGGTCAGTTTGGCAATAGATTCATCTTGAGATGCCATCTCCTCTGTCAGGTTCTTCACCTGTATGTTAATTGATTATGTAATATTATTAGCTCACTCTATCACAAGAGAATATTTTGATCTTCAGTTATTTTCACCTTGTTTTCAGTGGCGTGTTTCTCTTTCTCCACTTTAGCCAAGGTGAGCTCCAAGTCGTCAATGTCTTTCTTCAGCTCAGAGCATTCATCCTCCAGCTTCCTCTTCTTTGCTGTCAGCTCACCATTGATTTCCTCCTCATCCTCCAGTCTCTCACTTGTCTCTTTGAGTTTGGCCTCAAGTTGGATTTTGCTTTTGATGAGTCCCTCACACCTCTCCTCTGAATCAGAAAGGTTTTCCACTTCCTGTTTTCATACATAAACGTACATTATATCAATATTATTATGTACTTATTTCTTTAATATGTACAAAGTATAATCATAACCTATTGTTACTTACAGATGCCACTTGCAGCTGCAGATCATTCTTTTCCTGCAAGAGGGAAACCATTTTTTCTTCCAGCTCTTTTTTCTTGGCCAGAGCGGTTGCAAGATCAGTCTTCATCTTCTCATAGTTCTCTTTCATTTGCTGGAGCTCTTTCTCAGTCTCAGCACTCTTCAGAAGGGGTTTGATCTTAAAGTACAGTTTCAGCCATGGCCAGTTTTTCACATTCATGAAGGAGCGAATGTTGTACTGGATGGAGAAGATAGATTCTCTGTGTGACAAAAATAAACATTTTTTAAATACTGGGTTTGGTGAGACACTGTTCTTTTAATTTTAAATGAATATACACCTTCTCTCCATCATCTTGACAAACTCCTTCCTCATAACATATCCTCTGCAGAGAGCCTGAGTCATGGTCACCAGCTCAGCCAGTTTCTCGTCTCTCATCTCCTCAAGAGTACCCAGCAGACCAGCTTTGAAGAACACCTATTTTATTGTAATATAAACAACAGTTTATGGTAATGTTTTATACATAGATCCCAGTCATCACTAGATTTTGGTTATATAGACTAGACCCAGCACCTTGGTGTGTCCAAACTTGTACTGAGTGTGATCTACATCAATGGAGCCAAGCAGCTTCTCTGAAGCTTTCTTGTTGTCAATGAATTGTCCCTCAGGGATGACACTTGCATTCAATACTTTGTATCTAGACAGAAGAAAATTTATCTTCAGCTTCACTGCCCAATCCCAATTTTATGTATTACTATTATCAATTCACAAATGTGTTAAGATCCATATTTACAAACCTCTGCTTGAAGTCACCATAGAGGATTCTGCTGGGGAATCCCTTTCTGCAGATTCTGATGCCCTCCAGCACACCATTACACCTCAGCTGGTGGATGACCAGGAAGTTCTCCATAAGACCTGAAGATTATTATAGTTTTAATTATTACTCACATTATGACTAATTACAATACACCTCCAATATCCTCACCTGGGGTCTTAGTTTCATTTGGAATCAAGCAACGCACAAAGTGAGGGTGAGTGCTCTTCAAGTTGGTCATCAGCTTGCCCAAGTTTTCCTGTAGATAATTAGATGGTTAATAATAACACCTTAAGTGGAATTACATATTAACCGCAAAAACATACTCTGAAAAGGGCAGATACAGTTTGGAAGGAACCACCCTTCTTCTTGCCACCCTTTTTGCTGCCACCACCCTCAGCTTTTAACAAAATATTCATTATTTTTAGTAGTCATTATAATTAATTATTTTTATAGATTCTCTTACCCTCAGCACCAGCATGGGCACCAACATACAGTAAGCACAGCAGTTTGTTTGCAGACTTCTGGTAGAGCTGAACAACTGAGTCGTTCAGTGGGTCCTTGTTCTTGTCTAGCCACCCATTGACATTGTAGTCTACTGTACCGGCATAGTGGACCAGAGAGAAGTGAGCCTCTGCCTTGCCCTTGCCGGGCTTTGGTTTCTCAAAGGCTTTGGCCTTGCCCAGATGTTGGTCATACAGCTTATTCTTGAAGGTTAAGTCAGAGGCCTTGGGGAACATGCACTCCTCTTCAAGGATGGAGAAGATGCCCATTGGCTATGAAAAATAAAAATATTTAAATCAGCATTTTGTGTAGCAGTTTGTGTTATGGTTAACACAATTGTTTTACCTTTTCAATAAGCTCAATGCAGGCAGCCAAGTCCATACCAAAATCAATGAACTCCCATTCAATGCCCTCTTTCTTGTACTCTTCTTGCTCCAGGACAAACATGTGGTGGTTGAAAAACTGTTGCAGTTTCTCGTTGGTGAAGTTGATGCAGAGCTGCTCCAAACTGTTGAACTACACATGGAATTGCATCTTTAGTTTGTATAATAGTTGCAGTGCTATTGATATGTATTGGTATTGGTAAGGTAACTAACATCAAAGATCTCAAATCCAGCAATATCCAACACTCCAATGAAGTAGGATCTTGACTGCTTAGTGTCCAACATCTCATTGATTCGGATGACCATCCACAAGAACATTTTCTCATAGACAGATTTGCACAGAGCACTGACAGCATTGTTGACCTTTACATACAGTAACAGAAAATACATAAATCAGGGGAATCGTTTGCAATCATGTGATCTCATAACATAGAACCATTTGCTTTATTCATCAGTACTAAAGGATTTTACCTGTGGGACGGTTTGACCTTTGGTCACCATCTCGTTTCCGACTTTGACCCTTGGGTAGCAAAGAGCTTTCAGCATGTCAGCTGAGTTCAGACCCAAGAGGTAGGAGATCTTGTCAGCAACTAAAGGAATAGAAATACATATTATGTTTCCCTTAAACAGTAATCAATACAATGTCAGTCTTAGTACCCTCATTGCCGTCAGGCTCTGCCTGCTCCTCGCGCTGCTTCTGCTTGAATTTCATGTTGCCGTGATGCATCACAGCTCCAGTCAGCTTGTAGATGTTAATCTTCTCATCAGCAGTGAAGCCCAAGATGTCAATAGCAGTCTGTTAGATGATACACCAACATTAAGCTTAATTGCATTGCATTAACATCTAATATTGCTGTTTATTATAAATATATATATATATATATATATATATATACATCAGTTGCAATAAACTCCTCCACATCATTGATGCTTTTGACAGTGATTTCACCCTGGCTGATCATTGGGTAGTCGTAGGGGTTAGTAGTGATCAGAAGGGCCTCTGTAATTTAGAAAAATAGAAATACATGTTTATGTACATTAATTTAGGCATCACAAATGTTAACATTATGTGATATAATATACCCAGCAGCTCAGGCTTGTGGCCAGTCATGAGCTGGTAGAAGATGTGGTAGCTCCTCTCAGCGGACAGCTGGAAGGTCACACGGGATTTCTCCAGCAGATCTGTTTAAATATAGTTCATATTAGCCTTCTCCCACTTTATCAGTATCAAACATCATTTAATTTTGGACAATGTTTGCCCAGTACACTTAAAATTTGCCCTTCAGTTTTATTACAACTTTGGTGTGAAGATAGCTAATGTACACTTGATGTCAGCAAGTTACCTTATTTGAGTAATTGTTCAAATTTTAAATACTTTTGCTGATTAAGTTTAGAAAATGTCATTTCAGTAAAATGTTCATATGTTGTTGACAAGGAACACCATATTGCACTAATTTTTAAGATTTAGTTAAATTAAGGTAAAACTTAAACTTACATGTTTCAATATCGGCTGAAGCAAGTTTTCCACTGGTACCAAAATGGATTCTGATGAATTTACCCTGAGATGAAAGATGATTTAAAAACAGGCACACATTTTATGTTGTATTTATATATCATATATCTGCATACTCACAAAACGAGAGGAGTTGTCATTCCTCACAGTCTTGGCATTACCATAAGCCTCCAGCAGAGGGTTGGCAGCAACAATTTGGTCTTCAAGGGACCCCTGTATTACCAGATTTACAACATTTAACACTTCTTTTATAAATAATAATACTTTTAGATAGTAACTGTTACTTACCTGCATTTTGCCTGTTGCTACAGGCTGATCCTTTTTAGCTCCAAGAGCTGCAATTGTTGCAAAGTATTGGATGACACGTTTGGTGTTGACAGTCTTTCCAGCACCAGATTCTCCGCTGGTTTAAAGAAGGAGATTTAAGGAGATTTTAAAGACTCAAGTCCACTGTTACAACAATTACATACTGTATACTTACGTAATCAGAATAGACTGGTTGTCCCGATCTAAATGAATGCAAGTATTATTAGAAATTCAGTAGCGTTTTAAAAATTTAATTAATTTGTTATAATAATGTTAACATAGTAAATCTCACCTGTGAGCATGAACTGATAGGCGTTATCAGAGATGGAGAAGATGTGAGGTGGGGCCTCAATCCTCTTCTTGCCTCTGTAGGCTGCTACACAGACAGCATCGTATACAGGAAGCCACTTGTAGGGGTTCACCACGACGCAGAACAACCCAGAGTAGGTCTGGAACATATACGCATTTATAATAAGCATATGGTGTTGATAAATCAAAGGAGGCAGTGTAGTGAATGAAAACTCACGTAGATCATCCATGATGCATAACGCTCTTTGAGGTTAAACAAAACGCAAGGCTCATTGAGGTGGGTCATCATGGCCATGTCCTCAATTTTATCAAACTTGGGAGGATTCCTTGGGTGAATGTCATCCTCTTTGACTGTTACAGTCTAAGGAAAAAAGTGTACACTGCAATATATTATAATGTAGAGGACTTGACTGCATATAATAATAATAATAATAATAATAATAATAATAATAATAATAATAATAATAATAATAATAATAATAATGTATTAGTACTTTTCCAGATGCTCAAAATTGATTTATAGTTTTGGTGAATATATAGAATGCCTGCAATTGCCATTTTCATGTTTTCAAAACAACTTACTTTTCCCCCATCGGTCTCACATGTGGCTTTGCCACCCTCTTTCTTCACAACCTTGCATTTGACATACATATCATCAGGATCCACTACAAAGTAAGCAGTTTTGGCGTCAAATGGAGTAGTTTGGGCCTCAATCCTCTCCCTCTCTGGTTTGCGGAGGAAAATGGCTGCCGCGCCAAACTGCTCCATCTCCGCGTCCGTACTCATGATGGCAGTTGTGTGGTGACTAAACAATAATATAAATGTAATTTTACAATTTGAACAATATTTAAAAATGCGGTCATGCTGTACTTTCTCTTTTTACCTTTCCTCCTAGTAAGTTGTGTTCCTTTGAAGAGGATGGAAGATGCTAAAACATATTGAATTGATTACTGCCTAGACAAACCATTTTCACTTGGGATTTTGCTTGTACTGACTTATTAGCACAAATATGATAGATTATTTAAATTGCCAAACAGAAGTGTACTCACCTGTACCAGGAGCCTACCAGTTAACATACAAGTCCAGAGCTGCCTCTTTTATAGAGGGTGGGAGTGCCTGGTCAGCACTACTCTCTTTCTCTCTTTGGGCATGTATTCTTGCTATCCTGTTGCTTATTTGTGGATGTGATCAAATACATACCAAACTACTTATTTACTTACTATCCCACACTCTGGGAAAAGTAGATTGAACGTATTTGTTACAGTTTGTCCTCAGTATTTAAATGTTTACCTTTTTAGTTATTGTAACTTTTATATAAAATTTACCCACAAAAATATTGTAAACTGGTTATTTACATGGGTTATTTTTGTATTTGTTGTAACTTTTATATAAAATTTACCTACAAAATGTATTTACTTTCAAAATGCACTACCATAAGACATACTATGATTGGCTTTGAGACATTCAATGAAATTACCATCAAAATACATTAGCAAGAAAATGTGCAGTCAAAATATTATAATTTATAACAGAAAAAGGTGTTCATTTTGTTTTATTGTCATTCAAAGAAGAATATTAGTGCACAACATGGCAGTTTGAAACTACAGTTAGAAATGCATTTTATAATATATAAATAGAAATCACATATTTGTTTTAATTTGCTTTGTCAGATGCTTCCAAGTGATTGGTTTTCTGTTACAGGGCAAGACTCATCTCATATTCCTGTAATAAAATTAAAGATGAAGTGCTATCCATATAAATGAAATCTCTGTCTCCTTAGATGGGCATGATAAGTGATGGAAACTCATATGAGATCAAGCCCAAAATAAACGTATCACACTGCATAAAATTAACTTCATCCAAGAGGTACATTTGATACAAAGACGGTAATATTTGATTATTGTTGTTGAAATGTTGACTTAATTTTTATTTATGTTAATTCATGTTTAATCTAACTTATTAACTAATGTTAATAAGTTAGTATTCGTTATAATTGTAATGTAATGTGTAATGTGTAATGTGTAATGTGTAATGTGTGGAATACTTTAACTTAGATGGTATGTTTGTTAACTACTTATGGTCCATACATTCCCTGAAGCAGCATACCAAGTGGACACAAATGTGATGTGAGAGCCAAGTATTCTCTACAAAGCCCATTGGGGTTGCAACTGAAGAGTCATCAAAAGCTTAAGAAGCGACTTAAGTCTGCTCCAACATTCCAAATCAAGCTTTGATTTCTTTTTGGAGACTTAATGCAATGGGTTGCATAGCTTGGCAACCTTAATATATTTGTGGCTTGGGGCATCTCAAATAGGACGTTGCAAGGATGCAGGGCAAGTCCTCTAAGGATCTGGAGAATGAGTGATGGGTCCAAGCAAGGATTGAGTCAGTATTTGTGGGAGCAATTATTGTGCTACTATATATAGAAAATTCTTCCCTTCTTTACTTCAGGAGTGGCATGGACTCAGTAGTTAGAGCATTAGCTAAACCCAAAGTTTGGTGTGGTTGTGTTCTTTAGTAAGACACTTCATCTGTCTTGCCTATGAATGAATGTGGAGTGTGAGTGACTGAGGGAGTAGGTGCATGTTGGCAGTCATTCTGGGCAGCAGAGGGGATGGGAAGGCATTGAGGGGAAGGAGTTCTGTTCTGCCTTCTCAAATCTTGGTGAAAAGGCTCTGCTTTATTCGGATGGTTCTGCTCTGAAGACTCGCTTCTCCCTAATAAGCAGTTCCTCACAGTGATGCACCAGATTGGAATTCTCTAAATGGTCCCTCTTTAAGCTATGCATTATGAGGGCCATGATATTGGTTCTTTTCAATTTGCAGAGGAAGTAGAACTGTTACTATTCTTTTTTGACCAGTGTTTTACTTTGCCTAAGATACCTCAACGTAATCCATTCAAAACTATCTTGCAAAATTATTTTCACTGAAAAGTTTAGTAGCAGTGATTTTCTACTGTATGTAACCTTGGGTAGGTCCCCACTAATATGCATTTAAAATACAGGCAAGTCTGGCAAAACAAACGACATCGGCAGTATATAGTAGAATTGTACACATTTTTATTTAATCTGTCATATTAAAAAGAGTTTATTTTATAGCATTTAAAAACACAACAAATTGGGACTAAAATATAGGATATAACTAAACTAAATTAAATTAAACTAAATCAATCCTCTGGTGGCATCATCAAAGTGTAATTGAGCGTCCTGGCAACAGAATTAAAAAAAAAACATTGTATGGAGGTTTTTTGTATACAAGCTTCAGTTGATTTGTATATCTCTTTTGTTACTTTGAGCTGGCCCTGGACATTCCTGAGCTGTTTCTGGGCCTCAGCTGCCTGTCTGTTGGCATGGCTCAGCTGAATCTCCACCTCCTTCAGATCTCACTCCATCTTCTTCTTGACTCTCAGGGCATCATTCCTACTCCTGACTTCAGCATCCAGAGTGCTCTGCATGGAGTCAGTAATTCTCTGGCTGTTCCTCTTTATCTGCTCCATCTCCTCGTTCTTCTCTGCCAGCTTCCTGTCAACCTCACTTTTGACCTGGTTGAGCTCCAGCTGAACACAAAGAATCTTCATGCTCTACAGTGTCCCAGTGAATGAAATTGAAGTCATACATCTGTGTAATTGTCCTGACATCCAGGTGGGTTCCATATATTTTGACATTCATGTAAAATATGGCACTTACATTGTTAGTGTCTTTGACAAAAGCCATGGGAAGCAAACTGGTAACACATGCACAGCAGTAAAATCAGACTCTGGGACACAATTGTTTATGAACTCGTTTTAGGTTTTAGTTATAGTTTACATCATAAAGAGCCCCCTAAATAACACAATTTAAATTCAAGTGTAAACATTGGTTAACCTTTATATCAGTATTAGTATTGGCACCAAACATATCAATATCAGTGGGGCCCTTATAGTAACAGTACAATTGATTTTTACCTCAGGTTCTTCCAGGGCAGTCTGTATCTCAGCTTTTTCAGTCTCAACAGTCTTCTTGGCCTTCTCCAACTCATTGATGCTCTTTCCAGTCTCTCTAATCTGCTCAGTCAAACTGGAAATCTCCTCTGAGAGAAAAATAGCAGTTGGTTCATAACATTGTATGTGCTACATACATAAACTAGAAAAGCACTCAGACAGCACAGACCTCCGCCAAGCAGCTCAGTTTTCAAAGTGATCCAGAATCCAGGATTTCTTCTGGATCATCACCAAAATTTAATCATCTGTTGGATTTACCATTAGGAATATTTCCTGAAAATTTCATCAAGATCCATCCATAACTTTTTGAGTTATCTTGCTAACAAACAAACAAACAAACAAACAAACAAACAAACAAACAGACAGACAGACTCAGGCGAAAACATAACCTCCTTGGCGGAGGTAAATATGCATAATGCAAAAGTTTGAAAAAATGCCATACAGTGCAAAAGCCATATTAAGTAAGTCGAAAAACAAAAAACAAAACATGCTGTAGATTCTTGTTCTCTCTCTTCAAGGTTTCCAACTGATCCAGGGCCTCTTCATAAGAGTTCTTCATCTTAAAGAGTTCAGTGCTCAGAGAACGAGCCTCCTTCTGGGCTCCCTCCAGTTCAGCTTGGCCCTCCTCATACTTCTGCTTCCACTCTGCCAGAACCTGAGGAATATTTTGTTTACATAAAATGTGTTCTCTCCACTAACATTCTTATGTATTTTTTGTTTACCTTGTCAAAGTTCCTCTGCTTCTTGTCCAGATTGGCAGCCAAAGCATTAGCTCTTTCCACATCAATCATGAGGTCCTCCACCTCACCCTGCAGCCTCTGCTTAGTCTTCTCCAAAGAGGCACACTTGGAGTTCACAGCCTCAATGGATTCCTCAGCCTCCTGCAGACGCTGGGCCAGCTTTTTCCTATGATAAAGGAATTGAAAAACAAAATTAGATACAAAATCCCTAATCATCTCTGGAATTCAATATCTGGAAGAATTGTCCTACTTGGCATCCTCCAGCTCCTCAGTGCGCTGAATAGCATCAGTCTCATACTTGGATCTCCACTGAGCCACTTCACTGTTAGCCTTGGATATTCCTCTTTGCAGCTCAGCCTTTGCTTTCTGTTCCTCCTCATACTGCTCTTTGACTGAGCCAGGGCATTCTTTGCCTGTGGAAATTTATAGTTAGTGCTGTGTTTACTTATTCAATAGTATCTTTGAATTTACATTATACCTTCACTTCTTCCTCAATGTGTCTCTTCTGCTCTTCAGTCTGTTAAGTGAAAGCCTACTTGCCTCTGGTCAGCAGAGAAACAAGAGCTTCCTTCTTCTCAAGCTGACAAGCAAACTCACTTATAGGTTTAGCATGATTTAGTCTTCACTAAAGTATAAAATTGAAAAACTTTGGAACTCAGTTGTCATCATTCTCTGTCTGGAGCTTTCTGAGAATTATTATTATAATTGTCCTGCACATTTTCTCCAGGTTGCCCTAACCAGAAAATTTTCAAAGAATCAGCATTTTGCATGTTTGTCAACTGATGCCAGCGTGGATGATGCATTTGTTGGTGTTTCTCAGTCACGGTCATAATTACCTTTGATTTAGCCACAGCCTCCATGTTGCTGGAGAGGTCATCAATCTCCATCTGCTTATTAGTGATCAGAAGAGCTTCTGGAATATAGAAAAACATACATAGTTTAAGTACATTATTTTGGACATCCTATGTTATTTTATACTTTCTGTATTATACTGGAATATTATAGTAATATTGATTACATAAAAATAAGGCATTTAAAGCTACCATCTGCAAGATTATTTTTTTCATCAGTAGGTGGCAGAAACCTGTTCCTCCCTCCCCTCACCTGGCCTTTGTTCAGGCTCACCTGTGGTCTCTGGTTTTCTGTCAGGCCAAAGCTGGCGCACTATCAGACTGCAGTAAAGTAAATAGCATCTAGTAGTGATACTATATAGGGCTGGGTCACCAAATCTAATTACAGATGATCGCTTTAAATGTAAATTGCATGTATTTCTTTGACATAAATCTATATTGGTTTGATTTTCTTATTCAGTATTTAAAAGTAAATGTCTTATTCTTGAAAAAATATTTTTAAAAAAATGTATATTTTTTTGCCTGTAGTGTCTTGCCATAACATTGAAATAATGTGAAATAACACAGCTGGAAGGTCAAACGGGACTTCTCCAGCAGATCTGCAGTTGGAAATTTAATTTAAATTTAATTTAATTTACAATAATGAAAAAGTTACATTTGTTAAAATGTCCTCCAGTACTTCTTTCAGGCTTATTTAGACTTTAGATTATATTGGTTGCAAAAGGAGAAATTTAATTTGTCAACTGGACAGAGTTTATTTCGACCAAATAAACTAAATAAAACTGCTATGGATTCTACCTGGACAACTGAGGGATTCTACACGCATTATATTGTTTGTTTGAGACTGATTTTATACTCACGTTTCAATATCAGCTGAAGCAAGTTTGCCAGTGGTACCAAAATGGCACCAGGCAGTGCTCATCACCTGTCCAATACAGTCCCAACAGTGAAGCATGGTGGTGGCAGCATCATGCGGTGGGGGTGTTTTTCAGGATGACTGGCTGCAATCGAAGGAAAGATAAATGCGGCCAAGTACAGGGATATCCTGGTCGAAAACCTTCTCCAGAGTGCTGAGGACCTCAGACTGAGCCGAAGGTTCACCTTCCAACAAGACAATGACCCTAAGCACACAGCTAAAATAACGAAGGAGTGGCAACTCCGTGACTGTTCTCACTGACTTAAACCCAATTGAGCATCTCTGGAGAGACCTGAAAATGGCTGTCCACCAACGTTCACCATCCAACCTGACAGAACTGGAGAGGATCTACAAGGAGGAATGGCAGAGGATCCCCAAATCCAGGTGTGAAAAACTTGTTGCATCATTCCCAAAAAGACTCATGGCTGAATTAGCTCAAAAGGGTGCTTCTACTAAATACTGAGCAAAGGGTCTAAATACTTATGACCATGTGATATTTCAGTTTTTCGTTTTTAATAAATCTGCAAAAATGTCAACAATTTTGTGTTTTTTCTGTCAATATGGGGTGCTGTGTGTACATTAATGAGGAAAAAAATGAACTTAACTGATTTTAGCAAATGGCTGCAATGTAACAAAGAATCAAAAAATTGAAGGGGTCTGAATACTTTCCGTACCCACTGTAAGCCTCCCCTGTTTTGATCAAATTTACATTATTTATTTATTTATTTATTTGATGTTGTTAAAAAAAATATATTATTTTTTTATTTACCCCTATTTTGCTTGCAGAAATATCAGTCTTTTTAGATCCACTAGCTGCAATTGTTGCGAAGTAGTGGATGACACGTTTGGTGTTGACAGTATTTCCAGCACCAGATTCTCCACTGGTTTTGGAATTGAATTTTGAGATTCAGGTATTATTAAAACATTTAGATATATTAAGTTAAAGCTATTACTATACTTAGGTAATCAAAACAGACTGATTTTCACGATCTAAAATAATGTACAAATTACTATTAGACGCTCTGCTTTTTTGTTTATTTTTGTCGTATTTTCTTAGGATAATATTAAGAACAAACACATTTAATCTCACCAGTGTGCATGAACTGAACTCTGCATTATCAGAGATGGAGAAGATGTCCTCCAATGCCACAGGAGCTTTGCCAGCCTCTCTCTTGATGAGTTTACATTTGGGATATATCTCATCAGGATCTGCTACACAGTAAGCTGACTTGGCATCAAAAGGAGCAATTTGGGTCTCAATCCTCTCCTCCTCTGACTTCCATCTCAGCATCTGTGCTCATGATGGCACTATAGGGGTGGCTAAAAGAAGATACATTTAATTTATAAATAAATTAATTTATAAATAAATTCATTTGTGTTGGTTGGGTTAAAACTATTTCAAATCAGTCATTTTAATTTACCTTGATTTCCTCCAGGTTTAGTTTGAAGTGGATAGGAAGATGGTAAATATATAACTTTTATTACTGCTTGCACAAGTCATATTCTGTTGAAAAGTACCTTGTATATTTTCATTTACAGATGATAAGTTAATGTGTTAACAGTTTTTACATAGTAACAAAAACACCTGTTTTTGTAAATGAGAACAATATGCTTTGCAGCACAAAGATGATAGATTATGCTGTATAGAAGAGATGCATAGACAAAGGTTCAATGTACTCATCTGTAGCAGGAGCCTATCAGCTCATGCAAGTGCCAGAGCTGCCTCTTATAAAGGGTGGGAATACATGGTCAGCTCCACTCCCTTTCTCTGTTTGGTCATGAACTGCAGCATCCTATTGCTATTTTTTGTATAGTTTAGGCTTATTTATTTCAATATCTTCTCACAGAACAAATGATCAATTTATGTTTTAAAAGATTAGATTTAAGAATTATCTATATATATTTGTAAATTATAAATCAATAAATCAGTATACATTCATATTTATATATTTATTTAATTAAGAATTTGACTGATATATATTTAAAAATACATATTGATAATAGTCAAATCAAAGCAAGTGTGCAAGTGTTACACATTTGTCAAGAAAAATAGAACTGGCATATTTAAGTTTTAAGTTAGTTTAGTTGATGTAAGATGTAACCAAGTGTTTGTCGGTTTCAATTACAGGGCATAGCTCATCTCATATTCCTGTAATAAAATATATGGTACCATCCATATAAATTACATAGCCTGGACATTTCATCCAGTGATGGAAACTCAAGTGAGATTTAGATCAAAATAAATTAAGTACCACACAGCATAAAGGGAACTTCATCCAGATGGTAAATTGCAAAGAAGCTGACATAAGATTATGTATAACAAGTGTTTTTACTAATGTAAATCATAAGACTTGAGGTGATGCATGCCAGAGTTATATACAGTCTATGACAAGAACTCATAAGATAATGGCGGTGGTAATGATCATGATGATGATGATGGTGATGGTGATAATTGGAAATATGATTACTAGTTGTGGCTGGGGTATTATTGGTGTTGCTATTATTCATTTAATGTTTTACACCAGGTTTTATGATGTGCTATCTATAGACTGCATCTAGTTCTTTTACATTTTAATTTTGACATTCTATAAAACCAATTATTCACTTACAAAGCCCATGGCAACAACAACTGAAGTGTCATCATTAGCATGAAGGAACACTTTAGTCTGCTCCAACATTCCAAGTTAAGCTTTAATTTCTTTTTGGAGACAGTGCAAAGAGCTTCATAGCCTCAGTCTATTTGTCGCCTTGCCTAGGACATCTTAATTTGACCCTGCAGGGTTACTGATAATCTGAGAAGTTATGGGTCAGCCCTTGTGAGAGCAATTATAGTGTTTACTTAGAAAAAAAAAAAAATCCTTTCCTTTATTTATTTATTTATTAGGCAACTACCAGCTGGTTGGTGGTGACAGAGCTTTACTATTTTTTTTTTTATTTTTTTTTATTTGAATGAATATAAAATTATTATGTTTCATGCATCAATGTGAATGAAAAGGAGCAGAAAGAAATATAAACTTGTAATATCTGCCCCCTTTTCACACAAAATAAAATTTTTTTCAACACTTCAACGGTCTGTAATCTGTATCAGCTATAAGCAACTTATTAATGTGACATACACAATATTTAATACTTGTTAATTAACATAAAAGGACAGTTACTCAGCCATCTTATACTTTTTTAGCATATCATATTTGACATTTCTTTTAAACACTTGAATAGATTTTGAAGCTTTGATTTTTTCATTTAGACTGTTCCATAGGCCGACACTTTTGATTGAAACATATTTTTCCATCGTCGTTGTTCTAAATCTGTTTTTTTTTTTTTTTTTTTTTTTTTTTTTTGAAGATTTCAATTTCTTTCAAATTATAATGACTTTATCTCTTTGTAAATTTTCTTTGGAGACTGGTGGGCAAGATCTGCTGATTTGCTTTGTACATAATTTTTAAAATATGAAGTTCTACCAATTAGTTGAATTTCAGTATCTTTAATTGTGTAACTCTTGGGTTTGTTGAGTCTCTATATCCATTTCCGCTGATGATTCTTACAGCTCTTTTTGTAACAGGAAAATTGGATTAACATAAGTTTTACAAGCACTTCCCCAGACTTCAATACAATACAATGAATTATATAACAAATACAATGGACTCCTATTTAATGACTCTTTTACCTTATGTAACACAGCTATTACTTGTGATCATTTAATTATGACATAATCTACATGGGATTTCCATGTCAGATTTTGATCGTAACACCCAAAAACTTGAACTCATGTGCCCAGTCTATTTCTTCATCTCCAATAAATAATGTGGCATGGACATTTTTTAACTGTTACTAAATACCACGAATTTTGTTTGACTGATATTTAATCAATCTATTACAATAAAACCAGTTTTTTATATTTATTTTTTCAAAATTCCTTCTCTACAACCTCTAGAACATCCTTAATTTTTTGTCCTGAGTAAAACAGCATAGTGTTGTTTGCAAATAAAATGCACTTTAATAATGAAGACACCGATGTAATATCGTTAACATAGATTAGAAAAAGTAAAAGCCCAAGGACCGAATTTGGGGCACTCCACAATTTGTGGGGCAATCCACATTTTACAAAGATCTGACTTAATATTGTCTGTTTCAACAAACTGATTTCTATTTTTAAGATAACTATTAACCAACTTCTGAGCTACACCTCTAATGCCACACTTATAATTTATCAAGCAATATTGCATAGTCCAGCGTATCAAATGCTTTTTGAAGATCTACAAAGATGCTAACTAAATAATGTTTTTCATCTATAGTATTTGAAATTTCCTCAGTTGGTCCATTATTGCTGTGGCAGTGAATGATTAGAACAAAATCCATACTGGCTATTTGACAGAATGTTATATTTGTTGATGAATTTATTGAGCCTGGCAGCAAAAACATTTTCCAGGACTTTAGAGAATTGTGGAATACAGGTATATAATTGGAGAACTTTGTTGCCTATTTTGAAGAGTGGAATTATTTTAGCTATTTTCATTTTGTCTGGAAATACTCCTTTTGTCAATGACAAATTACAGAACATCAAGCATTTTCTTAATAAGTAACATGTTTATATCTGTGAATTCATCATTAGGGTGGCAGTAGCTCAGTTGGTAGAGCGTTTGTCCACTGACCCATAGGTTGCCAGTGCAATTCTAGCTCCCACAGATGAATGCTGTCGTTGTGTCCTTAGGAAAGACACTTAACCCACCTCGCCCCTAGTGTCTGCGTACACTGTGTGTATGAATGGGTGGGTGGTTCCTTGTTGTAAAGTGCTTTGAGTGCCTTGACGGTGGAAAAGTGCTATATAAAAATGTGACCATTTACCGGTTCATTTTTGTTTTGACATTGTTGCACAGTAGTTAATATCTCATTCTTATGAACTTTTTCACGAAAAATACTATTAACATTATTCGGTAGGTAGGTAGGTAGGAAGAGTAATGAAACCCCATGTATCTTTTGTGCTAATAAATTACTGAAATAGTCTTTTTTTTTGTTTCCTTATAATGCCTACCAGTTTATTTTCTGTAATAGCATCTGCTCACCAATCTAAAAGTCTGGGGTTCAAATCCTGCCTCACAATTGTATACTATTGTTGTGTCCTTGGGAAAGGCACTTCACCCAACTTGTATGTATGAATTTTATGTGTGTGTGTAGGTGAAGGGCTGATGGTACACATAGGCAGCATTGCTCCATCAGGACTGTAGACTATATATAAACATACATCTATGGTCTAACCCAGAGCACCTGTGGCTACAAGATCCCCCAGTATCTTACTACAATCGAGTGTGGAGTGAATGAATAATCAAGTCAAGTCTGTAAAGCACTATACAAGTGTAAGGCATTATCACTGTGTCCTTGGGAAAAACAGAACTCACCCACTAGGCTGTTAGTGAGCGTGGTACATTAAAGTAGTGTTTCTAAATCCATGGATTTATACCATGTACTGCTACTGTTAAGGAGGGACAAGAATAGATAGAGATGATACGAAAGGGCAGAATGATACAGTCCGTCACCATGTTATAATTATATCCGCACAAAGATCCAGAAGATGGCGGTAATGCACCTAAAGGAATGACAGCCGTCTTCAAACTCTATATACGAAGAAGAAGGTGTTTCCGCTGAGGTCTGTGTGGCGCAAACACGCCTCTGGACAAGAACAAATTCACTGAACTTTAGAGTTATAGAGATCGCGCCTGCCTTCTTTAGCTATATTTCTGAAAAATCATTTGTAATGTTTCAGAGCATGCCTTCGTTCAACGGAAAAGCTGACGTTACGTTTGTAAGTTTAATTTTCCAAAATATTATGCTTTAGCATGCCCCGCTAGCTTAACGTTGTGAAAACATTTAACGCTAGTTTTATTTTACTCAAAAAAAAAAACAAAAAAAAAAAAAAAACAAAAACAAAAAAAAAAAAAAAAAACCACATTAATAATGTTATCTGATTGCGGTTCGCTTAGTGTTTAACTGATTTCAGACTCTCTTGGTCAATATGTATTGTAGTTTGTTGTAACTATCATTTATAATCGACTATAAGCAATAAAGTGTGTTTTAAGAGGTTACGGTTATTGTGCCTATGCAGCCACAGTTGGCCATCATGACCACGTGATTGTTAGGCTGAATCGTTTTGCATCCCTTTATAGGAAGATGACGATCTACCATACGAAGAGGAAATAATCAGGAACCCCTACTCTGTAAAGTGCTGGATGCGCTACATCGAGTTCAAGCAAAATGGACCCAAAACAACTCTGAACATGATTTATGAACGTGCTTTGAAAGAGCTCCCGGGCAGGTAAACGTAATTTCAGTGCCACCTTCTTTGATTTAATGTCGGCTAATTTGTTTGATTCTTAATCCATGTGTTATATAGTTACAAGCTGTGGTACAATTATCTAAAGGAGAGACGTAAACAGGTCAAAGGGAAATGTATAACGGAGCCAGTCTATGAAGAAGTCAACAACTGCCACGAAAGAGCACTTGTTTTCATGCACAAGGTCATTATATATATATATATATATATATATATGTATGTATATATATAAGGTCATTATATAGCTGACATTGTATGTATAGCCTGCTCAATTTGTATTGTTATTTTTTTCCACATAGATGCCAAGAATTTGGCTTGACTACTGCCAGTTCCTTGTTTCCCAATGTAAAATCACAAGAAGTCGGAGGACATTTGATCGTGCCCTAAGAGCTCTGCCGGTTACTCAGCACCCACGAATCTGGCCTTTGTATCTGCAATTTGTCCGTAATCTACCCCTCCCAGAAACAGCAATTCGAGTGTACCGGAGATACCTAAAGGTAAATCACTCAAAACTATTTTTCAACATTGCTCTCAAGTACCGTATTTTCCGGACTATAAGCCGCTACTTTTTTCTCACACTTTGAACCCTGCGGCTTATACACCGATGCGGCTAATATATGGACGGATTATTCTTCTATGAACACAGCGGATGCGCACGCAGCTTGAGTGCAGAAAGCGCCGCTGTCTGTGCGGTGAACATGGGCTAGGTTTAGTTAGAACACTCGCTAGCGCTGTTGTCAGCACTAAAACAGTTTATCGCTGCGTGATAAAATAAGTTCTGCTGCTAAATGAACATTAGTGAGTGGGATACGTCTTAATGACCCGTATGTGTTAAAAGCAGGTGAGGCGTAAATGACGAGACGAAACGTCTCAAACTTCAGTAGCGGGACATCCACTCATACATGATCGATACAACTAACCCCGACCCCCGGGAGAGCCTGAAATCCTGTTGAAATCCTACAAGACACTGACATGATACAAGACACTGACATGATACAAGACACTGACATGATACAAGACAGGACAGCGGCTCTTTCTGCTCGAGACATGCGCTGTAGAGCGCCAGAGCGACTCTCGCGCGTGACAAACTGACTCAATGCAAAAAGACGACAAAAGCTTTCAGAGGCAATACAAGCAGATGCTCGGAACTTGAAAACTTCTTGAAGACGTGGACACCTGCGGCTTATAGACAGGTGCGGCCTATATATGTACAAAAATAAAATTCTTTGAAAATTTAGTTGATGCGGCTTATATTCAGGTGCGCTCAATAGTCCGGAAAATACGGTAAATTTGTTGAGACAGCAGAATTTCTTCAATTAATCATGTTGTCCATCAGCTATCTCCAGAGAACGCAGAGGAATACATAGATTATTTGCGCTCTGTTGGACGCTTGGATGAAGCTGCTTTGCGACTTGCTGACATTGTCAATGATGAAAGCTTTGTATCCAAGGAGGGCAAGTCAAACTATCAAGTATGCTGTACTCTTTATGCAAGGGGTTTCTTTACAGCTCTTTTGTTAATCTTGCTCAAATGTTTTTATTTTTTCAGCTGTGGCATGAACTGTGTGACCTGATCTCCCAGAATCCTGATAAAGTTACATCTTTGAATGTTGGAGCGATTATCCGAGGGGGACTTACACGATTTACTGACCAACTGGGAAAACTTTGGTGCTCCTTGGCAGATTATTATATTAGGAGTGGGCACTTTGAAAAGGTTTATTTATATCTAAATACATTGGTTTTCAGAAAACATGCATCTGATTTGATAATTAATTTACTTTTTACAGGCTCGTGATGTGTACGAGGAGGCCATTCTTACTGTGGTAACAGTTAGGGATTTTACACAAGTATTTGACAGTTATGCTCAGTTTGAAGAGAGCATGATTGCAGCCAAGATGGAAACCACTGTTGAAATGGGCCAGGATGAAGAGGGTAAGATGGACACATTTATTAGTAATTTGTAATAAAAGGCATAGATAAGATCATTTGGTTGTATTTATAATTCTTGGATATATCTATCTATATATCTATATCTATACATATTATATTATATCATATCATATCTCATATCATATTATATTATATCTTATTATATTATATTGAGAGATCCACTTTTTTATTTTGCTAACAAACTGGCACTCAGGCCTAATAATAATTAATATTTGTATTCATTAGTATTATTAATAATAATACTAATTTATTATTACTATTAGTGGTCTACAACTATTATTGTAATAAGCACTAGGTGCTTAATAAAACTAATAACTGAATAACCACTGATAGGCATACCAAATTACCACTTAATTGGCAATTAATATGTGGTTCCTCAAGTAAAATATTATCGTAAACTAAACTGATAATTCTGTTTTGTGTGCACATCAGCATTACATACTGAGTTTCTGTTTTTTTTCCCCAGATGATACTGATTTAGAGCTTAGATTAGCTCGTTTTGAACAACTTATTGCTCGCCGTCCTCTTCTTCTGAACAGTGTTCTACTTCGTCAAAATCCACACAATGTTCATGAGTGGCACAAACGAGTGAAGCTTTGTGAAGGCAATCCACGGCAGGTAACATTGGGACAAAATCTGAATTTATTTTTTCATGTCTTTGTTGTTTTAAGTATAATATAAAAACTTGCAGATTATTAACACCTACACTGAGGCTGTACAGACCGTTGACCCAATAAAAGCCACTGGAAAGCCTCATTCACTTTGGGTTTCCTTTGCAAAGTTCTATGAAGAAAACGAGCAATTGGATGATGTAAGATTTTCTTTTTTCTACAAGGACATTAATTACACTAGCATTAATACCTGCATATGTTACTCAGGCCAGAACAATCTTTGAAAAGGCTACTAAAGTGAACTATAAGCAAGTGGATGACCTGGCAGCAGTATGGTGTGAATATGGAGAAATGGAACTGCGTCATGAAAACTATGAGCAGGCCCTGCGCATACTGAGGGTTAGATTATATACTATACTTATTCAGTGATTTTGTTCTGATGATTGGAAGTCTATTATTAAAAAATCAGATGTAACATATTTGAACATTTTTGACATACAGAAAGCAACAGCAATTCCATCCAAGAAAGCAGAATACTTTGATGCCTCTGAGCCTGTCCAAAACAGAGTCTATAAGTCCTTGAAAGTGTGGTCTATGCTGGCTGACCTTGAAGAGAGTCTGGGAACATTTCAGGTTTGATTCATTTAAACATGCATTTAAAGTGTTTATTTTAATTGATTGGTCTTTGATCTTATTTCCCTGTCTTCCCTCTTTCTTTAGTCCACAAAAGCTGTATATGACCGCATTATTGACCTCCGCATTGCAACACCACAGATCATAATCAATTATGCCATGTTTCTTGAAGAACACAACTACTTTGAAGAAAGCTTTAAAGTAATGCTTATTATGTTATGAGGTTTTACAACTGGTGTGCTTTTATCTCAGTTTTTAAAAATTTATTTATTTTTTTTTTAGGCATACGAGCGTGGCATTGCCTTGTTTAAGTGGCCAAATGTTTATGACATTTGGAACACCTACCTTACTAAGTTTATTGAACGGTATGGCGGGAAGAAACTGGAGAGGGCAAGAGATTTATTTGAACAGGCTCTTGATGGCTGCCCAGCAAAGTTTGCAAAAAGTGTGCTTTGTTTAGTTTTTTAAAATATATTTTTCTTCTTCCATCATCTACTTTTATTATTTTTTATAATCTAACAGCTATTTACCTACTTTATGCCAAATTGGAGGAGGAGTATGGGTTGGCACGCCATGCCATGGCTGTTTATGAAAGAGCTACAGAGGCAGTAGAAATTGAGGAGAGGCACCACATGTTCAATATCTACATTAAGAGAGCCGCTGAAATTTATGGAGTCACCTATACAAGAGCAATCTATCAGAAAGCTATTGAGGTAATGGCACTTTTGTCTGTGTTATTCAAAATAAAAATAAAAAAAATCTGTGAATGCTGTAAAATTTGTGTAATAATAATTCTGAAAAATATTTAAGGTCTTGCCTGATGAACATGCAAGAGATATGTGTCTTCGTTTTGCTGATATGGAGAGTAAACTGGGTGAAATTGATAGAGCCAGGGCAATCTTCTCCTATTGCTCACAGATTTGTGATCCCAGGGTATGTTGAGACACTTTTTAATGTTTTTAGAAAGTGAATTTGAAACTATTGTTATTGTCCTTTCAGGTAACTGCAAATTTCTGGCAAATGTGGAAGGAGTTTGAAATTCGTCATGGAAATGAGGATACAATTAGAGAAATGTTAAGAATCAAACGCAGTGTCCAGGCCACCTACAATACTCAGGTCAATTTCATGTCCTCTCAAATGCTGAAAGCCACTACAAGCTCTACAGGCACAGGTATTGTATAGATTATAACAGTATAATAATTATTTACATAAGTTACAACAGAATTGAAAATACATATTTAATTAAAACTTTATCTTTAGTGTCTGATCTTGCTCCTGGCCAAATGGGTATTGATGACATGAAAATGCTGGAACAAAAGGCACAACAGCTAGCAGCAGAGGCTGAGCGAGATAAACCTAAACCTAAAGAAAAGATCCTCTTTGTCAGGTTTGTTTCTCTGCTTGTTGAAGGGAAAAACAAGGAAATCCATTAACCATGAACATATTTTAATTTTATAAAATATAAAAAAAAACTCTTTGTGTGTAGGAGTGATACTTCACGTAGTGAGCTAGCAGAACTTTCCAAACAAGTCAATCCAGACGAAATTGACATAGATGATGAAGATGATGATGATGATAATCAAGGTCCAGATGGTAAGAAATGCATGCACATTTTTCAGTAGCACTAGCTGCTTTGTTTTGATGAAATGCCACTTTATGGTATTGTAAGGTCTTCACTGTCCCTATTCTACCACTACAGAAGTGCAACTTGAACAGAAGAGTGTCCCAACAGCTGTCTTTGGTGGGCTTAAAGATGATTAAGATGAACAATTGATACAGTGCTGTCTGTAATCTTTTAATTGTATGTATTTGAATTGCATTTTTTCCACAATTAATATTACACTTCAGTCTAAATTCTGCATAGATGTTGATGCAGTGAGAAAATAGCTTGTGAAAACCTTTCTGTTCGCTTTTCTCAGGAGTTTACGGAAGCTTAAAATGTGCACCAGAAGTGAGATCTTCCACAAAAGTGGATGAGGTCATCATAGTTGTGTTTAAGTGAATGTGTCCAGGAGATGAAAGATTGTCTAAAATAGTTCCAATCTTGTAACTTAACCTGGGACAGTTATACAAACCTGTGTTTCTCATTCTCAATAAACTAACTTGTTTTTGTTTTTGTATAAATCAACTTTTCATTAGCAACATACATTTGATTTAATTAGAACAAATTTTAAACAAATTCATTCAGCATACTATATATATATATATATATATATATATATATGTTTTGTGTTCCATAAATTTAGATTTACATTATATCGTGTAACCAATAGGGCTGGGTGATATGGCCGTAAAATTAAATCAGTTTGTTTTGCACAGGCTGGATGATTACATTTTGAATCAATTCGAATCAAAGTCAGAGCAGTGACTGCTAGTGTTTCAAACAGGGGAAGCACTTTACATTTCCATTCTTTATATCTTATCGTTTAAGGAATCAAACTGCCTTCAATTAGGTTTGCATAGATAAGTAATCTAATTTTAATAGTTTAAATTAGAAAGAGATTTTTTGCACCATAATTCTGCTTTCGAAAGTAAACCTGTTTCATAATAATTAATCAAAATAAATTGATTAATATGCCAGTCCTTATGTGACCTTTACCCTCCGCCTTATTTTGTAATTTACAGTCAGGGCTCCAGAGGGCTAATTGCTATGAGGTTGTGGTCTGAATGTATGATGGATGTGGCAAAATAATGGCAATATATGAAATGTCATGCCAAATATGCAAACATAGTTCTACTGCTGGTATCTCTTTAAATAAAAGCCAAAATAATGTAAGAGAATATTTTTTTATTTTCTGTTTCACCTCAAATGGTTCATATTTTATGAACTTTGAAGGGAGAATCACTCTCACTCCGCCTCCGCCTGTAGAATACAAAATGTTTGTTTACAGATATATAGTGGGATTAATCTAGTATTTAGTAGTTAACAGTGGCTGTTTCTCAAATGCAAGGTGTGTTGCCTTGGCCTGATGTGGGTTTGGTAAGACGTCCAAGTCATCATTCACTGCCCAAGTCATGTTCCAAATGTTCATGTCCTTCACAGGCATGTGTCCTCTTTTTGGTTTGCATGCAGCTGCTTTACCAAGGATATAGTGCATCCCTTGTTTCCTTGCACTGGTAAATTACCCATAATGCACCAAAATAATTAGGGAGATGGATCTTAATTGCTTTTAAATTATTATAAAAAACTAACTAAAATAATCATCTCACATATTCCCCTAAAAGTGGAGGGATCCTTTTATATTTCTTAGAATGCTCCCATTGACCATCCCACAAAGTCCTATTCTTAACACTTTATTTTGTGTGACTCTGGCGCTGCTGCTCATTCTCTCTGAAGCATGTTCTATTAGCTGTCTGTTTGGAAGGAACTGACTACAGAGGCAAGGTAAGATACCTTGCATTTGAAAAGCAGCCTGTATCATTTAACTAGTTTCAAACAAGGCCTGGCAATAGATACTACCTTTCCAACATCGCGGCTCTTGGCTCTGAGCTTGTTGACCTGGGTCTCCGCAATATCAGCACGCTCCTGAGCCTCTTCAAGTTCATGTTGAACCTTCCTGAGTCTGGACATGTGACCATTGGCCTGCTCCTCCTAGTAATGCAAGTTGCATTGATTATGAGGTCCACAGAAATTTTAATTGTCTAATGTGTGTATGTTTTTACTTACAGCCTCCTCAGCCTGTCTCTTGTAGGCTTTAACTTTGAGCTGAAGTTTGTCCACCAGATCCTGAAGTCTGGTCACGTTTTTCTTGTCCTCTTCAGTCTTTAAGCAAATGTGTGAAAAAGTCAATGCATGCTTCTATCATTTCAGCTTCATAATAAGTGGTACTTCATTAGCCATTTACAGCACATTTCCAAGTGTACACTGACAATGTAAATTTACCTGGAGAACTACAGTAATTACCTGGTAAGTCAGCTCTTTTACTTTCCTCTCATATTTGCGGACTCCCTTAACGGCATCAGCTCCGCGCCTCTGCTCAGCTTCAACTTCTGCCTCAAGCTCACGCACCTTTTTAAAAGAAAAAAAATAATCTATGACTTATATTTGTTACAGTAAAGTTCAATAAAAATTCAGTACACACACCCTGGTCTCCAGTTTCTGGAGCTGCTTCTTGCCGCCCTTCATGGCCAGGTTCTCAGCCTCATCCAGACGGTGCTGCAGGTCCTTGACCGTGACCTCCAGGTTCTTCTTCATCCTCTCCAGATGAGCACTGGTGTCCTGCTCCTTCTTCAACTCTTCAGCCATCATGGCAGCCTGAAATGTTGGTCATTGTAAATTTATTCTGCTATAAACAAATTTTGGCACAACACACTGTTTAAACCAGTGAGCTCACATCAGTGATGGCCTTTTTGGCCTTCTCTTCAGCATTTCTTGCTTCTTGAACGGTATCATCCACTTCACTCTGCACTTGGACCAGATCAGACTCCAACTTCTTCTTGGTGTTCAAAAGACTGGTGTTCTGTTTGACAAGAACTGGTTTAGATTTTCTGTTTAGCATTATCTACATTCGTGATTTCAAGACCCAAACCTGAGAATGAAGCAGTCCAACACGCTCACTAGCATCCACCAACTCCTGCTCAGCCACTTTACGTGCTCTCTCTGTCTGCTCCAGAGCAGCTCTCAGCTCCTCAATCTCAGCCAGCATCAGGCCATTTCTGCGCTCCACCATGGCCACCTGCTCCTTCATATCTTCCTGTCCTCTGACAGCATCATCAAGGTGCAGTTGGGCATCCTGGTAACAGAAAAAAACATTGTTTCATATACCTTTAAAAAACAAAATATGAAGGATTTCAAAATTATTCTCACCTTGAGCTGACCCTGGACATTCCTGAGTTGTTTCTGGGCCTCAGCTGCCTGTCTGTTGGCATGGCTCAGCTGAATCTCCATCTCGTTCAGATCTCCCTCCATCTTCTTCTTGACTCTCAAGGCATCATTCCTACTCCTGACCTCAGCATCCAGAGTGCTCTGCATGGAGTCGATGACTCTCTGGCTGTTCCTCTTTATTTGCTCCATCTCCTCATCTTTCTCTGATAGCTTCCTGTCAACCTCACCTTTAACCTGGTTGAGCTCCAGTTGGACACGAAGAATCTTGGCCTCCTCATGCTCCAGTGTTCCCTAGATATAGTATTTTGATATTGTAATACATTTACTTTCCATGCAGAAATGTATATTTTTACCTCAGCTTCTTCAAGAGCGGTCTGGATTTCTGCCTTTTCAGTCTCAACTGTCTTTTTGGCCTTCTCCAGCTCATGAATGCTTTTTCCAGTTTCACCAATCTGCTCAGTCAGGTCAGAAATCTCCTCTAGAAGGTAACAAAATAGCAATAGTGTTATTATGTTGTTTTATCCTAATTTAACAGAGTAAAAGTAATGGAGTAAGAATAGGCCATTGGATTTTTATGTTTCAATCAATATATTAACTTTTCACTTTACAAGACCCCTGCATAAGGGCCATAAATCTTTGTTTTGTCATGTCATGCCAATTTAACTACAGTATGTTATAGATTACAAAAACATACACTTTAGGGTGGTTCCCAAACCAAATAACATCAGAATGTAGCTGTGAATTTTTTTTTTTTTGCACATAAATGTATTTAATATAAGTAAAAAGGGTTTGCTGGGTAATGGTTAAGTACATACGCTGCAGGTTCTTGTTCTCTCTCTTCATGGTCTCTAACTGATCCAGGGCCTCCTCATAAGAGTTCTTCATCTTAAAGAGTTCAGTGCTCAGAGAACGAGCCTCCTTCTGGGCTCCCTCCAGTTCAGCTTGGCCCTCCTCATACTTCTGCTTCCACTCTGCCAGAACCTGAGGAATATTTTGTTTACATAAAATGTGTTCTCTCCACTAACATTCTTGAATATATTTTTTGTTTACCTTGTCAAAGTTCCTCTGCTTCTTGTCCAGATTGGCAGCCAAAGCATTAGCTCTTTCCACATCAATCATGAGGTCCTCCACCTCACCCTGCAGCCTCTGCTTAGTCTTCTCCAAAGAGGCACACTTGGAGTTCACAGCCTCAATGGATTCCTCAGCCTCCTGCAGACGCTGGGCCAGCTTTTTCCTGTGATAAAGGAATTGAAAAACAAAATTAGATACAAAATCCTTAATTCAGTATCTGGAAGAATTGTCCTACTTACTTGGCCTCCTCCAGCTCCTCAGTGCGCTGAATAGCATCAGTCTCATACTTGGATCTCCATTGGGCCACTTCACTGTTAGCCTTGGACATTCCTCTCTGCAGCTCAGCCTTTGCTTCCTGTTCCTCCTCAAACTGCTCTCTGAGCAGATCACAGTCATGACGGGCAGACTGGACTGCGTGAGCCAGGGCATTCTTGGCCTGTGGAAATGTATTGTCAGTATAGTGGTCATTCATTTCTATACACCAACTTTTTTTTTTAATTTTACATACCTTGACTTCTTCCTCAACATGTCGCTTCAGCTCTTCAATCTGCTGAGTGAAAGCCTGCTTGCCTCTGGTCAGCTGAGAAACAAGAGCTTCCTTCTCTTCAAGCTGACGAGCAAACTCACCTGTATTACATAGCATAATTTAGTCTTCACACACTGAAGAGTAAACTTGAAAACGTTTTCAGCTTTGAGACTGTTACCATTCTCTGTCTGGAGTCTTGCTTTCTGAGCATTATTGTCATTCAGCTGGCGAACATTCTCATCATTTTTGGCCTTGAGCTCACTCAGCTGGTCCTCAAGTGTCCTGCACATTTTCTCCAGGTTGCCCTAACCGGAAAAAAATTCAAGGAGTCAGTATTTAGCATGTTTGTCAACTGATGCCAACAAGGATGATGCACTTGTTGGTGTTTCTCAGTCACGGTCATAATTACCTTTGCTTTAGCCACAGCCTCCATGTTGCTGGAGAGGTCATCAATCTCCATTTTGTACTCACTCTTCTCTTTCTCCAGCTTCTGCTTGACACGCTGAAGGTTGTCGATCTGCTCTCCCAGCTCAGCCACACTGTCAGCCTGTTTCTTGCGAAGGGCTGCGGCTGTCGCCTCATGCTGCAGAGTGGACTCCTCAAGATCACGACGCAGCTTCTGGAACTCAGCCTCACGTTTCTTGTTCAACTCAATCTGAGCAGCGGTGGCTCCACCAGCTTCCTCCAGTCTCTCACTGATCTCCTCAAGCTCCCTGGAGAGGTCAGCTCTCTGCTTCTCCACCTTTGCACGAGCTGCTCTCTCAGCCTCAATCTCCTCCTCCAGTTCCTCAATACGAGCCTACATTTGATCATAGGAACAGAAAGGCTTTTTTATTTGAACCAATACAACTTGTCAGAAAGAGTCCCAGTAATTACCTGAAGCTCCTTGATCTTCTTCTGAAGCTGAGCACCAAGAGACTGCTCATCCTCAATCTTGCTGAGGAGCTGGCTGGTCTCAAAGTCCTTCCTAAAATCACATTTTCAGAGTTACTTTTTGTTGTTAAATTGTGTATTATATTAAATGTTTAAAAAAGTATACTTTTTGATCTTCTCTTCAGATTGCTGCTTGTCATTCTCCAGGTCCATGATGGATTCCTGGGCCAGTTTCAGGTCTCCCTCCAGCTTCCTCTTGGCTCTCTCAAGGTCCATGCGGAGCTTCTTTTCTTGCTCCAGAGACCCTTCAAGCTGTCAATTGAAATTAGAGTTTAATGTAATTTTGTTGAGATACTGAAAAAGAATTGAGATTAATGACTATTACTATATGGCCATACATCATCAACTTGCTGTTCCAGTTTGGTCTTGGCCTTGGTCAGAGTGTTGACTTTGTCTTCCTCTGCCTGGAGGTCATCCAGAGTTTGCTGGTGGGACTCTTGGAGGGCTTTCTTTTCTTTGGTCAGCTTGGCAATAGCTTCATCTTGAGATGCCATCTCCTCTGTCAAGTTCTTCACCTGTACGTTAATTCAGTATGGAATATTATTAGCTTAGTTCTATCTCAGTAATAAAATCTCATCTTCAGTTATTTTCACCTTGTTTTCAGTGGCATGTTTTTCTTTCTCCACTTTAGCCAAGGTGAGCTCCAAGTCGTCAATGTCTTTCTTCAGCTCAGAGCATTCATCCTCCAGCTTCCTCTTCTTTGCTGTCAGCTCAGCATTGATTTCCTCCTCATCCTCCAGTCTCTCAGTTGTTTCTTTGAGTTTGGCCTCAAGTTGGATTTTGCTTTTGATGAGTCCCTCACATCTCTCCTCTGCATCAGAGAGGTTTTCACTTTCCTAATAAATGTATTTGTAAAATTAACAGGTGGACTTCAAAGACTGTAAATATTTAATAAATATATATATATTTTTTTAAACTTACAGATGCCACTTGCAGCTGCAGATCATTCTTCTCCTGCAGCAGAGAAACCATTTTCTCCTCCAGCTCTTTCTTTTTGGCCAGAGCGGTTGCCAGATCAGACTGCATCTTCTCATAGTTTTCTTTCATTTGAGCCAATTCTTTCTCAGTCTCAGCACTCTTCAGAAGGGGTTTGATTTTGAAGTACAGATTCATCCATGGCCAGTTTTTCACATTCATGAAGGAGCGAATGTTGTACTGGATGGAGAAGATAGCTTCTCTGCATGACAAAAAAGTATGACATTTGAATTATGGATCATTATATACATAGATAAATAATTAGATAAATAGATAATAAAGTATACCTTCTCGCCATCATTTTGACAAACTCCTTCCTCATAACATATCCTCTGCAGAGAGCCTGAGTCATGGTCACCAGCTCAGCCAGTTTCTCGTCTCTCATCTCCTCAAGAGTACCCAGCAGACCAGCTTTGAAGAACACCTGTTTTTCAACATAAGAAAGGTCGAATTGTCCAGGAATAACGTTATCTGTTATAGATTAATTTAACTTAATATTACCTTGGTGTGTCCAAACTTGTACTGAGTGTGATCTACATCAATGGAGCCAAGCAGCTTCTCTGAAGCTTTCTTGTTGTCAATGAATTGTCCCTCAGGGATGACACTTGCATTCAATACTTTGTATCTAAAGTACAAATGAGAAAATTTATCTCGAGCATTACTGCATATTTCCCACTTTTCTGTACAAGTATTATCAATACCCTTGATGTGTTAAATTTGTTAAAATATATTTACAAACCTCTGCTTGAAGTCACCGTAGAGGATTCTGCTGGGGAATCCCTTTCTGCAGATTCTGATGCCCTCCAGCACACCATTACACCTCAGCTGGTGGATGACCAGGAAGTTCTCCATAAGACCTGAAAATGAATGTTACTATGTTGATTACTAAATAATGGTATAATTCACACTGATATTCATTTGAGAGATGCTTACCTGGGGTCTTAGATTCATTGGGAATCAAGCAACGCACAAAGTGAGGGTGAGTGCTCCTCAAGTTGGTCATCAGCTTGCCCAAGTTTTCCTGAGAATCAGCAGATAATGATTGACATATTTTATAATGTGGATCAATGGATGTAAATAATAGAAATAAAAAAAAAAAACATACTCTGAAAAGAGCAGACACTGTCTGGAAAGAACCACCCTTCTTCTTGCCACCCTTCTTGCCACCACCAGCGGCCTCCGCTTTAAATAAAATATACATTATTTTTTGAAATCATTTTTATTATTAATTATTCTTCTCTTACCCTCAGCCCCACCATGGGCAGCATACAGGAAGCACAGCAGTTTGTTTGCAGACTTCTGGTAGAGCTGAACAACTGAGTCGTTCAGTGGGTCCTTGTTCTTGTCTAGCCAGCCAGTGATATTGTAGTCTACTGTACCGGCATAGTGGACCAGAGAGAAGTGAGCCTCTGCCTTGCCCTTGCCGGGCTTTGGTTTCTCAAAAGCTTTAGTCTTGCCCAGATGTTGGTCATGCAGCTTGTTCTTGAAGGTTGTGTCAGAAGCCTTGGGGAACATGCACTCCTCTTCAAGGATGGCAAAGATGCCCATTGGCTACGAAGAATTTGTCATTGTTAGAAATTGATCAAAATGTCAATAAAAATGTATAACTGTACTCTTTCCCTTCAAAAAAAAAAAAAAGGCAGATTACCTTTTCAATAAGTTCAATGCAGGCAGCCAAGTCCATACCAAAATCGATGAACTCCCATTCAATGCCCTCTTTCTTGTACTCTTCTTGCTCCAGGACAAACATGTGGTGGTTGAAAAACTGTTGCAGTTTCTCGTTGGTGAAGTTGATGCAGAGCTGCTCCAAACTGTTGAACTACAAATCAAAAGTAATTCATTATTTAGCTTCATACTCATAGTGAGCATGCTTTTTCAAAAAATAGCATTAAACTTACATCAAAGATCTCAAATCCAGCAATATCCAACACTCCAATGAAGAAGGATCTTGGCTGCTTAGTGTCCAACATCTCATTGATACGAACAACCATCCACAAGAACATTTTCTCATAGACAGACTTGCACAGAGCACTGACAGCATTGTTGACCTTGAGGACATTAAATAAAATCAGAATGATGAACTTGGAAGAATAATGCATTCAAGTTAATTAGTTTATTCAAAACCACACACTTACCTGTGGGACAGTTTGACCTTTGGTCACCATCTCATTTCCAACTTTGACCCTTGGGTAGCACAGAGCTTTCAGCATGTCAGCTGAGTTCAGACCCATGAGGTAGGCAATTTTGTCAGCCTCTGGTAAAAACATAAGAAAAATAAATAATTTGCTAAGTGAGTGTTCAGTGGTAAGAAAAAAAAATCATACACATGCAATTTCTATGGAATAGTTTGAATGAAATTTTAAAAATAAATAATGACACCTTCAGTGCCGTCAGGCTCTGCCTGCTCCTCGCGCTGCTTCTGCTTGAACTTCATGTTACCGTGATGCATCACAGCTCCAGTCAGTTTGTAGATGCCTAATTTCTCTTCAGCAGTGAAGCCCAAGATGTCAATGGCTGTCTGCATGAACATTTAAAATAATTTGCAGTTTTTGTTTTATCACCACACTGTTCAGCTATTGTTGCTTTAACTTACATCAGTTGCAATAAACTCCTCCACATCATTGATGCTTTTGACAGTGATTTCACCCTGGCTGATCATTGGGTAATCATAAGGGTTAGTGGTGATCAGAAGGGCCTCTGGATTAAAAAAAAAAAAAAGTATAGTATATATTTTAGACATCACAAATGTTAACATTAGGTAACATAACATACCCAGCAGCTCAGGCTTGTGGCCAGTCATGAGCTGGTAGAAGATGTGGTAGCTCCTCTCAGCGGACAGCTGGAAGGTCACACGGGATTTTTCCAGCAGATCTGACAATAAAGAAAGGTTTCTTTCTTTCTTTTTTTTTTTTTTTTTAAAGGAACCAGTGACAGTACATAAAATATATTCCCAACCAAAGTGGCTCTCACATAAAGTAGACAACATTTAACCATACAGCCTTACATGTTTCAATATCAGCTGAAGCCAGTTTTCCAGAAGTTCCAAAATGGATCCTAATGAATTTACCCTAAAAATTAATCAAAGTTAGTATTGTGTAAATTATACTGTGTTATCATTTTACTTTACTAAATACTACTCACAAAACGAGAGGAGTTGTCATTTCTGACAGTCTTGGCATTACCATAAGCCTCCAGCAGAGGGTTGGCAGCAATAATTTGATCTTCCAGTGAACCCTAAAATAATATATATTTATGAGTATTAAGTAAGTCTTGCCAGGAGTGGTGTATGTAGTTTTGACACCATACCTGCATTTTGCCAGGGGTTGGTTCTGCCTTCTTACCACCAAATGCTGCTGCAATTGTTGCAAAGTACTGAATGACACGCTTGGTGTTGACAGTCTTTCCAGCACCGGATTCTCCGCTGTTGTTGGAATTGTATACTCATTTCAGTAAAATTGTAATCTGATTTACAGTGGATGTGAATGAAATATACATAAATTCATATATATATATATATATATATATATGGTCCCAATAGTATTATTACTGTACTTACGTAATCAGGACAGACTGGTTCTCACGATCTAAAATGGCAAAGAATGGTCAAAATAATACTACAGAAAAATAAAGGTAAAAAAACAAAACAAAAGCCACTGTCTCACCTGTGAGCATGAACTGATAGGCGTTGTCAGAGATGGAGAAGATGTGGGGTGGGGCCTCAATCCTCTTCTTGCCTCTGTAGGCCCCAACGACTTGAGCATCGTATACAGGAAGCCACTTGTAGGGGTTCACCACGACGCAGAACAACCCAGAGTAGGTCTATTAAATGAGATTTAGATTTCATTAAATGTTGTAAATGGATTGTAAATCAATTTTTGTTTCCATATTTGCTTACATAGATCATCCATGATGCAAAACGCTCTTTGAGGTTATACAAAACGCAAGGCTCATTGAGGTGGGTCATCATGGCCATGTCCTCAATTTTATCAAACTTGGGAGGATTCCTTGGGTGAATGTCATCCTCTTTGACTGTTACAGTCTAATCATGATGCAATAAAATAAAACCATGAAAATAATGTTTAACTTAACTTTTGATCAATGAAAAAACAAACCACTTGCCTTTCCAGTATCGGTTTCCACTGTGGCTTTACCCCCTTCTTTCTTGATGAGTTTGCCTTTGAGGTACATCTCATCTGGGTCAGTCACAAAAACAGCTGTTTTGGCATCAAATGGGGTATTTTGGGCTTCAATCCGCTCCTTCTCTGGCTTCCGGAGGTAAATGGCCGCCGGACCATACTGCTCCATCTCCGCGTCCGTGCTCATGATGGCAACTTTGATGTGAAGAGGAAGATATGTTAATTTTGTTTGATTAATAAAATAAACAAGTATTATTGTCCTAGATTAGTTAAATTTGTGTTAATGTCTTACTTTAGCTCAATTCAACTGTTAGGCAGAATATATTTTCCACAGAGGGAGCTTGAAAGAAAAAAGAAATAGATTAACCTTAAAGACATAAATCAGTCAATCAGTATTCCTAACCCTCAAAAGGGCTGAGTTTTATTTAAAAATTTAAATCAATCAACATTTGCAAGAGGTAGAGGCAGATACACTAACCTGTATGGGTCGCCTGTCAGTTCTCACACATGTGCCACGCTGCTTCTTTTAAAGGCGTTGGGAGTGTCTTGTCAGCGGGAGTTAACTACTCGATTTGGTCAAGCATCTTGGACATCCCTGTCATCTTGAAACCTGCCAGCTTAAGCGGTTCCTTTTAGGAGGATTGTTTTGTTTCAAATGTCAGTGGTATTAGGTGTCCATGTGACCACATCCCCATAAAGCAGTCCAATTTATTGGACTCAATTAACATGGATGATTATGGGATATGCTCATTAATGGAGAAAGAACAGCAAAAAAGAAAGAAAGAAACAAACAAACAAACAAAAAATTACTTTATACCAGTGTGTCTGTTGTAGCCAGTAGCATGAAGGGTGTTGGAGAAGCAGCTATGTTGCACTGGTATATATGGTTATGGTTATAAATAGTGTGCTGTGTCATCTCGTATTCCACTAATAAAACTGAATGTAAACCCTTTCCATAAAGTTCAAGTGGTATTACATGTTCCCTAGAAGGAGATTATCTATATTAAGTGCTACTCAAATATCAAAAATATTTGCCCTTATGTTTTGCACATGCTTGGCTGTATTAATTGCATGCTCTCTTCCATCATACTTTGTTTGTAAAGGCTGATAAAGCAGTAATAGCAGCAGCAGTAGTAGGAGGAGTAGGCCTATTGCTACTTACTTACTCTACAGCATCAATAGCAGCAAGAGTAGCAATAGATATGCTTCTAGGAATAGGGTTCGAAGTAGTATAACAGAATTGCATTTGCATACATTATTTCTGTTGATATGAAATATTTTGTTAACTTTAACAACTGACTCACTGTTATAGCAGGAAGCATTCTGATGTCGATGTAACAGGCAGCAGCTAGAACCTAGAATAAAAGTAACTTTAGCATTCATTCTGACTTGAGCGCCTGAGAGAGTGGCAGCAGGTCACAGTAGCTCCTGCTACAAGTACCTGGGTGTCCACATTAACAACAGGCTGAACAGGCTTTGCACTGTTTCTTCTTACCCACCTCTTATACAGTATATAGTTAAGATATATTTTGTATTACTCTAGTTCTATATTTTATTTGTACTTGTACATATACAGTTGTATAATTATATATTTGACCAAGTCTCTTGCATTTACTTATTTTAAATGTATTTTTTTAACATTTACATTATTGCACTTTATTATTATGTTATATTGTGATGTGTGATACTGTGTCCAAATAATTTCCCTTGTGGATCAATAAAATCTGTCTAGTGGTGGCGGTTGTAGCTGTATTATTAGCAGAAGTACTACTAATAGAAGGGTTAATTTGTGGCATTACAGGTAGAAACTGCAATATAGCCACAGAATGTGTTTGTTTTACTTTGCATACTTTTATCGTAACCACTGAGCTTGTCCTTGTCTGTGAAGCACTATTGCCCCCAAGTGGACAAACTGGATTCAAGATTGCAAGATTGGTGTCAGCCAAACAATGATGTTAGCAACATAAGAAAAAAAATGCCATAGGGTAGCCTAATACACAATGTTGAGTCAGAGTGCATAACATTTTATTTGTAACCACCTATTTGTAACCACTCAAAAAGTCTACTAACCACAACTGTCACTTGACTTTTTTTTTTTACTATTTCATTTTGATAATATCAGAGTGTTACAACTAAATTAAGAGGAAACCCACAGTGCTGTTGAAATGTGCATTCATAATTCAATTAAAATAGCAGAACGGTAATCCTCTTAGTTAGAGCAAAGGGGCGAAAAGGGTGCCTGAGTAACTCTGAGAAACATCATGTGACTTATGGCATTTTGCAGTGTTTTATTGTCCATGAAGGAAATAATGCAAAAAGATACAACATCTTACTTTTCATTACTTTTAGATTAACTTGAATGATGATAATAATAATTGATGATAATTGTTTAACTTGTATGTAGTATATAGTCTTGCTTGCCATCCTTATGCGTTTCATTATCTGCTTAAGTCAGTGTGTCTGTCTCAAGTGAACTACAACTAGATTGCAACCGACATATATCTGGGACCCTATTTTGGTTATAAGCTACAACTAAGCTATATATATAGAGCAGTCTGGCAGTTTGAATCTCTAACCTTTGTTGTGTCCTTGGGCAACACACTTCACCCATCCTGACTGATGGTGGTCAGAGAAGCCAGTGGCATATTGGCAGCCATGTTTCCATCTGACAGATTCAAGGCAACAGTGCCTACAGAAGAAACATAAACAATAGTGTCGAGTCTAGACATAGGCCTACATAATTTTCCACTAAAGCTTGTATGTAATTTAAATCCAAGCCAAGCTGTTATATCTGCAAATTATTGTGCAAATGGAGTCTAGACAAAAAGGGAGCAACCTGAAAGAAAAAACAGACATTTTAATGACACTATACCGAATATGATCATGGAAAATCAGGAAATACACATAATTAAAACGCTACTCTAACAAGACTAGCCAAGAAGCACTGACTGTCCTGATTGTAGGGTATCCAAGTAAGAAGGCCCATCTAACTGCGGCAATATGTAAAAAAAAATAAAAAAAATAAAAAAATAAAAACATTAAGTGCCTATATGAAAATGTGGTACCAAAGTTATGCATACAAGTCGAAGTGCTGCCTTGGTGTTTCTGGTGGTGTCCATTGTTAGACCTGGTTTGATACAGCCTAATCAGAAGTCTAAACATGTTCCCTTTGATCCATTGCCGTTCTAATGAAATAACGAGATTCTTGGGTCGTGTCTACAAGAACATGCAGGTATCGAAGCTGTATTTCTGCAGATGCACCTGTAAGTTATCGACTCAACCTGCTCCTCTGTGCATTCATACAGAAAAGACCCTCCCCCGTGCTCCAGGCGCAAATGTGATTGGCCAACGGGAATAGTGAGTGATGCCAGTATGGAGCACCTGGGAGTCAGTCATCTGCAGGGCTGCGCAGCGCACAGCGAACCCATAGTAATGCGGAGGAAGAAAGGCAAAAACGACTGGGATTCGTTTTGTTTTTTGTGCTTTGCGAGTTAATTGCGCATTTGCCACTACAAGACGGAACTTCTGAAATAATCCCCGTCCTGAATCACCAGACACGGGGCTTAAACTGGTTTGAATGCTGCTCCGGGGCGGAAATTTTCCTCATAAACCCATACCAACCCACATCCGTATTCTCTCGGCGTTGGACTATTCAACTCCAAGGATGATTGTTTGATATTTGTGTACTAAAGCGTCCAGAGGTTTTTGCCACGGATCTAGCAGTTTTATACTCACTATGGGGGACTCGCCTACCATGAGGAAGACGTTTGTGGTCCCAGACATAAAGCCATTGGATTTGTATGACTGCTCTAAAGCTAAAATATGCGCAAGTGTCGGATGGCTTCTGGCGAAGTCGTACGGCAGTGCAGGTAGGTTTTACTTTTAATACAGTCCGATTATTGCCAAGTTTAATGATGTCCTGCTATTGTCTAATTTTGGCAAGAGAGCGATCTAACAAAAAGTAAGTTACGTGTAGCCTATGTCGGGCAACCTCAGAGTGTAGCTCAGCGGTTTTACGCACAAAGAGCAGGACCCGAAAGGGGCACCAAGCGTTTTACTGACACATGTCATTTGTTCAATGACTGATCACGTTACGGGGTTTGTGACTGAAACAGGGCTTCAAACAAGGCCTTATCATGCTAACCCATTTTGCGTTTTCTAGCCGCTGGGTTTAACCTGAAATCGCTTGCTACTGGCTGTGTTAATCCGGGCTCCACCACCAGACGTGCTGCATGGGATGGCTGAAGTAGACAGTCGTTTTTCCCCAGTCAGAGTTGACAGCATAGGCCTAGTTAATCTATAGCCATTTTCTGCTACCTTCTCGCGACACTGAATTTCAAGTTTATTTTTTAATGTATTAGTTATTTTATTGAAATGCTTTGGTCCATTAGGTTTAGGCACCGGGACATAATAACACCTTTATCTGATAAACATTGCTCTCTACGTTCTGCTTAACTTAATAAAAGACAGAATATTGATAAAATGCTTTTGTCTACAAAATACACAATGCGCTTGTTGTATCCCCTGCCCTCCAAGCTTTTCTGCTATAGCTCTCTCTGCATTATTTCACAACCCCAAACAGACCTTGGGCCAATGACACTATGGTCTGTTTAGCACCTGGACCACGCCCTCGGGCCAAAGTCACTCCGCGCAGTAGTGTATCAGGCAATGCACCCATTCATCTGATTAAAGGGCTTTTGGTTTATCTTTTTCAGCTGTCTGTAAAGTCAAAATTACATCATATTCAACTGAAGTCATTTATTTTACAGTACAGCAGATAATGTTTTAATAAATGCTAGAATTTGGCCATTGGCGAGCTAAAAGTTTATGTTAAAGTTAGTATGGCCAAACTTATTTTGAAGAGAGCATTGATCCATCCATTCTATGAGGATAACAACACGGTTACCTTTTGGCTTTCTTTGTTTGCCATGGGACCTGAAAGTCTGGATTCACCAGTTTTAAAGGCCACGTTTCATCTTAGGCCACTTGGCTTTTGAGAGTTCCTCTTGAGCTAATGCCATGTATGTGCCATTGCCATCTATTTCTCACTAAAGGGCCCATATTATGCTGTTTTCAGGTCTATGTTATAATGTTGTTTCCTCATCAAAAAACAGTCGGAGTTGTGTTTTGTTTCATTCACACATGTTTAACACACAAACCCTGCATATTTAGGCTGAGTTCCTCTCTCAAACAGAAAATACTCTGCTTCACCTTGTGATGTCATTTCGCAATACAGGAAGTGCTCCACTGTGTTTTTAAATTCCTTACACCTTTTCTAGTAGGACCGTATTGATAATTTCAGCCCTGGAATTGCCAATCTTTACTGAATAAAAGGTAAAATGTAGCTGTTAACTTAAACTACTGCCTCTTGTCATCACAAGGTGGAACAGCGCATTTTGAGCTTAATAAAAGGCGACTCAAACATGTATGAATGAAACAAAACACAATAGCAGGTGTCTTTTGGATGAGGTAACAACATTCAATTTGCAGTCAATTTTGCGTAATATAGGACCTTTGAGTCTAATAGTTGTAACATAGCTCAATGCCAGTATAAGCAGAGGTATTAAGATGTAAAACAAAACAAACTTGTACAGGTGCAATACTATGTTAGCTCCACCTAGTACCAAAGCTTTTTGACTCATACATGCAGTAGTTGCTCTCCTCCCAGCCTTTGTAACTATGGTGAGTCAACAGGGGACGAGGTCACGGACAAGGATGTGACATGCCATTTGTGTTTACAGAAATGTTCAACTCCCTTAAGCATTGATCGCTAATACACATGGAACATACAATGTAATACTTTTTTTAATGATAGCAGAGGGAAATGCCGCTCTATATATGATACTTCAAGGTTAGTTTTGGATTTTAGTTTTTCATGTTTGCTTTTTATACAGACCTGGCCATATGTTAGGTGAAGTGCTACCTTTTAAGTAGAAAAACACTACCTCCTTTGTGATCTGCTCTGTTAGATCCATTACCCCACATGACAAGTCTAAATACAGCTTACCAACTTCTAAGACCAAGAAAATAAATGTTTCAACCCCTAATATGTGCCAATTTCAGTGCAAGCCCTGTACTCTAATAGCATGACGATTAGGCCTACACATTTTATTGTTGCTTTCGTGGTAAGGAAATACTTTATAAAGTCTTTTCCTGCTTGCTTATTTTAGAGATTCTTATCTTTATAGTAGCCAGGCTCAGGCATATCTTAAACGTATTTGCTTGTCCAGAAAAAAGCCACGTGTTAAGAGTCACTCGATAACTTACTATATCTTTAAATAAAGCTTGGCAATAGCTTTAGTATCCCCCACTGCTCAACGGGCCACTAGAACTATCAAACACACAGGGCTGTGATCTTTGTGTTGTGTTGGGAGTTTTAGCAAAGTGAAACTTGATGAGTGAAAGTTATCCTCTTACCTTGTGTGGTCACAGGTAGAATGACATCAGAGGAGTTTGACATTTTGGATAATGTGTGTTGTCACTGCATTATTGTTTTATACATTTTATAAATACAAGTACAATATACAAATATACAAATGCAATAATAAAGTACAAAGTTCTTGCCTCCTTTAGCAATGATTTCACTGTGTTGTAGCATTTGCATCCTACTTTGCCTCCTGTGTCAACTCTTACAGACAGCACAATGTAACTTACCGCAGTGGAATTTATTATTGAGTGTTTTATCATAACATGTTTTTGAAGTAAAATACAATATAATATTTGTTTAGAGTTTCATATAAACAGTGGTTTATTCATGTCCATTTAAAACACATAGCAGGTTTGAACACTATTTTCTGATAGTTGGGCTTGGATGTGGAAGAACCAGTTCTACAAAAGGAGTGATTTCAGAAAATGCCTGTTGTAATCCTATTGACACACAATGTCATGTTTGCTGTACTACACCCTTTTAACCTGTATAGGCATAGGTACAAAGGTTTTGGGGTTTCACATCTCTTTTGTATCTTTTTAAGTGTTAAGGCTTTATATTTGCTGTTGCAACATGGGTCATCATCTTGTAATCTTATGATGTCATCCTTCCTTAATCTCACACTGACCTTGATGTATTACCAAACTGATTTCAATTTATAGTGCGTAGATCACGTACAATGAATTCCAGTTGGTTGTCTTAAAGTACAGCTTAGGGCCATATAGCAGGCAAAGTAATATAAATTGCAAATATGACTTAGTAGTGATATGAGAAGTATGTTATGGTCAGGGGTGGAAGAAGTACTGAATTTTGTTACTTAAGTAAAAGTACAGATACCAGAGCAAAAAAATACTCAAGTAAAAATATCACATTAAAAAATCAACTTAAGTCAAAGCATTAAAGTACCTGTTTAAAAATGTACTTTAAGAGTAAAAAGTACTGAATGCTGAATTTTGTTCAACAGTAACAATTGGTTTTTTTTTTTCTAGCTGTTTTTATTTGTATATTATTGTTTGCTCAAACTAAGAATGTGTTAAAAACATAATAAACCCTCGGCCTCAGCAGGTCTCACGCAATAATAAAAAATACTTTCACTTTTTAATCCAGTTAAAAAATGTAGTGGAGTAGAAAGAAGTACAGATACCTGCTCTCAAATGTAGTGAAATAAAAGTAAAAAGTATCAATTTTAAATCTACTTAAGTAAAGTACAGGTACTTAAAATACATACTACATAAGTACAATACTTTGCTACTTTTACTTCGTTACTTTCCACCACTGGCTATGGTCTACTATAAAAATGAACAAAACAACAATGTGTATACCCATTGTAAATTTACAGGGTGTTCAATACATGTACACAAGCCTTTACTCCACTGTCTGTGTGAAAGTGTGTACTTTTATCAGTAGCAGTGTTCCTGGGATGGGGGAGGACTTATCTAACTTTGAATGTTTTGACTGTTAACAGAGAATGTCCCAGTGGAGCTTCGTGACCCCTTCTACTGTGACCAGTATGAACAGGAGCACCTTAAACCACCAGTCACACGCCTCCTCCAGTCCTCTGAGCTCTACTGTCGCACCTATGGCCTGATCATGGGGGCGCACCAGGCCGACTCACAGCCAAAAGACAATGTGGCCCTGTTTCAGCTTTGTGCTCAGAGAGGAATCCCCTGCAAAGACAAAGATGTTCCAGTGACTGACATGGACCTGCGGCAAAAACCTATCAAAATGGTAAAGTGTTGCTGGGTTTCAGATGACATCACAATATTCTATGGAACAATATTATTTAATACAGACGATGGGCAGTTAAAATTAATATTGTCAAAATGCAGATTGTTGTTGACATATAGTGAGTTCTTGGGTCTAGTCACTAAAACAAAAGATCAGGTTTAGCATTTGTGAATGAATTTTCAATGTCATGGTAATGTACAATGTAATTAATAGGAAAAACTTGCTCCCCATCTGGGAGTAAGCCGTCATCACCTTCTGGAATGTGAAAACTACTAATTACAGCTAGGGTTGTCAAAAGTATACTCAGTTACTAATCGATACTAAAACTGGTATCAAAACTAGAGCCATTTCAGCAGGTATCGTTACTGAAAAAAACACACAAGTGGATAAAATTTGACTTAGTTTTTACTAGTGAAAGACCACATGGTATAATAAAAAAATACTATTATTTTGTGTTGAAAAATACAATATTGTATTAAAAAGGAGCTTTTAAAGTTATCATTTAGGTATCAAAATCAGTATTCTTTAGAGTCTATTCTTTAGTATTTTTCATGTGTGGTCTTAATTAAATTTGTGCCCTGGTATTTTTCCATTCTGACCCTTTTACAGCTCTAATTATATAGCAATTCCCCCCTCAAATTATGGTCATTGATCAATATGTTCAGAGTTTAATTTTAATTTATGATGACCAACCATAATTGCCTCTCATCATGTCATTTTTAAGTTAATCTTGTCTGGCATCATTAAAAGGAAATTCAAGCATCTCAACTACAGACTTGTACAAGATGATATCACTTAAAACTAGCATTTACGACATTCTTCATTTTTTTTGCTAGTGTCCATTTTACATAAATGTTTGTGTATTTTCCCCAGAACATTCAAGATGGAGTTGTGTCCCTTTCAATAGGACAATAATGTAAGGGAGATTTAGTGGTTATATAACTTTGTGTATGTGTTGTTTCAAAGGATTAAATTACATTAAAAAAAAACAAAAAACTACTAAATTCAGTAAAATTAAAGTAACCCCTGCTACACTGATCCTAAGAGCTGAGTGGAGTGGCTCTCAGCTGCTAAGGCTGAGAGCCACTGCACAAGGAACGCCTTCTTCAATTTCAGGGCGTGAGGGGAACTCTGAGCTGGGGCACAATAGATGCTCCAGATCACTGGAAGAACAATGGCGGGACAGTCCTAGTGAAACTTTAGATGCACCGAGAGAGGAGAGGAACAGGTTTGTCCTCTTTGGAAAGCAACATCATGCTCTCACTTTCTGTGGCGTTTTATTTACACCTCAGGATATTTAGATCTACTACAGCTCTACTACAATCATGTTGTTTTGAATATATGCAACATGTAAATATTGACTATATGGTTTATAATAAAAGGCAAAAATTTACATGGTATTTTTTGCAAATATTGCCCACCCTAGTATGAATGCTTCTTCATCTAAGTTAATTTTAAATGTCTGAAGATGTTTGCTACATTCTTTGTATTCTCTGGCGAGCTGCAGCCATAGTGTTATGCTGTTGTCAGGTGAGATGGTTAGCTCCATTGTGCTGTCTCTGTTCACTGCAGCACAATTGCAGCTGTAGTTGGTCCTGTCCTGTGCTCTGTATGGCTTTACTTCTGGTTCCTCATGGAAAACTAAAATACTTTAATTTTAATCTTTACTGCTGGAGTTTTATCTTTCAGGCTTTGATTTTTAGGACCCAGCTCCAGTAGCATCTGATCTCTGGTTTTGGCTGACACAATTATTGCTGCATTGCTGTGTGCTAGTTATTCCGTAGTATGTGAGCCTCCATTCGCCTTTGGCCCTGGTGGCTTTCGGAGATTATGAACAGTGAAAATGGGTCATTCTGCTGCAGCACTGGGACGGAGCATCAGTGGCTTTCCAGCTTTCCAGTTTGCAAAACCTAATGTCTCTTAGTTAAAGCTAATATCATTTTAACATTTCAAACGTAACTTCCCTTTAACCCCTGAACGCTCAGTCTCTCCTCTGTGACCTGGGGGGCCCAGCCCCAGTCCCTCCTCAGATTGGGGATAAAGATCTGTAAAGATTAGAGATAATCTGTGATGCAGACTGTACGTCATCATTTAGCACTGGATGTTATTACTTGTCCTGTACTAGATTCATTGGTAGATTGTAACAATTATATTATTAGTCCACATTACTTATTTTTAATTATCTTGCTGTTGGTTTTAGGGGTCATGATGCTGTTGGCAGATTTTATGCATTTATTGGGTTCAGTGAGCAATCACTTGGATTAAAATGAAAGCAATGTTTATCTGTCATTTCTGCATTATAAAGTAAATAGTCATCAGTTTGTTTAATGATAGTGGTTTGCTCTGCATTATTAGTTCAGGACCTCTGCTCTTTGTGCATGTTCATAAACATGTGTTATAGTAGGATTTTCTCTGAAATCCCCTGCAAGGGCCCCAGACCTGCCTGATCCCAGTGTTTACCCCCCTCTTTGCACAAGTCAGCATGGGGGAGGGGGTTAAGTAATATTTCAGACATAATCAGATTTGTTTTCATCATAATACTCTCATCTAATGATTGACTATAAGCTATAACAGTGTTGTGTAGGTGAAAGGATATTGTGTCTCTATTAGTTGTTCTTAAGAATGTATGGTATATTTTGTATTCATATAAAAGTTCTACTGTGTAATCTTTGACGGAGCTGTGCTATAGTGCTAACTCAGGAGCATGCAGCAGTGCTGCAGTCCGTGCTGTGTGCAGATGCATTATGGGTCTGCTGGTTGGTTGTTATGGAGACATGGCAGGCTGAGTGGCCTGTGCTCGAACTGCTCCTCATTCTCCTCTCATTAGGTAGACTTGTGATTTAGCTTAAGGAGCTCTCCTGGGCCAGCTATGAAAATGCCCCTCTACCCTTGGTATCTCAGCTATTGCTTACTTTCACCAGTGCTTTTGTTCTTCTTTGTTTGTCTTATATGTCAACAAAAGAGGTTTATATATTTTTCCAACTTATTTTTCTGAAATTATTTGTTATGTACATTTAATTTAGTTTGTTCAATTATTAAAACATTGTCTTGTTATTCACAAAAAGCTTAGTACTTGACACACAATGAAGGTTGTGTCATGTCTCATAGCCAGCCTCTTTAATTGCTACAGTTCTGGTGCACAGGGGTCACAGAGCGCTTTGGTTCTGATGGCAGCATATCCAGAGCACTGGCCCAATACTATCTGACAGCAGCGCCCACTGGCCTGTCCCAGCAGCGTGTCTGCTCGGGTCAGCACTTCACTTCAGGGTCGAGTAGGCAGACACATAGACACGCAGAAGGGCCTAATACACACAGCTGGATCATTACAGTCCCCAACTGAGACAACACCAGAGGTTAGAGTAAGAATGTTTGGCCTCTAAAGTAGGTAGCACAGGGAACAGGCACTGATTTGTACAGATTATCTTAATGCTTTGGACATGAATTTGCTCAAAGAAGGGGATTAGTATGTGTGCATGTTGTTTATTCCCTTTTCTTGCCAAGAAGTGTTATTAAAAACATGCATACAAAACCTCAGTACCTTCAGTGATAGGCAGTGTAAAAGGTTGGATAGTAGAAAACAGTGAGCATTGAAGGACAACATGAGCTGCTTGACTGGACAGAACAAGCAACAGCCATCCCAAGTTCTAATGAGCTAACTGGTTAATAGAGTTAAGGTGCTTGTGTAGACCAACTTCATGAAGTTGTTGGTGCATTTTAATGTGCTTAGGCCTGTTAAAATCATGAACCCTCAAACTCCCCTAGCAAATGCAATTTCACTTTACTTTCCCTAAATCAATCTACTGCAATAGTAGTAAAAATACAATAGGCGTATGACAATCATTTTTCATAAAGCCCCTGAATGGTAATATTGTTATTG
Organism: Taenioides sp. WSHXM2023; assembly: GCA_029959045.1. Classification (NCBI taxonomy): domain Eukaryota; kingdom Metazoa; phylum Chordata; class Actinopteri; order Gobiiformes; family Gobiidae; genus Taenioides; species Taenioides sp. WSHXM2023. Next base: position 14,192,014 of record CM057101.1, on the reverse strand, counting down.
CTGAGAAAATCATAGTGACAGACCACACGTTACCATCTCAAGTCTATTGTCGCTTGACTTCTTAATGGTTGCATAAACAAGGGTCCAAAGTTCAAGCACATGTACTGATAGTATGTTTGCTTTGTGGGAAATCTTGCAAATGGTTACTGTTATAAATGGCTTTTGCTGCCACCCGGAGGACATTTTTAGTAATGCTGCCTTCTTCAGAATACATTAAAAAACAGCTTATTATATTAACTGTAATGGATACTGTCTATCTTAGAAAGACTGTCTTCGAATAGCCCTCTTATGAATGTGCTGTCTGTCCCATATTATTGGTTCCAGAGTGCGCACCTTGCATTGATAGATGCCCTGATGTCTGTGGCAGCCATGGAGACACTAGCAGCAGTGAAGTCGTGTGATACTGTGGAGTTGCAGAACAGTTGGGAGGAGACTGTACTTCAGTGGGTGAACAAGGTAAGGAGTGAAACATATAGATTTGGAAATGCATAAGTATTATAGAAGTAGTAATTTTTATTCACATTTTTGTTGTCATCTTAGTTAAATCAGAAACTCAGAGATCGCAAAGACGATGACAAAAATGACACGTCTCAATCCATCACAGAACTTCAAACTGTCCAGCCTTCTGTGAGTATATTCTATAGTACAGCCCTCTCAACTCCAATTCTGATTCTTTCCTATCTGAAAAGAACAACTTACTGAGGATATATTGCCCTTTTGTATGGTATATAGTTTTTACAATCATAGAATTCTATATTATTATTATGTTATCTCAAGACAATTATCCAATATCAATATCCAATATCATTTGGGTTGCCAGTTCTTACGACTAAAACCAAGAACCCTCACTGAACAGAATACTCAGTCTGTGCCCCTGCAGGCCTGCAGCTGAGGCATGGCCTGTCCTTATACTTATAAAATTATACTGAGAAAAACTTGTTTTCAACCTGCAGATTCTGTCTGTGGCAACCCAGGTTCTGTTGTGACTGTAGTTCCTTTTCTTTACCAGTAATAACCTTATTTTATTACAGAAGGAGATGCAGATTTCTATTGAAATAAACATAGCAAGTTCTAGAATATAGTCAAAATTGTAAAGCATCATGTTCAACAATTGTTAATTGGTTCTCATTATATTAAGGCTGTGCTATCTGCTTTGTATATCCTTCTTTTGTCAACTCTTATCTCCTCTGGGCTCAGTTCCTGTTCTGTGTCTGTGTGTTGTGTTTTGCTGTCCCCTCTGACTTCTCTCTCACAGTGTCCCACACGCTGGTACTGGAAACTTGTTCCTGTAAGTTCTCCTCTCCTTTTCCCTCTGCTTCTTGCCTTTACCCCTTCATTCCTCCAGAGCCACACCAAATATATCAACTATACCTGCTGGTCAGGTGTGTTCCTCATGCATTTGCTGGTGTGAGAACACAAGTGCATCTTTATTATAGACTGTGTGTTAACCTGCACCCTTTAGTAAACGTCCAGACTGGGACAAAACAAACTTGTGGCTCGTGATGCATGAATACTGACAACATAAAACTGGTTTCTCAGTTTCTTGGTAAGATGTTGAATGCACTTAAAACAGCTGACAGTGTGGTTGTTTAAATCAGCGCATCTTAAATGGAAATCACTTTTTTTTTTTTTTTTTTTTAATTTATTTATTTGATTTTTGTAAACCAACCACTTGGCCATTTTAGGCCTGTCATGATAACACATTTTGAAGAGTGATATACTGCTTCAAAATATCTTGTAATAAATAATAATACACACTTGTTGTTCTAATGACTCATAGAAGTTACTTATTTGACCCTGCACAGCTCAAATCTTATAGTATACTAGTTTTGCTACTATTACAAAGAAAAGTTATATGCAATAAATATTGCGCTAATAAAATATCGTTCAATCTATTACTTATTGAACAATAAGATAATGTTGTAATTATTGTGACAGGCCTTTACATACTGCATGGATTTGAATATGTCTTCTACAGTGTCATGATATAAAGGCATTTGGTTTGTTTTAACTTCATGACTCTGGTTTTAAGATAAATTTAATTCAGTTTTCATATACTTATACTTATTTAGATATTTTCATGTATTTCTCTCCAGCTTCGGTACAGGAAAGATAAAGTCCAGTCCAGACAGAAGCCTGTATTCCCAGTGGTTAAGGACGTCAGAGACTTGTCCAGTGGCTGTGCCATTGTTGCTGTTATTCATTACTATTGTCCCGACCTGTTAAGACTTGAAGGTACAGACACAGATTTTTAGTTAAAACATATTTCTGGGCACTTTAAGCTAATTATTATTTATGTGTCTCTATTAGATGTGTGTATGAAAGAGTCTATGTCTGTAGCAGACAGTGTATACAACCTGCAGTTCATCCTAGAGTTTTGTAACAGTTGTTTGAAGAGCTGCTGCCACTTGACACTGGAGGACATGTTGTACATGTCCCTAGAACTGCAGGTATATTTGGTTATTTTTTTTTTTTTAACCTTGGTTTGTCATTGTTAATTGGAATAAAATGTATCTTTATTTTATTAAGGTAAATGTGCTGAGTTTCTTAGCAGAGCTGCTAAACTGGTTTGAAGTGCAAAGACCTGACTTTGTTCAGCCAATTGACACATCAGGTAAGACAAACTCCTGCGTGAGTCAAAGTTCAAGCAGTTCCAGTTTACTGAATGTCTTTGTTTGTGTTTTTAGATGGCACCCCAGTAAAGTCAAATAGCAGTATCAGGTAAAAGAGTTTGTTTGTATTAAAAATACACTTTGCACATTATAAATGTGACTGTAGTTGACTAGCAGTTTTCTTTGCAGTACTTCCCCTTCTATTTTTAAGAAGCCCTTCCTTCCTATATCCACATCTGCGACAGGTAAGATTAACAATTTGATTTGTTTGGTTTGGTCTGGTTTGTGAACAGCCCTTTTGTTAGTGCTCTGCCTTCTTCTTAAATCATTCATTGTATTACATTCATTGTCTTTCATTGTATTGATTTAAATCCTGGTGTTGTCTGCATGCTTTTTCATTTTGTGTGTGTGTTCCCATGCACTCAGGATCTTTGTCTCAGTCTACCTCAATGTCTCATATAGAAGGAGTGGGAAAAACGTGGAGCAAGAAATCTCTCAGGTAAATTTCATATTTGTAATATGAATATAGACCACCATTCATACAGTTTGTGTGTGTTGAAGTGCTGACAATGATTCTGTGTTTTCATTCAGTCAACCACTGTCAGCAGTGTCCTTTAGCATTCCCTTTGGCCTGGACAGTGATGTAGACATTGTGATGGGAAATCCAGTAATAACGCGCTCTATGAGTTCAGACCAGCTAAATCCAGGAGTCCAGACAAGAGTACCCTACACTCCTCCTGAAGACATTAGCCATGTAGTCAACAAACCTGGGCATAATGGATCCCAGAGGGCATCATGGGTAACCCAGTCTGTAAATATTCCTAAAGTGGCAGAGGAGAATGGCCTTGATGTCAGCGAAGCAGGTGAACTGCCCACAATCGAGGAGGCTCTTCAGATCATCCACAACGAGAGCAAAATGGAGCAGCGACTCCACCCTGATGGTGCCCCGGATGGCTTCTACCTCCACTCCCCTGATGACCCTGCCAGCTCCCGATACACCAACAGCTTGTCCTCTGTCAGCTCTTCTGCTCCTTCACGCTCAGGAATGATGTTCAGGCCCACTGGGCCCAAAGATCTCAAACGCACGAGAAACGCCTCTGAATGTTCACGAGATGATGACTCTGTTTTAAGAGATGGTAGTGTAGACTCTGATGCCTCAGAGGACCTGCCTAAGACCCAGTCCACTCCAGCCACACCCGCCAACTCTGTTAGAAGCAAAGAAGCGCCCGACAGTGGTGTTAAAATGACCAGCTTTGCAGAACGCAAGAAAAAACAGTTATTAGATTCTCCCAAGTCTAGTGAACCATCATCTCCTCAGGTGACTTCATGGGCACAAAAATCTGAAGAAAGTCCAAGCAAAAGCCCGCAGCTAAACAATGAGATGTCGGAGCTCGGGGTTCGGCTTGAGGAAAAACGCAAAGCCATTGAAGCTCAAAAGAAACGCATAGAAGCCATTTTTGCAAAGCACCGGCAAAGATTGGGGAAAAGTGCCTTTTTACAACTGAAGAAGGAGCAGGAAGAGGATGGTACAGGTGAAGAAGGTGGCCAAGTAACCGCTTCATCTACAGAGGATGATCTTTCACATCTGGAGGACAGACTGAACAACATGGATGTTGAGGGTCAAGGACAAGTCAATGTACAAGGAGGACAAGCACTTAATAAACAAGTCCTTCTGTCCAAAGAAAAGCCAAGCACCCCAGCAGAGAACACTTCGGGACAATCTAATGAAAAAATGGCAGCTCCTCTTGGAGACTATAACAACGCTGTTTCTAAGCTGACGGCAGCACTAAGCTCTTTACAAAGTGACATGCAGCGATTGACTGAACAACAAAACCAATTTATGAAAAAACCTGCTTCACCGAGTAACAAGTCATGGACAATACCGGCTAGCCCTAAAACCTCTACCCCAGCACCTCCCTCCTCTCGCCTCTCCAGAGAGTCTACTCGAGACTTCAATTCATCTCCCAGCGCTCCATCTCCATCACATAGAATCATAAATCACAACACACACCCCAAATCTCCCAAAATGGTACAACGGAGAGCTCAGTCCGTGCCCCCCAAGAGTCCGAAACACAACCAACATAGTCGCCAGCCGGATATAAAGGTCCCAACGATGTCACGGGTTCTTAATCCACCCCAAAATGTAGACCGCATCCCTCATCTTCGTCGGGTCAACCCTTCACAAGCTCAGGTCCAGACATCTTCCTCATTTTCAATTGGTGATGCAGAAAACCTTGATGATTTGCGCTCATTTGGTCCAACTCCCGTGGCCACACCTGCTCTGTCCCCATCATCTAGCCCAGCGCCACAACTCACGACAGAAGACGCCCTGTCCGAAGTGGGGTCCGCAGACGATCAGAGTATTTTTAGTATGGACTTTGAGGAAAGACACTCCTCGTTGCCTAAAAAGGACAGGTTAACTGGTGGCGGCTGCAGCTCGGGGGCTCCTTCAGAGTGCTCCTTTGAGAGTGACACACCTGCAAGAGGATTGAATGGAAAACGTGGTAGTCTGATTGAGATCTCCCTTTCGGCTCTGAGAGGAGGTGGAGAGGAGGAGGAAACAGGAGCTGATCGTTTATCTGATTCAGTAAGTGAGCAGGCCGAGTCTGAGCTCAGAGGAGGCGTGGGATTCTTTTTCAAGGTAAAAAAAATAAGAAACATACTACAGAATATTGAAATGTCTGTTTTTAAAGTGGACAAATAAACCATTAAGAAATAAACCACTGATTTCTTGTTAGGATGATAAAGAGCGAACAGAAGATGAAATGGCTCAACGTAAAGCTGCACTTCTTGAAAAACAACAGAAAAGAGCTGAAGAGATGAAACGGCGCAAACTGGAGCAGGAAAAGGAAAAAGAGTCCAAGTAAGTTTATTTTATATGTATTTGAGGCATTTAAACTTTTAAATTACTGTCAAATGTTGCCGGTAGCGGCAACGACCCTCTGGTGGAAGGTCTGCTACCCATGAAGCTATTGCTTTACCTGGAATGTTTCACAGTATGATATTACACCCACCCATCTCCATAGAGACAAGTAGGTGATGCTACCAGCTCAAGTTACTGGTTAGATTTGTAGAGGTGGTCACTTCTAAAAATGTTGGTTACAACAAAAAAGCATGTTTTTCAAAGCATTTTTAACAGCAACACACATTTATTTTGAATAAATGCAAGATAATGCAAGAAAATACATTTAAAACCATACTGTAGAAAGCAATAATATCTCCATGGAAACAAAGAGGGGACGGACTCTCCACTAGAAAAGTTATACAGTGCACCTTTAAATTAATATTTAATATTTTATTATCATCTTGTTATTAGCAAGCCGCAGTGGATGATCATTGAGGGTTGGGGAAACAAACCTGATGAGCAGCCCCAGACTCCTGGCACACCTACCACTCCACGCACCCCACCAGCAGAGGGCACCCCACAGCGCAGAGGGGACTTCACCAGGCAGGAGTATGAGAGGCGACACCAGCTGAAGATCATGGAAGACCTGGACAAAGTGCTCAAGCAGAAACCCACCACTGTCCGCGGAGTCAAGAAACAGAGACCCAAGACTGTCTTCCGGGATGACTCTGTCCTATCCAACAGTCCTGCTAAAGGCTTGATGGGTAATTTTTTTGTAGCATTTTTTCTCACTGCACCTCATCATTACTATTACTTTATATGTCAGTGTTTCTTTCCTTTCATAGGCAACAAACTTACCAAGGTATACTCTCACTCCAGCATGAATTTGTCTTCAATGGCGAATGACACAGGAGGGCTTACTGTCAGAAAGTCTCCCAGGTAACTTAAGGATCTTTAGAAATTCCCACTTTATTTAATTGTATATAGCCTTTTTACTGAGCTACGATAAACAGACATTCACAGCATAACATGAAGTGTTGAAACATAACCATAAACCTGACTTCCTGTGTGCTTCCTTCAGCCGCTCTCACTCTCCTGCGCGTCATCGGTCACCAGGACGACGAGGCTCCCAAAATGACTGGGAAAGTGGCTCCAATATATCATCACCTGCTTCAATCCCAGAATACACAGGTCAGTCATTTTCCATGCTTAGCAGCACCACTATCTGCAGATGTTCCCTTCAGCGGTCACCATAGCAACATCTTCAGCATCCTAATCGCACACAACATGAAACTTCATTACTATATTCAGAGTACTCATGTTTTTTATTTAAATTTGAGGAAATAATAATTAACTGTTTTTTTTTTTTTTGTTTGTTTTTTTTTACAGGTCCAAAACTGTACAAAGAGCCAAGCTTTAAATCCAACAAGTTCATAATCCATAATGCAATCACTCGCTGTTGCCTGGCTGGGAAGGTCAATGAACCACAGAAAAACAAGATTGTGGAGGTAATCTATGTCACTGTGCCAGAGTCCACCTAAGAAAGGCCTCTCAGGACTTTGAAATAATCAGTTTTGTCAAGTACATTGACCTGTCTCTTGATTTTGTCTGTAGGAAATGGAAAAGAGCACAGCTAACCACTTCCTCATACTGTTCAGAGACTCCAGCTGCCAGTTCAGAGCCATTTACACCATGAACCCAGAGACTGAGGAGATGGAGCGGCTCACTGGCATAGGACCTCGAATCATTACTCCTGAAATGGTGGAGTCTATTTACAAATACAGCTCTGATCGCAAACAATTCACTGCCATACCGTCCAAAACTATGTCTATGAGTGTGGATGCCATCACCATCCCTGGCCACTTTTGGCAAAAACGACCAGGGACTCCAAAGAAGTTTGGGACCCCAAAATGAAGTCTACTTAAAATAATCTGTCCTTATTCAGGACCATTCATCAAGTGTATGGCCAGTGTGGCACTTGTGGTACCTCCTTAAAGAAGCTGCTGACTGTGTAATTTTAAACAGCTTTCAGTGTGAGAATTATTTGGTAAGATGCCAAGAGACAAGGCCAAACACTATAGTTATAATAGTTGGACTTTTAAAAGCTTATGATTGGAGCCTCTGAAGGTCATTATTGATTGTAAAATGTAAAAAAAAAAAAAAAAAAAAAAAAAAAAAATTGCCTGAAAGAAGTTTTCCATTGTAATCATTACTCTGACTCATAGGTGACATTAGAAGGGGTACCTGACTGCCTTTGCCCACAAATTTTGGGAATAGAAAGGTGACCTCTGAGTTTTGCTGGCTCTCCTCTCGCTGCCTTTACCTCTTCCAGGGCTCATAGCTAATGTGTGTCATGGGTGTGGCTAATGGGTTTGTGAATGTAAGGTCCATAGTGACCACTCTCTTTGGTGAAGGGCCGGGAGCTGTGTTAGGGCTGCACTGCGCTGCTGCTGTCGTCAGTAGACATAACTGCCCATGCTTCAGCTTCAGCAAATTTTGCTTGACAATTCAGTACGTTTGAAACTGAGTGAAGAATGGAATAAATGAATGAATGAATTCACCCTACATTGCGATTACAATGCTAACATGTAATCCTAATCTTATTTTGAAACAAAACTAAAACATGAAGTAATTGAATGCATTTTTCCTGACGGTAATTTGTATGAATTTATAAGTTGATTTTTTTTTAAGCTACCAGTAAGCTACAGCCGCTTGAAGCATTGCAAGATGTATGATTTAAGAATGAGTTAGTAAGAATGTTTGTTAAATCTTTGAAAGCTTTTGTTTAGGGATCAATAAATCCTTCAGGTCACTTGTCTGGTCCCTATTTCTCTTTTGTTGAAGCAAGCTAGAAGGAGCCTTGTAAGCAGCCCCTCTTGTTTTCCAGACCCACTTAATGTAATTTATTCCTTCTTATTGGGCCAGTATGTCCACACAGTAATGAGCTCAACGGGATTCTGCAGAAGATGGTGGTTAGTGCCATATCACTACACATTATCAGAAGGACACTGGGCCACTCCTCTTTCTCCAGTCTTAAGCACTACAGTAGCAGCTTCGGTGGCACTGCCTTTTCCTCAAATAGTGTAGATAATAATTACAAAGTAGCATTTATGAATGATGGTGAAATAATCTAAAAGAGTGACTGGATAATTATTGTATGATTTTTTTTTTTATTATTTATATATTTGTGAAAAAAAAAGTTGTAGTAGAACACTATATATTTTGTTTCTGTGCAATGTTCCCCTCGAAGTTCCCATGTCACACAGGTATTTATATTTATTTAGTCTTAACCTTAGAAAGTGAATTTAATGTTAAGTTCTGATTCATTTCTGCTTTGGTTAAGGTTTTGTTATGTCATTCATTTCATGTCAGCCATTCATGTCCTTTTTCCTTAGTTTTTGTTCTAAGATTGAGCTTTGCAATCATGTGTATTCATTTCATACAGTGTCAATGATAACTTAAACAGGAAAATAAAATACTTTTTAATCATTTAATTTTTTTATCATGTCTTTATTTATTTTTCCATATCTTGTTTCATTTTTGTTACAGTGTGAAAGACACCTTTTAAAAATATTTTAGCCTTTGAAGTGTCAATTCCATCTTGATGAATACCTCAAAAATGTGGGGAACCATTTATATATTTTTGTTTGTTGTTTTTTTTTTTTACACATTTACACTAGGCCTAATGCAATATTTAGCTCATCAAGTATGACATTCCATATTTCCGACAGCAACACAGTCTGGAATAATCAATGATTATCATCAATAAGTATATGGGGGCACTTTCAGTTGTGTTTAGTGTGCAGCATTTCCGTGAGCAGTGAGTTACAGGGCAGGTCTCCCAGCAGGTGGCGCTGGTACAAATACTCCTCCACTTGTAAACTGATGCTGCGCACTTCGGGCAGTCGGAGCAGCAGCTGCCCAAACTTATCAGAGTGTCCCGGATGTGACTGTTGGGTGTGCTCCATCAGCGCCCTGTTTACGCGCTCCTGCGTCTGCTCCACCTGTCTGCGGTTCACCACGGACTTCACATCTGGACACGGGGAATTTTATAAAACCCTTATTTCCTAAAATCTATGTCTTATTGTTATTTCTATTTTTACATAGGCCTGCAGAACTTACCGGGGTTAAATAATACTAGGTACTTGAGGCAGAGAAACTCTTTTCTGTCAAACTTGAGCTCTTTTAACTTGGTCACCAGGTCCTGCGCTCTGGACACGAGGCTGCTCAGTGTCACTCCAGCCTGTGAGATGATGGTGGAGACCTCAATCTGCGCTTCAATGACAGAAGATAATGGATGAGGAGAAGATTATTATTAAAACTAGTTCTTAAAGAAATGATTTACTACCTGTTGTCCTGTCACTAGATATATGCAGCCCTCTTTCCCATAGGTCACCTGCCTGCAGAGATGGTCCAACACCAGCAGTTCACTCCAGCAGTTCTGCAGCAGCTGCATTTGGTCTTCTACCTAGAACAGGTACATTTGTCTTTTACCCACTTCTGCCACATCTGGTAGGTTTATACATGCACAAATATTAATGTGCATAAATATTGAAAGGAGCATTATTATTTTCCTTTTTACCTTGAGCTCCTTGAAAAGTGCACTGTTTCTGGCCCACTCAACAAGCCCAAAAAGTGTCTGGTCAGCCATTTTGCACATGATGCTGAAAGTGTTGAGGCAGTCGTGCTTGCCTCGGTTGGCTTGTTCTCGTTGCAGACTGGAAAGGACTTTTGAACATAACTGGTCTTCATCTTGTTCTGACTCAAGAAGTGAATTTAAAAAGTTGGATGGAAGTGAGCTGGAGGAAGGGCCTTGTCCTGGGGGTGATGTGTGGTCCAAACTGGGGTCTGTGTTTACATTTGAAGAAGCCAGTTGAGCATTTCCTGGGGTGTAAGATTGACCAGTCATTTTGTTCAGTGTGTGGCTGGTAGAAGCTGTATGGTAATCAAAAGACATATGAGATTTTTCCAGGGAGTATCCTGCTAAGGTTTGAGGAAGGCGTTCTGAGTAGGGCAGTGATGGAGAAGTGATCCCTCTATCAGGGTTCACACTACAGTCCCAGTGAGCGGATACTTCTGGATGAGAAATATCTGTGTGGTACATGTGACTATGATGAAAAGTAGTAGAAGACAATGCAGTATTTAAGCTCCAATCAGGAGGATAAAGGTCGTTTGGAGTCACAGATTGGTGTGGTATTGCACTTTCCACTTTAATCCGGTAGGGGGAGGCATTTGTCTGTTGATAAGACCTTTGCTGTTTTATCTGCCTGTCCCGACGATATAAAGGGCCAAATCTGTTTCTTCCACCTCTCATACGGTCGGCTCTTACAGCTGTCGACACAGAGGAAGACTTATTATAGGTCACAACTAAAAAAAAGGTTTTGCATGTCAGTGAAGTAAGACACTATAGTAGCAGATTGCTCGAGATTGTGTAGTGGAGAGTGGTACCTTCTTTCTTCATCCCCACTGATAAACATTTCTGGAAGCGGCAGTAAGGACAGCGCTTTCTTTGAGTGAGGTTCATGGGGCAGTTCTGTTGTTCTGTACAGGTGTAGTGTTTGTTGTTTTGCACTGACCGTTTAAAAAAGCCCTGCAGAGAAAGAAATGGTGAGAAAATCAAAAATCTAAACTACATTGTGTGTTGCAGAAATTGATGTACTGTGTCCTTTGGTGTACTTGATGTTACCTTGCAGCTCTCGCAGGTGAGGAGGCCATAGTGGTATCCAGACACTTTGTCTCCACAAACTGGACAGCTCTCCTGTGATTCAGATCTGGTGTCAGTCTCTGTGTTTGACTCTGGGGCTGTACACAGAAACAAAATAAAAAAAAAGCATGTTTCAAATGCATATGTACACTAAGGCATGTTAGTTTGTATTACTGATCGATTCCCTAGAGTCTCTGTCTCAGTGTCTTATCACAATGTGGTGTAAGGGTAGATAGGATTCTTACATCATTTTTGCAACGATAGCTCTGATCTTTAGTAAGTAAGTACGTTTGAAAACAGAAAATTCACCAAAAGTTTACAGTGACTGTAAACTCCTCAGATCACATACACTTGTTAAAGTATGTCTTTTGTCCTGTACTCACATGTGGGTGCTGCCTCTGCCTGTACGCCCTCCTTCATGTGGGCCACAGATGGTCCTGCCCGGGGGGCACTGTGCAGTGAGGGGAAACACGGTGGGTCCATTCTGGCTGGAGCTCCACAGTCACTCAGGCCTGGTCCTCATTGTGGAGACTGGAGACCAGACACTGTGCCGAGGCCAGCCGGAAGGCCAAAGGGCCCAGCTGAGCCCATGCTTATTGTGTGAGACACAAGAGTGGACTTCGCTCCATTCTGGGGCTCATAAACCTCTCCTGACTGGCACTCCTCTGTCCTCCAGTGGGACAGCCTATTGCCCAGTGTCTAGAGGCAGAACGAAAACTATCACGGAAGCATCTTGGTACACAGCTGATAAGATAAGAGTACACAGAAAGAAAAAAAAACCCTTCTCTGTTGTAATAAATACATGATTAATGTTTTCGTAACTATTTATCAAACATAATAATATTCAACATAGTTACTGTTATGTAAATGGAAATACAGGGTTATAAAACAACTTGTGTGTGCTGTGATTATTTGGAGGATTGACGTTGAATAGAGTATAGATCAGAGAAAGCCTAGACTAGGGCAGGTCCACTCTTCAAGGTCATATGACACAGATGAAACAAAGAAGCATTATTAACAATTACGTTTTAATGACCACTGGAAAAGCACTCTGGCTGAACTGCATTGTTGAACCTTGTCTGTTTTTTTTTACAATTATACAGGTATAATGTAGATACTGTTGATATTTTTTCTGCTTTAGATTTGAATGTGTGGTTTTAACACATCCTAAAGGTGCGACAGTAGCTCAGTTGGTAAGAGCGTTTGTCCACTGATCAGAGGGTTGGTTCGAATCCCGCTCTCGACATCATTGGTTAAGTGGTCAGATCCATTACCCACAGGCTGGCGGTTTGATTCCAGCTCCCACAGATGAATGCTGTTGTGTCCTTGGGTAAGACACTTAACCAACCTTGCCTCTGTGTGTCTGCGTACAGTGTATGTGTGAATGGGTGAGTGGTTCCTTGGTGCTAAGTATAAAAAATGTGACAATTTTTGGTTGGGGTCCATCACCTGCTTGTTTCTATGGAGATGTCACTGCTCTGCCTGGAATATTCCACAGTATGACATTAAACAGCTTTACCTTACATTTATTCAATTACAGGTCGTTTTATAGCACAAAAATACCCAGAATTGAATTTTGTCTTTGGTCACGCAGCCCATGTAACCCCTGACATATACACACATCTCTCCAGTTTCCACACTCTTCACCTGCAACAATAATTAAGGTGTCATTTCACTTGGGATTTACTTTTAATGCGCTGAATTGAAAAAACATGTGAAATGTATGTTTTTCATTACCCTACTATTTGCTGACTGGGGAGGGTTGCTCTGATGCTCACTTGGCAGTAGAAAACCCATTGTGTATTCACATGGTGTACATCCTAGAAAATATGTTCTGTTGTGGAAGATCTTCAGGAATTTTGACAGTGTCTCCATCGCTATGTCATTATCTGATTGACAAATGAATACACAGAAAAAACAGCCATGCATTAAACTAGAGCTCAGTTACTAACAGTTGTATCAGCCTACTTACCATCTAGGTATCCTTTCAGATCCCAAAATGCAGATAATTCGCCTCTCCACCAGAAGGCTGGTGAAGAGTTGAAGGAAATGGAGACCCATTTCGCAGGGTCACACCAGCAACTCTGACAAAATTGTGAAGGATTATTATTATTTTTACTATAAAGAGTTCAGGAGTAGTGTTGACATGTGACTAGACTACAACAGTGTTTGAACTCTTTTCCTTCTTCTGATTTGGGGTCCAAGCACCTCTTTATTTAAACCTTTTAATGGCCACACCCTGAGCATGTGTCAAAAGAATAGAGCTTATCAAATGAACAAAGGAAAAGACTAGGTATATCCATATTTGTAAGAATGTGTCATACAATTAGTCCCAGGTGAATCAAACTATATAATTGCATTTTTATTTTCTTTGGAATAGCACCTTCTTCTTCTTCTTTGGAACAGTTGTTTTAAATGAAACTAAATGTATTGTTTTAACCTGTTGCACATCCCCTCAGATGTAGTTTGTTTTATATATTTTGTAGAATTTAACCATAAAAGCATACAGTCAGATGGTCACCTCTTCAAACATTTTTTTTTTAATTTTTGCATTTGTTTTTGAGTTTAGCACTAATCTTGCAGGTTGTTTAACAAAACAGAATATCACTGTCTAGAACTGATTGTGCCCACCCACTTCTCTGCTATGAGCAGTTGGATGTTTTTGATACAATGCAGGTTAATTTTGTTCATCAAAATCAGACAGTTTAGAGGTAATTCACAAACACAGCCTTTATTGCAGTTATCGTAGTCATAGACATATCAATGTCAACTATACATATGATCATTTTTGTAGCCTATAAAAAAGCAATGTCATTTTAGACAAGGATCAAACAGGACTACATCTTTGTGACATTCTAATTACAGCTAATGCAATGAATTAAATGTCTCTCTACAAATATAGAGTTATATATTCATTGATCAGGTATATTGTGAGGTATATCTTCTCTTTGCTTGAGTATCTTCACTTTGTTCAGCAGTTTGGCACACCATCAGCCACGACCCACACTTCTGAATATGGATTGGGGTTCATTGGACTGTAGAGAAATAATGTGCACATGAGTAGGGCCATTGACACTTTACTAATACATACAAAATCATATTATATAAAATAATATGTGTCTCACCTATTGTAGCCAACGGCATAGTGGGGCTTTTCATAGCTGGTTATATTGATACTATTGAATAGGACTTTAGCTTCAGCAGCATCCGATTTCACCCAGTCATTGTAGGGCCTGACGTACAGGTACCTCTCCCCAGTCTCCACAATCTTCACCTGCAACATATATGATGAGTTTTGGATTTGCCAGTAATTATCTTCTCAATTATTATTATTATTATTGTATTGTGAACTTGCTACTGTGACCAAGACTTTTCTAGGGATGATCTGATATAGATTTTTTTGTTGTTGTTTTTGGCCATTATTTTTTATCCATTTGCAAGGGCCACAAATTTATGTTAGACTTAAATTCATTTAAATTAAAGTATTGCTTTTGGAAAAATAATAACAACATGTATTTATCTAGGATATAAAATCATGGTTGTGGATAAACAAACTTGGACAAACTTGGAATAACTCATGCGTGCAGAGATTTCGGCATCTTAGAAAAAATATTGGCTATATTTCCGTATTGGACCAGTGCAGATATTATATGGGAAAACCCTCCGATACTGGAACCAATAAATCACCCATTCCTAGTCATTTCTTTTGTGGCTCAATAAACCTTGTCCAAAATGCCTCTATTAAATGAGTGAATGTATGATTTTCTTATTACCTTGGGGTTGTTAGGCTGTGGAGGGTTGCTCTGGTGCTCCATTGGGAGCAGAAAGCAGATTGTGTACTCGTGTATTTTCGGAAGCAACTTTGAAAGGTTCTTGAGTTTATCAATCCAAGAAGAGGTCTGTGTCTCTGGAGGATCATCTGGTGGCATTTCAATAAAGGCAGGAGCTGTCTTCATGGGAATCTGATTTTCTGAGTGTCAATTAAATACACAAATCAAATGTATATCTTAAGTATAAGAAAAGGCATGCTTCTAATATAAAGAATTAGTAACTCACAGTTTAATTTACTGGGATACTTACCATCTAGGTAACTTTTCATACGCCAAAATGCAGGCCCTACTCCAAGCATCCAAGTGGGGGCACTGAATGAAGTGCACACCCATTTCACTGGACCATAGTGACGGACCTGACAGAAGGCAGTAGGGATGTCAGAAATACATTTTTTAAATCTAAAAGTTCATAATAGATGCTGGTCTTTTAAGTAATGGAAATTAAAGTCAATTGCATATTTCAGTACATCGCCAATAATTGTAAGATTTGTAAATAGACAAAGTTTCTCATAAATGTGGTAATAAAAAGTAACCAGGGGTGGACTGGCAATCTGTGCGTTCTGGAAAAGAATGATCCTCAATTTCCACCATGGGCCGATTTGTGGGGGAAAAAGTCCAGGACCGTTTTTTGGTCCTAGTCCACCCCTGAAAGTAACATTGTGTTACATCCTAGCTTGCCTAATCTCAGTTAATTCATGTGATTGTTTAGAAATAGGGCTCCAAAAATGTATTATTTTTTTATACCACAGTGCATCCAAAAACGAGAAAACGAAAGAAACTATCTAACAAAGGCTATTTGCCAAAGTGTGCTCTGTAATAGCCTAGTGAACTAAACGAAGTTGAAAAACGCTGACTAATTGACTTCTAAAATATTTTTTGTTGCAGCCCTAGTCATTAATACATGCCAGAGGATGTGACAGGCTCACCTCAAAGTTTTGACTTTTACAAACATGCTCAAACAGAAGACATTGTGGTGTCTCATTACAGATGGACCCCTCTGAGCTCCTGTGGGTTAAAGCATGAAAAATCTGTTATTTGTAATTTATGTTAACTATTTTACATTATAATTTGTAGATTTTGACTGAAGGTGGAACATGAATACAGCAAGCACATACCCCACGCCAGCTTCAGCTGTCAAAACCAACAAAAAGCCAACAAGTGCGGTAAGGCAGATCCTAAAACAGAATCATTCATTTATTTTAGTCAGTCAGTTTCTATTTAGACTTCCTTTAAAAAAGCTAGTGTTAAATACTCACATTATGATCGTTGTTTGGACTCCTCTCCTTCTTCTGATTTGGGGTCCGAGCACCTCTTTATTTAAACCTTTCAACGGCCACACCCTGAATGTGTTACTCAACCAAAACAATAGAGCTTATCAAAGCAAATGAACAAAAGAAAAGACTCGGTATCCATGTGGTGGAACATGATGGTCACACAATTAGTCCCAGATGAATGGAATAATTATTTGTATACATTTTGTTAAAGATGACATTTCATTAAATATACTAAAGTAAATTTTATTGAATTTGCATTTTATTGTTTCTACCCAGATGCACCTCCCCTGGTTGTAGGTTTGTTCTTATATTTTCTATAGACTTAAACAACAAAAGCAGAAATGCTTTGTGGAGGGTCAGGTTAACACACAGTCCTAATTCTCATGAAATATTATACGTGTTACAAAATGTTCCAAAAGACTACACTTGTGAGTCCAGTCTATACAGAGTGATAATAATATAGTTTTGTCTTTCACGGCTCTCTCTAATGGGACTGAGGAGAAAGGGACTGACGATCCTGTCTACTGTTACACTGTGTTTGATGAAGAAGAGTCGACTTTCTGTAAGCCTCCTGTAAATCTCACATTTACGTTTAAGCTCTTAATCTGTTCAGTTTCACTCACACATTTCACAAAACCCAGGCCCATCTGTGTTATAAAGTAATATGTAATATCACTAAGAATTCACACAGGGCAAAGTATTAGGGTTAGGTAGGGTCTGGCATCAAATAAAACCTCTGGGACGTTGATCTGGGGTGTCATTTCCAATGGTGGGAACATAACAAAATAAAAGCAGTAAAGTACTGTACTTATGTAAAATGTTTAGGTATCTGTGCTTTACTGGAAGCATAAGGGGTCTATTTTAAACATGTTCGTAGTTTGAGCTAACAAAAATATACAAACAAAAGATCAAAATCAGTACATCAAAGCTTTATTAGATCTCAAAATCTGTGCGAATTAATTTTACTTTCTACTCTTTCAGTACATTTTAAAATGGGAACTTAAATACTTTTACTTAAGTAGACTTTTCATGTTATACTTTTTAAGTTTTTGTTCCTGTATCTGTACTTGTATTTAAGTAACAAAATTAAGTATTTCTTCCACCACTGCTCATTTCTAAGGAGTGCATGTGTATAAAAAAGTTACATAAAAGGCTTTCTATGTAAAGACTATAAAAAGACAATGAGCAGTTTGGTCCAAAAAAACCTTTGTATCACGGTGCTTTCAGAAATGAGGCACGAGAAGTTGATCTGTGTGTAAGAATTCCCCCCAGACCCATGTTTTTTTTTTGTTTTGTTTTTTTTAAGGATATGACATTACCCAATTTCAATATAAACACATATAGCTTATCACCATTTATCTATTTATTAATGTTTAACGAATAAACAGAAACACACAAGACAACAGATAACATTACATAAATTACATTATATAATTATGTTACATAATGACTTTTAAATTTATTGAGAAAAGTAAAGATGGTTGTTATTGCTAGTTCGGCACTGATTCAGCTTTTAATGCAACACACTCAAATCACAAATTTATCATAATTAATGGTATAACTAGCTTTATAAGAGGTTAACAGAACCTCACACGCTCTTTCACTAAATTTTAATATTTGTCTCTGTCTCCCCCATGTGGAAATAGTGTGAAAAAATGTGTATATAATTGACCGTGGTGTGCTAATATATACTGTATTTAGTTTATAAGAAACAAACAAAATTATTTACTATCAACAGCTTAACAAATAATATGAAAAATTATGCATAGAAGCAATGCATCAAGTGACATCAAACCAAAATATTATTATTTCAATTCTGTCCTGTCCTGTTTTTTTTTTTTTTTTCTTTTTCTAATAGTTAGTGAGATTTTTAGCCAAGCATGATGAATTATTTAATTATTTGTGGAACAAAACCATTCTGCACTGGAGCACTGTGTCTATTGTGTTTAGTGTGGATGAATGAGATGTGAAATGTGGGATCAGCCTCTCAAATCTGCACAACAAATTTACCTATGGGTATGAATAAAGCAACTTAACCTAACCTAACTTGGTCTAAGTTTCATTGCAATGGCTTTCAATGAATATTCATACCCTTTCCAAGAGGACCAGATGATTCCTTGGCCATAGGCAGAGCTGCCCCAGAGGTACATCCCATTAACATTGCAGTTGTGGCACTTTCCATACCACCATGCTCCTAAGTAGGCCTGGGCACAGTTTCCACCATAAGCATCTTGATCCTTGTCAAATGTGGAAAACAGGAGGCCAGTATGGCCAGTCAAAGAATCTCCTAAAAAGATAAAAAGTTAAGAGCTGAAGCTTAACTGTTGACTGTGTTTCTGTTCCAAAAACTCACCAGCTCCACCGTCCACAAATCCACTCACACTGAGCTTGTACGCCTCCTCCTCTGGACCTATCGAGAAGGACTGGTAGTGAGCGAAGACTTTGGCTCCTGTAAAGTCCTCCATTTCCACTCTCAGTTCATAGTTCTTCCTCGTGGTGAGAGTGTGAATGGTCTCCAGACCTTCAGATGGACATTTAAAGCAAGTTTCTTAGGTAAAAAGATTCAAATAAAATTGTCCACTAGAATTTTTCCTGTAATAATTTGTAAAACTTTATTTCCTATAACTGTTGTTTTTCTATGGTTGTTTAATTTGAAACAGTAGAATTTTATCATTTTAATTGTTTTGAATACAGAATTTGTATATGAATTATTTTGGGCTTCATGTAGGCTTAGAAGTTTGTATAGAAGTTTTACCTAACCAGTATTCTCCAGATGCCTGTCCAAAACCAGCTTTATACTGGTCCCAGCCTCTGTAAAAGTTAACTGTGCCATCTTTTCTTCTCTGAATGACCTGAAAAAGAGACACAACTTGTAGTAATTTAAATTGTAACTTCCAACACTCCTGGTTTCACTTGGATACTAAATTCCTCATTTTAAGTATTAAGCTAATTAGACTGCTTTAAACATATAATTAGACTGCTTAAAACATATAGTAGAGAATCTTGTTTTTATGCAGGGGTGGAAAGCAACAAATCACAAAAAGTCATATTACTCTAATTGAGTAGATATTGGGGGCAGTTATACTTTCATAGATTTGTAAAGTCTAAAATTGTCCCATTTGACAGTTGTCAACATGCACAACAAAAACATTGCATGCCATTGGTCAGAGAATATGTAGATTGTGATTTTAATTAATCTTTAAATAATTAATAATTAGCTAATATTATTACCTTTACTTGGAGTGCACACGGTAAGTACTCCACAACTGTTTTTAAATTTCAGCATAAAATGTGAACACGACTGTTTGGAGCAATAGTTCACTGATTGACAGGATAAACATAGCAAATACATACTGTCCATTTTTTGCCTTCATTCCCCTCATCCATGTCACAGTAGACTAGTATAGGAGACAGTGGCCCTGCTGGGTAGATGTTGTACACTCCGCTGTGTCCATAGCCTTTTTCATATATCTCACTGCAGTCCACAGGGTTAAAGGCTGGGGTGCAGGTAGCCACTGGGATCAGCAGCAACAAGGCTAGAAAATGCTACCAGTACCAAGGAAAAGAAAGAGCTGCAGTTACTTCATCTTAGAGTGAAAAATTGCTAATACTTTCATCTTACCATGTTTGTCCTCTGTGAGATTTGGTTCCCAATGATTTTTGGAAAATAGAGGAACTGGACCTTGTACCAATGAGCTAAATAAGCAAAATAACCTATTAATGATTACCACCACCGTGTGTGAATTAGATATGTAGAAATGAATTAGACATTCAGGTAACAGTAACACGTATTATCTGTTTGTACAAATATATGGGCCCCATTCATAAGCTAAGGGCGTGCCCTGTTTACAGACTGTATTTTCTTTACTCTGCTTAATGTTTTTTTTACTATATATTTGTAACTAAACTAAAATGAAACTAAAACTGTTAAGTGTGTGAAACCTACCATGTAACATTAACACATTATACAAACCACACTTTTAATAGCCTTAGCATGGATTCACACTTAACCCTAAATACTAACCCTTTAATAAAGTAGTTAAGTAGCCTGAATCATTCTTGATAAACTATTTTTACATTATTAAGTTATTGTTTATGTTTTATTAATGCTAATTATAGTGTTGCTATTATAAAGTGGCACTGGTATTGCAGACTTACATTTGATTTAGACAAATAAAATTTAAAAAATCCACTGACTCCTCTGTATTATGGAGTTGATTAAGTGATAATTATATTGAAACTAAAACATCATAAACATTCAAATAGTAATTAATCGCAAGAACATAGAAATACATGCCCTCACTAACTTTTTATTTTGTATGTACATTACTAATGCTACCTGTAGTGATTGTAATAACATGAGAAAGTATACAAGGTTAAATAAATCATCAGTCACAGTGTCAAATAATGCTAAAAGAAGTACATTTTATTTTTGTTCTTATTAGTACATAATCATTTTAGAGGCATAAGACTTCTTAAGCAAAGAACTACCCAGAACAATCATATTTACAACAGAAATGGGTTGTTGAAATGTACAAAAAACATGAACAAAAACATAACCAATCAGAGTGCACAGTCTGCAATGAAATGTGAACAACAACAACATACAGTGTGGTTCCCAGGTCGGACAGTCTAGTGCAGGGTGAAATAAAACTATGACACTTACAGGTTGTGATAGCAGGTTGCCACATCAGTAATGTCCTTCTATATATTTAGAAATCTATCAAGAAAAACTACTCTCAGGTTATGGTAGCAGAGAAACAAGTGCTCTCCCAAACTTATGTTAAAGCCAAAGGATGCAGCGCTACATAGCAGCGTTGTGCCCTTCACTAACTTGAAAGTTCAGGAGCAGACTTTATGGCCCTGGACTGCTGCTGTAGATGCAGAGAGCACCCCCTGCATGCCATAAAAGACCTCCCTGAGGAGTGACCGGGCACAAGCAGACAGAGACCAGCAGCCATCACCCCACTGCCACCCACCCAAGACCACCTCAGCAACAGGAACCTAGGAATGTTAGTTTTAGTCCATAGAGGGACATGACATAAGCCTAAAATGATGTTGCCATTTGACAGACTCAGCCTTTAGGCAGGAAAATGATATAAAATAGCAGCTGTATAAGTTTAGCTTAGTACATCTGAGTATGTTATAATGTATCCACAGATTTCACAAATATACAAGCATAAAAAATGAAAACAAAAACCAAAAAGGCAATGACAAGCTGACTCTGTAAGCTGACCAATGCTAAGTGAATAACTACACACTTAATGATGTCTGGGCTGGCTGTAGACTATGTTAGAAAGCCCTCAGTGAGATGCTACATTTTGTTGTTGGAAGTTTTACAAAAGTCAAAAGGAAAGTGATAACTTCAGTGCCACTCTTTTATGATAAATATGCATTGAAGAATATTGTTGGACCCACACAGACCCCACAGGCTGGTCACTTGAAGTGCTTTAAAGACACTGATGTACATTCTTACTCATAATACTCAAATGGAAAGTAAATAATTACCACAGTTCAATTAAGTCAGAAAGTATCACTAATGCTTGGCTACTTTTATATATTTGCTAGAACCTGGTTAACATTTCAACCAAGTTTGAAGGCCTAAATAAATAAAATCAGGTGGATATTCTCTTTCAATTAACTGGCCTAAATAAATGTTATGGAAGCCTGTTTGTTCAGAAATGTAGAAATATCAAAGGAGTTCATGCACATTTGAACTGTTACCAGGACAGAAAGATAGTTTTCCACCTAAAATGTTCAAAAAGAAAATAAAACAATAAATAAAAATAAATGAATTCCCTTCAACATTTTTTCTTTCTACTTGTAAATGTTAGTTTCAGGAAAACATTCCTAAGTCTTTGAAATTAAAGACTTAAGTTTCTTCATATATTTTTTATAATAAAAAAACAAGTCCATCTGTGACAGAATTACTTCATTAATTGCCTGTTACTTTACCAGGCAACACTTTTCCCTTTACGTTTTTCTCTGCAGTCATCATTAGCAGACGGTCCTCACAATACAGTCAATCCAAATCCAATGAAAATCTTGGAAACAGGCTGACAAATATAAACATGGACGGGCCAAAAGCCAGTCATACATTTTAGCCAGTGTCCTTTTACACAGGAGCTGTGGGGCTTCACGCAAACACCTGCATCTTCCCATTGGCCTCTGGGAGTTGGGAAATTTGGGTTTGAGCAGCACCAGCGACCGCCGGACTGGGGGTAGAATCTGACCAATCAGAAACACACTGAGGAGAGGGGCTGGACCAGGGCTCGGGGGACTCGGGAGAGGGGGTCAGGTAGGGGTGCTCACTGGGCAAGCGGAGGTAATTCTTGGGTGTTGTATCCAGTGCAGAAGTGTAGCTATGTTGAGACGGTGGGGTGGGGTAGTCCTCTGTCCCGGCAGTACTTGCACTGGGCTGTGGGGGCAGTGGCTGTGGGGTCTGTGTTATTGGAGTGGATGTTTGTGCCGGCTGAGTCTGTGGCTGCTGTTGTGCGGGCGTCTGGGACATCTGCTGTGTCTGCTGTTGGAAGAAGGAGGGGGCAGGCTGAGAGCTCTGGGGTGTGGGGGGTGTGGATGTGGTCAGACTAATCAGCTGCTGCTGGTGCTCTGCGATGGAGGGCAGTTTGACTGGACTGATGGAAGGGGCAGCACTGACCGGTGTGGGCTGGAGCATGGTGCTGCGGTACATCTGCTGATGGAGCATCATGTTCTGTTGCTGCAGTGCAGGGCTCTGCGGGTGCATGCCTGCCTGACTGCTATGGACCAGATTCACAACCTGCTGACCACACTGAGAGGATGGAGGCATCCGACTGTGCCAGTCAAAAGGCACACTGACCGGACTGACCATGCCCATGTTGAGCCCCATCTGACCTGAACTCAGCACAAAGCCATGGTTAACATCAGAGGGCATGGACACACGGCCCTGCAGAGACATGCCCCCAGTACCCAGGTCATTGAGCTGCGCCAGAGATACTGCAAACGGACCAGCTCCGTCCATTAAGCTACTGTGCACCATCGGGGTGGTTGGGACAGACATAGATGAGTGGAAGAGGCCTGGAGAAGCCATAGCCACTGGTGAAGTGGGGTTGGTGATGTAGCCAGCATTGCTTGCTCCTCCATGTGGCGAGTCCAAAGAGTCGACAGGGGACAGAGTGACTGAGCTCTCCAGTAATGCACTCTGCATGTCTAAGGTTAACTTCTTATTGCGTGCTTTGACAGACTCCTTCAGACTGCTATGTTGGCCTCCGAGGCCTGAGCCCTTTGACCCGGGTCGGCGGTTCTTCTTTCCTTGAGGAGTGGTTTTCAGACTTGGGAGGAAGGCACTTGGAGGGCACATGAGAGGAGAGAGTGTGTGTGCACCAGGCAGGTGGTGTCCAGCCCCGCCATGGCCCTGAGGACTTCTCACTGTGTTGTACTCGTCCAGAAGCTGCACTATGTCGTGATGCATGCGTTCCTGTGCGATGTCCCGGGGCAGTCTGTCCATGTGATCTGTGATTTCACGATTAGCAAAGTGAGCCAGGAGCACCTTCACAGCCTCACAGCTTCCCTCACGTGCAGCCAGGAATAGAGGGGTCTCCTCCTGAAGGGTAGAAGAGACAAACAATGAGACCAGACTGCAATTGTATTAACACAGTTAGTCATAATTGCAGGCCTTACCTTGAGATCTTGCATATCTTTGTTTGCACCATTCTTCAGCAAAGCGACAGTGGCATCTACATTGTTCACTGCTGCTGCCCAGTGAAGTGCAGATTTACCTAAAATATAGCATTTGTTTTAATGGTCCATTTTATGTGAAAGTCCTAAATCTCTGTGTCAGAGAAAATTAAACATGCTTACCTAATTCATCAACCGCATTAACATCAGCATGGCATGTGATAAGTTCCTCTACCATGCCCTCTACTGCTAACCTGGCAGCTAAGATGAGAGCAGTGGAGCCATCGTACATGCGAGAGTCCAGATCAGTAGCCCGGTTTCGAATTAAAATC
Source organism: Taenioides sp. WSHXM2023 (assembly GCA_029959045.1). Taxonomy (NCBI): domain Eukaryota; kingdom Metazoa; phylum Chordata; class Actinopteri; order Gobiiformes; family Gobiidae; genus Taenioides; species Taenioides sp. WSHXM2023. The sequence continues at coordinate 14,167,761 of CM057101.1, read as the reverse complement.
TATAAGAATACATACATTGTAAATTATATTGTAGGATATATATGTTTAACTTATAACAGAGTCATGTTAGACAAATTAATATTCTAGAAAGATTACCTGGAAGACTCCCTGTGCATCTGCAGCCACTGCCGCATGGAGAGGAGTCCGCCCAGTATTGTCCTGAGCATTGGCGTCTGCTCCAGCGTCTAGGAGCCTCTTAGCAGCATCAGCGCGGGCGTAGCGAGCAGCCAGGTGCAGCGCTGTCTCACCTGTGCGATCAGTTTGAGCAGCGAGGGATGCGCCCTGATAGATGAGGTCAGAGATGATATTGGCTGAACACTCTTCTTCTGCCTCTTCTTCTGCCACTTCCGACTCAAGGCCTCCTCCACAAAATGATGCCAACATCAGAGGGGTGAAGCCATCTAGTGACAATGCCAAACAAGCTCAGTTTAGTCCTTGTTGAACAAGAATAGTAGAGATATAGCCATGAACATGAGCAAACATGATTTACTCACCTGGTCCTCGCACATTAACATCCATACAGTCAGTTTCAAATTCTCCTTGAGGCGGAGTTAGGGCCATAGTTGGAGGCACTCGGATGTCTGCAGCTGCAAGGTGGTGTTGGGTCCATTGTCTGCTGTCTACTGCATCTTCACAGTCTGAGAGCATACTTGGCTCCTCAACCTGACCAAAACAACTCCCATGTCAGGTTTTCATGTTAAGCAGAAGTTGTTCATGATGTCTCCAAGTAACTGACCTTAAGTCTTTTTGCTTCTGGACAGTCTGAGTCCATCCACTGCTCACTGTGATCTCCAAGGAGAGATTCTTCCACTGTTTTGGGAATGTGTCTGTTTTTTCATTTGAGAGTAAAGACACAAAATTAATATATACTTGTACACCAAATTATACGGTACATAAACGTAACGTTAACATGCAAAACAGCTTACTTCAATCCCAAGGCATCCTGGCCAACAGGTTCCCTCCGATTCTTGTTGCTGCTTGGCTCTTTCTTAAGGAAAAATCCTTCTGGAAACCATAGAGTGCTGTGCTCTCTCTTTCTACGGGCGATCAACATGCCAATGACCAGAATCACCAAAAGGAAGAGGGAGGCTGAACCAACCAGCATCAACTTGACCCACTGCGGTATGTCATCACTGATGGACGTCTTTTTTACTGCAGAAATAGGAAAAAGTTATTTTCACTGTCACACTGCAGGAAGTGACGCAAAATGCACATTTAGTTACTCACCGCTGACTTCTTTGAGGGGGTAAGGAAACGGGAGCATATCTGTTGCACTAAGTGCCCCTAAGTATTCTGCAGCACTGTCAGCTGATTTGATACAATCTTCATTTTCCTTTGGACACAGACGAATGTCTATTTCCAGGTACACAATTGAGCTACAAGAATAGAGAAGACAGCAGATTAACTTATATCAGATTTTGATTAACTGAATTAACATTAACAGGTGCATTTTATTTGAATGCCTGACTCACCCAATGACTTCCTCCTGCGGTTGTAATTCTCGCTTGAGACGGGACTTCCACCGAGTGTAAGGACGAATCATGGCTTCACCGTTGTCGTCCACTTGGAAGCGCAAAGTAGTGTGCAGAATGGCACTCAGCTTTTGTAGGAAAGCTGTTTGTGTGCGCATGAGCTGCTCAGGAGGGAGGAGGACGATCAGGACCAATACACCATCAGCTGTTTGCACAGGCACTGTCTGTGCACAGTCCATGCCGTCCCACCCACACTCCTCCATGTTGCAGCCCTGGTCGCACTGGCCATCAGCGTAGTGGGCAATACAATAAGACTCGTACAAGGGGCTGGAACAATTCAACAATGTGGTTGAGTCACTTTTGTTGAAGCTCTTGGTACATAAAAAAAACAAAAACATTTGTAATATTAAACTTACTTGCACACTTTTTCCTTTCTACAGTCAAAGTTGTCAAAAAGGCAGTCAGCGTTGTTGCAGAATTCATCACACTGGCTGTTGTTGAAAAGCCGCCAGCAGCGAGGATCTGGACAGCGCGCCCAGGGGTTCATTCTGAGAGAGCAGTCCCCTCCGTCCCACTGGCACGCATGGGAATTACACTCTTTATCACAGACGCCGTCATTGGCTTTGCTGTGACAGTCGGTCAGAGGGCATGAAGGTACTGGGGGCTCGGCCACAGTGCTGATCTGCTCACAACGCTTCCCTTTAAACCCACTGCGGCACTGACAGTGGAAATAGGGGAAGCTGGTCTCCTCAGTGCACAGCCCATCGTTTTGGCAGGGTTTAGAAGAGCAGCCTTCATTGGTGCGATGCTGACACTGGGGTCCCCCGTAACCTGACAAACATGTACAACGTGCTCCTCTTGTGGTCAGGGCACAACTTCCACCATTGTAGCAAGACAGCTCTCGACAAGACATGCTTCTCTCACAGTTAGGACCAGTGTAACCCTGCACATTCAATTAACACACTTAGAACACTATTATAAGTAGAAATAACAGCACAAAATGTAGAGTGTCCAGTTTACTAGCTTACTCACCAGTTGACAAGTGCACGTGTATCCTAATGCAGAGCTGCCTGATACAGAACAAGCCCCTCCATTTTGACAAGGGTGAGACTCACACACACTAAATCTGTTCTGACATCTCCGACCTAAAAACAACAAAGTATATTTATCTTGATTGCAGATTTAGAAATAATATGACAATAACTTCATAACATTTGTGGTCTCATCTACCTGTGTATCCTGGCTTGCAGACACAGAGGTAGTCATTGGGCAGTTGGATGCAGTCCAGACTGTTAGAGGGACTGCAGGGATTGGAGAGACACTCGTTTATGTCGCCCTCACACCTCTCTCCAGTGAATCCAGGGGGGCAGTTACAGCGATAGCCCCCCACTCGGTCCACACAGGTGCCATTGTTCAAACACTTTGGAGGGGCATTGCGCAGCCTCAGGGGTGGGGCACAGTCATCTTCATTGATCTCACAGAGCACGCCTAAGGAAAAGGGGATTATTATATTATTATAGTTTAGTGTACATATATTTTGATTTTATTTTAGATTTGCTTTGGATATGAAGCTTCATTTGCTTTTTGATATGCTTACCTAATGTCCCAGGAGGGCAGGAGCAAATGTAATGTCCCACCAGGTCAATGCAGGTGCCTCCATTTTGGCATGGATGAGACTGGCACTCATTGATCTCAATCTCACAGTTCTGTCCAGTATAGCCCGGCATACACTACAATAACAACCACATAGACCAATTAATTAATGTCACAAAATCACTTGGAATACTGTTCAAGTTGTGATACTATGGCAAACTTACATCACACTGATATCCTCCCACATATCCCCTACAGGTGGCGCCATTGTGGCAGGGTTTGTCCTCACAGTGGTCCACTTGGCTTTCACAGTAGCTGCCAGTGTAGTCAGCGGGACATTTACAGAAGTGAGTGATACCTGTGTTGACGCAGTGACCGCCATGGTGGCAAAGTTCATCTGTTTGAATACCTAAAAACAATTATTATAATTATTATCTTTTAATTGTAAAAACATAAGGAAACCACAGATATTTGTCAGGAAACAGAAAGTACCTCTTTGACGTGCCGCCGTCTCACAGGAGACTTTAGGGATGTCACAATAACGTCCAGACCAACCACCTGTGCAATCACAACTGAAAGTAGCATCTCTTTGTCGGCAGCGGCCTCCATTTTGACAGGGATTAGATCGTCTACACCAGTCGACTGGGGTCTAAGTGGAAAGGAAGGCAAAATAATAACAGTTTTATTTGTATTTTTACAGCAAATTATTTAAAAAATAAACTGCTTTTATCTTAACTTTACGTTAAAAATGTATTTTTGTATTTGTATTTGTACCTGGCAGCGGTTGCCGGTATAGCCCTTGGGACAAGAGCAGCGGAAGGACTCAAGTGCGTCCTGGCAGATGCCTCCATTCAGACAGGGCTGGGAGTCGCACTCATTCACCTCATACTGACAGTGAGAGCCAGTGAACCCAGAGCGGCAAGTGCAGGCGTAACCATTGATTTTGTCTGTGCATGTCCCTCCATTAAAGCATGAGCTATAAACCAGAACAAAAAAATGAGTTGTATAATTGGCGACAGTTACATTTGAAAGGACTGAACCGGTGAAGAACAATAGTCAGTCTTACCTTTCCGTGCAGTCGGGGATGTTCGTTTCACAGTGGATGCCGGTAAAACCAGGCCTGCATGTGCAAGTATAAGAGTTAACGTAGTCTTTGCATGTGGCTCCATTTTTGCAAGGGGAGCTTTGACATTCGTTGATTTCCAAGGCACAGCGAGGGCCTGTGAAGCCGGGCAGGCAACTGCAGTGGTAAGAATTGACCCCATCCGTGCAGGAACCTCCATTCAAACAGGGGTCTGATACAGCAAAATAAATTATGTTTAAGGTTTTAGCAAATGTATGTATGTTGTCATGCATGACATAGTTAAGGTCACTTACTTGGAGAACAGTCGTTGATGTCTGTTTCACAGTTTGGGCCTGTGAATCCGCCTCTACACGAACACATGAAGCCACCAAGTGTATTTGTGCAAGTCCCACGGTTCTTACAGGGGTTGCTGACACACTCATTGATATCATTGTTACACAGTTGGCCTATAAACAACATGGCACATCAATAAAAATATTCTTCCTTAACATAATGTAACATAATACATTCAATAACAAAATTATAAACTTACCTTGCCATCCTTGCTGGCATTTACACTGATAGCCCAAGTAGTCAGCAGTATGGGTACATAAGGCATTATTGGCACAGGGGTTTGGAGAGCAAGGAGTGAGGACTTCAGCACAAGTAGGGCCACTGTAGGGGGGCTCACAGATGCAGGTGAAACTGGCCACACCATCCACACAAGTCCCTTTGTTTAGACATGGGCTGGACGCACACTCATTGATATTCACCTGGCAAAGATTACCTGTCAAAAAAACCAAGTACGTTAAATATCCACCCCAAAGAGGATAGAAAGCAAATATATTTTTCAGTGATACAGCATACTGATCTAAGATACCTCTAAAGCCTTGTCGACATTTGCAGCTAAAACCATTGAGTTGATCAATGCAGGTGCCAGCGTTCTGACAAGGACTGGGCAAGCAATCATTCCGGTCTAGATCACAATTCTTTCCCACCCAACCAGGTTCACAATCACATCGATAACTGAAAAAACAGAACAAAAACAAATATTGTATTGTTATTATTGGCTGCTGATATACATTTATTTACATTTGTTCATGTGTGGTAAAAAGACCTAAACGCTGAAAGAGACGCTGAAGAGTCTGGGTTACACAACTTTTAGTTAATTTGTTATGAAAAGTAAAATAATATTAAATAAATAATATAGCCTGCAAAGTGAGATGGTATGGAAACGGGGCAGCGCTGAGGAGTGCTCAAAGGGGCTAGATGAGAATGATGCGATATTTCTGAGACAATGAACTTTATTTGAGCAGCTTGTTAATCCAAGCAAACAACATATACTATTCCCAGGGTTTTCTTACCCATTGATGTCGTCCCTGCAGGTACCATGGACACAAGGGCTACTTCCGCACTCATCCACTTGGGAGTAACAGTATGGTGGCTTGAACCCTTCTGGGCACTGGCAGTGGAACCCATTCTCCTCATCCACACATGTGCCTCCATTTCTGCAGGGGCTAGAGGCACACTCGTCTATCTCTACATTGCATTTGGGACCTGGAAGTGGAAAAGTTAAGTCATTTTTATACCGCTGTTGGTTCAATTTTATTTTTCAGTAATAATCAGGGAGGTTGAGTGGTTCCTACCTGTGAAACCAGGTTTGCAAACACAGTCATAACGATTAATGCCATCTTTGCAAATCCCATAATCACACGGATTACTGGCACAGTCATCAAAGTTAATTTCACAGTTTGTGCCTAAAAATAATAACACAAGATTTACATTTCTTGATGTTAAATGCTTATGGAGTTCTTAATAGTTAATCTGAATGTGACTTACCTGAGGTCCCATGCTGACACTGGCAGATGTACTTATTGACCAGGTCCACACATTTGCCTCCGTTTTGACAGGGGTTGCTGTGGCACTCATTGAGCTGGTTCTCACAGCGGTACCCAGTATAACCTGCATCACAGTTGCAGGTGTAGCTGGCAATGCCATCGATACATGTCCCATGATGGCAGGGGTCAGGCTGGCAGTTGTTAATGTTACTCTCACACAGTGTGCCTTCATAACCTACATGAAATAAAGAAAAGAAAACAGATCATTTACATTTTATTCATCAAAATTTCCAGAATACTTTTGTAGGTTCAGCCTCTTGTGTCTGTCTCACACTTTATAAAGCGCCTACAGTTTGGACCCTAATCACACTGGTTGCCCAGACAACAGTGTCTGAGCTAGACAGTGTTGGTTTGTGTAGCGTGTGTTTAGAGCACTGCTGAGTTTGGCAAAGCACTAAAGAAGGGCCCTGCACAGGCCTCCCAGTCCTGCTTTTGTTCAGTGTGGTGGAGGGAACAATGGACTGCACCACGTCAAACAGGAGCACTGCACTCAACAGAAGGGGCCCACAAACACAGGGAATACCAAGCAGCTGGCCACTGAAACAATGATATCCTCCACTGCTCCAAACTAACAGGCTAAATATCATTGTAAATATATATTTAAGTCTCACTGACAACCTCAAACTAAAACATTCTGAAGTTTAATTTTATAGAGACTTATAAAAATGACCAAATATGAAGGAACGCACATGGTAGGATAATGTGACAGGTGTGAGATGAATAGATGTAGGGGTGATGACCAATGGTCTTTTCAAAACAAATGCCTATGCTCAGTGACCCCATGATCCTGACATTCAGAGAAGGAGAGGTGGGCCTCAAGTTACCAGGTTTACATGCCAGACATCCAGAGAAACTGCTGATTCAACAAACCCTGGCATTTTAACAAAACCTTAACAATGCCACATATGCTTATCTGTCTGCTCAAGAACTGAGAAAAAAGAAACAGAACATACCTTCAGCACAGCGGCACTCAAAGCCATTGGGTCGGTCGTAGCACTTGGCTCCATTCTGGCATGGTGTACTCGCACACTCATCGATGTCGATCTGACACATGGTGCCAGTGAAGCCTGGGACATGCAAACACAGAGGGGAGAGGTTAGAGGGCAGGTCCAGTAAAGGCGTCCAGCCTGGGGCAGAGGGCAGTGCTCGTTAAGGCCAGAGGTCTCTGGCCTGGTGACTGATGTCTGGTCACGGCGGAATGGTTAAAAATATGTTATGAATTCACTTGAAAAATACAGTCTCTGACCTTGACAATACAGTCTCTTAACAGCAACATAAGAGAATGTAATTTTTATATGGCAAAATTTGAGAAAGGGCCTTAAAATGTATATTATGATCACCAATAACAGTATAAAAATAAAACAGAAATGCCCTGTTCAAAAGGATGAGTCGTGGGCTGCAGAGAGTGGGGGCAAGAGGAGACGGTGGGATTGTTTTTTCTTTGGGAACCCCCACAATCTTCCTGCATCAGCTCCACAGACTGAATAGCAGGCTGGGGGTTTAAGGGGGTACGTCTGTCCCAGATGTAAATTGCGGAGTTGGAAAAGAATCTCATTAAATGACTGCTGTTCCCTTCAGCAGTGGCAGGACTAGGGAGACTGCTGTCCTGTCCACATTCCACAGAGGAGGGAGCGGGTCACAATGGGGTCTTTGTTCTGGCAGCAGGACAGGCAGCTTTCTCGATCTGTCTTTTAAACAAGTGGGAGCTCTGAACAGTGGCAAGCCTAGAGTTTCCTCTTAAGGGCCATTTAAACTTTGACTTTTTATTTCATCAGGCACTGACATAAAGATAAAGATTTTGGCCAAGACAGGCAAAAAACTTACCTGGCTGACAGGTGCATGTGAAGCCATTAACCATGTCTCGACAGATGCCATCATTCACACATGGGTTGCTCTCACAGTCATCTATGTCAATTTCGCAATATGTTCCCATGTATCCTGTAAGACATGTTTAAGTTTAGTTTGTGTCTACAGACAGCAGAGAGTGTTTATATAATCGTTTCTGAGCGTCCATTCTGTGTCAGCTCCTCTTCTTGAACACCAAACCTTATTAAGTGATTTATGTGAGAAGTCTGTAAGCTGTACTACTCTGGTATCTGTAAAACTCAGCTCTCAGCTTTGCCAGGGCTGATGATGATGAGGATGGTGAAGAGGAAGGACTTGTCTCTGGAAAGGCAGGGGGAGGGGCATGGGCTCTGGGAAAAAGCCTCTCTCCCTCTCTGTGTGTATGAGGGGTGCAAAGTTGAGCACAGAGGGCCCCTATTGTTCAGCTCGATTCCCACAACTCTACAACTCATTAGTATGCACAGCACACTCCTCCCCCTAACTGCTCTCCCTCTCGCACATCCAGTCCTATAGACCCGACTCACAACTCTTAATTTGTATAGTTCCCAAAACCCCAGGATGCATGTTGGACTGTGTTTGAGAGTTTCGCTGTTTGTGTCTCAGACTAAAACTTTACTAAGGCCAGACTAATGACCTGTCTGCTGCACCAGAGGCCTGACAGCAGAGAGGTGCACCAAGGTGTTATGCAACAATCTGCAAGGGTCACCACTGTATTGTCCAATGACAAGGTCAAGTTTAAATATGCACTTGCTGAGGGAAGAAATGTATATTATAAACAATGTACCTGGCATACAGATGCAGGTGAACTCTCCAATGCGATCCAGACAAGTTGCATCATTTTGGCAGGGCATAGAAAGACATTCATTAATATCTATTTCACAGCGAGGTCCTGCATATCCGCGGCCACACTGACACTGGAAAGACCCTTCTGTGTTCACACATTTCCCAAAATGCTCACAGGGGTTTGCTCCTGCAACCAAAAAATACATTTAAATATCTTTTTAAATATCAAACATTATTGAAATTGATTTTATTTTAAAATAGCACAAATACCAATAGAACACTCGTCCATGTCCTGGTTGCAGGCTCCTCCCACAAAGCCAGCGGGACAGGTGCAAATGGCTCGACCGTTCAGTGGGTTAGTGTCACACACAGCACCTTCATTACACGGGTTACTGACACACGCATCGTCAAGGTGACACAGCAAACCTGTCGGACAAAGCATACATTAAGAACTTCTCTTCTCTCCTATATTTACTTTACATTTGACCAAAATAAACTCTCATACCAGTTTTCCCCACTGGGCACTCGCAGAAGAAGGAGGCCACGCGGTCGTGGCAGGTGGCTCCATTGAAGCACACAGCTGTGGCACAGTCGTCGATATTCTCACTGCAGTCATCTCCAGTCCAGCCGTTCACACACACACAGGTATGTCCTCCAATGATGTTGAAGCAGGTGCCACCATTGTGACAGGCATTGGGCTGCATTAGACATTCATTTACGTCCTCTGCACAATATTGTCCTATCATAATGAAGAAACATAAAGGCATTAAAACACGTATATTTACATTTGTTTTTAAGAGAAATCTGCCAAACAACAGTATACCTGTCCATTCGGGTGGGCATTGACAGTTGTAGGTGTTGACACCATCCACGCATTTGCCCCCATTCATGCACTTATGGCCTGGGCAATCGTCCACATTATTCTCACAGTTGTGTCCCTCAAAGCCTGAGAGACAGCGAGAGAGATGATGATACACAGATACACTGGCTCATGGAGCCTGAGGCCCCTTCAACTGCACATACAAACTTCCCACACTCGTGAAGGTGAACGTGGGCAGTGGAGTATTCACAGGGTGTCTGACTGTTTACATGGTTTCATGATGGTTCCCACACAATGCCAGCAAATGTCATGGCTTCTCCCTGCTCCAGAGGCCACTGCTCCCAGCAGTGTTTGCTTGTTTTATAATCTCTCACAGTTTCAATGACTTCCCTTCTGGCAGGAGCCATTTCCTGTACGCTCCCCAGTGGAAACCAGAAAGCTCATAAATACATTTTCTGTTGTGAACAGGGCAGAGTGCAAAAGGACTGCTGTTTAAACTCTCCCACCCTCCACACTCCCATCCCCAGCTATTATTAGCACTTGGGACCTGGGATTGAGTAGTAGTAGTACTACTCACTATGCCACGAGTCTGGAAAGTCACTACTGGGAATGAGGCAGTTTATATATCACTGTGTAAATAATTTAACTTATTATGATCATGTTAATAATGGAAAGACCACTTGATGTGACAACGTAACAGAACAGCTTACCTGGCAAACATGCACACTCATAGGAGTGGTCACTGGTTTGTCGACATGTGCCGCCGTTGAGGCACTGGGATGGGGAGCAGGGGATGATGGGTATTTCACATGTGCGCCCGTTGTACCCCGGTGGACACTGACAGCGAAATGACCCATGGGTGTTCATGCAGAGGCCTCCATTGAGGCAGGCACCAGGCTTCCTGCACTCATCTATATCAAGGCGACAGTTCTTTCCTTGAAAGCCAGGTGGACAGGAGCAGTTGTAGTGATTATTCCAATTGACACAGCGTGCCCCATTGGCACAGGGACTCGTGGCACAGGCATCTATTAAAGAGCAGTCTTGGCCTATGCATGAAATGAGTACAGAAAAAGTACAGTTTGTCACGTTTCATTCTTTTTTCTTGAATAAATGCTCAAAGCTTAAGATGCACCTCTGAAGCCCCTCTGGCACACACAGCTGTATTGTGTGATACCATTGACCACTTGGCTCTTGCACGCTCCCCCATTGAGACACTGAGTTCGATGACAAGGATCCACGAATTGACAAAGAGGACCTATATATCCAGGACGGCATCTAGATAAAACATAGAGTTTTGTAAGCCATTGTATTAATGGTAGTGTTGCTGCAAGAGAAAGAGTTCATGAGAAATACAGGCCAAGTAACATCCATGCTAGCAAAGAATAATACACATTGATGTTGGTGCAAAGCTTTACAAAACCTACCGTGTTATGTTTGAATAAGATAATACTAACTGACACTAACGGAAGACAAGTATGTTTAGTTAAGACTCCCCGGTGACCATATAACTCAATTATCTCCATGTTAAGTTCAAATTTGTGTCCAAAGATAACATATATCCCCCCTTTGGGGCATTTGTCTTCTCTTTGGGGGCTAATAAAATGCAGTAACTCTACACCCACTATGTCTTTTGCTGAGGACTAAACCCCTTACCCCTTCAAACAGATTGTTTAATGCTGATGATTGCTGATGCTGATGGTCAGTAATCTCTGGGCCATGCCTTCATTCTGTACTTTGTTTCACTGGAGAGGATCCCTGGGCAGGATCAACAGTTAGTCTTCTCTTACTCATCACCAGGTATTATGCTTTTGGTGACTTCTGGACAATTAGGTCGAATAGAGACATGTTTACTATACACTCATGTATGTGAATTTCTACTTCCTTCCACAACATGAAAAATTCCAATAGAGCTCTCGCATGAGTGCGCTCATTTTGGCAACTTGTTTTAAAGGTGCACTCCTATATACTATGACACTTTTCTGGTGAAAGTTCCACCACCTTTTTGTCTCTATGGAGATGTTATTTCCACAACATATACAACCAGGTGAACCTGCCAGGTCTGTGGAGAGGCAAGCCCTCTCACAGTGAGAGTGTCTGTTTTAAAGGTAACTTTGAGCAATAAAAGAATACGCATTTATTAAATGCACTGTATTTAAGTTCAGAAAAGCCAGTGGTGGATTCCCCACCAGAAAAGTTAGTACACCTTTAAATTCAGCGACACAACATGTCAGCCTATTTTCTACAGTTACCCACTCCAAAATCCCATGAAAAACATTTCCCCTCCGCCTCCTCCCACATGGAGAGAGGTCAGATGTCAGAGGTGCCCGACTGATTGTGATGATAATGTCAGTGGATCCGCAGATGGGGGGAGGGGCTGCTCGGCAGGAGAGACTGTGGGATTGGTTCAAGAGGACAACCCAGAGGAGGGGGGAGTGATCTACTCAGCAAGAATGTCATGTCATATTTCCTGTAATGCCATGTCCACTGCCCACTAGAATCCAATTCAAATCCTCTACTCTGATTCAAAGTGCTTATTTGTTTAGTTATTATATATTTTTTCTTGCTCATTTCTTTCAAAAGTTAAAGTTTTGTTTATTAACAGATAAATGAACAGCAATGAAAATTATCTAAAACTGTGTGCAAACTAGGGCAGAATGATTTAGCGATTAGATTTTAAATTTATGTACTGGCATTTAATAGTAGAATGATGTACTTTAAAGTTAACATTTTAAACACTCCAATTCTCCAGGCACATTAACATTTGAGAGAAGACTGAAATACAAACAGCTTAACTAATACAAGAATCCCATGCATTTCAGAACATGTTTGTTGAGGACTTAACTGCAGCGTTAGCAGGTTTTATTCAGTACAAGTTGGGATATTTTATCATTTGCAGTTGCATGATTTGCTAATTGTGACACTTCAATTTTGTGATTTAGTATTATAAACTTTATTTTTAATGCCTCCTTATGGAAATTTGCCACCAAGGAATCCTGTCTACTGTAGAGTAGCATTTGAGTCTTTCCTATAGTACCTCGCTTGCGATGTATGTTTAGCTGTTGTCTACTACTACCACATCCTACACAGATAATGCTATCAGACCTTTATAGACTGCTTTTGAGACTAACAAAGCGTGGTCCATATCTGATTTCACATCATGATTTATAAAGGTGTGTCCAAATAGGCTGAGTGTAAATATGGAGGCGTTATGTGCATAGTGCATTGGTTGAAAGTGACTGATTCTCCCACCAAATAAAATGCTTTGGACCTTCCAACCACACACACTCATAGCTGAGAAAGCCCAAACACATTCTTTTGTCTAGACCTGACTCCGTGCCAGCGCTCTACTCCCATAACACACAAATCAGGCTGGACTCGTATCAATGCAGAACACTGTGAGAAATGTGCTACTTTGTCTTCGTGCACCTGAGTATCCCTTATCAGGCTATTTACAACCTTGTGGATTCCTTCAGCTCTGGGAAAAGCAGACCAAGCCTTGCTAATGTTGTGTGTGTAAGGCAGGTGCAGACGTTTGTTACGCAATGGGCCCCTGATTCATACTTTGTGACTTATGACCTTTTGAGGAAGAGGGGTAGTAGTGGATGAGGCAAAGGTCTCTTGGGACACAACAGGCATGCCTATAGTGGGTAATCTCCTGGTGTCAACACATATTAAGCTTTCGAGCAGCTGCAACTTTTAGGAACCTTGCATCTGTCCACATCTGTCAGGGCAAGGCCAAGTTGTCTTTGCTAGCCAGACATTAAGCCATCTTGTTTTCGAAGACCACAGCCAAATAGTCTCATTATTAGCAAATTCACATCAATCATAAATGAGATATGCATGCAATAGCAAATTCTGTTTACACACTTCTTCACAAGAGTTAAGCAAAATCAACACTGCAACTAATGATGCAAACACATGCAGTCACTACACACCCATAACACACTGAAGAAACTTACAGTCAGTCTTAGCACCTGTCAACTTCTACAACAGCTGAGGAAATATCAAAAATAAATACTTAAAAATTTTAATTACAATTGGTTGATTTTTTTTTTTTTTTTGGAGTTTTAAACCCATGAAACCCAAATGAAACCTAATGCCAAATTTCCTGCTTTCTGGGTCATTGAAGCTGAGTAACCTGAGCCCATCTTCTTGTATACAATAGCAGCAACCCCGCCAGAGGTCATAGGCGAGCTCACCTGTGAACAAAGAGCCTGTAATCTGTGCCACGGTTCATATACCACGTCATGCTCTACAAAGCAACAAGTATAAAAGACTGCTAAGGTCTCTAAGGGTATTTCCTGGATAACTGGATAATAACAGAAACAACAGAAGTGGCCCTTCTCTGGCTTAAGGCGAGATTTAAACACCAACATAACAAAGGCCTGTCATTTTATATATTTGGTTTTGGACAACTTTTCGCAGTATATCTGTAAGTCAAACCGTATATTCTTTCTTTATTTTTTCCTTTTAAAAATTCTCAAAGAACTAGGTCCTCTCTTTCATTAAAGTCTTTTCTGACATCATATTGGCAACAGCAGGCCCTCAGCAGCCCCCCTCTCTCGTCCTCTCTGCCTCCTCTGCTTCAGCTCAGCTCGGCCAAGGCTTTCTCAGGAGAAAAAAGCATGGGGGTTGGGGGAGCATTTTGTGGTCCAAATAAAGGAGCTAAAGTAGTTCGAACTCTTTTGTGTGATCTTGTTGGGCAGTGGGGGTGCTGCGGAGAGAGAGAGGGAGAGAGGGAGAGGGTGCAAGAGAGAAGACGAGAGAGAGGGGAGGGGGTGCAGTGACCCAAACAAACAGCTTGTCTTTCAGCAGACCTGAGCTTACATGGACCAACAGGCTTGGGCCGTAGCCTGGCAACAGTAACCCATGGTGAGAGCGAGCCGGGCCGAGGCAGAGGGTCCGAAGGGTTTCATAAGGACAGTTTGAGAAGACTCACTCCAATTTAGGAAACAGTGGGGTGTGCAGGAGGGACATATGCAGACTTTAATCTAGAACAAAGTATGTGGAAAAAGATTTCTCATATTTCAAATAGCAAAGGACATGCCCACGACCACAACTGTTTTGTGGTTTTTAATCTTGACTCAAGTTTAAAAACTCCACCCTGCCGACTAAATGAAATTAAATTTTTGACCAGAAGAATTCCGAATCCACCGATCTGTCTTAAACAAAAACATACAACCAATAAATGTCAATAAATGCCCAAATCTATCAGAAAATTGAAGGATTTACATACACTGAATTAAATGTCAAAATGTATTGTGCTTAGGAGACAGAAAAAATCAGAGAAGACAGGGAACGCTATTTATTTAAAATCTGGCCTCTACACGTCAGTGTAACATAAGGAAAAGTCTAGTTTTTCCTAAACCACAACTCATTCTGTAAAAACAATGTAAACTTGTTAAGTGTGGTTTAAGCATCTGTGTAATCAAAGGACCAGTGTATTTCCTTTGATGAAAAACCAAGCTCTTTTGTCTCTGTAAGCACAGAGAATATTGGAAAACGCCGCTCGCAGACATGACTTCAATCAGAGCCGCTTTAAAGTCCTCATCTCCTGGAGGCCGCGGAATGAGACTTCACAGAGGGGCTTGTGGTTGAGGCAGAGAATATAACAAAATGGATGCTCCAAATGTCTACAAATCACCAAAAAATACACTGTAAACTAGTTCAAGGACCTACTATTGATTTGAACTGTTTACTTGTGACAAAACTGAGAAATAAATCAGGATTACAGTAGTCACTTAAACTGGACCAATAAGACAGGGACATGCGTAACTGACAGGTCAAAAGCCACCACTTCCTGCGATGGGGCCTGGGAACCATAGCTTCCAGTTCTCCCTAATGACCTAAAATAAGGGCTCCAAAAACCCACAAAGTTTTTTCCTAGATCTCACCAGAGACATTTTTCGTGATAGATGATGACATTACAATAGCTCCATTTGACTGTCAGAAGACTATGAAGTATATAGAAACATAAAGGCTCAACGTTGGCCAAGTCAACTTAAGAGCAAGTCAAACAAGTCAATCTAAACGTCATGTGTTGAATGACAGTGGGCTAACAGTATTGTTGCGGGGCATTCCTCACAGGGCTACCGGGGTGAAGGATGGGAGTTGTAGACAATAGTCAGCGGACTGGTGGGATAGCAGGAATCTTAGTAAGCATTCCTTTCTAATCCACCGTAAAGATGCCAAAGAAAACACTAGCCTCGAGGTGTAGCCTAAGCCAACATAATAATCTGCTTCTCTTCGCTATTGTCTGATTAATATAATTGACAAATGTGTTTATTTTCACTCCACTGCAAATATTGAACATTACTTTAAAATTACTAAAGCTACAATGGAGTGACAATATAGTTCACTCTTTCTACATGGTCAAAAATTGTATTAACGAAAGAATCTCACCTCTCTAGGTTTTAGTTAATTATATGCAGCTACATAAGGCAAAAGTTATTAGTATCATAGTCCATAATTATTCAAAAATAATACCTAATATGGTATTTTACTATTTACTATTTTGCATAGAGCTGTCTCATTACAACTACAGTCCTCTCCTTATCAAACTCAGAGATGGGCCATTTTATCAAAGTCCTTGGAGGCAGGGAGGAACACACAACCCAAACATTACACTCAGTTTTCTGCTACTGAGGCCAAGGGCAGAGCATCCGTACTCCATAACAGATCTGTTTTTAGTCACACAGGCCGTGCTTTCTTACACTATTTAACATCTTTCATGGTGTTTGGTCTTTTGTGTTGAAAACCGGTGGCTGAGACGCTTTCCGCTGGTATGTGAGAGTACAACATATGTTAAAGGGAGAGCGCTACAGCCTCATTCCTCCACTGGCTTGTCTCACACAGTATGGGGGCAGAAGACCTCTCAATGGAAGCACCTGGCCCTATGCTTTCCCCCATTGTCCAGATCTGACTTCACTGGATTACCATCACAACATCCACCAGCTGTCCCGTGCTACACCCCCACACCCTCCACTCCACCCTCCATCAGCACCTCAACCCCCGCCTCCTCTCCTCGCCTGGTCGGATCCCTCCAGCTGGATGCGCTCTGAATGACACCCTCTCAATCTGGCTAATTATCTCTCCTGAGGCTTATAGGCCTATAGGCTCGTAGACAGCGCATTCCACTTGAGGAGCGGGTGGGTGGGTGCTGGGGGGGCTCGCCTCACTCCACCCGGACTTCCTGATAGCTCACCTTGAAAACTTTGAGAGACACACATTCACTTTTCACTGTCAAGTATAACTTCAGCTAGTGGACAGTGAGGTAAAAACGCACATTGGTAAATATTGGAAATAAGTCTGGGATTTCTTTTAAAATCAAAAAATGTATTTTTTATCGAGTAATATCTTTTTCCACCCACCATGTTTGTCACATAAAGTCTGCACACTTACTACCAAACTGTTTTTAATGAATGACAGCGTTTCAATCAGTGGATTTTCGTCAGGTCATGATCCACTGATCGAAACATTGGCTTTGTCTCACTTTCTATGTTCATGTAGTGGCCTCGCATCAATGATGTGCGTATAATACCTAAATCTTTCATGTTACATAAAGTCACCAACTTGTTTGCATTTTGATTTGACATAAGTTTTTAAGCTGGTGCAACCTGGTGCAACCCTAATAATTTATCACCACTTGGAAGTGGAATAAAGAGTATTTGATTTGCGGCTTTTCAGATTGTTATCATAAATCCATCCACAGTAATTGATAAAATCATAGTGAAGTTTTGCCAAAGAAGTAACTAAATATTACAATGGTTGAGGTTATATTTAAAAGTTATGTTTGCAACAGGCAATATCAAATGAAGAGAAGGGAATGCAGTGCTTTTCAATGATCTCATGAGTAATGTTGTACTGAGACTGAACCAGGTCTCCCAGGAAAGGATAGACCAAGCATCGAAACTGCCACGAAGAATACAGCAGCTATATTATAATATGATAGTATTGTTAGCTTAGGCACAGGATACTAGTAACTGGGACAGCAACAATGTATGCTGTCTTACATACTGTTACCTGAGAAGATGTTAGCTTGAAGAAAAATTTACCAAGTATTAACAAAAAGTAGACTGAACATAACCATGTTGCGTTGTATTAAGTTACAACAAACTCGTACAAATTCCAACCAAATGCCGAAACATGCGTCTCAGTTAATGCTGTCCCTTTCTCTTTGTTGAGTACCGGCTTTGGCCTTTTTAGTCACCTCACTGGACCAGGCTAGGTTTCACCCAGGTATCTAATGGAAGAAAGGGCCTTTTCTGCTGCTTTGGAGGGATCTCTAATTTCGGTGGGTTCCCAGGGGAAGGGGTGGAGTGGCTGTAGAGTTTACCTTGGGCCTGGACTGGTCTAGCCAATTCTGAGCCAGCATGATGTCTTGTGTTAGAAATTTGATGTATGTATGCTTGTCACAATAATTTCTATATTGATTTATCGTTTTTTTCAGATGCAATAATGATTGAGTGTACCTTCTTTTACATTAGTAGTGATTTTTCTTTATTTTTATACTATTAAGTCTGTATGATGACCGCTAGATACATTTTTCACAATGTGTTTGACTTAGAAAAGGGTTCACTGCTATAGGGTTATTATGTCAATGGTATAAATCTATTTCAGTATTATCAGTGATCGTGATAGCAATATATCGTGTTACCCTGCCAGGCCTATGTGGAAGGATTACACATGGACAACCGTATGTACAATTCTATGGACATGCCTACTACACAAAAGGCTAGGGCTAAAAAAAAAGATTAATGAATGGCACTCACAAAACCAGACACATGCTAGTAGTGTGATTAAGGAGAACTTTTGAACTCAGTTGCGATACACATGGGATTTTTAAAGTAAGCACTCATATACTCACATTGTAGGACTCAAATACAGTTCTTGTAACTTTTTAAATGTTGTCAGTACCAACCAAATATCCCCTGGAACTGTTAAACTTTCCTTAAGGGCAAAAATAACTCTAGTAGCAGGGAAGGTTCTATATCCACCCAAAGGAAACTCACTGGCTCCTAAAAATTACAAATTAACTCACGTAATAGCAGCCAGGCATCTCGACAGACTTGGCTGGCTAATGATTTAAAAAACGCAGAGGGGATACCAAGAGCACACAAGTTATTTTTTCATATCTAGGCTTCATTTAGGCTGTAAGGTTGTAAAAGTCTATATGATAAGCCTGTTTTTATTATTTTCTGTGTGTGTGCCAATCAAATGCACTGGCTAGACTCCAGGCTCTGGTAAATTGCAAACCAACTAATGAGTCAGTTTGGTTTTGGAGGGAAGCAGCTGCAACCTAAGGAATTCTTCTCCCTGAAGACTGTACCTCTCTATTTGAAATACTCTGTATCCATGGCCCTTAGCAGGTTTACAATGAGCAGCAACATGCCATTTAACTGGAAATAGGCCCTGTAACCCCCCACCTCTCAAGATTTGAAAAACAAAAGGCATATCTTCACAGAAAGAATCTCTAAATGCCAAAGAGTGGATGTAAAAGTGACTCTAAAATCTAAAATGCACATAATTAAGGAGAGAGCTTAAAAACAAAACAGTAATGAAGTAATATGACGTAGGCTATGTGTGAGTAATGCAGTGCAGTGATTGACAAAGATCTTGAACAGGTGTACTGAGCCAGGCAGATCTGCTTGTTGTGACTTGATGCAAACCTATCCACTGTTGCCTAATTAATTTTATGCTCAACCTGTTTTGTGTTATTATTCAAATCCCTTTCTTTCATGCTTTGTTCAGTGTGACATGGAAAAAGCTCCTAACTGTTTATTTGATATCATATTCCCATCACTGGCTTTGTGTTGGAGTCTGATGTTGTGTTATGTGCACAAAACGTTAGACTTACATGCATTTGGAAGATGATTCTATACACGTTCCTCCGTTCTCACACGGCCTGTTTTTATCCATGCAGCGGAAACCTGTGGACATGGGACACAGTGAATAGAGCAGCAGACAGACGGGGCCAATACACAGCGCTTCAGATGCCTAACAATGGCCTCCTCATTATTATCCATGCATCTTCAGTGGCTCCATTAGCATACCATTAGTTTGTGTAGAACCTGGTTTAGAGTTTTTGATCAAACAATCCACAGATAGCATATAAATAAAATAGTATTGTTTAGTTCATTATCACAGAGTTTTCAGTAAAAACATAATCAAGCATTTAAATGGCACTAAAACATATCTACATTAGGTGTTGACTTTACACTTTTATCGCTTTTATAGAATATTTATAAACCTCCACACTATTATACAGAATGTTATAAAATACATATTGGATCACTGATCTACTTAGCAGTTTAAGAAGCCACTTCACTTCGGCACCTGATGCTTCGGCTGCAACACAGGCTTATCACTACATGTTCACTATTTGTTACACTTCTGTAACGATGAAGGCCTCCTATGCCAGAAACCCAGAGAAACCCTTGGGTGAAGTTTCTAAATTTTAACTGCTTTTCTTTCTACAACTTTGTCCCCGTAACAAGTTGAAACATGCCCACCAGCCCCAGAGACCCCCGTCTGATAAAGAAGCGCTCAAGGGAAAGTTGTCCAAACATGTCCCTTTGGTCAAACTAAACTGTGGATTCTAGGTATAAATAATTCAGCTTTACCTTCACACAGATGTATAAACAACAAAAACGCCAAAATAATCCATGGGGTATTCCCTTCCATTTCGATGGAAACGTTTCCAACGCCTGAAGATGGTCTTTAACAAAAATACATCCTTTACAAAGGCGAAAAATGGGCAATGGCTCCGGAACCGAAGAAGTTTTCTGTGAATAAACGTAGCCTCAAAAATCGGTGTTACGTCCCAAACGCGTTTGTATTATCCAGCGCAGCTCGGCCACGGCTGCTATGCTTCTTTCTCCTCCTGAAACTTTAGAGAAACTTTTTTTCCCCAGAGTGTCCCACTGTCTGCTCTGACTCCGCCTCCGCTGCCTCTCTCACTCCTCACCCCTCCTGCGCAACAGGAGCTGCTCCAGAACTTTTACGCACAGCCTTCTCCCACTCCCCCACCAATATTTTATTTGTTTAGGCTATTCATGAAATATTATGTATAGACGACTATTATGGACAATAGAGCTACTGTGGAAAGATAACAGTATTGAAACAATACCTGAATGTAAAAAAGGCATATCATTCTTGGTCTATTTTTCCTTTTTTTTAACCTTACTTTAACACATGCCTTTATTTTTATTTGATCATAGTTGATATTATTATTCTTTGTTTAATATTGCACCATAACACTGAAGCAAAAGCAACGTCCTAGTTTATGAATTTTGTTTACTGACAAAGGCAATAAAACTATATTCTGATTCTGATTATTGTTAGTGTATAGACCATATTGACTGTGTTAAAATGACTTTGTCTTGGTGTTATTTTAAGATGTCCTGATATCATTCTCTGGTTTATCACTCTTTTAAGTTCACTTTTTGAACAGTTTTGGCTTCTGATCAATATAAAACACATTGGATGCCTATTTACACAGTAGTAGCTAAATATAAAACATTTGCTCAGTGTAATGTATTATGCGTCAGACTGTTTTATTGAAATGAAGCTTAAAGGTGGATTGGTTTTAACAAATACACCTCAATACAATCTGGATTAAATGCTGCTTTGGATGTTGTTTTTACGTGCATTTTCTCAGCCGACGGCAGTGCCCTGAGCTCGCATATAGAGCCTCAGTTGTTCTGGTACACAGAGTGGAGCCAGTCGCTTACAGAAACAATAGGCTTTATTTGAATCATAAAAGGGGTCCGGTATTATGACACAGTTTCTCTCGGCAGGGGTGGGCAGTGCACTAATATTCAAACACAAGGCCCTTGCACCAACCATCGCCCCCCTATCCCTCCATACCCCCTCTCTCATCTCGCTTTCTCCCCCCCTCTCCTCCTTCTCTCACTATTGCTGTCCTGGTCCATGCTGGCCTTGAATAAATTACTTCCTTGCGTTGTGTCGGAGGCTGGTTTGTAGTGCAGTTCGTTAGTGTGCGTGATGTCATCTATAGGGGTCAGTGAAAAGAGCTTGTTAGGCCCCCAACAAACACCTGCTTATTCGGCATCTATTGTGTAAATGAAACTTGTCATTGGATGTTTTTTGTACAAAATAACATAGCCACTTTGTCTTTAATTAACATTTAATTATTACTATGTCATGACGATTCTGTAATAGCATTCTATAGTCCTATAATGCCAGAATTATAATGACCGATCAGTATAGACATAAGAACATTTTGCATGCAAAAAGTCATTTTCATCTTGTTATGATAAGTCTGTTATGAGTTTGGGAAGTAGACACTTGTTGCACGATCTTGGCAGGTTTTTGATTTCATGCCAGTTGGAGAATGTCCCAGACTTTATTTTGTATTTACAGCATCCTTTTGTAAACCATATTTTGATTTTTCCTCCTGGTGCCTCCTTGGTGCATACAGATATTCCAACAGCAGCTCACGTTTCTTTTTACCCCAACTAATGTTAAAAGTTTAAATTACTATACTTCTGTGGCATTATAATATAAAATTCTATCACTACATTTTATCACTAGAAATATAGATTCATGCTTGTTGTCATGGATACTAGTAGTAGATGATGTCCATTGTTATAGCGCTGTTATTCAGTCTTTTTATTCTGCACTTTTCTCTTTTAATGTTAATTTTATGATGATTATTTATGTTTTGCTTTGTTTTGTTGTGATTTTAATGTCTTTTTTATTCTGTAAAACACTTTGAATTACTTTGTGTATGAATTGTACTATACAAATACACTTGCCTTGCCTTGTGTTTAGCAGGATTTGAATGCCATCTTCAGATATTTTAATAATCTTTTGTGTTTTTATATAAGAAAGACTCAGATCAGTTCCATAACTGCATAAATCATGACTTGGCCAGTACTTTGGAACTATATAGAAAATTTGACTTCTTGATCCCTGAAAAAAAAAAAATAAAATAAAATAAAATAAAATAAAGCAGTGAGGAAAAAATAGTTACTGTACATTTTAAACTTGTTATCAGGGACGACTTAAACTATTAGAATGCTGCATCGCCATGTCTCATTATTTTGCGTGCTTCTCGTCTGCGGAGCTCCGTAAACACTGTAAAGACAGATGAAAGAAAACTTGTGTTTGTTCTGGAGGGAAAGTGTGAGATGTAGAGGCACCCGTGACTAAGTTCTCGCAAAGCACTCAGCTGTAATCTGCAATCACAACAACAACACTACGCCAGTTTAAATTTATACCTCTGCCAATATTATTTATGGTTTTATCTACTAACAACAACTTTGAAATTCTTAGAGAATTCTTTTTATTTATTGGCCTTTTTATTTACTGACATGTAGAATAACTCAAAAAGAGCTGGACTTTTTAATAGGTGCAACTCTTACTGAAAATTTTGAAAGTTTATTGTCATTGTCGAGTTAACAGAAACTAAAATAAAAGGCCTGCATAGGTTTTAGATTTTGACTGAATATAAATACAAAAAACAAAGAATATACAGTATGGGCAGAATATATGGTCAGGCTAATAAAACTTATTGATGAGGACCACCCATGTGTTAGTGTCAAATAGTTACTTTTTACTGTTCCATGTGACCTAATATTTTTGCACCACATCTTGAAAGGATTGTTATGCAAGTCAGGCCTTTTCCCAGTCGTGTTAATCGTAAAAATAGCACATTTGGTGGCTAAAGTTTAGCTTTGGTGTTGGCTAGCACACTCCTGTAATGGTAGTGCTAACAGGCAGTGTAAGTGGACACAGTGGCGATGACTTTACCACCAGACTGATTTATGTGGGAAAAGCGCTACGAGCACCCACCGAGAGTGTGGAAAGGATTAGAATAACCCTCTACAAAACAGAGCACGGCCAATCAGGAACCAAGACCCCCTACGGACAGAAAATGTGGCCAATTGCAAAGCAGCATTTAAAACTGCTATTGTCCACTTTTCTTTTTTCTGCCCATCATATTTGTATGATGTCTTTATCATGGTTAGCATTACAGTCATTCTGTGGAGAGCTTTGCAGATAAAATAGACAGACTTAGACAAAATTAATTCAAGGGAAATTATTTGGACACAGTAGCTCACATATTACAATATATTATAATAACAAAGAGTAAAAAAATATAAATGTGTTAATAAATTGAAAACAAGTAGGAAAAATAAGAAAATACTGGTGTCAAATAAGGCGTAATTATATAAATGTATAAGTACAAGTAAAAATAAAACATGTAGAAATACAGTAATACTAATATATCTCTCAGCTATATACAAGCTATTGAAAGGTAGATATTCACTATTCACTAATCACTTGAGTTTTATTTGTGCAGGAAATCAATGCTTACTTTTATTTGGAAAAATATATATATATATATATATATATATATATATATATAAAATAATTTTGAAGTTTTGAGGTATCTATTTCCTCATAAGTCCAAGCATGTTGTTGGTATGTCCATTGCCACCATTCAAAGTGATGTATTAATTTGTCATGTCCAAGCAGTAAAGTCACACTAAAAGCAGTCCTCTGACACTAATTTTTCTTGTTTCCTCGTACTAATCACCCAACACACACATTGAGAGGAGAGCTAGGCTGAGGCTTTTTCAGTCTAAAGTAAACACATGTGAATGATGGATCATTCTTTAGATTGTGGGAAAAGTGTTTGACTTTCACACAAGCTCTCTAAACGCCCATTAAATCCTCTATGTGTACACACACGTCTTGTTCCTGCACAGGACCTGAACAAAAGGAACTAGAGGAAACTGTAATTTTAAAATTTTTAAACAGTTTGTCTTTTATGGTTTGATGTCTGACTGCTCCACATATTTTAAAGATGACAGGATTTATATAGTACTTAGTGAAAAGACTAATATTGGTGTCAATGGTATACCCACCACAGCTTTGAAACCCTTTTCTCTGTTAGAGCCGTGTGCGAAGCTATTGAAAAGACGCATTTGCATTGGATAGAGGTCAGAGAGTACACCTCTGAGCTCAGACTGGTCAGCTGGAGGAATTCAGAAAAGCATGGTGTTGTTTCTGTGTGAAATGTCTCTTTAAAAGCAGCGTGAACAGCTGCCGGACAGTGCCCCTCCTCTGCTCTGTGACACCCCCACCATCCTGTTCTCCTCCTTCTCTGCTCATCCTCTGCTCCCCTGATCTCTGCTACTTCTCTGCCCCTCCTCTGTGCTCCTCTTCTGTGCTTATCCTCTGCCCCTCCTCTGTGCCCCTCCTCTGCTCTGTACTCCTCCTCTATGCTCTTCTGTGCCCCTCCTCTGCCCCTCTTCTGTGCTCCTTCTCTACTCTGTGCCCTGTGCTCCTCCTCTGTTTACTCCTCTGCTCTCTGCTTCTCCTCTGTGCCCTTCTGTGCTCCTCCTCTGTGCTCCTCTCCTCTGTGCTTTCTTTGTGCTCCTTTGTGCTCTTCCTCTGCCTCTCCTCTGTGCTCCTCCTCTGCTCTGTGCTCTTCCTCTGCTCCTCCTCTGCTCCTCCTCTGTGCCCCTCCTCTGTGCTCTTCTCTCCTCCTCCTCTGTGCCTCCTTTGTGCTCCTCCTCTGCCTCTCCTCTGTGCTCCTCCTCTGTGCTCTTCCTCTGCTCCTCTTCTGTGCTCCTCCTCTGCTCCTCCTCTGTGCTCTTCTGTCCTCCTCCTCTGTGCCTCCTTTGTGCTCCTCCTCTGCCTCTCCTCTGTGCCTCCTCTGTGCTCCTTTGTGCTCCTCCTCTGCCTCTCCTCTGTGCTCCTCCTCTATGCTCTTCCTCTGCTCCTCTTCTGTGCTCCTCCTCTGCTCCTCCTCTGTGCTCTTCTGTGCTCCTCCTCTGCTCCTCCTCTGTGCTCCTCCTCTGCTCCTCCTCTGTGCTCTTCTGTCCTCCTCCTCTGTGCCTCCTCTGTGCTCCTCCTCTGCCTCTCCTCTGTGCCTCCTCTGTGCTCTTCCTCTGCTCCTCTTCTGTGCTCCTCCTTTGTGCTCCTTTGTGCTCCTCTTCTGCTCCTCTTCTGTGCTCCTCCTCTGTGTTCCTTCTCTACTCTGTGGCCTGTGCTCCTCCTCTGTTTCCTCCGCTCCTCTCTGCTTCTCCTCTGTGCTCTTCCTCTGCTCTTTGGTCTTCATCTGTGCTCCTACTCTGCTCCTCCTCTGTACTTCTCCTGTGCCCCACCTCTGACCTGGCCTCTCCGTGGGGCTGTAAATCTGAGCAGGATAGAGGTGCAGAGACGTGCTGAAAGGGACGCAGAGCTTCTTGTGGTCTCTGAGCTAAAGGTCAGATGTGTGGCTCTCGTGCTCATGATCTGACCTGGTTTGAGATGACCAGACGCACGCTTATGTCCAGGGCATAGAGGAGTGAAGAGGACCACGAATGTGCCTGACCCTGACAGCAATAACCCAATGATTTGGAGGAGAGGGCATGAAGGCCCATTGCTACAACAGGGTGTATGTTCGCCTGTGCCACAAGGTCACTCTGACATGTGACAGAACCATGTTCAGGCCAGTGTAATCTGACTATAGTGCACCCACATCTCTGATTATCTCTGTGTGAATACATGACCCTGGTTCACTAAACCTCAAACAATTCACTAAAAGACTCACTGATAAAACATTATGAAAAAATGACTCAATTAAAACTATGAGAGATTGCATATTTTCTTCAAACCAGAGCAGAAAAGCTCTGAGGGGAGAGCAGCTCTCTGTTTGTCCTCCGTCCCTCCTGAGTCAATTGTTGGGGAAGCATGGTGTCAGGCCTGCGCCATCAATCACCCCCTTTGAGAGCGGGGCAGACAAGGCGGGACCCGCCCCCCAGGACAGGGGGGTGGAAGTTCTCATGCCCTCCCCGCCTTCCGAAGCCCTGCGCCCTACAGACACAACTCCGACAGCTGGTGCAGCCATTAGGCCTCAGCCAGGACCCGAGGGCCCCCACAGCAGCAACAGCTGCCAGCCTACTGCCCCTGCCTCCCACCAACAGCTCTATAAAATCTTTATTATAGCGCCAATTTATTGTCATTCCTCCACATGACTGAAAAGGATGGACTTCCACATCAAAACCAGCCTGTAGAAGCTGGACTTTTTGTTTTTTTTCAGACCAAAGTGTAAGATATTTGTTTGTGAAGCTTAACTCACTGATGCTGTTGCTTCATTGGTTAAACAGGGGTTTGTGAGGTTTACTCTAAGTGGGTGGCTTTGTTTCAGTTATTTTCATGAGATATTTTAGGAATGCTCACAGGTCTGAGGTTTGTCTGCTCTCAAACAATAATATGTCATCTTGGATGTGAAAAATTAGCACAATCTTTAGAATTTCTCACATTTGTGCACATTTAATTTGGTGATCACCAAACGTTCTGACAGAAGCCAAATTAAATATAATGTGCCATTTTCAAATGATTATTTCTTCTTTCATAAATAATCAAGGGAAAGTTGCGTGTCATAATTTGCTAATGAGAAGACATGGAAGTCAAGGCTCTGCAGATTCATTCATTTGTATCAGACGCTGGAATCATTCCAATCCTCTGTGTTTGTGACTATATTTAAAACCCAAAAGACCTAAAGTGATTTTCTCAAGATCTGATTGGCTGATTGCTGTTTACAGGTGACTTGAGTTAACCGTGTTGAGTGTGTATGTGTGTATTCCTCTGGAGCGGTGGAGATTACACCATACTTCCCTCCGGCCTCGTGTTACTCATGCACCACTGGCAGCACCCAGGTTCCCACACTTAGACCAAGGTGAGAGAACTGCACCCACAGCCCCACCTGCGCCTCTGCATGTCCCAGCACAGCCTAACCGAACAGGAGTCTTCCTTCAGAAAAGAACAGGGGAAAAAAACACTAAATCTGTGTAGTGTGCAATCTAAACAACAACTAGCTACGTACACGCTGCTCGACCACAAAGGTGTAATTACGACTAAAGCAACAGCAATGGAAGGATGAGCTCTCTCTGTGTGTGCTGCCACCTCACTCACACTGAAACCAACATTTGTTTGAGTTCTTATTTTATCATATATTGTGTTATTTCTATTGATTATTACAATTTTAATCACAGATTCACAGAAAGTACTTTGGTTTAAAAGGAGTGCAGTGATTTGCAAATCAGATCCCATAATTCTTTCTCAGTTAAGATTGGCTGTAAACACTGTGACTCTGTGTCTTTATAGGTTTCAGCAAATCCATTCTGCAATATGTTGCACAGTTATCTCTGGACATGGGAAGAATAAACAAATGGGCAATGTAACATATACAGTGTAAATTTAAACACTTTCACCTTAATTTATTTCATTGATGAACTGCTGTGTATGCAGAGTTTCCCAATTTATACTGAGACTATGGTGACTTAATAATCCATATTTGAATAATTTTATTAATACAATATTTTGGTGTATAAATGTCTCTTATTACCTCTACTGAACAAAAAAGCACTGATTACAGATTTAAAATGGTTACTTCTATATGTTTATGACACTACAAGCACAAAGTATAATAATTGCTACAGGCCTGTTACCACAGTTTAATTTTACAACTTCTTTCTGGTGCTGTAAGGCCACTTTTGGATTGGAAAGCCTAAGTGTAATTAAGGAAATTAAACCACTTGATGTAAATTGAAAGGCAGGGGACACACAATCTTTCAGCTGCAGGCAGAGTCTGGCCCGGAGGCATGTGGAGTGATAAGGAGGGTTGTAATGGAATAAGAAAAGGGTGGGGCCACAGGGAAGTGTTTGGGGTTGGTATGGCTTAAGTGCCCTCTGCCCTAAGGGACGAATATACTCTAACTGGAGATGAAAGAATGCTGACCTGTCAAATGTAGTCATTTTTGTTTGATATTCAATTGTTAACCAAATGTCATTGAGTTTTGAGTGCTTTTAGTGTTGGGTTTGAGGGTGTGTTCAACTAAACTTAGACTAGTTCAAGACTAAACCGGGACTGAGACCAAAACACTCTGAGTTAAGTAATTAGTATGATGTAATTCATTATGTGATTCAAACATTTAAAGGTCCTATATTATGCAAAATTGATTCTTCTGAGCTTTTAGCCATGTTAGGATGTTGCTACCTCCGTAAAACATACCTGGAGTTGTGTTTTATTTCATTCACACGTTTGAGTAACTCTGCATTATTGGGCTGTCTACATCTCCAAAGCTCATAGTGCTCTGTTCCAACTTGTGATGTCATGAAGGTGTAGTTATTAGCTACATTTTACCTTTAGTTCCATTTCTGTTTGAGAAAAGAACTCTGCCTAAATATGCAAGATTTGTGTATTAAACGTGTGTGAATGAAACAAAACACAACTCCTGCTATGTTTTTCATGAGAATACAATTATAATTATACAATTATAATAGATTTAAAAATAGCGTAATATAGGTCCTTTAAATCAAATGCTAAAAAAAAGGGAAATAGGGCAGTGAGCATAAATGCACTTTATCTACAACAGACATTCCTGACCCCCATGCCCTACGCAGGAGCAGAGAGGAGCCGCGACAGTAATTCCTCTTTTATTAAAATATACCGAAGAACATCAACTTTCCAGGCCTAGAAGGAAGAAAGAATCTCCATGGCATCTGAGACATGCCTTCCTGCACAGGCTCAATACATTCATTGAAGTATCCAGCCACTAGTTCTTTTAAATTCCTTCATGCAAGCATCCCACTTCCACATTATCCATCTTTTCCTGCTTGTATGCTCTTATCTGTGTAGCACCACCCTTTGTAATTCCCCTCCAGTGTCTTGAAACAAAAGTTTAGCTGTGAGCAAAATTTGTAAGGCTCCTCCTTGCTGATTGTCACCTCTTGTGTTT
Organism: Taenioides sp. WSHXM2023; assembly: GCA_029959045.1. NCBI lineage: Eukaryota > Metazoa > Chordata > Actinopteri > Gobiiformes > Gobiidae > Taenioides > Taenioides sp. WSHXM2023. The sequence continues at coordinate 14,138,527 of CM057101.1, read as the reverse complement.
TTGTTTTCCGTGTCTTTATAGAGCTTTTATAACCTGGGTGGGTACCAAAAGGCTGCTAATCTTTCCTGAATGACCACTACACCAACTATTGAAACTAGCAGTATTGTCACGGTAACTTTATAACCCTGCCTTTAGCTGGTCTGACCTCTCTGACCTGGTCACCATCTCCATGGTAACTAATGAAGGAAGTGTGATAATGTCTGAGGTAGACGAGACACCCCTGACCCCAAAACTATCTGACCATTCTCCCTCCCTGCTGTTACTTTTATTAATGTTACCTTATTTGTCTGCTGCTTGTACACTAGGATGGATTTACTGGGGAATGTAAGGCAGTGCTTCTCAAACTGAGGTGCAGGTACCTGTGGTGTTTAGCAGGTCTCTACTTGCAGTAATAACAATTTTGTTTATTACAGTTTGAATTGTTATAATGGGTGATCTAAGTTAGATCTTGGTTAGTCCTGTAGACTGTATAAAGAAGTGGACTAAGGGAGTATGACATTCACCCAAAGTGTTCGGTTCCAGTCAGATGAAGCTCACAAAGCTAGCAGTTATAGGAGTGAATTTAGAGCCTAGTTCCATATTAGGAATAGCAAAATTAAAATCTCAGGATCATGGTAGAATGCATTAATACAACAATTTTAAAAACCAAAATGATGAGCCTGACAGGGGCTCATCATGTGACATTTTTTCAATATAAAGTGAACTGGAGCTGGAGCTGATGGAGCCGGAAATGTGCTCATGCTCACTTCCTATTTGGATCACGGCTGCTAGCTTGTTAGTTATGTCCATTTATAAACAGTCTATGGTCTATGGTCCTGATTTTGGGCCCAGTTCAGTCCTAGCTGTAATGCAGTAATACTGTATGTTATGATGAGAACAATGTGTCAGCACTGCTTTTGTTGAATAGTTGACTTCTGCTTGATTAATGTTATGGATTAGTTCTTTTGTACTTTGTGTATATATTTATTATTATCTCATCTCACTCAGTAATTTTACTTTATTTATCTTCTGCATGTACACATGGATTTACCAAGGAATGTTTAGGCTATAATGGAAGGAATGCATGGTGCTTGGATGCAGCACACTGGCTTCTTCAACATACACATACACTTAGATTTATCTTCTCTGTCTTCCCAGGATTTGGCGGAAGACAGGGGCAGTCCAGACAATCCTCACATTCCTGTCCTGTTGAGCTCTGTCCTTCTCTCTAATTTGGGAGCAGCTGTTTGGACCCTCCAGACCGCGGCCATCAAAGATCACGAGGAGGTGCGAGTGAGGAGCACTTTCCTACAGACTTCAGACTCCAACACCTGTGCAAGGGAAGATAAAGGTCAGATTATAGGCTGTAGAAATCACACTAAACAATGGTGTAAAACAAAAGTCATTGACCAACTTCAGCCTACGAACTCCATTATTCCTTATAATGAGTTTCTACCTGCATGAAAATCTAGCTACAGCTCTATGCATTGAGTTATGTTTTGCCTGATTCATGGATTTTTGAGTAATCCTGTATTTTCCTTCAATCAAGGCTTGAGTGTGTAGAACGTTTTCACCTACTTCTTTACTCTGGCCAAATAAAAAGTAATATAATGATCTACATGTACGATCTAATTGCATACTAAATACCTGAAAATCATAATATATCTTCTTTTAAATACTATTACAATAACTATTTTCCAAAGTCTCATCTTTGTAGCCCCCTTCCTCTATAGGTGTTTGAGATGATAAGTGACCTGGATATTCATTTAGTAAATAATTTTCTTAAAAAAATAATCATAATATTGATTGAATTGACTCACATGTGACCTGTATTGCTTTTTGAGCAGCCCCATGCAAGTCTTATCTCTTATTACTTCCATTCATTTATATGTAGGACTCCGCCAAGTCAATACGCACTATAATTTTTTGTCTCTCCAGTGTCTCGCTATACAAAACACTAGTAACTTGAATCATTTGAGCACAAAGACACTGCATATCACACCATGCCATCTTAATGTGGTGATAATGGTAAGTGTGGCACAGCACTGTGTTTAGTGTACAAACAGACGGAGGTTCTCACACTCCGCTGAACAAGCCGAGACCTGGAATCTCCAGAGAATCCCAGATGTGGTCCACTCTCCACACTGCGCAAACCTTTAATTACACTATTGGCTCAGCTATAGCGTGTAATTACTGTGATTCAAGCATAGCAAATACCAATTGATTTATTTTCCTCTTACAAATGCACTCTCACATGTATACAACCATGAAACAACACACTATGCAACAAACCTGGATTTTGCTCAAAGTAGCGTATCAAGTTTAAAGTGGAAAATACTTTTTCCATTGTTCCATTGTTCCCTCAGCTACTATTATTCCTACATCCTACTGCTACTATTCCTAAATTTACTGCTACTTTGACTACTACTGTTACTACTACCAATTCTTCCATTACTTTTAGTCATATTTTAATATACATTTAAAGAACCCATATTACTCTATTTTCTGATCTATGTTGTTTCCTCATTAAAAACATACCTGGAGTTGTGTTTTGTATTTTACACGATCCCCCTTGTGATGTCATGTAGCAATACAGGAAATGCTTCATTGTGTTTTTAAACTCCATACACCTTCACCTTCACTGGATCATTAGTAACTTGAAAACTCCAACTTCATGACATCACAATGTGGAACAGAATGTTTTCTGTTTGAGAGCCTTAATATACAAGGTTTGTGTGTTAAACTTGTGTGAATTAAACAAAACACAACTCTAGGTGTGTTTGTGATGAGGAAAAAACATTATAAAATAGCTCAGAAAACAGTATAAAAGTAATTTAGTTTGGTAATTTGTTCATACAATTGAGCATTTCTAAATAATATTAGCGTCACTGCATTTTTGTAAACCGGTTTCATGCATTAATGGATATCTTGATTAAATTATCTCTAAATGAAAAAAAGCTCTTAGACATTTCCCATGTATATGAGAAAGTCTCTGGAATGACCTGGGCTCTTCGGATGTTGTTGCGACAGCTTGTTCCAATTGGCCGCTCTCTGTAAGCTCCCATAGCACAAACATAGATGAGGAAACAGTCAAAACCCACACTGCTACAAAGAGGGCAGCCTCAGGGGCACCAGGAGGAAGAGGGTCAATCAAATCACACTGGCCCCAGGCTGATGAGCTCGGGTCAGAATACACGCAGCCGAAAATCACTGAGACTTCACTTGGGAACGTCCTCAAATTGAGTCTGTTGAATGCTACTTTTCAGTTGGTGATCCGTACTGAGACTTAGATGTGATTGCCAAGTTGTAGGGGGAAGTAACTGCATAATAACTAAAAAAAAATCTTACTTTTACTCAAACTAGATTCTGACCAGTTGCGGCTTAAGTTATACTCAAACACAAGAGTGGTAAGTAGTAATTGCACTGGTACTGTTGTTTATCTTTAGCAGTAGCAGTGAAACCAATAGAAACTATAATTGTGATGTTTGCACTTTTAGTAGAATTAAAAACTGCATTTGTTGCCATGTTACCAGAATTACTCTTAGCACAAAAAGATGCACTATGTAACTTTTCTGTTGTAAGGTATGCAACTTGCTGTCTCCATGTATGCCATTGCTTTGCATTTTGCTTTTGACTGCAGAGCATTTACAGTTCAAAAAGCCTAATTCTATAATGACAAAGATTCCAGGCAAAGCAATTAAAATTTCCATGGAGACAAGATAGTGGCAGACCCTCCACCAGAAAAGTTACACAGAGCACCTTTAAGGCAAGGAAAAGATTAGAAGTGATAAGCCTGGGGGAAGTACAACATCCAATCTCCTCTAGTGGTTTTGTAAATCAAGACCAAATTCGTAAACTTGTGGTGCTGTTTGGATGGAGGCTGGTTGGGCAACAGGGCAAACATATCAAACAACACTAACCTCAACTTTTCCTTTGGATCATTACATTTTCAGAAAGTCCCCTTTTTGTCACTGCTACAGCTGCCAGAATGACTCATGCCTGGATTTCCTGGACATCAGAGCTGCTCTTTTAAAATACATTTTCCATTTCACTATGTCTTGGATGGAAGAAACTTTAATTACAAGTTTTAATTTGGACATGAAAAACTGACTCTGTACAAAAACAGCCGTAATTGGGACTAATTGTAGCACTCTTCCACTATTAAAGAACACCATACTGCAGCCGCACCTACTGTTATTTAATGAGAATTTCACATTATACTACTAGTTTTGACTGGACAGTGCAGAGTGAAGCATTGACGCAGGTGGGCTTCAGGAGTTATTTGGTCTTTCCTCAACTCCAGAGTGGCTTACAGCTCTCTGACCTTACATTAACAAGGCCAAAGCTGTTTCATCTGAGCTATTTTGATGGAAGCTGTGGGCAGAAGAAATGTTTGGTTCAAAGTAGTGAAAAGACCTAAGTGTCATGAGCAAAGGGTATACAATCCTCCTGATGACTGAAACATGTGCACTGTGTGAGGGCAGCACCGGCTTTATGGACTCAGCTGAATAACACTGCCATTTCTAAAGGTATGCAAATACAAACCTATCCATTGTCAGCCTTAATATGCAGGGTTTGTGTGTTAAACTTGTGTGAATTAAACAAAACACAACTTCAGGAATGTTTTTGATGAGGAAACATTATATCATAGATCAGAAAATAGCCTAATATAGAGGTCGTATGTACATACTAACCTACTCTGGTGTTAGTTTCCTGTATACATGACATTTTGACTTGAAGATTTTTTTGTTTTAAATTGTTAACTGGAACTCAGTGGTGTTAAAGTTTCCATATTACACAAAATTGAACCTTGTGGGCTTTAAACCATATTAGAATGTTGTTACCTCATCAGAAGTATATCTGGAGTTGTGTTTTGTTTCATTCACACGTTTTTGTTTGTTAGAGTCTGATAACACAGGAAGTGCTCTACTGTGTTTTTAAACTCCATACACCTTTATTAGAATCATTTGGATGATTGCAGCCCTGGAATTGCCAATCTCTACTGAATTAAAGTTAAAACGAGCTGTTAACTTGAAAACTACCGTTTCATGACATCACAAGGTGGAACAGAGCATTTTGAGTATGCAGACAGACTAATAATAAAGGGTTACTCAAATATGTGTGAATGAAACAAAACACCACTCCAGGTTTGTTTTTGATGAGGTAACAGCATTCTACAATGGCTTAAAGATCACAAGAGTACATTCTGTGAAATATAGGAACTTTAAGTAGACTACTCCAGGTGGCTGTGTGCAGCTTTACACTGAGCTGTGAGCCTCAGCCTGGGGTAAGGCTAAACTCCACGTGCACTGTGGCCTTCTTCATGTTTATGCTGTGAGACAAGGCACTGTGTGGGAAAACGCCTCTCCACGGTTGGGATCGATCCACACTAGATAAGACTGCTCTTTGGCCTTGGCTGAGGGCGCATGAAAATTCTTGTTCTTGTGTGAAAGTGCCTCTTGGTAAAAGTTATTTAAATTATCCCAAAGCTGTCTGTGTGATTTTCTGTATTGCCATGGGAACTAAAATTGCATATTAATGTTCATTGTAGGATATGTTTTGAAAGTTTGAAACACAGACCTCATTAGCAAAGACCATTTCTATCAGATTACTCACCATTTGTGTATGGAGTGTATAATTTATATGTTCTTTGTTGTGAAGTTATGGCTCTTTCAGGAATTATTTGACTCAGCACCAAAACATTTTTCTTGGCGGATTCCAGAAATACAATATTGAAAACACTTCACTTGTTAATAGACCATTTAGCACTGTGTGCACAAGATATTTATTTGGATTTGGCAATCGTCCTTCAACTAGAGTAGCCAAATAGTTTTATTCAGATGCATTGAAATAGTCCAGGTTTACCTTTGCATGGAACAGAGAATGGGGGAAAAAATCCTTCCTGTCAAAGTTTATGTTCATTTAAAGAGGACATACATCTTTGTCAGTCAAAGTCTTGTCCTACACAGGTGTCAACTCTGAGTACCGAAACTCTCTAAAATACAAGTTTAGATAAGACTCCGACCTGCCCGAGCCTGATCTGCCTATTACACTGTACTACACTGATCCAAATCTTACACTTCGTCATGTTGTCTTGCTAACTCTCTGCTGCAGGGCTGCGCTATGAGATTTACTACACAGATTTGTATCATGGTTCTTGGACTTGTGCTGAATGATACCTCTGGGAACCAAAGCTCAACCTTGAACTCAACTTCTATCTGTATCTCGCAATAATTAAGGTCTTCTCTCTCTCTTTGCCCAATGGCAAATACACTGTATATCACCATGTACAGACACACATTCCACTGTTAGCACCATGGGAAACAAAGCAGGAAAGAGATAGAGCAAGCCTGGGACTGGTTTGAGAGAGGACAAGTGAGACAGAAAAGCTATGATCTTTTTAAATGCAAAAGTAAAGATCTGGAGGATTTTAACTAATTGAGATGCATTTGAATTAGTGGGACAAGTCGTAAAGACAAACAGCCAATGTGATTGTGTCAGCCTGTGCCTTGGTTTGCTTTTGTGCAGCTTAAATATGCCTTGTGTGTGGTCTGAGAAGTTCCCGTCTTCAGGAGAGAGCAGATCTCAGACACTTGAGTTTGTGGTGAGGCAGACACAAGCACAGCTCCAATAAACAGGACCTGTTTGAAGCAGCCGCTGCCCCGCGTCTGCCAACAGCTCTTTGTCTCGGAGCGAACACCACAGTGCAGTACCGACCTCTGTCTCTGAGCGATCACTGTACTGTACTGTGAATATTTTATTAGTGAAGACTAATCTCAAGTCTGAACTAGGCAACTAAAGTAATGCACAAAATAATGTGTCAAGTACTCCTTCTTCTTCTCTAATAAGTAATTTCTGTCCCTGCTGCATTCTCAGATTTTTACAGAAAATTAAAAAATTAAAAAATAAAAAAAAAAACTTCAAAATACTCCAAAATACTGTGTAAAAGTATGTGAACCATTGATGTATTACTTACTGACCCTCCTTGAGTTCCTGAGTGTATTGAGCAACATGCAGGTGACTGTGAGCACTCACACACATGTTCTTAATCGCTCTGTGGCTCCAGTGCTGGGGATACACCACAGAAATGCTTCCAGACTTTGTTGCACCATACAAGAGATGATAGCGAGAGAAGAGCAGGCCAGGTTTGGTAAGTCTTTCAAGATACAAAACAGAAATCTGAATATGCCATTGTTCTCCAACACACCCACATAGGTTTCTTTTGTTTAAAGAATGTTTTGGCCCAGTTCTTTTGGCCCATAGCCTTTGGACAGGACAGTAAGCAGCGTGAGATGGGAGTATAGAGGGGGAGAGACTTTTTATACACAGTGGTTCAGTGGTTGGAGCACTCATCTATAAACCAATCTCTACTCAGACCATGTTGTTGTGTCCTAGGGCAAGACACTTCACCCGCCTAGCTATGAAAATTTGAGATGCTACAAGCTTTTTACACCATATGTGACAGCAAATGTGGCAGAAGACCTTCCAGAGTAAACACTCAGAGACCTTCCAGACGAAATAATACACTAAGAGAATGAAACATTTGATCATCAACTAAAAACAAAAGAGTGGAGTGAGGTCTTTCCTGTTGTGTTCACCTGGCTCCCCCTGGACACTGCTGTGATGCTGCAGGGCACAGAAGAGGGACACTTTTGGCTCTTCCTCTTCTCAAACTGCCCTGACACAGGATCTGCAGGCCCTGCCTGACCAGTCCTTCTGCTAAACTGCAGACCTTTGATTGAGACATAAAGGTGACAGAGAAGTGCAATGTAAATATTGTTGCAGCAAAACTTGAATTTCCTCAGGATCAATTAAGTCTTACCTTGCCCAGTATAAACATCCTGTGTGTGTGTATGTGTGAGTGATTGTTGGTGGTTGGAAGGGCCAGTGGGCAATGATCATTTCTGTTACTACCAATTTAATGAAGCTTTGACAGGATATAATAATAATAATAATAATAATACTTACTCATAATTTTGTATTGAAAAAATGCCCCAGGCTTCTCTGATGTACCCCCCTGTTGTTTGCACTGAGTGTGAGAAACAGCAAATTGATGCTCTCACAATTCACAAACAACCAAACCCCCTCAGCTTCAGTGCACAACTATGTTTGACTGTAATCTGCTTACTAGTCTCATACATTTTTTTTTTTCCACATATGCATCAGGTAGGGCATCTGGTCAAAGGCACATTGTTTTTTTGTTTCTGCTATTGCGCTAGGAAAATTGCTTGGAGTAGACTGAAAGGAGTACTTAATGAAATGTCCCATTCGTAGTCAATCTTCATGTCGACCATTGTGAGTCAAAGATCTCTGCATCCTTGATAGAAAAGAGGAAACTTTAAACTGAGCCCTGGATCAGGTGCAACCAGAAAGACTATTTCCCACAGTCAGAGCCTTGGCAGCTCCAGGCCGATATCTGACACTAATCACCCATTAAAAGAGTAATGCTGCCAGCCCACAGAGCGACAATGACAGCTGCTGCTACTACTTCCAAATGAGGGATTCGAGGAAAACAAAACCCCTTTGAAACCTGGGTTTTCTTGAAAAAAAAAAAAAAAAAAAAAAAAAATAGAAAGGAGGAGGACAGAAATTTGATTTTAAAATAAATAATTATTGTTAAAAGCTCTGTTGAATTTCTGGTACTCTAATTATAGTCAAATTTTAATTGTATTATTATCTCCATGTTTAGTTTGCTTTTCAACATAAAATATTCAATATAAATTATTTGGACGGAAGTCATTTTGTTAACCTTAACTCTAATCTTTTTGGTAGAGGGTCTGCTAACTGCTTTGTTGTCTCCATGGAGGTTATTTCTTTTCCAATGCAATAAGCTCTCCATCAGAAAAGTTACATAGTGCACCTTTAATTTTGTACTGTATTTCTTTTTAATCTAATAGCAATTTAATGCTATGACTGTCCCCTTGTTTAGTTTGCTTTTCAACATCAAATATGGCCCTTTTCCTCTTTTCCTCTCTCATTATTAGTGTGAAGACCTCTGTAAACCCAATTCCTTTCAGGCCTGTCACACTCTGGCATAAGGTTTAACAACATGCCAGGGAATGTGCCATTCCATAGGCGTCTGCGCGAGGGGATCAAGTCTAAGCCAAACAGAGTGGTTTTCGGGACACTTTTAATGCCCCACCTGTCGCGGCTAAACTCCTGGATCTTATAGAATCCGGCCACCACAGCTGTGGGTCTGGACCTCCTCTGTCTCCTCTGGACAAGGATCTATCAGCACATTCAACAGTGTAGCTTCCCAGTGCTGCTCTGACCTCAGCGGCCTGTAATCTAATGACATGGAGAGTGGCTGTGCTGATCTAGGGCTCCGTGGAATGTGACTTGCACAAGAACATTTGGAAACGATAGTGAGTTATGAAGAACTCTCGTCCAAAATTATGTTTCACTTTCAGAGGCATACAGAATACACATTGTTCTAGTCTTCTGAGATGTGAAAGTGCAAAACTTTCCCATTAATGTTGAATCTATGGTTCATTTGAGGTTTCAGTTGACGCACAATAAGCATAATTTATGATATTATGGATAGTGGGCTTAGGGCAGGAGTGGGCAATTATTTTTTTTCCATATTCCATATCAAATCCAGACATGTAGTGGAGGGCCAGACCAGTGTGATCTTTGGCTGCCCAGGTTTGGCTCAGGGGATGTTCTAGGAGAGATGAGTGAACCATCTGTAAACTTCTAGAAGATGTGGCTTTTCCATGTATTTATTAGGCAACAAAATTAAATAGTTTTGTCTAATGAAGGCAGTGCTACCCTAAATCAGTATTTTTGACTTGGTTTTAGATTAATAGTAGTTTTCCCTTTTGTATATTAATATACTGGCCCTTTTCTATGCAAACATTATCTTAAATCTGCAGAATAATTTACCCTTACTATGCTAACACTGAGCTATCCATGGGTGTCTGAGTGATAAAAATGTGGGAGAGTTGCCATACCAATTACCAGTTTAGAAGACTTTTGAATGATCCTCAAAATGGCACCTATGATTTCTGTACTGTACTATGTCTTGGCTGGTATCTAACTAGTCCCAGTGTTGCACCATGTATTCTTCCACTAGCCTATAGTTAATGTTGTAACTGTGTAAACAATTCCAGTGCCCTGAAACATTCCAGTTTTTCAGTGGAAAATGTTTGACCCCTTTTGCTCCTGTCTCCATCCTCTTGAGACTTGAGTTTATTAAGTAGACTAATGTGACTGCGTGCCTGTGAATGTCCATTTAAAACAGTTGGGTTTGAATAAGCAGGGCATGCATGAGCTACACTTTCCCACAGTATAGCAGCCGTACACCAGCACACTTACTCTTTATAGTAGATGACTGCATGGAAACTCCTCTCCCACCAAGGTCTATGGGTGGACTGGTGGACCGTGGCAACTCAGATAACAGCACTGACCAGGCAATGAAACCGATTAGGCACCAGATAAGGCATTGTGCATCCTGGGGCACAGGGAGATAGATTTGTGAAAAGATCCCAGCCTTAAAATGAGTTTCCCACCACACATTTACGATGGCAACAAGATTATGCTTATTTTCTAGTCTGCAACATGTTTGTTTAGACTTCCCTAATGGAAGTCCAACTCACTGACTGTAAGTTTGTTTATATTTACAAGAGGTGACTGTGGGGTTTTGTGCCAGCCCAAACCAAAATGGAGAGAGTTATACTAGGCTATGATTTGGAACCTGTCCAACTGAATATCTGAATCTAAAGATGGGCAGTGTGATTTAATATGATTTCTTCTTCTTCTTCTTCTTCTTCTGCTTCTTCTTCTTCTACTTCTACTTCTACTGTCTTCATTAATTTGCTCAAAATAAATGAAATACATATGAATTATTTTTATTTTTACTTATTGATTGCTTCCCCTATTGTACATGCTTTAGTGAGAAGGGAAATAAGACACAGTTTACTGAGGTAACTTCCTATACTAGCAAGGGTTTGAGTCTTAATCTGGCCTAAGGGAATTCTGATCAACAATATCTATAAGTGAATCCTGGGTATCCTTTTTGTCTGACACTTTTAAAATTTTTTTGATATTTGTGTCTACTATCCAAGTGTTGTGTATTGCAATTTGGTTGAAATAATTAAAATATTACATTTTGCCAAGAACTGATGTGAGTGACTTATAAATTTTGTTGTGCATTTTTTTGTCATTTTTTGTTTTGTTAAATATTAAAATCAATAAATAAAAAAAGGAAAGATATAATAAAAATATTCATCATGTGTCATCCATCTAAGGCCCATAGTTGCCATAGTGAACAACATTACCAAACTGAGCGAGTGAAGACAAATGAATGGATACTATCTGCTGTGCTTCAAACCACTAGATATGGTTATTGTCTTGATGGCTACAACTGCTTTGGGTAACACAATCTGGTTGCCACCTGCTATCTCTCCATTCTGACCTCCACTTTAGAGTCCCGTGCTCCACATGAGACTAGACGCCTCATCTGCCTCCACGCATCTTTCAAACCCTTTTTGTATTTTTTTTTTTTTTTTTTTTTTACATAGCAGGTCCGGGTGCTGCGTATCGCCTTTCTTTTGGTCCAGCATGGGGCCAGAGTCTGCAGTGTGACGTTTTCGTTATGCTTTTTAAAACTTCTGTAGCCGGAGACTGCAGAGGTCATGACCTTTGCATGCAGGAAGAACTGCCGTCTTTAAAGAGGATTTACTGTGAATTAGCACGCCGATTTGATGCTCTTTTTCATCGTGATCCGTTCCCCCAAGAGCAGATTGCTATGGCTACATATAGATCAGGAAATTGTAATGCAGCGACGTTATAAAAAAGCCATTCACGAAATAGAGATGTTGCAGCCTAGACAGTGGGTCAGAGGTCAGTTCAGCAATAGTCCTCCAGTTTTTTTGATACATTTTGAAAAAAAAACTAAAATCTGAACAAATGGTCCTCCTTATAATTTAATTTAGCTAAGGAGGAGGTGAAAAACTCCCATTAGTAGGTAAAGGTGTACTATGTAACTTTTCTGGTGGAAGTTTCTGCCACCTGCCTGTCCGTTTGGAGGTGAAATTGCTTTGCCTGGAATATATTAATAATAGTCAGAACCTGCTGGTGGTCCCAAAAAACAAGTTTAAAACTTGGGGGACCTGTCCTTTCAGGCTGTGGCCCCAAAATTATGAAATGATCTGTCCCTTTCTGTCTGTGTGGCAGAATCTGTGTTGTGTGGATTCTTTTAAAAAGCAGCTGAAGACTCTCCTGTTTTGCTTTTGGGCGACTATGACCTTATTTTAATTATTGCTATTTTATGGTGTGCCTGTTCTCTGTAACACACTTTGAGATTTTTATCTGTGAAAAGCACTATATAAATAAAGTTGACTTACTTTATCTGTCTCCATGGATACAAGCAGGTGATGCCACTGGTTCGAGTCACCAGTCAGATCTGCAGTGAGTCCAGCCTGCTCACTTCGTTATTTAGCAATGAAAATTAAAATAAAAAGCAAATAAACTGTACACAATGCTGTTTAATGATGCTCGTGATGAGGAGTGAATTAAATATGTTTCCATTTAATTTCTTGGGCTATGATTAACCTCACATGAATGGTTAAATGGGTTTAAACATCATTATGTGCCATTGTCCTGCTTCAGAAAACAGAAAGGAAAAATGGCAGCAGTTCTTGGGTGTTTTGCTCTTTCTCTGAGTTCGGATGGGTTTAGGAGAACAATGGCCACGCACTGCTCAAGTGTTCCAGCTCTAATCACGTTGGTGGGCAGCTGTGGAGGGAGCATTCAGCTGGCTCCAGCTCTGGGAACCACCGGGAACAGCAAAAATGCACTCTGCACCAGTACAGCCCTGTGCCCAGAAATGTACCTCACTTTGTGGACTTCATGTACCCTTTTATTTATCTAGTCCTCTTGGATTGACTTGATTTAAAGGTCATATATTACGCAAAAATCGACTCTTGTGAGCTTTAAGCTATATGTTTATGTTGTTACCTCCTCAAAAACATACCTGGAGTTGTGTTTTGTATCATTCACACATGTTTAAGTAACTCTTTATTATAGTCTGTCTACATCTCCAAAGCTCAAAATGAAAATGTAGTTTTCAAGTTAACAGGTACCACTTACCTTTAGTTCAGTAGAGATTGGAAATTATAGGGCTGAAATGATCCAAATGATTCTAGTGAAGGAGCATGGAGCGCTTCCTGTTTTACCACATGACATCACAAGGTGGAACAGAGTGTTTTCTGTTTGAGAGAAGAACTCAGTAACTAAATATGAAGGATTTGTGTGTTAAACATGTGTGAATGAAACAAAATAAACTAGTGATTTTTATATTGACGACATCACACCAGGGAGAATTCTGTAGAAAAGAAATATATTTTTCTGATACTTTACTTCAACTAAAGAAAGTTTTTTTTCTTAGTTTTTCCTTTTCTTATCAAGTATTCATTTCAGTGTACATTAAAGGAGTTCTGGCTCAGTGTACTACATGGTTGCTAGGTCACAGTTGTGAAATTCCCTAGCGTGATTTCTTGATTTCTAAACAGGACGTCAAATTTGAAGCCTAAACAATTGCCAAACTGGGAATTTTTTGTTTTAGTAAAATCTTGAATATATTGATAAATTGTGTTATACAAAACTGTAAGGTCCAACCTGTCATAGAAACTTAAAAGTACAAATCATATAATGTGTAAATTGGTAGCATTCAGGGCATTCAAGAATACGATCTATAATTTCAGATTGATTTGGCATTTTTTAAAGCTATAAAAATATTTCACTTGTGCTGACAGAGAGGACATTGTACTATATATCATTTTTTTGTTTCCTGTAGGCGATGTAATTATAGATGTGTTGCCATAAACCATAACAAAATATTTGCATTTTGACCATTAAAAGGCAAGTTCTACCATAGAATTCCGACTTGTGTTTCAGCCCAATCCAAAAATATCCATAGGAATTAAAACAAAATAACAGATTTTTTTAAATGGCGAAAAACCCGTAAAATGTTGTCTGTGACGGGAAGCTGAAACTCATGAACCCATGAGTAGAATGAAAAAATGTTTATTAGACAGAGCAGTACTGCATACAATTAGAAGAAGATTAGAGAGAAAAAAGCGGAAAAGACCAGCATCTAGTCTGGGGTCTACCAATATGCTTCAATTTATATTTTTATATGTTTTTATTTTTTATTCCTTCTTTTCACACTCACAGATCTACATTGTGTTTTTCCTTAATCAAACAAAAACAAAACGTACAGTATCAGATCAGTAAAATATCGGAGGTGGCATTGCAAGAAACAGTGACAGTGCCTTGGCAGAGGTCTACGTTCATATTTTTTGTTCAAACTGATGTTTTTCCATCTCTGTTTTCTCTCTTGTTTTCTTTTTTATATTTTGGCCAAATGAAACATCTACAACATAGATTATTATACAACGATCTAAAACTTGCATAGTACTGTAAAATATCTTTTCTGGGCACTTTTCCAGCCATCACAGCGCTATGTGGTAGAGGATTCCCACATTACAGAGACCTGCCTGTGGTGAGGGCTGCATGTTCCACTTCCTGCAGAATGACTCTCTCCCCCTTCAGTCCTACACACTGGATTGATTTAACGAAAATAACTATGCCTGACTTTCAACAAACCTATGGAGCTCCAAACCAAAAGACCCCTGTGTTGAAAGTGAGAATTCCTGCCGCACATCCAAACTTCCCTCTCTCTCTCCCAGATCTCCCGAGCAGCTTCCCACAGACGCCGCAGGCTCAATGACTCCGGCTTCCCACATGTAAGAGCGCTAAAAAAAGATCCTTCAAATTGCATCCAGAAGTTGTCTCCCTCATGCACATTGACAGTCCTGATGGGAGGCCCAAATAATGCACCACTTGAATAATTCCCTGATGATAAACGCTGTAGTTTAGCAATGGAAAAAGCTCCTTCATTACTTAATTTATGTAAAAGTTTCAACTTTATTTCAAGAAGAATCAGTCGAATCACAACTGAGAAACACAGTGTATGTGTTTATAATGTGTATATGTATATCTGTATTACAATAAGTTTGCCTGAGCTATGCACTTGTACCACTACTATTACTTTCATCTCTACTACTGCTAATACTATTACCACTACTATTACTACTACTACTATTATTAATACTACTACTACTTCCACTACTACTACTACTATTAATACTTCTACTACTTCCGCTACTACTGCTACTACTACTACTACTATTAATACTACTAGTCCTGGTCCGTTCGTAAGGGAAAAAATGTTGCAGGGCTGAAAAACATCATGGATTTCTGTGGAATCAATGAGTGAAGCACTAAACTCTGTTAATCTGAGGTGAGATAAAATTTAACCAGTGACCTCATTCGTTTCACATGCGTCACTGCAAAAAACTGAACTCACTGAACAATCACAGTGGGCTGACTTGAGACGTAACGGAGGGTGTGGAGACCAGACTCATATCAATCTGTTTTAAAAATACAGAGAGTTATCAGTCTGGTTTTGCCAGGCAACCATTACTCCTGTTACTGCTGAGTTCTTCTACCCATGTTACTACCCAATTTTCAAATGAGGCCCTTTAATCTTTTAGAGCATCACACAATTTAGAAAGTAATTAAGAAAACATTCTCACGTTCCTCAGAAAGCGTACAGAACTGCTTTAATTGACTATGATAGAGTATACAGTTACTTAAACAAGAATGAGACAAAATAAGTCATTTGAAAAGTTAGGACCCTCTTAGCTGGCGGCACAGAGAGGTCAAAGTTCATCTCCCTGAGGATGTGTGGCTCTGACTCCTCCACACAAAGAAATGGATCCACTTAGTGAAATCACTTCCTGCCTCCGTTTGTGGGGTGTCAGAACTACAGGCTTCAATACAACACAGCCCTCTATCCTAAACTGTGTGTGGGAGTGATACAACTTGAACTTTTCCTAAAACATTTAGCTGAGCGGTCACTTTGCATATGAAAAATCTACAAGTGAAATATCTTACTGTTTGCCTTTTACACAAGCATTATCTTGCAAGGAAAAGAGCTTGTTTGGAACTCGATCCCTGTGAGACAGTAAGGCGGGTTTCTCTTCACACTCATCACTGCAAAGAGAGAAGCAATGGACTGTGATACGTATGTTATTGTTGCACTTTAGTGAAATAATGCTGCCAGACTCACATGGCCTCTATGATCAAGTCTACATCAAAAACAGCCTTGCTCTTATCTTTTGAAGTCGTAGAACCCACATGGGGGCTTATGGGAGTGTGTGCTAGCTTTCGGGGTAATCCTCCAGTAACAGTACATGCTTTAAAACAGAGGAAGAGGACGTTGACATTATGGATATAGTGCAGCTGCCTAAGCCTCGCTAACAGGAAAAAGAAAACATGTAGGCACACAATCCACAGGTGTCTGGAGGTGCAAATGTCAACTTCACATCCCATTGTAATAACTGTGGGACTTTCTGGTAGGTGAATGTTAAAGGAAATATACTAAGATTTTTTAAGGAACTTAGGTAAAAAAAACAAAACAAAAAAAACAAAACAAAAAAAAAAACAACAAAACTATAACATAGATCATTATATTTTCAAGAATGTGTTTTTGTTTTTGAAAATGGCCAATTGGCATTTTTGAATTGATTCACAAAACTGCCATTTCGTTGGCTGAACCAGGTTTGACTGTAAACCTACTGAAATGTCATGACCCCGCCTGTGTCTCAGTCTGTCATCAGTCAAAGTCAGAGAAGCCATAAAATGTCAGCCACATGTCTGTCATTTTGCCTGTGACTACAGTTGTCGCTTACTGCTAACAAGTGTGACTGAGGAGTGAATGACTAATGCATCAATTAATTTGGGTTTCCAGAAAAGCTCTTTATGAGCAATGCCATTTGACTCCAAGGATTAAAGAGATACAAAAGATACCACCTCACTGGGATAATGTGTGCCATCCATTCCTTAACCACAGGACAGGACCAGAGACTCTGCAGATGTATGTCTACTTTACTGTTTTCACTTTTCAGTTTTGCTGTTATAGATCAACACTTTTTCATAAGCCTTGTCATTCATATGGTTTGACGATATACGTTTTTGACATTACTGTAGCATTTATAGTGATAGTGAACAATTTCACGTGGAATAACTGCAGACACTGAGTAAAAATGTGAAGAAAATAACAGTCTACCTCCCCATTTTCAGCTCTGTGCCAGGAGGTTATGGGAGAGAAGTATCTCCCACGGTTTTCCCCTACTTCCACTTCCTTTCTTCTGTACAGTAACTGAAAAAAATGCACAATGTAAATCAATGCTGCTGCTGTATTCAGTTCCATGTACATTATGTCATATAGAAGACGACCTTTGTGTTGTCCTTGTATAAACTAACTTTATACTCGTCATATTGAAGTCACTACAGAAGCGTGGTGTGATCAAAGTTTAATAGTTTCCAGTGCACTGATTGTTAAAGCCACACTTACTCACAGACAGGCATGTTGAGTATTAAACACCCTATCATTTTGGCATTGACTTTAAGGCCAAAAACAACTGTACTTGTTCCTCTCTAGGGCTTCATTAGATAGAAAAAAAAAAAAAAAAAAAAAACCTAAAAAGATAAATAAATGAACTAACCCCAAAATTGTCCTTCTTGCGTGGGAGAGTAGAAAATGCCCCAAAATAGCCTTCACTAATACCAAAGGAATGAGGGTCTGCAGTGTTTCACCATAAAAGGGTCTGTTCTGTGTGTACTTTTCCCATATGAAAACTGACCAACACAATGCCATCCAGCCCATGCCACTATTCCACACAGGACCTTTTACTTTTGTGTAGTTATACTTTAAAGGTGATCTATGTAATTTATGTAATTTTTCTGGTGAGCTTTCCACCACCTGCTTGTCTCCATGGAGATGTTATGTAGTATTTGTCTGCATGTTTCACAAAATGGCTTTACATGTATCTATTCTGCATTTATTTAATTACTGGTATTTAATAAATACCTTGATAATACATTCATAAAAATGCATTATTATTATTGTGGCCTCTCCACAGATCTGACCTGTAAGTTGGCCTGATAGTCACCTGCTTGTTTACTAACAGTTAGTTTAATGCCACACTGCAGAACATTACAGGCAAGTCATAACATCTCCATGGAGGTGTTGAACTCTTCACCAGAAAAGTATACCTTAAAATATTCTTATTTGATGCTGAAATAATGATACATTATAGCTTATACCATTTGCTTACATAAAGTATTCTTGGTTAAATATTGTTTATTAACAAATTCCAAGATCAATTTGAGGAATTTTCAGAAATGGTGAAAAATAATTGCTTTTATTAGACTGACCTAAGGTTTGTGTGACTCAGTATTTTATCCTTTGCGTACAAAAACATTTATTGTTCAGAACATTTCTACTGACATTTGAATCAGTTCATTATGGCATTAAAGGATAGGTCCAATGAAGAGGAAAAAAATTCCCAGACTCCACCAATGCCAATGTACGTATTCCTTAGCCTTCCTATTCCTATTCCTATTCCTATTCCTATTCCTATTCCTATTCCTTTAGGAACACATTATCTTGTGGATTAGTAATGCATCTAATGTAGCTTGACTTTTCTCCTACACTCTTTATATCTTTCATCTCTCGTGTATTGGAAAAGTTTCGATGGAATAATGGCAGTTGGATCATGATGATGCCTGTCCGTGTTTCAGCACGCTTAAGCTGAAAACAAACATAGTGGACGGGAGTGGAGTATCAGTTATAAGAGGGGGTCATCACTGCAGGGAGTATTTAAGCAATGATCTGATGACAGCCATAAAACAGAAGTACAATACAATGTACTCACAAAATGTCACACAGCCATCACTAACACTTTTCTGTATAGCTTCTCCTATTAAGTGATATTTTAATCAGCCAGAAGTTGCATTTTTATTACATTTTTATTTAAGTCAGATGCCCTCTTTTACGCATGACACTTTTATCAAGCCTTCAGACCATTACCAGGAGCACTCTAGTTTGTGGTCATCAGTTTTTTTTAAATATAGCATACAAGAAATGAATGAAAAGGAGCAGAAAGAAGAGTCATCTTATGTTATCTGCCCCTTTTCCAAACACTACATTAACACTGATATTAACTTTAAAACATTTTAGATCAATACATTTCATTTCAGTCACAAATATTAATCAATTGAAAACAGATATCTTCACTTTTGTTTTATTCTGCTCCTCCCTTTTTTCCTAGAATTTCCACAGGGAACCAGAATACTGTATGGTGATTGTCAGATCTGGTGCCCTTCCAAAGCCATACAGTCTAACACACACAAACTTATCAGGTTTTTGTTTGGTCTGAACCACTGGCATTCTTGGTTTGTGAGTTTGTTTGTCTTTTGTAAAACAGAAGTAAATATTCCTATGTGTGGCTTCATTGCAGAAACCTTGTGATTGTGAATGCTTCATCTCTGATTATTGTATACAAACCCCCCTGTATACTGCAATGGAGCCAATGTGCCAAGAGATAGATGTATTCTGTCTCATATCAGCAAAACAGACTGTGATTTCCAGTTCTTGTTAAAATAAGTCTTTGAATTTTGCCCGCCCCTCTGAATCCCAGCCGTTTAACAGTATTGGCACGTAGCTGGAACTGTCAGTCCTGCATCTATGGAGATCTGTGTTTAATTTACAAAAGTGCTCCTTGCCAAAAGACCGAGGAAGAATGGAGCGATCCAAGTGGAGAGTGGGAAGTGGAACCAAGCAAACCAGCTTTTGTCAAACTGGTACATGACGAGTGAGTGAGCTGGATGTGTGTCATGTGTTTTGAGACATCCAGGGACACCATTGCAGTGTTAGGGGAATATATATTTGGTTGGGAATGAAAGGAAGGGGAGTTAGTCGCAGTACAACATAGTAATACAGTTCCAAACTCAGCTACGGCTATTATATACCAACTTTATGAGGTATAAGGTAACTTTTTTTGGAGAAGAGTCTGTCACTTTTTTGTCACCATGAAAATATTATTACTTTGCCTGGAATAGACTTAAACTTAGACTTAAACTTTATTG
This sequence comes from Taenioides sp. WSHXM2023, assembly GCA_029959045.1. NCBI lineage: Eukaryota > Metazoa > Chordata > Actinopteri > Gobiiformes > Gobiidae > Taenioides > Taenioides sp. WSHXM2023. The sequence goes on along the minus strand of CM057101.1, from coordinate 14,118,547 downwards.
ATCCACAAGGGAAATCTGTAGATTGTAGATCTGTAGAGAGGCGGTCCCATTGCTTGTTTTTCAACGTTTTAACTTTGAGTCATAATGTGGATCATCTCCTTAGAGACAAGCAGGTAAACAGAAAAATTAGTGCACTTTCAACTAACAATAAAAAACATTAACATAAAATAAACTTACATGCACCAACCCTTATATCTTACGGTGGTAAAAAAAGAAGAAACTGAACTGTTCTGAACTATATTAACAACATGAATAATTATGGCTTATAAATTGGCTTATAGCTACTACAAATTTTCCCTGTAAACTGCGAAAAATATCACGATAGCACTGTATGCATCAGAGAGAAGCCCATTGTAAATCATAGCAACTTTATTAATGGTTTCTAAGTACCGAGAGTAGCTTTAAGCCCAGTTTCGTAGCTTGTGTGCCTGGACTTGTTGAGGGGTTGCGTAGAGTTGTAAGTTGTGGATATTAGTGACAGGTAACGGTAATTCCTGTCAGGTTTTTCTGGTTCCTTTCAGTGACGGGGGACAGTCAAGCTCGGGCCTGCCCTGCTCTCTGCTCTCGGATCCTGGGAACCAAAGCAGAGGATGACTGCTTTCTCAAGTGCCTGGCTGCTCTCACTGGGAGCTGTTCCCACTCACCTCATCTGTTTATTATTTTCCTGTGGGGACTTGTGTAAAACAGGAGGGGAAGGAGGGGGTGTGCAGGTCAGTGTGGTTGAAGTTCCCCTGGGTCTAATTGTGAAGAGCAGAGTAACCGTTGCCACACAGGGCTGATGAGGTTGGAAAAGCGAGGCTGTTGTTACAGCAATTAGAACATCTACAATTACATATACGATTTAACGGTAAGAACCTGTTCATATGCAAACATGTATACATGATCCTGAGAGGAAGTCACTAGATGCACTATAAGACTAAGCATGAAATGAATGAATGAATTGAATGAAATGGGAAAACTGCTCATGTTCAGTCAATACATCTATGTTCTCACTTGCACACACAGTACATCAAATCTGGGACTAAACAGGGACAAAACCTGGACTTAAACCTGGACTAGACCAGGACTGGAAGAAGACCATGCAAACACATTTCTATTGGTAGAGTGTAAGACTGACTCTCTCAGTGTGGGGACACAGAACGCCCTACAGGCCTCTGGCACAGTGGCTGTATACACGGTATGTTTTGTGTGCTGTGGGGTATGGGCATTGGCTACACTTGACCCTTGACCTTTGCATAGTTTCAGGAGTAGACGTCTTTTTACTGAGAAAAGGAAGACCCTGTAACTGGTCCCACACAGTCCTCTCAAAGTCACATTCCGAGGGAAGCTTTTCCCACCGAGGCCCAAACCCCAGGCCTGTTCTGGGCTGGCCCCGCTCCAGTGCAGTGGGCGCTCACATGAGAGGGTCCAGCTCTCCGCACTGACCTGACCTCCAGAGTATCACAGGCAGCCCTTTTTTCACAGGTCAGGGGAAAAACCAGCGCAGCTCATTGTGTAATTATATGATACAAGAATATTTTTCTCACAGGGGCATATTCGTGAGGTCTTAATGCTAAATCCACCTTTTTATTCGCTGAGAGGCAGTTATATACAGAGGTTAGACTATTTGTTCTCTGTGTTAAGGCCTTCTTTGTGTCCTTTGTCTCGCATGTGTGTATACCAGACACAAACACTCATAACTGACAGATAAACATGACCATAATCATCTTGGGTTTTATTGCATTCGTAACTACTTTTTCAGGACCGCCATATATCGAAGATTTTACCTGTTGTGCATGTTTTGCGTTGAGTGTGTGGAGGAAACCCACTCAGACACAGGGAGAAACAGGCAAGTTCCACATAGAAAAGCCCCGGTGACTTGTGATAGTGCCAATCAGTCACTATGAATCGTTTTTTCTGTTGAATATATTGTTTGCTCATGTTACTGTTTTAAGACTGAGTCATTGTTTCCAACACATTTTTAACAGTGATTCAGAGAGTATTACTGTATCCATTTCCTTGAATCAGTTATGAAGGTTCTAATGAACTGCACTGATTTGACACAGAATTCTAATAATATCCAGATTCTTGATTTGCATGTCAAGTATTCCTACTTATAGGCCTCTGCAAACTTGTAAAAGTTTATGAACTGCTTCAGTTTTGTCTTCATAAAGTCATCATTTTGTTGTTATTCCAAGTCTCACCACGCTATCTTAATCTGTGGAGTATAACTGGTGATTTATGTATTCTTTTGCTTGGCTACATCACAGCGCTTCCCTGCAGCACCCGACTGTAGACTCTGTTTAGACTCGTAGTTGTAATAATGTATTCCAGACATAAATGACGGCACCTTAGGGAGGCGTACAATATGCAGATCAATAGATTACACAATATGAAAAAACAAGTAATAAGATAAGAGATATAACTTGAAAAGGGGAACAAAGGAGGATAGATTTGGAGTGATAGACTGAACTTGGTATTGTAAGTTAATAAGCGTCTGAATGAGCGACAGAGGGATAGAGGGGGAGATAGTGGTGGAGTGAGGGAGCAGAGCCAAATGACAGAGGCGTGTTTGTGTTCTGATTAGGCCTGAGCCAAATGGAGGCGGTGCACCAATGGAGATAACCAACAAAGGCATCTCTTCACTGGGGCAAATCTACCAACATCTTTTCACAGTCAATAGACGAGGGTAGCCTTTTGTTTTGATGGACAGAAAAACAGCCTACAAATATCAAAACATGTTTCAAATAAACTATATTTGGTGTACACTCTTTTTTAAATTACATTGCCTAACAAGCACTTTGTATATGAGATGTTATTGCTTTGTATTTTTGAGCTACAAAACCACCTATAATTTAATAAATGTAAGGTAGATCTGTTTAAGGTCATACTGTGGAACATTCCAGGCAGAGCAATGACATATCCATAGAAACAAGCAGGTGAGAGAAAAGTTACATAGCGCACCTTTAAAGTTAAAAAAAATCATCATTTTGAATGATATATAACTATTGCTATAGGCCTACTTTCAAATAATAATTTCAGTCTAGTCATACTTTACCATAAACCAGTTTAGTCTACTTTTGATACCAGACCCAATCCAAAGGAATAAAAATTATTAATGAAAGGCAACTTGTGCTATGGTACTGCTTAAGCTTAAGGCCAGAAGCTAATGATTTGCTGTAGTTACTTCTAGACACTAAAGCAATATTTTAGTAGCATACTTTTTATTACTAACAAATGGCCTTGTATTGTATCTGTTCACTCTTTGCACTCTCACCCAAGCTGCCAAGTTGTGCTGCTCTCTGAATAAACATGCTGTGGGCCCTCAGAGTAGAGAGAGGCTTCAAGGCAGTGGGTGTGTCAGTTTGTTTGTTACTCATCTTTATGGACAGCGGCGACAGTGAATAGATCAGATTCATGGCTAGATGGGTGACGTCGTCTACAGCAGCCGGGGTTTGGCAGAGCTGAGGTCCTGGGACAGAGCCAGGCCTGGAACTAACTTCAATTTAATAGACTAGAGAACTAGGGCATTGTTTAAATGAAACAGGTTTACAGAAGTTTGGTCCATTGTACGAATTGATAACAGAATTGCCCCTTCAAATATTTACGGTAATATTATGGTGCTTTTCTCAAAGTTTGTATAGAGGCCTTATAAGCAGTGCAGTCAGAAGATTTAATGGGCACAACTTCACACTTGTTACAGTCACCTACTTTAATATTGAAAACTATTGTGTACAACGTTAAAGGTGCACTGTGTAACTTTTCTGATGGAGGGTCCGCTACCAGGTCAAATTACTAATAATAAATGGTAAATGTCACATTTTTATAAAGCACTTTTCCACCTTCAAGGCAATCAAAGCATTTTACATCAAGGAATCATTCACACACCAGTGTTAAGTGTCATTCATCTGTGGGAGCTGGAATGCCAACCTGTGGGGCAGTGGATCTAATCGCTTAACTAATGATGTTTATGTCGAGAGTGGGATTTCGAACTGTCAACCTTTGGACCAGTGGACAAACACTCTAACAATTGAGCTCCTGTTGGCCTAAATAGATCAGTTTAATCCAATACTGTGAAACATTCTAGACAAAACAATAATATTTCCATGGAGACAAGTTGGTGATGGAAAAATGCATGTACCTTTATATAATGCTATATAATTACTAATGCTATACTTTATTCCATCACTGGGATCTTGTGTTCATATTTGTATATGACATACTTACAGGTTATGCAATGACATTTGACAGTAATGATGGTGTTTGAGTACAAAACCACAGTAGAAACACATTTAAGAGAATTGCCTGACTAAACTTGCAATTAGCACACATTGGCACAGTGTCATAAAGTGTATCAAGTCTATCTCATAGTCTGCCCCAGGGCTAAGAGAAACTCACAAACACCCATGGGAATAACATTAAAAACATAATTATGCCCTTTTCAGCAAACTCGTTCCTCCTTCGTGTTTTTTTTTTTTTAGATGAAACCAGCTCGCAAACCTTATTGTTATTCCCCTGTGAATTTAAAATCAAAATATTTTTTCATCATATTCCCAGGCAAGTAAGTACAACTTGGAAAGTGACAAGCCAGTTATCTTGGGTCAGGCACCAGCGCAAAGATGATACTTTTGAGTAAGAAATATGTTGCACAATTGTGAGAATGTAAAATAGCGTTCACTTAAGATGTCTATTTATTGCTGTTTTCCTTTTACAAACTGGAATGTCTAGTTTTGAAAAAAGGGAGGTTTGACGTGTGGGCCTAAAGAATATAACACCAAGCTTACCTCACCAGCCACAATTAAAACAACAGGCTCACGTTTCTTCATATTATCTTTCATAATGTGTAAACCTATATTCTTGTTCGACATGTAATGAGTGTAGACAGCTCTAATCACTGAGTTTCACTACACGACACTGGAGCTGGTTGTGAGAGAACAAAACATGGTAGCAATACCTAAACTCAATCCTCCTCTGGAAATTCCTGCCAAACTGTTTATACTCAGGAAAAGGGGAGAAGGAGTACAGCACTAATGTTGTAATCTTAGCAACAATAGCGGTTCTGTTTGTAAAACAATGAGAATGGCTATAAGCATACGGCCAAGATTTCTTTTGATTGCGCTCCAGGCTCAAAGTGATCCGAAATGGCTGTGAAAATAAACAACGCTACTGAGGCCAAAAGATGAGATGACCCCCTTTCTATGTGTGAATAAACAAGAGTGAAGGGTCATGCAACAGCCGCTATAGGGAGGAGGCAGACAGTGAGACAGACACTAGACGGATTGACTATAAAATGAATAGGGGAAAGATATAAACCAATACGTTTGTGGGATATATACTAGTATGTAAAAGGGTAGCAGTTATCATCTTAAAGGGCCCATATTAGGTTGTTTTCTGATCTTTGTTATGATGTTGTTTCCTCATCATTAACATGCCTGGGGTGGTGTTTTGTTTTATTCACACACACAAACCCTGCATATTGAGGCTGAGTTCTTCTCTCAAACAGAAAACGCACCACTTTGTGATGTCATGTGATAATAGTGCTTCACTGTGTTTTTAAACTCCATACACCTTTGCTTAAATCATTTGGATGAGATCAGTCCTGGAATTGCCAGTTTCTTCTAAACTAAATTTCAAAGGTAGGTGTTAACTTGAAAACTTCCACAATATAGGATAGAAACTTCAAAGAAATTACACATTTATTGCCCCACCACTTTAAATTTAAATTTAAAGAATTCTTTGATTCTACTGAAAGTGCATTATGTAACTTTTCTGCTGGAGGGTCTGCCACCTAATTGTCTACATGGAGATGTTATTGATTCCATATGAAATGTATCTGTCTTCATGACAGATACCAGCAGGTGACATCACCAGACGTACAGGTCAAATTCTGTGGAGGAGTGACCCCCGCTCACAGTAAGAAGAATAAATGTTTTTCAATGTATTTTTTGCAGTAACACATATACTTGAAAAGGTGCAGGATAAACTTTTAACTGTAGAACACTTGAGGCAATAACATTTCCATGGAAACAAGCAGGTGACATGAAGTTATATAAAGCATCTTTAAAACAATGAGTATACTGTATTATTATAATTTAGTTTTTCAGACACACTATTACATTGCTATTGCTGCTTTTACCAGCCTACTACTCACATACAACCTCCCAATTTGAAGGCTTTTTGAATATGTTTTCTGATTATATGTAAATGAAAAGTGTATTAAATGTAAAGAGGTTTATGATACCCCATAGCTATAAAAAAAAAAACAAGACCTTTGATTCTTATTACCTGCTGGCAGACAATACAAACTAACTTACAAATGCCCATTATTAGAAGTACAGCTATCTCAACAAAAGCTCTTCCCTAACACTATTAAAGTGTGAGTTTGTCCCTATTGTGTTACCAGCCAGTCCTATAATGCCTCACGGGGCCTCTACTTTTTACATGTTATTGACAGCTCTCACAACATGCACCTTTGTATTCTGATTTGCTTTCAAGGGCTGTAGAAAGAAAACTACTCAGAAAGGTGTTGATCCATGACTCAAGATCAGACTCAAGCACTCTGTCTAGACACCAACCGCAATGAACTCATTCGCAGACATCTTCCTTCTTAATTTGGCTCTCTCCCTAGTCTTTACTATATTACATTTTGGCCTATTTACAAATATATTAAAAGCGCAGCTGTCTGTTTGGTTGACTGTCTTATGAGATGGTTGTGTCAGAGTGAGGTGTGGCCTGTTGGCACTAGCAGTAAAAAGAGGACAAGTTGATGAAATAATTGAAGGAGCAGACGTCAGCACAGTAAAGGGTTCTCTTTATATGTTATTGGTTGGGCCGAGTTAACCATGAAACGAGAAGAGAATTACCTAAAATGTAATTAAAGTCTATATGTTTTTTCTTTTTCAAAATAGCATCAAAAGTGGGAGTATTATTCAGTCAGAGTGGCTTGATATGTGTTGATATTCACACCAAACTAAACCAGAACTAGACTCGAAAATCTTGACAAGATTAAAATGGGCTCTATTTAGGACCAGGTGTGACCTTAGTTCATATAGATTATTATTGATTATTTTACACATGGATGTAATTTCAATTTTTTAAATAAATCAAGTTGAACATTTAATTTTCATTGCAGATTTGATAAGAATAGAGGAATAGGCAGTGGCTCTTGCCCTCCATCTGAGATTTTGATCTACAGTCTACACTGTGCACCCGTTACCAAGAAATTTGGTAACTTTAATTGCTTTAAGTTGACGTATTCACTCATTTATTTATGTACAGAAATTAATCTTGCACCTAACTAAGACTATTTTCAGTTTTTTAGACACAAGCTACCACTCATACAATCCTTTACTATACTTCTTATCAAATTATGTCGCTATGGTAACAAGCCTCTCATTGTAAAAGTGCAAAATTAACAATGAATTTAATGATTAAATGTCCCCCTATAGAAAACAGCTTTCACTAGTCCTATTTCTACCATGTCATAAGCAAAACAAGGGTGTATACAAATAGAGTACACAAATATGAGTGAGTGCTCCAGTTAAGACAAGACCATGTCATGCTGTCCTCATTATAAACCTATTATGCTCTTGATTGTGAAACAAAGGTGCACAATGATGGTGTGAGACCTCTTGCTGAATGAGACTTTGCTGTAACTCAGTGCTCACTCAATTAGTAAACAGATCTTCCATTCAAGGTCTACGCGCAGCCCCGATTCTCATTTTCCAAAATCCGCCACACCCCCTCCTTCTGCTTTATGGCGTCCTACATAGACTCCCCCTATCCTCCTCTTGCATCCCGTGGGCCGCATGCCCTGCACCCACCGCGCACACACCCATCTTGATTGTGACTGACAGTGTCTTTGTTCCATTGTTGCTGAGCTGTCGCCTCTGATGAAGACACATATAGTGAGTATGCACATAAACAGCGCGTACGCAAAAGATAAAGCGTATGCAAAAGTTACTCACTGTCCAATATCACTAAATAGCCTCTGCAAATGTTCATAGAAGATTAGAAGTAGTGAAAGCGGTCTTATCAAGCCCCTATCTGTACTAAAGGGTAGTGGCAAAGGGGGCCAGCTGGCGAGGGGAGTCTCAGTGCTGTGTTTAGTACGTCTGGGTAGATTGTCATTGGAGTTCACCCCTCCTCGTGGATGGGAACCAGGTCACATTCTCTCACATGGTACAAAGCGGGGTGTATGCGAGCAGGCTGGGGGTTCAAGGGAGGAGCAGGCCATGACCTCTTTATATTCATCAACACAACACTAACTTGGGCCATGCACTTGAAGAATAACCAAAATACTTAGCAAAAAATCAGGAAATATATACAAAAATGGGCAGTTCATGTTAAGGAATCTTCAGTTTTGCTAGTAAAATGACACAGTGATAATGATTAAAGCTACCACTTGTATTCCTCATCCTTATCACAGGCCATTGAGGACACATTCCCATACACCCAGTAGCTCTGCTTGTCAACAGGTTGGTAGTGAGGCAATGGTATAGGAAAATATTGACCCCTGTTGGCCACTGCCTGCTATTGCTATGAGAAAACAAAGCTGTGGGGGCAAACAGGGTGTTTATTTCTTCGCAATCAGATACGCAATTAAAAAATAAAACAAACAAAAAAACAACTTTGATTTTTGCATATTCAAAAATAAAAATGCAACTTAAATCATCCATAGATTGAAATATCATTCACCCAGGTCTAACAATTAAGTACAATTAATACAAAATAAGCCATAATCTTTCTAGGTCACTTTACAGGCACTACTTATGATGTTTTATATACAGTTACAGTTCTGTATAGCTCAGTATAGTCCAAAATTTTTGTTATTCTCTATTTGAGGCCTTAGTTTTAAAAAGTCCAGGATTTTTCTGTTGCTGTTGTAGTCCAATGTGTGACCTCATACTGCAATACTTACAACAACACTAGTAACACTGTGCAGCCATTACGCAGTGAAGCATCACTTGAAGGATCTAAGCAAGTTCAGTTAGTCTGAAGTCTACAAAATATTACTTCAACACTTTTGAACACTATTAATACTGAATGACATTATTGTAGAGTAATACAATCATGTAAACCAATGCAAAATGATAAACAGAGGAAATTCAGGACCTATAACTTATTTATAGTTACTTACACATACGTACACCATGGCCTTAAGTTGGAACAAATATTTGTATACTTTTTGTGCATGTTTAGTTTGAGGTTTGTAATATGGGACACAGCATGTGGTTAACCAATGATTACTATAATTAATAGTAATTACATTCATGTTTTGCTTAGTATGTGACTTTAGGTGTTTAAGTTTTACTGCATCACATGTTATTTATGTCTCTGTGGGCCCATACTATATACAATAGTATGCAGTGTTGTGCAATTGTGCATGATTTCTCAAAGCTTATCATGGTTACTTTTTCAACTAAAAGGCACATTGTTTGCTTGTCTTAATAACCACAGTCTACCTGCTTATCCCAAGCCATGACCATAAAAGGCAGTAGGCGGACCTGGCGACAGCTGGCATCAGAGAGAGATAGCGGTATAGCTCTTCAGTTGGGGGAGATAGTGCGCCTCCGGAGGCAGCTGCAGGTCAGGCACTTGAGGATGCTCATGGTGATGTGCATGAGGGGCCCAAAGTTGAAGAGCAGATTGTAGAAGGTGTTGACAGACAGCCCCCCGGTCTCATCTGCATACTTCAAGGCCACAATCGGAGTATACAAACTGTTGGTCAGGTTTCTGAACCGTGGACTGCTTGACTCAATGACTTTCTTAGTGCACTGGAAGAGGAGAGGGTTTTTGTTAGTACAGTATTGTCTCAAAAATGATTGAGTGAAACATATCAATGCTCCCATCTGTATATAGAGGTACCATGCTATATTTTTACTCATTTCCATTTTTTTTTTACTCTAATTATTTAGATGTTTATTACATTTCTATTTACCATTTGTTATTAAAGAGTGTTTTATATTGTTGTTGTTGTGTACGTCGAGGTCATTTCAACCAGATAAGCATGTCATTCTGTGTGTACTGTTAGCATAGGGTGGTACACTGTATACAGGATTTTACAAGAATGTTTTCTTACTTTGGCTATGTCTTCTGGTGTTTGGCCCATGGCTTCAAATATATCTATAGATGAGGGCAGATAAACGTCTTTAAAATATCGAACTGTATCTGCGTCTGCTCCTGGATACTCCATCTTAGCCACATCATCCATCATCTTTGTCTCAAACTCTGTGTGCACTGGGCCAGGCTCAATCATGGACACCCTGGAGGTGGTCAAATGAAAATGTTAGCTATGCATATGGTAAAATAAATAGGGTTAATGTAGAACACACTGGAGAGAAGTGCTTACCGGACATTGAATTTCATCAGCTGTACAGCCATACTCTCACAAAAACCCTCCATAGCAAACTTGGAGGCTGTATAAACATCATTGAAGACCACTCCTGAAAATAATTTTATAAAATCATTATAATATTTGTTGTATTACATTAATTAAGGATAACATTATAACAACAACGTTGGCTACGTTCACACTGCAGGTCGGATCAGATTTTTTGTCCAAATGTGACCTGAATCTGATGTTTTCATGTCAGTGTGAACAGGCTGAATCTGAATTTTTCAAATGCGACCCAGGCCACTTTCATATGTGGAAATAAATCAGATTTTAATCTGATCTTTCGCAGTGTGTACACATCTGTATTTTAGGAAAGAAAGTGTGACAAAGACAAAATATCCCCTCTTGCCTGTTTATGGAAGAAAAGGAGATAATAGGAAATAGGAAAGAAAAGAACAGGCCAGCACAACTCCAGTTGTGTCCTCTTCTGCAAATCAGGACACTTCAGAGCTATTGGGTTCACACATGAAATCTGATCAAAGTCACATTTTATTTGCAATGTGAAAAGCCCCTCCCAAAAAATCTGATTTGGGAAAAAATCTGAATTGAGCTTCTAGGCCTGCAGTGTGACCGTAGCCATGGTGATGAGTCAGAAGAGTATTCTTGCGAATGGAGCTGAATAATAGATACAGCAGTAGCATAATGACCACCAGTAATAGTCAGGTTTTAAAATGATTGGTAATGCTTAAGAAGTGTATACTTTCAGTTGCTCTTGCATGTTTGAATGAGAAATAAAGAACCTGGAACTACTTTACATTTGAGTTTTAGTTATTCTAAAAATAACCCAACAAAAAAACAAAAAACAAATCAGTTAAACATGTATATACCTTGGAGCCCCATGACACTGCTCATGACCACGATGTGCCCTGAACGCCTCTTTTTCATGTCAGGCATCACTTCTTTAATCATTCGGACCACACCAAAGAAATTGGTTTCAAACACTCTCTTCATCTCCTCTATGGTGATGCTTTCCAATGGTCCGAGCAAGCCTACACCAGCGTTATTGACTACAAAATAAATCAAATATTATATTAATTACAATCCAAGTTCACCATCTGTTCAATTATTAAGAAAAATGTGTTTCTTTCGACTACCACCAGGGGTCAGCAAGTAACAACAGTGATTGCAATGATGTAACATGAGCACAGAGCACACGAGTCTTGTGTAACGGGGTAAAAGGTTCAGTGGGATACAAATTATGTCTTAGTTTCATCAACAAACAGACGTGATTATGTTGTTGCAAGTGTATAATAAGCTGCTTCAAAGTGTGCATGAATTGCTGTGATTGTGATTAAATAACCACTAGGCCTGACAGATGCAGCAACATTTTTTACGTGAATATTTTTTGAGCGTACTTTTTCTTTGCATTAATTTTTTGTAAATTTATTGTAGAACTAGTTACTTAAGTGTTTAATTAGGCTTTTTATTTGTTGCAGGACATGTTTTTAAAGATATTTACAAAGAGATATAGAAAAGGGTTCACTGAGGTTATTCTGCTTTTGTGTTATAGTTTTTGTGGCATACAGTAGTTTCAGCTGCTTGTTGTGTTATTTTTCTGTCCAACAATATATCAGACTGCATGTGTTATAGTGAAAGGTCTAATAATCACACAGTTCAGTACAGTGTATCTTGGGGTAACCTGTGGGAGCTTGCCTGTACTTGCGGTTACACTTACTTAAGATGTCGATGTGGCGGTCTTTAACGCTGTTGATGCAGTTTTTGACAGACTCATCGCTGCACACGTCCAGAGGGAGCAGAGTCAGAGTTTTCCCAAACGCATCACCAGCTGTCTCCACCAGTTTGTCCTTCTTTCTCAGGTCCCTCATAGTGGCAATAACTGACAAAGACAAGTACAACTGTTTTTTATAACAAGCTTATGACAAGCGGACGTCTGTGCTTTTGCCACTTTCAAGCTCTTCTGATCAACCTCCTTGTATTTAGTGGTTTGCATATTGTTATGGCTAAAACCTCTGCATTTATCACCTGAAGAATGCTTAGATGTTGTTTGCAAGTCTTTGTTTCTATAGTTAAAAACATTGGTTGTGAAAGGAAAAGCCCACAATTTCTTCAGTGGAGTGTGACACATGGGACAGTGAAACCTGATCAGTGCAAAGTGCCACAGCGTGTCTCCTGTGCACTGTGGTGGTATGTGCTCAGAGCAAGAGGGGCACAGGTCAGACTTCCTAGAAGTTGCCTTAGTTTAAGAGCACTGCACTAATAACCTGGTCTTTGAACTTCACACCAGGATCAAGGCCAGTCTGCACAATACAGTCATCTATCAGGAACAGAATCTGTGGCTATCAGCTGGCGATGACCTAGCTGTATTGAGCTCTGTCTGCTAACTGTCACTATCTCTCAGTGAACCAGATAGGGCTGTTGCACAATAGCTGTGCCGGCTATTACATATCTTGCTTGTAAACAGTCTTACACCTATTTCCTTTGTAAACAGGATGAGCAGAGAAGACACATTGTTCCCTAGTCCAAGTATTGAAAGAAAAATACAATGTGGAGAACAACTGCGCAAGGAACTTGTTCATGCACAATGTTGCCTAATAAAAGCTAATGAAGTTTAATCTTACGATTAACAAATGGTGTGTCTGTGAAGCAACAAAGAGATTTACGTATTTGGTTGAGACTTGAACAAGAGGCCCATTGTTCCTTGACTCCTTCAGGAATTGCTCCTGGGCAGCTTTATGCATTCTTGAAAGAGCCACATTGCAGCACATTCAAGAAAGTATTCTGGGGGTTTAGTGCTTGCTTCAGCAACTCTGCAGAGTTTTACTAAGGCCGCTTACTCCTCCATCAATAATTATTCACTCTGGATATGGTTATCTTCTTTTTAATGGCAAGTCATATACAATAAGAAAACGGATTCATAGGGAAGGTCAAAACCCATGACATGACATGGTTTTAAGACCAGGTGACAGTAATGACGTTTGGGACGCTGCAAAGGAGGCGCTCAGAGCAAATCTGTCAGAGTGAGTAGATCCCAACTCTAATGAGCACCAATGAAGACTTAAAACCAGGCCCCGGTTCACAGTGAACCCTCGCTTGTACAGGTCTCAAACTTTGTCCCCCTTTCAACACTCTGCGCTCTGAGGGACTATAGCCACATTAGACACGGTACTAAACCGGAGCGGGCGGTCTACAATTCAGGTCCATAAAAGGGGGCTTTGTGCGGGAGAAGTCACTTGAAAGAAAACTGACAAGCCTCCTTTTATGATTCCGCCTGCGAGCGAGCGGGCATCCTCGTAGAGCAGTAGCCTGGAAGTTTGCTTTCAAGTAATAATTCAACAAAAAAGAGTTTACAGATGTTGATGATCTTATCTGTCTTACTAAGGTTAACTGGCTGAATGACAAAGACTTCCATGCGCGTATCAAAAAATGGATAGCTGCGCAAAACACAGGCGAGGTACACTAGTGTGCGTAAAAGAGGCATGGAGCAATTAACCTTTACCTTTGTACAGAAAGTAAACATAGAGAGGGTCTGCAAACACCAGTGAGCTCGAGACTAATTTCAGAATCAACGCAAAAGAAAGCGCTTTTACCATGGTAACGCTTCTTTTCATCTCTGGCCAGCGTGACGGCGATCCGTAACCCGATGCCGGAGGAGCAGCCGGTGATCAGCACAACTTTCTGCCCGCTGTTCGCCATGATTTATCCCGATAGGCGATGTGTTTCCAGCGGCCTCTGCACCGGATAGTCGCTGCTGAGGGAGCTACCGTTCCCTGGACTTTAAAAAACTAAAGCGGATCATGCAACCACTGGGCCATGTGAGCGCCCAATTCAGTCACATGGTTTATAAAAGCAACATCCAAAGCGACACGGCGTCGACACCTCTGCAGACCACGTTTTCGCGTTGATAAGTGTCGCAGTTTGGCAAACAGGAAAAATCTTAAAAATATGTTGCACTGCGTGCGTGCACGTACGTGCGTGTCACAAAGGGGCAGTGTTTAGTCTGTGTGTCTGAGGTTAGAGATTCTGTCTCTGAACTTAGGCCTACTCTGGGTCCACTGTCCGGGCTATGCTTCCATGGGAGGTCTGGTCTAATTCTTAATATATTTACAGAATGAAATGATTGTACGGCATTAACCATATGCTGTAGGCCTTGGCATAGTTATTAATCTTTAATATTTTAGCTTTTTATAAAATATGTTCTCCAAACATTTTGCATCTATAAAGACCATCATTCACTTTTCACTGAAAGCTGGAGATGCAATGGGTTGCATTACACTGCCATCTCCTGGTAAGAAGCCGAAGCAACATCCCGTGTCATCATGGGCTCCAGTACACAGTCATTTAAATCAATGTATTGCATTACTTGATTGAAAATTAAACCAGTTCATTGTCCAATCTGTTCACATGTTTACTAGGTACTGCACTCAAAACTTGTAACTGTTATGATGATGATGCAATCGGTTGATGTTGTCTGAGGTCAAAGTGCACCTGATAAGGTTGAAGTGTTTCTTTTAAAAGGGGCCAAAGTACACACGTTAAGTATAATATAATTTATAATTATACTGTTATATATAGATTGCATAATATCACACATTTGAGGTAGTAAAATCAAAATAAGCAACTGCAGTTCTTTATTTATAAGATTCACAGTGTTTTGATGAAACTGAAATCTATATTATTATTAAGTAGTATATATAGAACAGGAGTGAGACCACTGGCAGTTGTAAAAAGAAGGGGCGACTTTTCATAAGCTTCAAAATCAAACTGGTCCCAGTCAAAATTGTTTTATCTTATTTACTATTTTGTTTTCCCAAAGTGGAGTTGTTGTGATTAGGCTTTTGAGCTGTTCTCTTCACACATCATTCGTTCATTTTACCAGTCACAGTGGTAAAATGAGTACTTAGTACCTGTGCAGTTCAAAGTTCTCTGACTATATTACTATAAGGTGAACAGGAGTCAGTTAAGGTGACTGGAGTTCCCCTGTCTGTTCCTCCAGGTGTAGACAGGGGACAGTGATGGAGAAGTTGCTGGACACTCAAAAGCCCTGAGCTATTTCCATGGAATTTCAAAACATTTGGTCTCAACGTACAAAGAACTGAAGACAGAGACCAGAGGAGGAGGTAATGCAGGTACATACATGCTTTTCCATACAATAAGCTTTCACACTTTCAGACTACACCCAAGATGCTATGTCTTGCAACAATGTAACTGATATAGATGTTCATTCACAATAGTTTACTTTGTATAAACTCTGAAGATTTTTTTTTCTTTTTTATAATAATGCCGCTCTGAAGAACTTTAGTGTGTGCCTCACAATTTGCATAGCGTCTTCTCAAACTGACCCCTTGTGGCCATAACTGGTCTTTACTCAAAATGTTACTAGTCTATTACATTAAGACCATGGTCAAAACAGTTGTAAAATATTCAAATGAAATAATACATAAGAATATGTTTGGTAAAATACTGTGCCAACTGTGGCCAGTATTGAAAGATTGAAAGGAGCACAATGTAACTTTTCTTCCTGCTTGTCTCAGTGGTGATATCTGGTTTGCCTGGTATGTTCCACATTATTGCATTAAACGTACCTATATCCTTTGAACAACAGGTGTAGTTACCATGCCAGGTTGCTTAGATCCATGGAGAGAGTAAGAATGCATGTTTTCAATGTATTTTTGGCAATTAAAACACCAGTCATTTAATAAATGCAAAATATGCCTGTTTAATGCCAAATTCTGAAACATTCAAGGCAAAACAATAACATCTCCATGGAGAGAAGCAGGCACCAAACCCAAACATTTTTGCATAGTGCACCTTGACGAATGAATTTGCAAATTGTCCATTGTATGAAAAATGTGTTGTGTCCACGAGAGACTGGAGTGTTTGACGTTTTCTGCTCTTTTGTGTGGAGAAGGTGTGGAATGCAAACTTCATGTGAAAAGAAGAAAGAAAAAAAAGACACGGGGGTCTAGTCAAAAACCAAAATACAAATGTATCTTAAATGGTACATGGCCTCGGAAATGCAATAGCTTAGAAGTGTTTTTAAAGTGAGTGAGCAACAGCTTTAAGAAGAGTTAGTGCTTAAAAGTAATAAGTGGGTTTGAGACAGAGACAAAATGAAGTACAAATCTGGTGGCAGCTGCAGACCACACACAATGGGCACTTCACAAAGAGAGCTTTCAGAAATAGCTGACCAGTGACCACCGTAAAACGTCATTTAGACTTTTCAGGAATGCACTGAAAACACTGAATTCAGGCCATAACATGTAACTACTACGCAATATTCTCATGGTGTTTCAAAATTGTTGAAAGGATAGTTAAAGGTGCATTGTGCAACTTTTCTGGTGGAGGGTCTGTCAAAGCTTTTCTCCATGGAGATGTTATTGCTTTGGCTGGAATGTTGTAAAGTGTGATATTAAACCTTTCTACCAAACCAGACCAAGTTACAGGTCAAATCTGTGGAGAGACAACCCCGCTCACAGTCAGAATGGTTGTTTTTCTAAGTATTTTTGAGCTATAAAACCACTTGTAATGTAATAAATGTAATGTAGAACTGTTTAATGTCATACTGTGGAACATTCCAGACAGAGCAATGTCATATCCATACAAAGAAGCAGTGACAGACCCCCAACCAAAACTTACGTAGTGTACCTTTAAGTTAAATTATGAAAATAATAAACTACTAACACTTATTTTATTTATTTAAAGTGGAAGAGCAAAAGCATGCTGCTTTTTGCAATAGGCCTACGACATGTGTACTTTTTTTTACTTCCCTTACTACTAATTCTGAAGTAACAGTATTTTTATAGTTCAAATATTTCTTCTTCCATCTGAGTATTATATAATTGTTCAATAAATCTTTTTGTCAGACTTTTAGTTGTTTTTGATTAGTTTACTATTGCTGTCACTGAAGCTGGGAGTGCAGTGTTATTTTGAGTATGCCTGCCGCCTGGGTGTATTTAGTCTATTTGTTTGAGCAGGTCATTTAACAGACATGGTCCTTAGATGTTAATTAGCTTAGTCTACCCCCATCTCTAATGATTATAATTATCACTAGACTGGCAGTTCCCCTCGTGCTCCAAAAAGGCAACATGCAGAAAGTGAAACAGAGAGTTCACATATCAGGTTATGGTCAATGTAGCGTAGTGAGGTTTAGCAGCTGATAATACGGAACAACATCCTGGGTTTCCTCCACATTTTTTCTGTATTATCTTACTTCCTGAACATGTCTCAAAAGAGCCTTTTGAAATACTTGCTATAATTGGTGATAGAGGACATAAGTGATGAAATTCTACGCACCAGTTTAGTGTGATATTTTGAACTGAAGTGCTCATACGCAGATCTACAAATTACCCTTACAAATACAATGGCAAAATGCATTTTAGTCTGATTACTCTCAGTCATGTGGTATAGACAGCTGAGACGGGACTAGTCAATTTCAGTGAAAGATGTATGAAAAACACAACTTTTTAAACTTTAATATGGTGTTACATAGATGAGTGAGTAACTTGAGGAGACTGTCTTTTCTTGTAGTAGTTGTAAATATGATATTGACTGACTTGCCCTTATTTTAAAGTGTCACAAACTAAACTTTTTTTAATACAAAAGACTGAGATACTCCAAGGTAACACAGTTGTTCAAATTCATCAAAATCTGCCTTTTTGGGGGGATGTTGTTTGGACAAAAATGCATGTTATGAAATCTAATTATAGTTTGCATATTCAAATTGCAGACCACAGTTGTTACATAACAGACGCAGTGCCTGTGACTTCTGATGTGACATGCCCACAGGCAACTGCCAAATACAAGAGGTGATATCCCTTCTTGAACTCATAAATCGTAACACACAAGAAGAAAGACACATCTACTTTAAACTTCCCTTCATATTTCAGCTGCTCCCGGGTCTGTGGTCCTGCCCGAGCATGTTCTTAAGGAGTGAGAGTAATTTACAATCTGTCACAGGGTCGACTAGCCCATATTTATGAGTGTTGCAGCGTGATCAAACCCTTCAAAGCTCTGATTGATATCAGTCAAAACAAAGTTATAAAATGATTCAAAAGAATTGATTGAATGAATTGAAAAAATGTAAACACTTTCCAGCTCCATTTCTTCTGAAAGTGTATCATCTTAGTATGAAAAGAGTGATTTGATTTATATTCAGAAAATGTCCAAAGTTCAAGGTCATAGTACAAAGAATCTCACACTGTCATATACTACAAGTGCCTTAAAACAGTGGTGGAAGAAATACTAAATTTTAAGTACAGATACCAGAGCAAAAAATACTATAGTATTTTGTGCAGATTTTGAGGTCTTTTTTGATGATTTGACAGATTTGTGCTGAATTTTCTTCAACATCCTTTTCAGCAGGTCTCAGACAATAATAAAAAATACTTTTCAGTCCTGTTCAGAGGTGTAGTGGAGTAGAAAGTAGCGATACCTGCTCTCAAATGTAATGAAGTAAATGTAAAAACAGAGTGTAGCGTATTAGTTTGTATCCACATTCATTCATCCTTCTGACCTTTGAAAATGCCCAGACATAAAAATTCAGATGTTTCTTGTCTGAGGTTTTACTTGAGACTTCTGTCGTGGCTGAAAGGGCTGAAGATAAATGAACTACCCCTACGTCCAGTGTTTGGAAGAGGTATATAACACATGCTGTAGAAATATTTTTCACTGGGTGCTCAGACTAGCCACTGGACTCTTAGTAACTATCTGCTAAAAACTTAGAGGAATGCACTGCTGATTCTGGGATGGAGGGCAGGCGACAGGGGTCAGGGGGCTCATGTTTACCCAATGGATCAACTGTAACTGTCCAGCTCGGCTTTGTGTAATTTTGCTTTTGGAGGCTTTTTCATTAAGCATGTTTCTTGCTCTTCTGATGATGGCAGGCTCCTCTCCTTTGAGAAATTAAAGTTTGGCTGTGGTTCCTTGTATGTACTTAGCATTTTTAGCCCTCAGTCTTGCACAAAGGTCTGTTCAAGCTTGGACTCAAAACATCATCCTTGGTGATTTTCCAAATAGACAGTTTAACTCTCTATGCATGTCTCAACCATATACCTGCATCTTTCAGAATAAATTACCGTTCTCATGAAAATGATTGCATTCATACTATTATTTGTGTGTTATTTAACTTCTCTACTTATTAGTGATTAATAATAATAATAATAATAATAAGTGACTATTTTGCTTCCTACTACTCCACAGTTTAAGGAATCTCAAAGTTTCAGGTCAATTACTTGATCATTTAGTCCATTTAACAAAGAGAAATGTGATTGGAAAAGTGAACAGAATGATGTAAAGTTAAAATATGTAGAGCAGTCCATCTGACAGATGTCTGTGACTCTGAGGTGGAGAGATCAGCATTATGACCCTGTCAGTCTGAAGTCTGTCTGGGACTGTCAGACTGTAGGCCTGGAGTCACTTATTTTCGCTTCAGTTCACTGTGAAGTTGATTCTACAGATGCCTTTACAACAGTAAAGTGGGGTCTGGTATAGTGACGTTTACACTATAATACTGATATGGTCAGCGAGATTTAGGGAATAAAATAGAAAAGTGTAAAGGAGCAATGCTTTTTCGCTCAGAGGGCAATAACAATTGCTTCTAAGAAGTGAGAATTAACAAATAATCCTGCGTAAAAGGTGATTTATGGGGCTGCCCCGCTAGTCCCAGGACGCGTATGGGAGGGAGGGGGCGGAGGTGGAGAGCAGAGGGAGGGATGGATGCTGAGAGGGAGAAATTGAATGAGTGGGATAGAAGAGAGCGTGGAGTCCATCCATGCACAAGAAAAGTTCTGCAACAAGACCAACCAAGTGGAACTACACAGTACGCCTCTCCCTTTCCACGGATGGACGCTTAGCTCCTACCCAGTTTCATTTGTTCAACTAAGTTCAGCTTGGCGGAGTTTCCTCCGCGTCTGCGCCTGTGAAGATGGACAGTTTAATGAGAAGGAAAGGGCGCAGGAGGATACCGGTGCTACTGTACATCTTACTACACATAGTATCGACTCAAGCAGGTAACGTGTTTTGGAGTTCTGCATAAAAATCGAAACATAATATAAGAGAAAAATAATAGGCCTAGTTAAGATGCCTGTCCCTGTCACGTTTACGCACGTTTTGCGTCGCTATTAGCAAAGTTATTGGGGTGTATTTAACGTGGTTTTGCGCTTATTAACTCTTGATGGAAGTTGAAATTCTATCAATAGTTAAGCCAATCCGACATATCGAGAACATGCATCTATCAAGTTTGTATTCGGACGCGATGGGCTCGTGCGCATCGAGTCAGATGGACGCGGTGATGTCATGTTAAAGTTTGCTTGTGACCGGCGGAGGTTTACTGCGAAAAGGTTTAACGTTGGTTTGAGAACGAGGTCATGGGCTGAACACTGGACCAACTGAGTAGATTAAAATTCCTGTCATGGATCTGTTTAACGTGCCCTCTGCAGACATGCATACGTTTTGAGAGATTAACACTAACACTCTTAAATGCTTATGTTGTAATTATTGTGCCATTGTTGAATATACCCTTGCAGGCTATAGATATTTGAGTGCAATTTGTCTTCATATAACTGGTTTTAATGCAGGTATGCCCAGACCTACTGCAATGCATCCTTACAGTTTAGACTTTCACAGGCTCCCATACCTTGTAGCCGTCACGTTTACTGCCTGATTTCCTCGCAGGTGCTGCTGTTTACGGTCTGGCCCTGATAGAAGACTAACCTTAGGCTACATCAGGGGCCGTTAAAAGTGCTTTACATTTACAATGACTCCACGCG
Organism: Taenioides sp. WSHXM2023; assembly: GCA_029959045.1. Taxonomy (NCBI): domain Eukaryota; kingdom Metazoa; phylum Chordata; class Actinopteri; order Gobiiformes; family Gobiidae; genus Taenioides; species Taenioides sp. WSHXM2023. Next base: position 14,097,445 of record CM057101.1, on the reverse strand, counting down.
CCGGCACTTTATAGCTGGCAGGAATTGGTCGTAGTCCAAGCGGCAGAAGTAAAGCAGTAACTTCAGGAAATGAGCCAACCGGCAGTTCAGCGATCACATCACACCCTGGACTCTAAAGGCATCTTGTGAATGTCTGGGTGCTGCAGATGTACAACAACTGCTGATGATGTGACATTTGTAGACAACCTTGAACATTTTTTTTTATTTTTTTTGTTAATTTAGCCCCTCTATTCATTGGCCTTAACATATTTGGTTGTGTCCCGTGCAGCATTTGGGAGTAGGGAGTGTTTATATTGAACGCCTTATCACTTGAGTTGCATCACTTTTCCTCCTCCCTCTAGCTTGGTTCTTCCTCAGTTGTGTGCATAGAAACAGCGTAGCCACTAGCCCCCTCACTTAGTCCTATTTGATCCATCCATTTTTGCCAATCATACACAACAGTCTTCCCAAAGGATGCTGCCAAGCCTGCTCTTCTCTGATTCAACTACAAATTACAAGCAAATGAAAACACCAGGGGATGAGAGCACAGTGGATGATTTGAACGCTGCCCTTGCAAATTCCAGTTATGTTTTTTGCTCATTTGTAATAAAGGCATTAAACGGCAAGTGGAGAAGCTGGTTGTAACTGTAAATCATTGTAAATATGTCATGTCTTTAACAGGTAGTGTCTAATATAAATTAATCAGTTAATGGCGTCACTCTGGGAACTTCAGTGTGAAACATCTGGCTTCCAAAAACATACCCCCCTATCATTAGTTTTGTATCACTGATAAAGTTCTTAGCTCATTTAGCTGTTTGTACAGTATATTTATTTATTTGTTAAAGGTCCTATATTACACAAAAAGGGACTCTTGTGAGCTTTAAGACATGTTAGAATGTTTCCTCATCAAAAACATACCTGGAGTTGTGTTTTGGTTCAATCTCACATGTTTGACTAACCCTGAATTATTAGTCTGTCTACATCTCCTAACCTCAAAATGTTCCGTTCCACCTTGTGATGTCATGTAGTGGTAATTTTCCAGTTAACAACTACCTTTTATTTTTACTTCAGTAGAGATTGACAATTCCAGGGCTGAAATGTTTCAAATGATTCTAGTGAAGGTGTGTGGAGTTTAAAAACACAGTGGAGCATTTCCTGTATTACCACATGACATCACAAGGTGGAACAGAGCGTTTTCTATTTGAGAGAAGAACACATCCTAAATATGTAGGGTTTGTGTGTGAAACGTGTGAATGAAACAAAACACAACTCCAGGTATGTTTTTGATGAGGAAACAGCATTATAACAGATCAGAAAACAGCGTAATAAGATGGCATGAAATAAATATTTTGAGTCAGTATGTTATAAGTTAGATCCTTGGACTGGTAACACTGGTCTTTATGCGAAAGATGAATTGGTGGCACTAAATTGCTCACAGTGACGGAAAGGGTGAGTGAATGGCTATCTGTGACTAATTGCTCACTCTCCATTGTGTACTCTGCCTGAGGGCCATAGTTACCATAAATATGGGCAAAACTGATGAAAAATATTTGGATTTTGGATAAAAATAGCAAGTTTGTAGAGCACATTCACGTACATGGTAATTCAAAATGCTTTACAGAAGAAGAAAGCTGCAATAAAATCACATTACAACAAAAACACATGTAGGCTAATTATGATTATGATTGTTTGTAAATGAGAAAAGTGTAAATAGAATCTTTTCAGTCTTAAACACAGCTAAACAAAACTGAACCGAGAAAAATTGCATGGTCATTTCAAAAAGCACAGTTCAATTTAATGTCAGACTAACAGTCCAATAATATGCATACAGATGAAATAAAAAAATAAATAAACTGGAAATTCAAAGCCGTAGACCACAGGCAAAAACAAAAACATGCTCTTAATTGGACTTTTCTCAGCGCCTGATGCTGTCACACGCTGTTAGCTGAGAGAGAGGGAGACAGACAGTGTTGTGCAGAGGGTGTGCCTTTGTGTATAGTTTTGATGCTTTGATTCCGCAGCTTCGTACAAGCCATAATAGAAGCCCCCAGTGTTATGTCTGAGAGGCTAAGTGAGGGCTGCTGAATCTAATGGGCTCAGTCAAGTGCTGTAATATCAGACTGAAGATGGGGAAGTTTAGATGTAAACATATAGAAGTACAAAACATGTTATTCTACAACTTTAATTTATGTATATATTTTTGCATGTAACAGAAGCTGAAACTATTTCCTGCTTGTCATCATGGAGATGTTATTTCTGATGCTCAACAATACAGCATTATTCATATCATATTTCACTTCAGGTGTTTTTGCTCAGAAATACTGAAAAAAAAAAACATGCATTCTTATTGAGAGTAGAGTAGCCTCTCCACAGAACTGACCTGTACCTTGGTCTGATGGCGTCATCTTGTTCTCTCCATGGAGATAATCATATTGTGTAATATTCCAGGCCAAACGATAACCTCCACCAGAAGAGTTTAAAATGCAAAGGACCAAATCGTACGTAATCAGAATGTATATACCTTAACTGAAGAAGAAGGCTTTCAGACATAAATGTTTCTAAAAATATAGCAGAATTTAGCTAAAAGAAGCCAACATAAAAAGCCACTGTCTAGCTCAATTATTGTGTATAGAAGAAATGCTCTTCTATGCAATTTTACACCATTCATCTCCTCTGTACTTCCCCTCATTAGGCAAAAAGCTGTGGCTTATATCACTGACCTAATTAAAATAATCAATAAATTCGAGGAGAAAGTGTGGATTTGTAATGAGTCAAAACTGCTGCGGATTTTTGTGTTTCCTTTTGCGTGTTAAGTCGTGTTGGCTATACCTCTTCCTGTCAAGATAACTAAGGCATAAAGCGCTCGTATTTCCTCTTCCCTCCAGAAATGGTCCCATAAAATGTATTACATCCTTTACATCCCTCGTCAGCGTGTCTGCATGTCAAAGTTTAACTCACAAATCCAAATAGAATATAGGATGATTTTGTCAATTTCTGATGTTTTTGATTCCCAGATTTCCTTCTTCTAGTGGGGTGTTCTGAAGAGTATGCCAAAATTATTCACATGTTTAGGCTGATTAGTTACAAAGTTGGAGTTGTGCATATGAGTTCCGGGGATAGGTAAATTAATTTATAGATGAACCTATCAATTCAGCCAAGTGGAAGATTTACGCTCTTGTTTCATACACCCTGCTGTCACCCAAAAATTCATTTTATTTCATAATAATCTCACTAAAATCTTATAACCTTAGTTTTATATACTCATGTGTTTATGTACTCATTATTATTGGGGGTAACACTAGTTTGAGGTCATCGGGTCCATAGAGTCTACTTATGAATATTCTTCTCCCCAAAATAACTGATGATTGACAGTTCAACTCTAACTTTCTAACAAACTATCAAATGTAATGAATATGCATATTTTTGGGTATCAGTATTATGCCATTACTTTACATTTATAAGGGCTGTGCAGTTTATCAAAGTTCAGTTGAATCAAGATTTAATTATTTCCAAACATCAAAGATAAACTTGGATCTTTTTATTCGAGAGGTCCATAGCCCATACTCTGTCTCTAAAAGCACAAGTTCAGACTTTGGTGGAAGAAATTTGAAGAAATTTATTTTATTTTATTTGTGGTTAGTCTGACCTCAGCAAAATGTTGCCCTTACTTGATAATGTAAAAATGGGCAATGCCAAACCCAAGGCACACCGACTGAAAATAGTAAAAATCCTTTATTACACGGGAAGAGACTCAGTGAAGCGCCCTCCTCTCTTTTTAAAAAATCTGATTATTGTTATATACTCACCAGATTAATATTGAAAATTGTGATACATTTTGTTGCCTTATCAGATCCAACTGAAGTTAAATCTCTGGATGCATAATGGGGCGAAATTCCCCTATTTTGTAGCAGCCCTGGACAGTGTGTGCTATGGACTGAGAGTGTAGGAGGCGTGAGTCATGAATGCTGTCAGTGGAGACATTTAGACACAGAACACAGTGCGTGCGTGTCTGGAGATGGCCCGTGGGCTGAAGGAGGCTGGGGGAGGCTGGGGGAGGCTGGAGGACTACACAGATGGAGCGTGCGGTGTGCAAAAGGGATAAAACAGCATATGTGATCGCGAGTGGGCGCTGCTCTCCTTTCTTCTGTCAGGTTGCCACAGTCTGGGCACACACAGCTGTCTCCTGGAATATTGAGAAGAAAGTAGCACAGCGCCTCATGTCATGTACACCATTACGCACCTGCCGCACCTGTCAGCTCTCACACAACCAAGTGAGCTTTGATTGTCACAGTTCCTGGTCTCATAATATGAAAGGTTGAGGAAAAAAGCTGCTTACATTTAGGAGTTTTGACCGATTGCGTTGTTGGCCTGTTTCTCATCAAACTGAATCATCACAAGACTCTAGAGGGGTGGTTGAGTTGTTTGAATTGAATTGTGACCTGACCCTATATTACAGTTTGCCAATTTGGAAAGATTGTTATATCAAGATTGAAAGATTTTTTGTTTATACAAGTGCTTAAAAACAAACACATGTAATTTTCTTTTCCCCTCCCTCTCATCCTATTGGTTAACCTGAGTGAGTGACATTTAACTATTCATACTGAAGCTTGCACTATCAGAAATATAAGACAGCCTCAAAGTGCACTGATCATGATAAACACAAAACTGTGACTTTTTATAGACAATATGGTATGGTATAAATAAACTGCTATATTACCCAACTGGGCCACCTCTACTGCACTGAATGAAAGAACTCAATGTACAACCACAAAGGACTTTCTAGCTTGTGTTTTTGTTTCTTTCTTCGCACAAACCCTGGGACAGCAGGTCTGCTAAAGTCAAACATCGGTTGTTCTCACATGCTCATTAAGTCTTGGCCAAATGAAGAGTTTATTTTGCACACGTAGCTGTGGGATGCCAGTTATCCGATGTTTAACTTGAGAAAGTGCTTTGTTTTTAGGGTGGAATTTCTGCAAGTTGTCTCAAATTTCACCCTGTGGCATTGTTGCAAACCTAAACTGTCTGCTTTTGTTCGGAAAAGGTCAGCTTAGGACTGGACATAGTTGGAACATGCAAGAGAAATTGTAGTGGAGTCTATAGACATGTAGGGGGAATTCAGTAGTATCTTTTGTAGCATCCATCTTAATACAGCCATAGCTCATTAATGGTTTTCAATTGCATGATTGACAGTTTGTATTATTGCCTTCCGTTTCATTCTAATTGGATACTCAATTTGTAACTTATTTTCTTGCCACTATCCATACACACAGCGTATAAACATGCACTGATTTAATTTCATTCATATGGCTTTCATTTAGTGCATTATTCAGACCAACCAAGACGTCAACCAAAACTGCTCCCTGACCTCAGAGCGAATATGCATGAGAGATACAGTCAGACCAACAGCAAAGGAATTCCGGAAAAGGGGAATTTTTCCACTTTGACTAAACAAAAAACTTAGAGGAAATTGATTAGCAGTCCTAGCCTCCCACAACTTATGAAGGATAAGGCATAAAATTGAGTTTTAACTTAACACAGACATTAAGGATTGCTCCAAAGTGTAAAGATGTGTTTGGTGTTGGGGGTTCAAATAAGGTTTAGTTTATTTGGGCACAGTGCCATTTGTTTTTTTGAGAGGAGGAGCACACATAATATATCATACAGTTTGACATAAATATTTCAAATAAGATAAGGTATAGGAGCCTAAAATCTTCCCTTTTATTGCTTAGTGCTGATTAGGGCCCATTTCTGTCTTGTGCTGGAAAAAATGTTGTACTCGATATTCATTTTGATGTCACAATGATGATAAAAACACTTCTTAATACATGTTATTCTCCACACAAATTTAACATAATTCTGATATACAGTAGATCAAGACCATTCTGAAACTCACAGGAAAAAAGTAGAAAATGGATTTAAACAGTGCATGTTCAAAAGCCTGTGGTTAATATGAGCGTTCATGGGTTTGGGTGTTTTATTTTCAACAAAAAGGTGAGTGTGACTAACTGAAAAACTGTTGTGTAATGCTAGCTCGCTTGTGACTGTAATTTTATGTGTGAGAGAGAACAGCAGGAATTAGCTTTCTTGTTGCAGTTCCAACTAAGTTATCTTTTTCTGGTCAGATTGTGTTCATTTTAAAATCAGATTAAAGTCTAACTTGAGTAACAGAGCTTCAGATTGAGGAGTACCTTCAGTTGCGTCACACCCCAGGGAACGTTGAGCCTTGGATATATGTCAATTGGACCAATTTTAGTTTGTTTGCAGTTGTGAAAGCAGACCAGACTGCAGTCTGTAGCCTATGCTACGTAATAACAATTTTATTGCCTGGTGCGGACCAAATATTCGAACTAGTGGTGTGAAAGCACCCTTACATTACATAAGACTACATAGCGCTTTCACTTTAAACTTCTATCGTGCACCTACACCTGTGACAGAAATTCCCAACTTGACCCATTTACTCTGTGTGCTGGGAATAAAATTGCCCGTAATATTCAAATGAGTGAATAATTGAGGCTCAAATACAGAGAGGACCTCCATCAACTCACTGGTTGATAATGTTGCGATGGAAATATACTGTGTCCAGACTTGGATTTAAACCAGGAGTCTTCCATTTATTCACGGAGCTCATTGATTTTTTTCAGTTACACCAGTGTAGCTCTTAGAGACCAGCTGTACTATGTTTTATCAACAGTTTTGTGCTCAGTTATTTCTGCTAAATAAAAATACAAATTTAACTAAAATGGGACTAACTAAAGGAACAACTGCCAGCTGAAGTAATAAAGTTTGCTACTGAATAAAGTGTTGCAATCAGCTCTCTCTTTTACAACCAGAGAACACATATGGGGAGTATTTAGCATTTAGTTTAACTTTCTGATGTAATTGGGATAGAAGCAGACATATTGCTATAGTGGGGTGAGCTATGTGCAGGTGTCAGCTGTGTAGGTGTGCTCGTAGAGGATTATGGGTAAATCTGACTGCCACCCCTACACCATAATAACAGCCATCACAGCCCGGACACCTGCTGAGACACTCCGAGAGGATGGGCCCTTCCGACTGCAGGAAGTCACTGCACTCAAAAACTCATTAAACAACTAACAAAGCTCATGCAGCCTGAGTGCAGAAAGCGCCGCTGTCTGTGCGGTTAACATGAAGTTGCAACACTAGCTAGCGCTGTTGTCAGTGCACTTAAACAGTTTATCACCGTAAAATAAGTTATAATGATAAATCAACATAAGTGAGTGGGATACGTCTTAATAACCCATATGCGTTAAATGCAGGTAAGTGCGTAAATGCCGAGAAACAATGGCTCAAACTTCAGCAGCCAGACATCCACTCATACATGATCGACACAACTAGTCCAGCCCCTGAGAAAGCCTGAAATCTGCTGAAATCCTACGAGACACTGACATGATCCCAGACAGGACAGCGGCTCTTTCTGCAGGAGACATGCGCAGTAGAGCGCGAAGTGACGTAGTAATTATTACCTCATCAAAATCATACCTGGAGTTGTGTTGTGTTTCATTCACACATGTTTGAGTAATCGTTTATTATTAGTCTGTCTACATCTGCAAAGCTCAAAATGCTCTGTCATAAAGCAGTAGTTTTCAAGTTAACAGCTACCTTTTACTATGCCTCTAGTTTAGTAGAGATTGACAATTCCAGTGCTGAAATGATCAAAATGATTTTTGTGAAGGTGTATGGAGTTTAAAAATACAGTGGAGCATTTCCTGTATTACCACGTGACATCACAAGATGGAACAAATCGTTTTTAAGATACAAATCATTTTAAAGTAGAACTACAGGAAGTCACTGCACCCTCCATCTCTGCTATCTTATAATTAGTTAAGATATAATCCTTATATTATGTGGTCACAAAGCAGACATAACTGACAAATCATTCAAAAACATGCTACCATTTTGAAAATTGTGCACATTTTTCCTGTTCTTTTTTCGCAGCTGTTCATATTGACGTCTTGAGAGAGTTGGATCTGACAGAAAACATGGAGGGTGTGTCTTTGGAGGTGGGACTTTGCAGTAACCGAAGAGGGACACAGGAGACAGACCTGGCCTACAGAATAGACCAAAAGATTCAACTCAGTGCCCCCAGCAAGCAACTGTTTCCAGGTAAAATATACTACAATGTCATTCATTTGATCATAATACTTAAAGGTTGTATAGAGGATTTTCCACAGCTCCATAAGTAGAAACGCCTCCTCCCACTTCCTCCTTACACTAGAAATCATGTTTGTTTACAGCACGTTCAGAATCGCTGTCACTGCTGTAACTATACTGTACGTTTTCAAATGATAAGCAGAAGTTACCTGTCTAGAAGTAATTTAGCAACCAACGCTTCAGTCTTTAGACCTTCTGTTTCAGTGCATGCCATCGCTGGAAGGAATCTCCAAAAATTACCTTAGTTTAGCTTCGCTCCTTTTCCTCTTCTCTTCTTCTTTCAGCGACCTCAAAAATGGACTTTCTTTTGCGGCTAACTGGTAGTGGATTCTTGTTTGCCATTGCAACAAACTTTGTGCTAACTGTGAGAAAGCTACAGTTGGAAAAAGCCGCTAAGAACCTCTGTGTTGGTTGTAAACAGGGTCTTGCGTCAGTGGAATACGTGAGAGATGTACGTAAACCACGTAATCCCAACACGCCGGGAAGTCAGTTACGCTAGAAACATAGGGAGTTTGATTAACAAACTAACAGCCAATAGATAACGAGGTAGCCTCATTATCTATTGACTAATGTTTATGTAGCCCCACCATGTCCACAGCTGATGGATTTTCATTCTTTTTTTTTTGGTCATCATAATTACAAGGCTGCTGCATCTCTATAACGCTATCATTGACAATTTGAAACAAACAAAAAAATCCTCCATACAACTCTTGTGAGCTTTATTATAATAATGTTGTTCCCTCCTCAAAAACCTACCTGGAGTTGTGTTTTGTTTCATTCACAAATGTTTGTGTAATCCTTTATTATTAGTCTCTCTACATCTCCTAAGCTCACAATGCTCCGTTCCACCTTGTGATGTCATGCAGTGGTCATTTTAAAGTCAGAAGCTACCGTTTATCTTTAGTGCAGTAGAGACTGACAGTTCCAGGGCTGAAATTATCCAGTGATTCTAGTGAACTGGGGCACTTCCTGTATTACCACATGACATCACAAGGTGGAACAGTGTTTTTCATTTGAGAAAAGAACTCAGCCTAAATATGCAGGGTTTGGGTGTTAAACATGTGAATGAAACAAAACACAACTTCAGGTGTGTTTTTGATGAGAAAACAACATTATAACATAGAGAAAGAGGCTGTACCTGATTTTTGTCATATTATAAAATAAAATGTGTGCAGATATATTATGCAAAACAGTTAAAGTCAAAAGCTGGTGTACTTTTAGCATAGGCTGCTAGTTGTTTTAAGCATTACGGCTAAACTCTGCTCTTGAAGGCTTTGAAAACTCCTTACATAGACTCATTGCTGTGAATATATAGGAAGCTAGTAATGTGTTTGGAAACTGAGGAACAAGTTTGTTATCTTTTGTACTTATAAAATAACTCTTTTGATCATTTTCCAGATTCAAAATTCCCAGAGAACTTCTCTCTAATGGCCACAGTACGAGCTAAGAAGGGCTCCCAGTTCTTCCTCTTGTCCATCTATAATGATCAGGGGGTGCAGCAGTTAGGGCTGGAGATTGGACGCTCTCCTGTGTTCCTCTATGAAGACCAGAATGGACAGCCTACACCTGAACAGTACCCCACCTTTAAGAAAATCAACACAGCAGATGGAAAGTGGGTAGCTTCAGAAATCACAATAGTATTTACATTCTGTTTAATATAATGAGAATCTTATCAGTGTACACTGTGTGGTGTTTCAGATGGCACAGAATAGCCTATAGTGTGAAAGGGAAGTTGGTCACTCTTTACTTGGATTGTCAGAAGGCTCAGACCCTGGATCTGCCTCGCGGGGACAGTGCGGTGATCAGCACAGATGGTGTCACTGTGTTTGGGACCAGACTGCTGGATGAAGATGTATTTGAGGTAAGAAATACTAAACAAAAATCAGCCATATGCTCACACAAGCCTCTTTAGGCGGGCAACAAAAACATCGACAATATGGACGTGGTGTTAACCGAGAGGTATGTGTGGTATGCTCTGTTATACATGAATACTGATGCAGTCTTAGAAATATTTGTAGATTCTATAAAACAAACAGTGAAGATGGGGTTTTCCTTTTGCATTTAAAGTATTTTCAATTCCACGAAATCCTCTTGTAAAACAGCAAATCTTCTTAGAAGATTTGAAAAGAAAATCACGGTTCAGGAGGTTATGGGGTGATAGGGTCTCTGTCAGTCAAATGTTGGTGGAACAAAGTAAAAAAAAAAAAGATGAAAATGAAAAAGGATGAATTGAAAAGGCTGAAAAGGGGACTTGTTGTTCAGACATGTCCACTTACAAAAAAAAAAAAAAAAAGAAAATATTTGTTCTTCCCAGTCTGGATGCAACTACTGACTACAAAATAGGAAGATATATTTGGCCTACACCATTTTTACAGTCTGGTCATGTCCAATGTCAGAACAAGGTTTTGAGAATCCAGCTGTTTTCAGAAATCTCTGTTTTAATGCTACTGTATTTCCCCTAAGCGTTTCCTCTTTTGCTTGATGCATAAGTGTCTAAATCTCTTGTGGCCATAATCTTGTGGTGCTGTTTTATATCAAAACAGAATGGAATATAAGGCCAAATAAAGATACATAACATAATTCAGAGAAAATATTTTATCCAATCTTTTATTTCTAAGTGTCCCCCAAGTGAACTGGGCCTGAAGGCTGGGATAAACAGTGTAGAGAAGTAAAGCGCACAGAAACATGCTAATTCTCCTTAAACCATTGAACCATTAGCTTGTTCACTTTCACCCACACTTTAGTCAGAAGTCAGCGTCAGGCCCACCCAGCTGACGCCCACTGCCCCGGGTTACTCATTGGACTAATCACCAGCTCTTCAAATGTTTCCACCCCTCAGCACCTTTTACCTGGGGTCAAATCCTCCCAGGCAATCACCCTGTCACCCTCCCGTGGTCTCCATGCATTTTTCAAATTCAGCTGTTGAATTTTAATTAGGCATGCAATTACTTGTGTTTTGAAAACCACAATTAATTTTTCCTCCACTTTAACTAGAGCTGATTGATTTTCACAGTTAGCTTCAATAATTTCTTTTTCTTGACATGTTTTGGCGGCTGCACTGCTAGATTTTTCAGAAGTTGTGATGACATATTTGGACAAGACTTGTATGTTTAGAAACAATACCTGATTTAAAAGGTGCAGTACGTAACTTTTCTGGTTGGGGTTTACTTACTAAATTACCTAATTTGCATTTCAGTCAGTCTTTGTAATTGCTTAAAAATACCCTTGAAAAACATATTGTACTGTAATTTGTCACCTGCTTTTCTTCATGGGAATACATATTTTTAATGCCATACTAAGGAACATTACAGACTATCTTCATTGAGACAAGCATGTGGCTGACACCCCACCAGTTACTTTACACATGCACCTTTAAATGTAGTCTCTATTCCAAAAACTCTGAACGTATATGTATATGACAAATGTAGCATTTTTTAAGGACAAAAATTTGACCTTGTGACGTCCCACATTGGTCATACCCTGAACTACTGTCACAATTCCCTCTATTTTTAACCCTATGTGCTTATGTAAGTGTGATTCACATTGTATACATGGGGTGTGGATGGTACCAGGGGACAGTGGATTCTCCATGCTGACCTCCGGGCCTCTGTTCCCAGGCCCTGGCTCTGGGAGAGGGCTTGGTCTTTCCAGCGTGGGAGCTTTGCCTGGAGTTTGTGTGGACTGTGGGCAGTTGCTAACGTCTCTATTGATTCCAGATTGCTTACAAATGACTCACAAAGTTTGATTTCCAAACTTCACACTGCGCTCGCAAACAGAGCTAAGCAAACTGTCCTCAAATGGGCTGTGCTACTTTTTGGCTGCTATGTGAGAATTTGTGCTGCCAACTTACTAACTGCTACGATAAGATCCAACTGAAGTTTATTTGTTAACTGAAGGCGTTTAGAAAATTTCCATCTTGATTAGCAGTTTATGCATAAATGGTTTTAACAGTAAAGCTATGTAGTAGCAGTAGTAGTGTAGTAGATTTTTATTTATTATGTTGTGGTTGTGTAATGTTGTTTTTAATCAAATCAAGCTAAATTTAGAATTTAGCCACAAGGGGTCAGCAATGTTTTCTTTGTGGAAGTCCAAAACCTAGATAAATGTAAATAGTTAAGTTTAAAAAGAGGGCTCTGTATAAATAGGTATAAGAAATAGAGCTGGAAGATATATAAAAAATCCATATTAGATACATTTGAATATGAAGTATATTATCTATAATTAAATCATATTGTGTAATCTCATAAACAAGGGTTTGCAGTGACATTTTTAGCCCTTTTGTAGTTACTTTTATGCCCCATTCATGCTTTATTCACAACTTAAACCTTAACATTTACAGGCACATTCCTTATGCTTCCTATATTACTCTAAATTGACTCTTGTGAGCTTTTATAATGTTGTGACCTCATCAAAAACATACACAGAGTTGTGTTTTGTTTCAATCACAAAAGCACAAATGCTAAAATCCTCAGTTCCCCCTTGTGATGTCATGTAATGGCAGTTTTAAAGTTAACAGCTACCAATCTCTAGTTCAGTAGAGACTGGCAATTTCAGAGCTGAAATTATGCATATGCTTTTAGTGAAGATACATGGAGTTTAAAAACACAATGGAGCACTTCCTGTTTTACCACATGACATCACAAAATGGAACAGAGTGTTTTCTGTTTGAGAGAAGAACTCAACCTAAATATGCAGAGTTTGTGTGTTAAACATGTGAATGAAACAAAACGCAACTACGGGTTTGTTTTTTGATGACTATGATCAATACTATGATAAAGAAACAGGTTAGTTGGTGGCCAAGTATGGGGCCAGTTATAAAATAGGCAAGCGTTTTGTGAAAGTGGTGCTTTTGATCTCAAATCAAGATTAGATTTGATTGGATTACCTCCCTGTTGCTTTTCCCAGTCTGATTTCTCTTTTTTTCTATCACCTACGTGCGCATTAATTTCCTGTGCTTGTGTCTGGCTGCAGGCCCATCCATAAAGACAACACGATGAATGAAAAACAGCTTTTACTGTTCCATATATTAAAGCACAAATTACCAGAGTGAATTGAAATGTATGGCACCCAGTTATTGCCTATTGAGTTTTATTATGGATGTATGAGATGCTGGCAGGTAAAACAGGTTTGATATGTTATGATTGATTTCACCTCTGCTCATAAAGTATCATTAGAAAAGATTTCGATTGGAGTGTAATTACAATCGCATCAAGCATTTAACTCAACTTAATTGATCACAAATGGCTCTCCAGATGTCCCCGGATAACATTTCATCCAACTAAATGCATGCAACAGCCTGTCAGTTACTTAGGATTCCTATTACTGCTGCAATCTGAGCCATGTCAAACACTCAGCTGTGGCTATGCTTCTATGAACGTGAATATTGTTTATGAGTTACTTTCTTAAATTTACTATTTATATCTTATAATCTATACTGATAAAGAAACATGCATTACAGGGTTGAGTGAGGGAGGGTATCTGATGTAAAAGTCTTGTATACTGGGAGGCAAGCAATTTTCAGTGGTGATCCAGAACAGAAAAAGATTGCTGCGTTGTGTCATTCTAAGCTTGTGTGATTTATAATAATTACTAACAGCTTGCTACAGAATAAATATGTCAATCAAATGTTTTATGTGTTAAGAAACTATGTGGAATTAATCAGAGTTTGTTTACAAGTTGATGTAAATGGACATTGTATTGTGTTGTACTGGGAAGTTAAATGACCTATATTACTTTTTTTTTTTTTTTTTTTTTAAATAATAATCAAAACTACCTGGAGTTGCTTTGTTTCATTCACACATATTTAACACACAAATCCTGCATATTTAGGCTGAATTTTTCTCTCAAACAAAAACATGTGGCTAATCTCTACTGAACAAAAGGTAAAAGGTGGCTGTTTACTTGAAAACTACCACTTTGTGACATCATAAGTTGGAACAGAGCATTCTGAGCTTTGGAGATGTAGACAGACTATTAATAAAAGGTTACACAAACATGAAAAAACAGAACTCTAGGTATGTTTTTGATGAGGTAAGTGTTATCTTTATTATTTATGGACTTAATAGAGAAGAAAATATATTTATCTTGCTAATTTGTATTAATATATTATTTTTGTACTATGTGTGTGTTTTTATTTTAGGGAGACATTCAACAGCTCCTGATTTCGGAAGATCCTGATGCTGCAGCCAGCTATTGTGAAAGATACATCCCAGACTGTGACGCTGATCTGCCGTACAACATCCAGAGTGCGAAGGTTAGAAAGACATAATAATAAGACAACATAACAATAACAATAATGATATTAATGAACTAGCAAGCTGCAGACTCATTCTTATTGTTCTGTGTACTTATTTCAGGGTCTCCAAATGCTAATCTAATGTCTCAGCTTACTGCCAAGTAGGGGTCAGGGAGACAAGTGTTAGCTGTCAGCTTGATAGACTGAGACAAAATGGTGTTCAAGCTCAAATCATTGTAAATTCCAGACATTTTAGGGCCTTGACGTAAGAAGTCGCCCCTGGTTTATGCACATATCTTAAGTTACATTTGTTTTTTATGTATATTGTTTAAAAAAGACAGATGAAGAATGTTATTACATGCATGCAGGCGTTTGGGTCTGGTGTATGCTCCAGGGATGGGTCATTATTGGATGTGTGAAACGCTTGTTCTTGGCTTGTATATAGCAACAGCTGAGCACTATGGGCTAAAGCCAGGGCATTTTGACATCTGTCAGCCCATTGACCTACTTCCCATAACATTCACACTCTAGTAAGCTGCACCTAGTCAGAAAGTATTAAAACGATCTGATCCTAATTTTATATTTTATGGTTTTGGCCAGTGTAATTGTACTTGTGTGTATGGGTGTTTTGGTTCATTTTTAGATGCATATACAGTACAGTTAAAGGCGATTCAACTATATGACTAAACTGTGTTCAAGATTTTTGCAATTTGTAACTTTAATTTATTCTTTTCATTTTCTTCCTCTACCTTAAACCCATCCCCTAATCACCATTTTACCTTTCCAATACAAGAATTCCCTGAAGTCCGATGCCACAGTTCAAAATGAGAAACTCGAAAAACCACAGAAGCAGTCAAAGAAGGACAAAAAGAGCAAAAAGGACAAAAAGAAACGGGACAAGGGGTCAAAGGGCAAAGGTAAACGTAAGGGGAAGAAGGGATCCAGGAAGAAGAAGCATCAAGAGGAGGAGATCCAAGATGGCTCCCTACATGCCACTACAGCAGTACCTCAGTATCTGTCCCAGGAAGCAGTTGTACCCACGGAGATTCCTGTAACCACAACCACAATAGAAACAACTATTCCTACAGTCAGTCCCACCGAAGAATACATCAAGGGCCTGTTGAAATTGAACACTCAAGAGACAGACCTCACCTCTGAGTTCTCCACCGTGGGGCCCAGTACAGTACTAGAGTTTGATGTTGAGAAGGAGGTATTTTATTGTATGTTCACCAGTAGATGTCCCTAAACCCCATCGTCACATTTAACCACTCCCCTAATGCTCCCTGTAACTCCTGTAGGACATGTTGTTATGCAGTGTTCATAACCATCCGCTTTTCTAATCATGAATGTTTTTGATTGTGTTGTAGATAGTGATCCTAATACAATTCTACATGCATACTATAAGGCTGGCATTTTCACTACATTTAAAGGGCCCATACTACGTTATTTTCTGATCTTCTCTATGTTATAATGTTGTTTCCTCATCAAAAACATACCTGGAGTCGTATTTTCTTTCATTCACACGTTTAACAAACCCTTTTTTCTCAAACATAAAACACTGATGTCATGTGGTAATACTGGAAGTGCGCCACTGAGCCATTTGCCTCATGACATCACAAGGTGGAACAGAGCATTTTTAGATTTTGAGGTTTTGAGATGTAGACAGACTAATAACACAGGGGAACACTCTATATGTTGCATTTAAAGAAAGACTTGTTTTCAGTCAATTTAAGTGTGCTGAGTTCAAATCTGAAGTTAGTTTTTTTCTGCAAGCTACAGATTTTATGCAATCTTTGATTTTTATTATGATGGAGTGTGTAGCAACCACAGATGTAACAGAAGGCATCAGGCTTGTTTCTACAGTGATGTCTCGATGAGGAAGCCATGTTTGATCTGGAAAAAAGAAGCATGATAAAAATATTAGAATCTATCTATGTATATAATCTCAAAACGCTTAGATTTGGGTTACGTAAGTTCATATTTAGACTATTTCGTCTATCTCAAATTGCATGAAAAGCTTATGGAGAAAAACTAATTTCAGATTTGAAATCAGCGCCTAAAAATCCTTCAGAATCAGTTACAAAATCCAATGCAACAGAAAGTTTAAATTTTAGTGTTCCCCAGTGTAATTAAGGATTACAAAACACAACTCTGTGTATGTTTTTGAAAAGGTAACATTCTAACATGGCTTAAAGCTCATAAGAGTCAATTTTGCATAAAATAGGACCTTTAAACAGAACATAAAACATAACATAAAAAGAAGATAAAATCAACTTAATTAGATTTTCTTACATTTATGTGTGTAGATAATATAATACACTCTTTTAGAATAATGAGTAAAAGCTCAAATTTCACTAGTTTCAAACAAATATTCATGGGTTTCATAAAAAAAATAACTGTCATAACAATTAATAATTACATTTTAATATAAATCTCCCAATTAACATTATTATAATTGTGAAGCTTGTAGTATTTGATTATTTGTTGCACCATTCATCTTAAATGGAGTGTCAATATTATATTTATTTAAATGTAAATAGGTATGCCAGTATGTTCATAGTATGCATGGTGCTTTCAGCATATCATCACGCTGAGCAGACTCATTTCCACCATCGTATTGTAGCAGTTTTAATCTATGTCACCCTGCCGTGTGAATCTGTTGTCATCTAATTGTACACATTAACCATGCACCTGTCAAACTGCACCTGTCAAGCTGCACCCTAAACAAGCACGTTTTACCTGCCATCAACCAGATTTTATTATCCTTCAAGAATTCACAAGAGCTTCAGTTTTTCTCATGTATTTTCTCGTGTCGGCCTCTAGGAGCCTGAGCTTGTGAAGGCAGCAGTTGTGGAGGGCTCTGAAGACGCTCTGTACGACGCTCTATCTGTTTCCACAGTAACTGTGGGCCCAAATGTGACTGACTATGAGGTGGGTTAATTTAATCTGTCAACACATCTCATGTTCTTATTTTGCACAGTAAAATAATGTATAAATTCTATTACAGGTCTTTGAGCATGACTTTAAGAACAACTCACGCTTTGAAGAATATGAAATTTATGAAGACAGCTACGATTTTGCAGAACGAGAAATGGAAGGAACATGGCAGGGACAGGTGCATTTAAATTCAGACATGAAGTAAGACGGTGTCATCTTTAATTATTTACAACTGACTTTATTTGGTGTATTTGTGTTCAACAGGGTCCTGCCAGAGGAGAGAAGGGTCAGAAGGGAGAACCTGCTGTTGTTGAGCCGGTGAGCTCCAGTCATTTTTAAAAAAGAAAACTGATGAACCATCAGAATAATTTTATTAATATGCCTCATCTTTGTTTAGGGAACAATGATAGAAGGGCCCCCGGGTTTACAAGGACCACAGGTCAGCTGGGATATAGTTCGTATTTGGAGGTTAAAGTTAAGATACATCTGATATTCTCTAAGATTTGGGTTCTGTTTACAGGGCATGAGTGGCCCAGCTGGACCTGTTGGCCCCCCAGGACCCAGGGGTGATCCGGGTGATGTGGTAAGTTTTACTTTCCAACTGTGTATCTGTTTTTTTTTTTTTATGAGCAACAAAGCTGTAATCATTATTTGAGCACATGCTTAAGAAAGCTATAACAGGGTAAAATTCAACTTAACCTGCTGCACTATGTTGATGGGAATACACGTTAATGCCTGTGGAGTTGTTATTTAGAGAAAAGGCAAATTTATTTTGTCATTGCAATTATAGTCATTTCAAAAGGTATTTAACTCAGTAATATCTGTGTAGGGCATTTTGCTCTATGATTCTGTCCATGAGTTCCCAGTCACATGACTTTGACTTGACATGTTGGACACTGTCTGCCTGTGCAGTCTTTTCCTTGTTTTCTCATTTATCAGAACACGCTCACACAAAAACCCAATCAGAGTATATTTTCAGTCTGTACAGTTTATCCTTCCACTTCACAGGGTCCACAGGGACGGCCAGGTCTTCCCGGGGCTGATGGGATTCCAGGTCCCCCAGGAACAGTGCTAATGCTGCCAGTAAGAACTCTGCTCCTATAGCACTGCCTCTCCCACTGCAGTGTGGTAATGCGGCCACAAGGGGGGGGTTGTGTTGCTTCAATAATTTGTATTCAGAGATCACTGCAAACTGCACTGATGATTTCATTTTGCTTGTAGTTCCAGTATGGAGGTGAATCCCAAAAGGGGCCAGTGATATCTCCACAAGAAGCCCAAGCACAGGCCATCCTGCAGCAGGCCCAGGTATCAAAGCATAAGCTCTTTTAATCAGAGCATTGTCACTCATAATTGTTATTAATACAGACTGGCCCAAGTGCAGTGTTTTATTATAGTGATTAAACATAATTAGTTTGGTTGTACTTTTCATTTTAGATTTCATTGAAGGGCCCTCCAGGACCTTTAGGTCTTACAGGGCGACCTGGACCTCAGGTAAGAGCTAACATACAGCGTTACATACAGAGTTATGAGTTATCTATAAGCTTTATACTTAAAGTTTCCCTTTTCCAGGGTGTCCCAGGACCATCTGGTTTAAAAGGAGACAGTGGAGATGGTGGCCCCCCTGTAAGGATTTACAGTATTTTATTAGTCATCATTAAAGCATCATCATTTGCAAGACATTTTATATTGTAGTGTCATATTTCTCATCAGTTTATATTTGCTTGGTCCTTCACATTTAGGGGCCAGCTGGTTTGCCAGGTCCTCCAGGGCCTAATGGAAAGGCAGGAAAGAGAGTAAGGAGTCTTCTGGCTTTAAAATATTTTGCCTGCACTGAAAAAAGAATTACATTTAAGAGCAGTTGTTATTTATTTTAAATAGGGACGCGCAGGAGCAGATGGCGGTCGTGGAGCACCAGGTGAAACTGGTGCTAAGGTAGGTTGCTTGTATTCAACTGTAAGTGGGAATAATTTAGGGGAGAAGAGAGTGGAGTTCTATACAATTGAGAGAATGTCAAGTGTGAATGGAACAAGGTAAAAATGAAACTCCAGCATGTGTGTGAGATCTTTATATATGTTTTGACAAGAAGCAATAGTTTTAATAGTTTATAGCTGTCAACAGATGAATAAATAAACAAGATTCCCCAAAGCTGATGTGATTGAATGCAGTGTTTATCAGTGAAAGCAGTGTTTGACTAAACCTACAGCAGTGTGCAGTGTATGTCTGATACACATGCAGCAGATGGAGGCGCTGTCAGGGGAGACTTTGAGCACTATTCTGCTAATGTTTACACATTACCATATGTGAGTTCTAGGTGTAATGTTTCTCTATGACTTCTCAGGGCGACAGGGGCTTTGATGGTCTGCCAGGTCTCCTGGGAGACAAGGGCCACAGAGTGAGTAGATTCTATAATGTGACACTGTCACAGTTTTATTTTTCATCATTAACACAACATACCAGCACAGCGTTTGTGGAGGCATGACACGCTTTGTGGCAGATGTTTATTTGCATAATGTGATCCTCACAATTGTGTGATTTCTGTAATGACACAATATACTAAAAGCATCTGCTTGATGCTGCTTTGCTTTGAACAAAACTGTCTGACATTTCTTAAGAATTGTGACTAATCTGTTTATCATTTAGGGTGACAGAGGCAAGCCGGGTCCTGCTGGGCCTGTTGGAGAGCCAGGGGAGAAGGTATTTGTACTTTCAAACTTTGAGATAACAACTCCACCAATAAATAAAAATTAGACAAATACAGAATTGTGTCAAATATTAAGATTCATAAATTGTAGGGAGTGCAAATGGTTTCACAGTTTGCTGAAGACAGGAAATCTGTGCAACCAAACAGCAACAAATGTAACAGCATGTGACAGACTGAAGCTCTTGTCAAGATTGTATCAATTTACACAAGCAAATGGGCGAATTTGTGGAGCTAAGTCTATTAGTCTTTCTTTGAAGGGAGTCGCGTTGTATCTGCCAGCCAGTGAATTTTTTTAATAAGCTTCTTTCACAGATTATGTCTATGTGGATATGAATGTGGCAGCCTCACATCTGATTGAAAGTGTTTATGTTTGAATACTTTCTGCTTTTTCTTTTAGGGGTCTGACGGACCTGTGGGACCAAGAGGACAGCCGGGTGAGCCTGTAAGTAACTGGAAATATTTGGAAAAGCATGTATTTATCAGATTATTAAAATATTGATAGTTTATAGGTGAAGCTTTTATAGCTAAAAAACTGATTCTATGACATGTTTAGGAAAAGTAGTGGAAAAATAAAGTTTGAAATATTACCTACATCTCCTCTGTTGATTCAGGTAGTATATTTTCCAGAAAAACATTTTGTACATCAAAATATGTCTTTTTGTGTCTCATTCTGGATGCTTATGACTCACATTCTATCTCTCTGCCTGTGGGTAAGGTCAGAGCTCGGCAAGGTCCTGTCCCTCCAAATGGATCTCTGGGAGTTTGAAGAAAGAGAGTACATTTAAAAACATTGTAGAAAAACTGTGTAAGACAACAAAAACACAGCACAAGGAGAGAATGGAGGTGACCCAGACACAGCAATAAAGAGGCAGAAATTTGGTCTGCACATAAATGCAATAAGACACGTTAGAGGAAAGATGTAGCGACGGAGGGAGAGGAGATAAAACCCTGGCCTGAATGATTATATTTCCATATCAATCACCTCCCAGGAGATCACAGATGTGGCAGTGGAACAGGTGGCTTGGCTGGTCTACAAAGAGCACGAAAAAACGAATGCACAAACACACAAGACTGTCATAGCTTTTACATGCGCAGCCCTATCCATACATGCACGCTTTCCTGTGATGTTTTCTTTCTTTTTAATTAAAATTTGTAGAGTAATATTCAGCAAACAAACTCGTCTGATCAGCAGGTTAAATGCTTTCTTTGTTTTATATTCAGGGAGCGCGGGGTCTAATCGGGCCGAGGGGTTCACCTGGTCCACCTGGCCAACCGGTGAGTTGTTTAGTCCAGATACAATTCTCCCATGTAAAATAAACAAAGCTGACATGATGATCAGAAATGTGTTTCTGCTTGATATAATGCCATCCACTGTGTTATGTTATGAATTGTGTGTCCATTTTTAGGGAATCACTGGAGCTGATGGAGTTCAAGGGGCAAAGGGCAACATGGTCAGTGTTGTCATCCGTGAATAAATGAATAATTAACATTGTTGTGATAGTGCAACTTTTACAGTGGATACTTTTTACTTTAACTTCACTACATTTGAAAACGTGTATATGTACTTTCTACTCTACATTTTAGATTTGGCCTGAAAAGTAAAGTTAGCACATTTAATTTGAGTTTCCATCCCAACTATGAGCATATTAAATACACAGCACATACTTCATCTACCACAGTTGGTCATTGTACCTCAGATGGATATAAAAAGAAAGAAATAAGATGGAAATAAAATAATACTATGCTATACATTTACAGGGGCCACATGGAGATATAGGCCCAGCTGGTCAACAAGGAAACCCAGGAGCACAGGTAAAATGTAAAATATTACACTCCATAGTGATACACAATACATAGACTGTGTACCCATCTGCCAGTATCAAATTCTGTTGTGACCTGATTGATGCTTTGTTCTGGTTCAGGGCTTGCCAGGTTCTCAAGGTCCCATTGGATTGCCCGGAGAAAAGGTAGGTAGCATGTCTCTCACTTAATTTAGGAATTAAAGCTGTGACCCCACGACCCCTGTCATCACACACCCAGAGGAGAGTGGAACTGTGCGATCCAACCACTTTTGGCCAGAGCTCAGACAAGAAAGAGCCTGACAGAAAATCAATATCCTAGAAACACACATAGCCATGACAGACACTAGCAAAGACCTTGGCTGCATTGCTTAGACTGGACGATGTGACTGTGAAGACTGATCATTATTAAAATCACATTAGTCCAATTGTAAGTGGATGCATCTAAAAAAATTAAAAATGTATTAAAAATTATATATGGTGTAAAATGAGGCTCGTCACATATGCACCTATAAATTCACTTAAAGAAATCATTAATTTATTAGAAATGTTTACATTTTTTAACAGTTCTATGCTCATACTTTTTGATTACTTTTTATACCACTTACAAATTTACTGTGTCCTAGTCATTGTATTGTAATAAAGGTATTGTGTCCTGCTTCAACCTCTTAAAAAAAGTAGCATGGAAATACTTAATGTAAAATATTTAATCTTACGCAGGGTCCTCAGGGAAAACAAGGAATGCAGGGACTACCAGGCATCGATGGTCCTCCTGTGAGTATACCTAAACACACACTGAATTGAATTAAAGTGAAATGGCTTTTGCGAGAGGGAACCATATTAAGTTAAATGGCACTCCGTCTTCAATAAGGCTGAAAAATAACTGTAAGTCTACATTATATCCCAGAACATTTTAAATATAGGTTTAGTAAATGACTCAAACAGCAATAAAGGCAATACAATAATTCTTTCTGTGAGAGACCTTCACTTTCCTGTTCTAATTCATTTTACATTAGCCTTGTGTGAGTGCTTTTCATTTAATCATACAGTTATGATGGATCTATGAGTGCTTTATAGATCAGTCCTCGTTTTTTTGTTTTTTTTTACTACAGGGTCATCCCGGGAGGGAGGGCCCCCCTGGAGAGAAGGGCATCCAAGTAAGTAGAAAAATAAACAAGTAAAATGGATTTGATTGATTACTGTAGAGTGAGAGCAATTGGTTCAGAAAAGACACTTTCTCATCAGGATCATTGTATATGTAGTTGTATTTGATTTCTACTTTACCATATAGCTGCATTCAGAGCCAGGACCTTTTGACATTGAGTCATATTTATATTTGTCACCCAACACAGTATTTTGAATTGGCTCTCATTAAACTGCATTTAATTGAACTTTCTTCTTTTCTTTTAGGGTTTACTTGGTGCTCAGGGTCCTGTAGGCTACCCAGGGGCCCGTGGAGTCAAGGTAAGTCATAATCTTTGATGTAATGTCCAGACTCCTTTTGCTGGGGACAAATTGTTTAAGTATCAGACTGACAATTGGCAGGTGGAAGTAAGCACTAAGGATCTCAAAGGAAGTGTTAACATGAACAGGGACATTTGATGGATGAAGGCATGTCATGGTTAGAGGGGTGTGGGAGATTGGAGAAAAGTTTTGGTTTTTTTTGGTTTTTTTTTCAGCAAAAGAAATATAGCATTGTACTTTGTTATTGGCCTTAAAGCCTTACAGTGAAAGTATTGAGATTCGAGAATATGATGATGTCCTACTCCCAAATGGCGGCAAGGGCCAGATTTCCCTGTTGATTACAACGTATTTAGCCATGAAATATCCAAAATATAAATTCACAAATGTTGAACCTGGTATTTTCAATTATTGAGCCCAAGAACTCACTGTATTACAAAATAATTTAGCATTTTAATAATATTAATTTTAGATGCCCCCCTCTGTATTAATTAATATTGTCCTATAGTCATATCATCTGAAACCCAGCAATTATGCATTCAAGCATCCGGAGATACTGGTATACAAGCATTTAATCAAGAGATTGGAGTACAGTTGTCTTCAGCTGTTCAAATATACTAATTTCACATGTTCAAACTTTATGCTGATTTCACATTTTCATTGTGAGCACATAGTAGTTTCTTACTTTGAAACATAACTGTGTTCCTTTTGTATTTTAGGGAGCTGATGGCATCCGAGGTCTGAAAGGAAATAAAGGAGAGAAGGTGAGCTTTGCACAAAAGATTGATGGAGTACATTTTAATAACATGATTCATCATCAATGAGTTGTCAATACTATTGATCTAATGGGACTTAAATGCACCGCAGGGAGAAGATGGCTTCCCTGGATTCAAAGGTGATATGGGCCTCAAAGGAGACAGAGTAAGCATCGACTAAAGCCCACGCTAACTAGCTTGATGTAAATTTATTGTTTATTCACGCTTTTCGATTTTAGGGTGATAGTGGCCCACCGGGTGCCAGAGGAGAGGACGGCCCTGAAGGACAGAAGGGACAAGCTGGACCAAATGGGGAATCAGGAGCAGCTGGTATTGCTGGTGAAAAGGTACAATTATATTATTAAACAGCTACAAAGCACCAGCATCTAAAGGTATAATTAAAAAGGCTGGAAGAAACAAATTTTGCACAAGCCTTTACAGCCCGGCGTATGCAGAAATATTGTTACTTTTATGTCCCCATTTACATATAACATCTTGAGCTACCTCCCTGTTAAATGCAAACGGCTGCTGAATCACAGTAAAGGCTGAAGCTCTTAATCTTTCTGTCATGACTGCGTGCAATGCTTCAGAGATAGCCTCGTAACATCATGTGCACAGTCAGCACTATGGAATTAAATACTTCATTAAATGGTTATCCTGCACTTTAACATTTTCAGATCTCTTTTATATTGTCCTTACATCATCCTGTTTTGTTGGTCTGTTCCTAGGGTAACCTCGGTGTACCTGGGCTGCCCGGATACCCAGGAAGACAAGGACAAAAGGTGAAAAGGCTATAATGACTCCACGCTCATGCTTCTGCTTATTGTATTAACGGTAATAGTGCACTGTGTAAAAATGATTGAAATATTCTTGGAATGTGCTTTAAAAATTCATAATTAGCATGTACGGCCAGTGACAAAATAATTGATTTAATTTCAAATTTAGATCACTAATTATGTAGCTCCAATGGTCTTTTATATTTTTAGCAGAATTTGACGGTTTTGTGCAGCTAAATGGAAAACGCCTTCATCTCTGAAGCTATATTGATATTTGTTTACCATTGCGAGATAGGGTCAGTGCCTTAGCTGAGGATTTGTGTTTACATTCTTTCTTGAAAAACTGCCTTTCACTCTGCAGTGTTTATATGGGTCTTTGACAGTCTGTATCCTGTCTGATTAAAATAAAGTGTGATGAATATCAAAAGGGTAATTTTATTAGTAGTTAATCAGCAACATTACTTCCTGATGAATGGTGTATTTAAATCCACGTTGAGCATGTGTATTCGGTTCACTTTAATCGGATAAATAAGTCATTGTGGATGATGTGTGATGTATTGAAAGTTGGTGCTGATTAACCTTTTGTCTTTAGGGGTCACTGGGCTTCCTTGGTGTGGCAGGAGCCTCAGGAGAGAAAGGACGAAGGGTAAGGACGAGTCTGCATAAGTAATGACAGCCCCTGATGATTAAATGTATGACTTTGTGGATAAGCGTTCACCTTTTCAATGCAGGGTCCAGCTGGTCAACAGGGGCAAGGGGGCCAGAGAGGTTCAAATGTGAGTATTCAACCAATGCTGTTTTTAACACCACCATATTCTGAGAGGTTGTGTCAATATCATAGACTGTATGTGGACTAAGGGAGTGTGACGGCACCCATAGTCCAGTCAAATGAATCTCACAATGCTAGCTAGCAGTTATAGTGTGAATAGTATAGTAGTGAATTTGGAGCCAGGTCCATTTTAGGAATAGGAATTTATGAATTTATTATGTACAAAATAGTGAAATAAAAACACCAGTATCATGTAGAGCGGGTAAACACGAATATTTTAAGACCAAAATGACAAGGCTCACTGTAGCAGTTACAGAGAGAGGGGTGACAATTTTCCAGTGCAAATTCAATTGGAAATAGAGTGGATGAAGCCAGAAGCGCCCCCATAAACACTTCTTATTTGGAACGCGGCAGCTAGTGGGTTAGCTAGGTGCATTTATATACACAGTGTATGGTTCATGTTGGAGAGTAGACTGCTGCCCAAAATGCCTTTGTCAAAGTGCACAAAGTATGCAACTTTTCTCATCGCACAACATTGTCACAACATTTACCTTAATGAAGAATCCTCCTATGGCAGCCATGATGGGATCAGCAGTTTGGACAGCAGTTAAATCCAAAGCAAATTTATCTAAAATGTAAGTGTTATAATTATTGTGATTACAATTCAACTTCAATTATTTTTTATTATTATTTATTTATTTATTTATTTATTTATTTATTTATTTTTTTGTAATTATCAAGACTATGGTGAAATCAAGCAACAGTGAAATAATTAAATTTCTTTCATTACTGATGTTATTTTTTAATTTTTATATTGTGACCTGAATAATCACAATTAAGAATTAACCATATTATCCTGAAATCCTTACACTTGAATAATAATTAGATACAATTTAAGAATTGTTTTTGCCTGCCAACATTACAAATTCAATTCACTATTATAAGTCAATGAAAGGTGAACACAACCAATTAGAAATGTGGTTGCCATGGTGAGTGGGAGACAGCCATGTTGCATCATTGCAGTGCACTCACAGATAAGTTATGCATAGACACTTGTTTGTTTTCTAACAGGGAGCTCGAGGGGGGAGAGGTGCAAGAGGGCCCACTGGAAAACCTGGAGAAAAGGTGACCACAACAGCACACACACACACACACACACACACACGCACACGCACACACAAAGTCATATGCACAAAGCGAAATACTGCAAACACACACCTGGTTGCCTCATGAAGTATGGATGAATGAACAGACTGAGCTGGAGCGGGTTGTTGCTGTTCACTTCTAAATGACAGACCATCTGCTGCAGTGAGGCTGGTGTCTGGCAGGGGAGGCCTTGGTTTACACTCTCACCCTCAAAGAGCAGCTTGGGAAATAACTTGTTTGTGATCACAGGACTAAAATGTACCGCTTCCTCTTTTGTTCATTCAACAGGGTTCTGCCGGACAAGATGGCCCCCCAGGACCTCCAGGTGAACAGGTAAAGATTTAAGTACATTTCAAAGGAAACATGTAGCGATCACATCTGATCGTATATAAACCAGTAGAAAACTCATACCCTTTAATACAATTGTTTTCCAGGGACCTCAAGGACCACAGGGAAGGCAAGGTGAAACAGGACAAAGAGGACCTAATGTAAGATTCTGTATTACATCTGTTCAAATGATATAGCATTTATTTTGTGTTTATGTTTATTTCTATTGACAAAAATCTATTTTTAGGGTCCACCAGGAAAAGATGGATTGCCTGGTCATCCAGGACAGAGAGGCGAACCAGTGAGTGATTTGTAAAGTAAAGAATGAAAAGCAGAAATTGTTATTTACCAAAATCACATTTTAACACATCTTATGTTGTAGGGTTTTCAAGGCAAAAATGGGCCTCCTGGGCCTCCAGGTGTTGTGGGACCACAGGTAAGTTAATGCATTGTCATGACTGTCTTGTGTGTTTGACATTTATTTCATAAAGAAATTGTACAATTGTCTTATCTTTTCTTGTAGGGAAAAACTGGTGACACTGGACCAACAGGAGACAGAGGCCACCCAGGGTCACCAGGACCCCCCGGAGAACATGGTTTACCCGGATCAGCTGGAAAGGAGGGGGCCAAGGTGAGTTGGGTCAGAACCACCCGAACCACCGATGTCACATGAGCTAATGTACAGTGTGTATGTTTGTGAGATATTCATTCTGCTCTGTTGTTTGCAAAATGATGAGTATTCAGCTTTGTATTACACTCTTTAGATTTAGTTTAGTTTTTTAGTTTATTCTTGAGTAAAAGCCAGCTGTCTACTGGCCACTGGGCTCCCTTCTAATCATTTGTGTGTTTCAGGGAGATGCAGGTCCAGCAGGTGCACCAGGGAAAAGTGGCCCAGGTGGACTCCAGGGCTTTCGAGGCAGCAGAGGGACCCCAGGAGCAACAGTAATGCAGTAGTTTTTGTGTCATCATCTGTTCTCAAAAATGGATGCACTTAGAAAATGTGTTTATAATAACTCAAATGCAAACTGCTTGACTTGTTTGGGAGCAAAGCCAGGCTATATACTGTAACTCCTCAGACATACCTCCCATTCTCCCAATTACTAAAAGCACAATTTTCACTACCATTAAAATGTAATCACTAACTCCAGCTAACAAGAGAACAAACTGAACTCAACTGATGGAGCTCCTTTGCCGGCTCTCCCATCCCATAGCTCTCTTTATATTACTGAGGAGCATTATACATTCAGCATCCTCCATCTGTGCATTCCTCATCAGTCCCTTATTTCATTTTATCTAATAATAAATATTTGTGAAATAAGTCTGGTTTTTTTTGTCTGTGTTATGCAGGGTCCTCTAGGTTTGAAGGGTGGAGAGGGTCTACCTGGTGTTGCAGGACCAGTGGTAAGTTATAATCAGTGTCTTGAACTCTACACATGTATACAACATGTTACATAGGCCTTCAACACAGTAGTGGAACATATGAATGGAGGCAGTTTCCATGGTGATGTGTGATCTGGACCAAAGCTCTAAAATCAGAGTGAATCATGTTTATCTCACCTCTTGTTTCATTTCAGGGTGCCACCGGAGAGAGGGGCCCTGCTGGGCCAGCTGGTGCTATTGGCCAGCCCGGACGGCCTGGAGGCGTGGGACCTGCTGGGCCCGTGGGAGAGAAAGGAGATCCGGTAAGAACTGAGACATGACAAAACGGTTTCTTTGGTAACACACTCTATTTGGAACATATGAGCTTTGCTGTTGTTAATAAACAAGTGAAAAACAAGAAAGTTAAACAAGATCATACAAGTTACACTGCTTATTTTATGACCTGTTAGTCATCTTGCCACATCAGTTTTAAACTCACACACTTCCACAGTGCTGAAGGTTTGTTGTTCTTATCTGTTCTTTAGGGAGAGAAAGGACCTATGGGTCCAGTGGGGAAGGACGGTGAACAAGGGCCTGTTGGACCACCCGGGGTTGCAGGGCCTCCTGGACCACCAGGAGAGGATGGAGATAAGGTACTTTTCAAATAATGACTTGCTCTGTCGCTAGTGATGAAATACTATTATGTTGAGACTCACATGTGTTTACTTCACAGGGAGAAACAGGAGTGTCCGGCCAGAAAGGCAGCAAAGGAGACAAAGGAGAAGCTGTGAGTATTATAGCGGCAAAGGCATTATGGATGCTTTCATTTCACATGTTTCATAAGTGGATAATGCTGATAAGTTATAATTGACAAACAAAAATGAAAAACATTTTGGTCTGTTATTTTTGATTGCTTTAGGGACCACCAGGACCACTTGGAATTCAAGGACCTGTAGGACCACCTGGACCACCGGTATGTCCATTTATCCTAATGATTATTCAGTATAAACATTGTGTTCCTTAGAACTAAGTGTCAGAGTGTTTCTTCTGCAGGGTTTAGATGGAGAGACTGGGCCTCGGGGACAGCAGGGAATGAACGGGGCTAAAGGAGATGAGGGACACAGAGGCTTCAAAGGGGCTTCTGGTCCATCTGGACTTCAGGTTAGAAATGCTCAGGTCTAATCAAATGCACTCTTTTATACGGTAGCTTCACTTTATGTATATGTTGCGTCTATGCTCAGGGGATGCCTGGACAGACAGGAGACAAGGGTGAAAGTGGGCATGTTGGTTCACTGGTAAGTACAATACTTCAAACCACTCATCTTAAGTCTGCTGCTATGGCAACAATTTAAAATATGTTTCTGATAACACTTAGCTTTGACTTTGAAATGTTTAAATCCTGGAGAATGCTGATTTTCACTTGCAATATTACAGATACAATTCTTCATTTGCACAACCAGTGTTGATGAATAGAAGCATTGTGTTGTCTGTTGTCTTACCCTGGAGGGGTTTTCTTGTGTTTACTAGAAATAATGAATACATTTATAACCAAATAATAACCCAAAATAAAAAAGTACATTTTATAAACATTTATTATGATGCCATATGGAAATCACTTTTATGTCACAGCAAAAAGAGACAAATAAGAAAATATTCTGGTCATAGACAGGTAATGTTCAATACCCAGTGCAAGGAGGGGCCCTCACAAAGTATGTAATGTTCTTATTTCATTAGACAACATTTAGTGTAGGCCCACCAAGATAGTTTGTACCCAGGGCCCTGAATTTGGTGCTACATCCCTGTCAATAAGACATAAGTGTGAATAAAGGAATTCACTATCATGACAATGATATGGTGAAACTACAATGTTTCAGCTCTCAATAACTGTACCACTAAGACATCATGACATCATTGGTAAGATGGTGAAGAGATTGCCAGGCAGAGGATACGGAGGAGCGGACCGCTGGCTGCTGATTGTGCGGTGTGACAGCTGTTAATCAGATTAGCCTGAGCCTGTGCTGTCTAATGAGCATCGTCCTTTGTGACAGTCATCTTCTCACAACGCTGTCAACCATGAATGCACGCTCCGTCACATCCTCTATGGCTTGCCTTCTCCAGCAGCCAGATTAGGGAAGAAACGCATCAAAATGGAACCAAAAACAAAAGCGAAAAAGAGCGTGAGAGACAGTCAGGACTCAGTGGGGAAGTTTCATTCATGTGTGAGTGCTGCGGATCACACACTTCTCCTCTCTAATGCTTAAGCAGCTTCACATCACAAGATATGTGTTCTTTCTCCAACCCCTTGCAGAGTTTTTCTAGTACTTTAAAAACACACTCAGAGACATCAGAGCGACCCACTGCTCGAAAGCTGAAATTGGGAAAGCAGTCAGGATTAATTGCTTGGTTGTGCCGTACTAGAGTGGAAATCTAGTGTCGTGGCTGGTTGTTCGAAAATGGTCTTGCCGATACAAGATGGGATGTTTTGTATTAAGAAGTGTGAGAATGAGTGTGTGAGAGGTTATGGAGAAATGAGGAAGGATCACAGGCGGTGTCATATTGAGGGTAATGACCTGTCTGCATGTCTTCATCATGGCACTGCTGTAATAATCATTGATGTGAGGGTAATAGCGCTGCACCAAGACATCAGGGCTTCACTGAGGTGAAAATCAGACTCTATATACATTTATAGGGTTTCTAATCATATACTTGTACTTGGCAGCTGTTCTGACAATTGTATAATGTAATGTTGTTTTATTCTCACAGGGACCCCCAGGACAGCATGGACCAAGGGGGCCACCAGGTCTCATTGGTGCAGAGGTAAAGTGGCAACCACTCTGCTATTCCAGATCTACTTCTACTACTACTACAACAACTACTTCTACTATGACTACTAATACTATATACATATATTATTATAAATTATATAATTATATATATTAATATAAAACACATTAGACTTTGATACACATTTTCAGTTAGCTGTTGCTGTTTTATACAATATTTCTAATCTCTAATACGGACTGATCTAAATATGAAATCTCATGTATCATTATTCATTAGAGAAAATCATGCATAAAATTATGACTTCACATGTTTACTATTTTTGCTTTTGAATGAATTTTCTGAAATGCTCCGGCTTCTCTTTTGAGCACAATTGTTGTTGCTCAAAAGTTCCTTCTCTTCTTTTGAAACCTACATTATTTAATAGTACTATGTAATCCCACAGAGGGAGTTATATATACCATTCTATT
Source organism: Taenioides sp. WSHXM2023 (assembly GCA_029959045.1). Lineage (NCBI taxonomy): Eukaryota > Metazoa > Chordata > Actinopteri > Gobiiformes > Gobiidae > Taenioides > Taenioides sp. WSHXM2023. The sequence continues at coordinate 14,065,778 of CM057101.1, read as the reverse complement.
AATTATTAAGCAGTATTAGACTATCATCCCTAAGAGCCCGTTATATTTACCCGTGGTAATGGCTGGCTTGTTACAGTCTCTCACTCTAGTCAGTTATTCACTGCAGAGCTGGGATAGTGCTCCATCAGTGGAAATACTGTAGTGGCGAGAGAGGACGAGATCTATAAATGGATTGATACAGAAATGGTGGGAGGGAGTCAGGTGAGTAGATGACAGCAGAATTAAAGAGTGAGCGCGCATGTTCTTTTGTGCACCAAAGACTTTATTCAGCTCTTCTCAAAACACCAAATGCACATTTCCTTATAGCATGCATACGCTCACATATAAGCACGTACAACCAAATCGGAACTTGATTGACTATCCACCTAAACACAAACGCTGACAAACAAGACATTGTTTTTTTAAGCGCATGAATATTTGAAAGTAAGCCCTGTTTTGTCTCTCCCCACAGGGTCATGCTGGATTGCCTGGCGGAGTTGGTCAGCCTGGAATTGTTGGAGAGAAGGTCAGTTGTGGCCATCAGCAAATGAACAGCATGTGTCTGAGGAAATGTTTTGCATGTATGGCCTGTTTCTAAAGGCCTCCTCTTTCCTAGGGTGAGGACGGAGAAGCAGGAAACCCAGGCCCCCCCGGAGAACCGGGTATTGCTGTGAGTCACACATTTTGTTATTTTCCCTTCAGTGTCCTTTTAATTACTGACATACAGTTTGTTGTTATTACAGGGAACTAAAGGCGAGTTTGGGGAGAAGGGTGACACTGGTCCTTCCGGTGCAGCCGGACCCCCAGGACCAAGAGGAACACCGGGCGAGGACGGGCCCAAGGGACACGTTGTATGTGTCTCTGAAGACTGAATCAATTTATTATACAGTACATTTACATGATAATCTGCCACTGTTTTTTGTTTTTTTTTTATCAATAGGGTCCCATTGGTTTTCCTGGAGATCCTGGACCTCCTGGTGAACCTGGTGCCAATGTAAGTAGCAAGTAGTTATTACATATATTTTTAGAAGTTGTATAATTTCATACTTTGTTTTTACCTAGGGGGTAGACGGTGTAGTAGGGCCTAAAGGAGACAATGGAGAACCAGGAAAAGCAGTAAGTGTTATGTCAGCTGATTTTTTATCTAATTTCCCATTCTTGTTAAACTGCTTAAAATGTCTTCATTTTGACATTTTTGTAGGGACCTGCTGGAGCACCTGGGGAACCAGGACCCTCCGGCCCTCCTGGACGAAGGGTAACTTGCTTTATCTCTTTGTCAGTGATTGTGCCTACAGTAGATGGGAAGTGTTGAGGGAGCAAATCTGAAGTCTGTGGAGGAGACTTGCTGACTTGCTAATGAGTTACATTTTATCATCGGTGATGTTGTCTCTTCTAGGGTCATGTTGGTCCAGCAGGAAAGGAAGGAGAGCAGGGAATGAAAGGGTCCAAAGTAAGACTACTTTTTATTTTAATAATCAATACATATATTGTTTGTGTATGATAATTACATGCTTGTAAATTACATTGCTGTGGTGTGTTAGAATGTCTAATGAGTTTTTATGCTCTGCAGGGTGCAGCAGGAACGCAGGGTCCTGTTGGAAAGACCGGCCCAGTGGGAGCTCAAGGACAGCCGGGGAGAGACGGTCCCGAGGGACTGAGAGGCATCCCAGGGCCTGCGGTTAGTATTTATGACAAAATAGTATAATGAATTTTATGGTGGTTATCACATTTCTTTTATAGAACTAGTTCTGAAAATTCAACTATTGCAACAGTTTATATGTGATGTGATGTTTTCAGGGAGAACAAGGGTTGAATGGTCCACCAGGACAAGCCGGACCACCAGGACCAATAGTGAGATGTTCATATATAATGCATAAACATATTTACGTTCAGCTATAACATGAAACACAAATGATATGTCCTGTGTTCCAGGGCCCAGCAGGACTGCCCGGGCTTAAAGGAGACCCAGGAACAAAGGGAGAAAAGGTGGGTTTTAGACCTGACTGAGGTACACTGCACACCAAATCCCTGTGAAGCAGGGGTCATGAAGCATGTCTGTGTGCAGGGTCATGGAGGGTTGATCGGTCTAATTGGTCCACCAGGAGAGCCTGGAGAAAAGGGAGACAGGGGCTTACCAGGCAGTGAGGGTGCTCAAGGACCTAAAGGCAATCAGGTACATAATGGATTTGATCCATGAATTGAGAATAGTATGGTTTAATAAACTATGTGTGTTATGTATGCAGGGTACAGCTGGTCAACACGGACCTACAGGCCCACCAGGACCCCCTGGCTTATCCGTAAGTAACAGTTTTATGAATAAACCTAAAAATGCAGTTTTTTTCTATGCAATTATTAATTAACTAAGTCACAGAACTGTTGAATTTATTACACAAATTGAAAGTGATTCATATATTCTGACTGACTTTTCCTTTTGGCTCTCAGGGTCCAGCTGGTGAAAAAGGATCAAAGGGAGACACGGTGAGTTCAGTAATCCATCTTATTTTTGTGCTCACACCTCCGCTTGGTCAGCAGCTGCCAGGACCATATGCTGTGTAAGGGGAGAAAGTAAGTTTGTTGGATAAATGTACCATGCCGTATAATTGTGCTCCAGTGAGTCTAGTGCATGTCTTTGGAGCTAAAATCCAGCTGCACTGCCACGCTCAGCTTATGTGTGATTTCTCCATTGGGTCTTTTAATAGGATTTAGTTCTGGTGCCTGTGATATTATGAAAAGCACTATAATGTGTCTTGAAAGCTAAGGCTTCGGCCATAGAGTGTGGATGCACATAGCTGGATAATCCCATAAACAACCTCATATCTGCCTGGGTGAGGCTGGGCTCTAGTCAGATGTGTGAGAGCCATTTAGGTGAGCGGAGGTTTATACAAGTCTTCGCTCTATTTCACAGGGAGCTGTTGGCACCAGAGGAGACACCGGACCAGCAGGACCACCTGGACCCCCAGTACGGTCTTTGAATTTTTTTCTTTTCTTCTTTTTTCTTTTTTGCGTTCTGTCCATACGGTATATTTTTGTATTCATAATCAGTCTGTTTTAACACCTTATTTTATGCATGCCTTTATTTTAAAATTCATGCTTTATATTTGACTATTATTTGTCTTTATTCAATGTTGTACCATACTGCTGAAGCAAGTTCCTAGTTTGTGAATTTTATAGACTGGTAATAAAACTTTTCCTGATCTGATTTCTAGGGACCACCTGCAACATACGTGGAGCCGCTGCCCATCAGAGAAGGCAAGCGCAAGAAAAAAAGGCATTCGGAGCGAGCAGCAGCACCAGCCCTGCCCACAGAAGATGACTTCTTCCAAGGGGACGAGGCACTGGAGGATGTAGAGGGCATGGAGGAAGTCTTTGCCTCTCTTGCCTCCATGAAGACAGAGGTGGAGCTGATGAGGCGGCCTCTGGGAACCTATGAGAGCCCAGCCCGCACCTGCAAAGAGCTTATGATGGTCCAGCCCAATTACAAAGACGGTACAGCCATTTCATTAGCCACGCACACCCTCAGCCTATTAGCAGCAAATGAAGCAGTAATCCTATTATCTAGAATGTGTCCATTGTCAAACACCAGGTTAATTTTGATTGATGTCTCTTGTGTAGGAGAGTACTGGATAGACCCGAACCAAGGCTGTCACAAGGACTCTATCAAGGTCTATTGTAACTTCACAGCAGAAGGGGAGACTTGTCTCTATCCTGACAAGAGAATTGAGACGGTAACTATCAAGCCTCGCAAAGCAAATGTTGTCATATTGCATCAAAGTTCAAATCACTCACAACTGTACATTTGTGAGACTCAGCATGCTCTCTCTGCCGTCTATCTAGGTCAAATTATCATCATGGAATAAGGAGAAGCCTGGAACCTGGTACAGTCAGTACAGGAAAGGAAAGCAGGTACTTACTAACTAAATTCACGGTACATTGATTCCAAATGTCAGTCATTTTATTTCATAAATATAGCCATAATTCATCACCAATGTGTATATTAATCCCTGTTTAAACTAAAAGACTTCATGACAAGAACAAGAGATGACTTACTTAGTACTCAACACAGCATATCATATGTATGTACTCAAATATTCACATTTACAGGCACAAAATAATAAGTTAATAATGAGTAAAATTACTGGTATTTTGTTTTTCTACAACACATTTAGTTAAAGTGATATATTGCTTCATTCAGTAGGCAGTTATTTTTACTACAATATGATTATGACATTTATTTATATTGAGTGAAACAGTAGATAAATGATATACTATATTGTAACTTAGTGTCCACCTCATATGTACTGCTCTTTTCTACCACCTTATTGCTTTATTTTAAACAAATTTTACCATAACTTTGATTATTATGATGTAATTTTGTGTATAATAGTGACAGATTTCAAATGGCATTTCTGTTTTGCATGAAACTACAGAATAAATAATATACATTGTAACTTAGTGCTCAGCTTGTACTTGTGAGCCCTTTCCCCCACCCTACAGCCCACTTCACATGTTTCCTGCCCCTTTGTGTGTCCTCTAGTTCTCCTACATTGACAGAGATGGGAGCCCAGTGCATGTAGTTCAGATGACCTTCCTCAAACTGCTCAGTGCCACGGCCAAACAGAACTTCACTTACACCTGTCAGAACTCAGCGGGATGGTTCGACACTGCTTCCCTGTCCTACCAGCACTCCCTGCGCCTCCGAGCCCACAATGAGGAGGAGCTGAGCCAGAGCAAAAGCCCCTTCATCCATGCTGTGTATGACGGCTGCAAGGTCAGTGCTCAGAGAATGTCATTACTCTGTAGTAGACCAAATACTACGCTCTTTTAATGAAGATCAATAATTACAGACCCTGCCCTACAAAAGTGTCATACTGAGAGGGCAGTGGCTCTGTTTACGTGCACACTAAAATCTCATAATTTTATGATTTATGGATTATTGGAATGAAATGTAAACCATTACATCTGATTTTGATCAGATCAGATTTCTTTCTTGCATGCAAACACACACCAAAAATCAGGTCTTATTGTCTTGTCTGATTATCTGATTCTCGCTATGTAGTTATATGATTTTTAGTTACCATGTAAAAGTACCCACTGACACTTTATTGACAATAAAATGATAGTTCTTGTATTACAGTAGCACAATGTTGTTTCATGTTATTCTGCTAATCTGTTATCTACCAATCAAATGTTCAGTATAGTAGAGCAACTCTCAACAGGACCACAACAACCTCTGGGAGCTCCATGTAATTCTGTTAATGGCCTCTGTTCTTATGTATCCAGGATGAGCCACTATATGGGGAAAATGCTATTGCTTAAAAACTACAGATCTTTTTGTTATTACTTCAGTTAACTTTTCTGTTAACTAGAAAGTATACCAAATACATATTTTAATAGATAGATACATTTTTATTATAGATTATTTTGAGGGTTTTGATAAAATGTTATGTTTTTGTTTGCTGCAGGCTGATATGTATCTTTTGATGCCACTAAAAGAACCTCTTCTGCTTTTCAGTCTCGTACAGGCCAGGAGAGGACAGTCCTAGAGGTCGCCTCTTCTGCCGAGTTGCTTCCTATTATTGACGTTGCACCTGTGGATTTTGGACGCAGCAGTCAGAAGTTTGGATTCCAAGTTGGACCAGTATGTTTCAATGGTTAACCACTTGCCAACAATGCACAAAAGAAGCCAAAACTTTGACAGTTACCACTAGCAATATTTATTACTACTTTTATGTGGTGACCAAATGGTGCTTGAGATTCAGTTTACAGCCACAATGGACTCTAAACGGGACATATGCAACAAGTGACAACACCAAAGGGATTTTTTGCATTATACAGTTTGTATTTAATTGTGTTTTTCTTCTTCCCACTCTGCTTTGAGTATGCGGTAATTTTTCCTCGAGAACTGCACTGCCTGTCAAACCCCACTGTATCTGTGCTGTTAGTCTGTGTGATGGCTCTGCTAAGTGGGACCTTCTAGACATTGAATAGAAACTACCTAATTTAAACTCTGGGACTGAACTAAAACCAGAGCTATTTTTTCATTAGCGAAACAGTTGTGTAGCAGTGAACCATGGTTGCATATTAATTTTGTACCGGAACCACTATTTCCAGAGTTGGTAAATTTTGTCATTTCTACCCTTCACCAGTGCTTGACTAGTATTCAATAAGTGTATGTAGTTATTGAGCCTTACTTGAACAGATAAGGTGTTTCCCTCACTGGGCAGCTTCACTTCTTTTTACACAGCGTTATGAGCCCTTTCTATAAAAAACTTCAACTTGACTGGAGTGATACAAGTGCACACTGAATAGACATTTTTCATTATAAAGTCGGTTACATGGGTTTTAATTATCACATTAGATGTGCGTACACAGATCAGAGCTAATATTATGAAGGTGACTGTAACATTATGGCTAATTTTGATTCTAAAAACATCACAGAAGCTGCATAATAAGCAGTTAGTCATAATATCAGCTTGGTCTAACGTCATTGGTAAAATATAATGTTTGCTTTTACAGTGCTGCTAAAACTATTGTGTCACAGCACATGTGTTTTATTTATTCAAGTTCACTAAAATAATGGTGCCTTCTAAATCACTGGATCAGAGCATTTTAGCACTAATTAAAGACTGACCATTAAATTCATAGTTCAGTTATATTATGGTTACACAATATACACTATATTACACAGTGTGTCATGTGCATTTATTTGAATTTTGAATTGTAAGCTTTGTAAAACTTGCTTGTAAACGTGAATGTATTTTTATTTTCAACTCAGAAGTAGTTAGGCAGTCTACTTTGCTGATAGTTACTTCACTGTTTCATTGCGGCAATGAACTCATCTCCTACTGTTCTATGCACCTCTTTTGTATAGTATTTGTTGTTCTAATTTTATATACTGTACAGTTCTGTTGTGAGAAATAACCTGTTGTCTGAATGAGTAAAACTGTTCTGAATTTAAACAATGAAAAATATAACTGAGTGAATTGTTACAATAGACAGTTTTATGTCCATGTTTACTACTAAGACTAACATAGACTTATAGGTGTACTTATAGGTACACTATGTAACTTTCCTGGTAGAGGGTCCGCCACTTGCTTGACTCCATGTAGATATTGTTTTTCCCAGGAATGTTTACAGTATGGCATTTCATTTAACTATCTTCATGGAGACAAGCAGGCCACATCACCAGGCCAAGTTACAAGTCAGATCTGGAGAAATGGGCCCACTCACAGTAAGAATACATGCCTTTGCAGTAGTTTTAAAATAAAAACACCTGTAAATGAATAAATAGAAGATATATTTGTTTGTTCATACTGTGGAACATCTGAGACAAGCAGATGGGGGACCCTCCACTTAAAAAGGGTTAGTGGCATATAGAGGGATTATCAGACTGTGTCACTTCCCGGTCTACTGCGCATGTCTCCTGCAGAAAGAGCCGCTGTCCTGTCTGGGATCATGTCTGCAGGTTTCAGACTCTTCCGGGGGCGGGGCTAGTTGTGTCGATTGAGCCATTTCTTCTCGTCATTTATGCACTCACCTGCATTTAACGCATACGGGTTATTAAGACCCGTAGACTAATGTTCATTTATCATCATAACTTATTTTATCACATGGGGAGAAACTGTTTTAGTGCGCTGACAACAGTGCTAGTTAGTGTTGCAACTTCATTTTAACAGTGGCGTTTTCTGCACTCAGGCTGAGCGCACATCCGCTGTGTTGATAAACAAATAATCCGTCTAAAGTGGCCCAGACTTACTGGATACATAGAGAATCCTGTAGTTAAGAGGTAAAAGCTTAGTCAAAAAACTCTTCATAAAGCAGATTTACCAGATTACAACCTCATCAAAACATGACTTGATTAAGGTTATAATTATTTAGGTTATTATAACTTAAGAACAAGACTAGTACACAAGTATGTAGATAATAAAGATAAGAAATAATGACTTAATGCAAATGTGTTAGTAATGGCTTGGGCTCTTATTCTATTCTCCTTATCTCCAGGTCACACAAACACATGCAAATACACACACACACACACGCACACACGCGGACATACACACACACACACACACACACACACAAACATGCAGACACTACACAACACAAGCTTATTGTTTCAGCACATTGAAGAGAAGATGCTCTTCCCTTTGGGGCCCCATCGCTCAAGGTTAGCGTCAATGACAGAATAAATGTTAGCATGTGCTTTTTCCTCTTAGAATCCAAACCACAAGCTGTCATCCAGGAAAGGTCATGAGTTGCCAATATCTCAGAATAATGATCAGCTTTTGTTGGTTGCTGTATCTGTCAGTAAAGTGATTCACCTTACAATGCTCTTAGACCTATTCAAATTGGATTATAAAGTGATACTGTGGGTGCTTTACTTAATAATGTACTGTAGAAAAGATTTAAACTTATCTTAATGAGAGGTGTAACTATTAATATTAGGCTTTTTTCTGATGTCTGTTCTAATGTTGTTTCCTGATCACAAACATACCTGGAGTATGTAATCCTGCATATTTAGGTCTTCTCTCAAACAGAAAACTCTGTTCACCCTTGTGATGTCATGCAGTAATACGGAAAGTGCTCCACTGTGTTTTTGAACTTCATACACCTTCACTAGAATCACTTGGATGATTGTGTGTGTGTGTGTGTGCGTGTGTGTGTGTGCGTGCGTGTGTGTGTGTATGTGTATGAGGTAACAACATTATAACATGGCTTAAAGCTCACAAGAGTCAGTTTTGTGTAATAACCTTTAAACAGCAGTAAAGCAGTAAAATAAAGTTAGAGTTACTGGTTAAGGTCAAGATATTGTCCCTGTACTTAAATATGTCCTCTGTATTTGACTCATCCTTAAATGCTATTGAGGCAAGGACACCAATTTCATGGCTCTAAGATTATGTTATTGTCTGGATAACTGTCTGTTGGAATCTAAGTGAACAAGCTCCATCCAGTAGTGAAAGCCAAAATGTATGTATTTCATTTCATTTCATTTCATATGCAAGTTTAAAGCTCCTTAAAAAAAGCTGTAACACTAGACATGCATTGTAATCATCAATAAATAGTCCTACTATAGAAACAATATAATTTAGATGTTTACCACAAGATATCATGGCTTTGATACTGCTTCACATTATAGAAGGCTTAAGCAAAATACTAAATGTCATAAAAAATATCATGTATGCAACTTGTAAATCCTTTGAATTCAGATTTTTATGCCTATTAACCTGGATGAATGGATTCTCTCTACATATCAGATATTTTCACACAACAATGACCCGAAATCCCAGATCCTTCAGAGTTTGTGAGAAAAATGCATCACAGAACATACCCTCTTTTGAATGTGTGTGAGGATGTAAAATGGTTGAGTGTAGCAGGGTTCTTCTTATTAGTGTGCATGCTGACTCCTCTCCTGCCAAGGCCCATCCACAGCCCCTTTATCACACACAGGGCGGGGAATTATTTCTGAAAATGCCTTTTCTGTCAGAAGGCCTTATCTGCAAAGCTAACATTAGCTGACCAGTTAGAAAAAATGGCTCTTAGATGAGGCGCTGTGATAGAAGGCCCAACGTGGATGGATGGAAGGTTTGGGGATGGTCTGAACACCCAAGGTCCCATATGTTTTGTACAAGTGTTTTGAGGAGAAAAAAATCTGCTCTGCCCTTATTATAAATTATAAGCATTGCTGCTTCCAACTGAGGCTAATGGTTCATCCACTGTTCAAATAGATGATTGTCAATCTTTTTCACATAATTCTTCAACATTTTCCTTTTTTGTAACAGAACAGAGCCCTATCATGCAATTATGAATCTGAATTAACAGAATCTTAATAAAAAAACATTTAATATGTTAAAATAATGCCTGGTTTAAAGCTGCACTATGTAACTTTTATGTTGTCCATTAGCTGCTTGTTTCTATGGATATGTCATTGCTCTTCCACAGTATGACATTAAACAGCTCGACTTTACATTACAGGTGGTTTTATAGCCCAGAAATACCTAGAAAAATAGGCTTTCTGACTGTGACCAGGGTTGCCTCTCCACAGATGTGACCTGTAACTTGATCCATGACAATAGAAAGGTTTAATGCCATACTGTGAAACATTCCAGCCAAAAGCAATAACATCTCCATGAAGAAAAGCATTTGACAGACCTTCAAACATAATTTTGCTTACAGGTGTTTTTATTGCTGAAAAATCTGCAATTAAAAAAAAATGCAAAAATGGCAATGGGTACGTTTAATGCCATAGTATGGCGCAATAGGCAAAAGTGTAACATCTTCATGAAGTCAAGAAGATGGTTAGTGCACTTTTAACTGAACATATTTTGAAACTACAACAACCCAGACCATGAAATCAGTCATTTATGAGCTGTTTTGATGTAATTAATTGCCTTTACGTTTACACCATTAAAGCAGAGTATTGAACAAGCCTTATCTGTAAATATCACAGCAGACACACTCTCAGAGGAGCTGTAAGTTTCATTTTGAGTGTGTTATGATTTCTTACTGAGTGAATGTGAGCTTGAGAGTGGAAGCAACATGACCCCATCGCTCAATAAAGATGATTTTCCCCCATAAATCAGGCCTAGTGGAGGAGAGAGAGACAGAGAGAGACAGAGTGCATCAGGGCGCAAAAGCACTCCTGGCTGGCACAGACCTCAGCTCCAAGTCAGAGCAAGTCATCATCCCCATTCACCTTTATGCGACTGCTTACCCATGTCGACCATCTTGAATGTTAAAGAAATCCTCAACCTCTCCTCACCTCCACCTCGCTCACTCCATCCTTCTATGTCACTAAATGATCATTGGTGCTGGCCCTTAATAGCCCCGCCGAGGTTGTTTCTCAATGTCAGAGAATGTGACATGCAATTTTTCAATGCACTTGTGGACATTTATAAATAGTAGTTGGCAGAGGTGAGCTTAGAAAAAAGTAAAAGAGAGGAGGGAACATATCGCTCGTCATTTAATGCAGGCAAGATTCTAGCTGGTGAAATTGCGTAGCTTTTGGAGATGGATTTTCACCACCAGTAGAAGATTGGACTGTGAAGTAATCCATGTAGTTGGATATGAGGAGCAGATAGGCCCAGGTATCACTTACAGGCTGCAGAAACATCTCATTTCCTCTAGTTGTTGGTGCCACCATTTGAATTATGCTTTCATATGTTGCTAGTAATGAGTATACCCGTGCCTGGCTCTCATATCCCTTAATAATTCAAACTCCACCTGAGACATCAAGCAACACTTTTGCATTTCCAACAGGGAATAATATGTGCAGCCCTGCGTTTTTCAGGTGTTATCTCTCATCTTTTCATCACATGCTTTCAGAACCTTTGCCCTTTAATTCATCACAAAATGCATATTTTTAATAGATATACATAAATTGTACTTTAGTGAAGGACAGAAAAGCCCATATATTAAACCTCAAGGAATGAAAAGCATTTGAAAAAGAAGTTTAAAGCTTGTGGAAAATGCATGTACGTGAATACCAACAGTGTGCTAAAGGGTTGTGAGCACTCATTTTACTACAACACACTTAAGATCACAATATTTAAGATTTTACAAACAATTTTACAATTTTTCTCTAGTTTAGCCATTTTTAGTATAATTCTGCCTTATGTGATGTCATCAGTATGTCTCTACTTCTATAGTCTATACTTCCTGTAATTTTTAACATATTTTTCAACTTTTCTTTGCAAATTGCTTCTTGATTTGTGTAAAACTATAGTCCTATTTTATATTTACAACAGGATTTATTCCACTGAATTAAGTAGAAATTAGAGAATCATAAAAACCTGTCATAGGCACTTTAAACTCCAGCCTCCTCAGGTACCCCAGTATTGTAGATTCTTCCAACAAACGTAATTATATAAGTATTCTCTTGTACTCTCATTCTGCGACTTCCCATGGACTTGTTTCTCCCAACACCCCTGTCCATGCCCCTCTGTTCCAGGAAGCACTCTCCAGTCTCCAGTCTAGTCACATTTGTTTATACAGGAAATAAAAAATTGTAAACCCTATCTGACCCTATCAACAACATCCACTCCATAATCATTGTACACTAGATATAGTGTTCAAATGTACATATGTATGCAAAATTGCCAATGACACACACTAAAATCACTGTTTACTCTCAGCTGTACATTTCTAAGGCATCATTTCCAAATGAAAGCAGCAGAGAAATAGAGGGGCTGAGACCTTTAGTGAAGACCAAGATAAACAAATCTCTAAAAGGAGTTGTCATGGGTGTGTTTGATTTCATTCGCCTCACTGTGTGGTCAGAGTCTTTCCACCACTCTTAATAAAACTGCTCTGAAAAGTACTGCAGGTAATATCTGTCTTTGTGAGATCTTTCTCTGTTTGAACTTCTGCTCTTTGGGTAAAAATAGTTACAGTCTATTTATACACGACAATGAGCTCAGAGAAGGAAGAGGAATCTCAAATTTGCACACATGTTCTAAGACTTTATTTCAGAATTTGAGGTAATAAATTCGTATTGACAGAACTAATCTTCAACAAATAGAGATTAGAGCATATCAAAGAAAATTCTAATGACACTGTCTTAGAGCATCATTAATTATTATTTGGCCCGGTCGGCCAAGACCATAAGCTTTCACAATACTTTAAAAACCTTTCGGACTGGAAACATTTTCAGTCTTTGTGAGCCTGAGTGTGATTGACAGGCATATTCACCAATCAGAGAAAGTCATGGTCTGTTCTTACAAAACAAACATGGCGGTTTATGAGTAAAAAATATATATACATGAGCATATTCAAGAAGAGATGGCTTTCACATTTGAGAGACACTAGGACTTCGCTAAGGCATTTCAATAAAAAAGCCTACAAGACAAGAGCTGATCCAAATATGAAGCATCCATTTAGAGGCACTTCTAAAATAACTATTGTTATTTACTCCCACTTACAGCAGTGAAAAGGCAAACATAAAAGGACACTTTGTTAAATGTAAGATGTATTTGATGCAGTAACCAGTAAGAATCAATTTTTTTTCAATGACCAAAGTGACTTCATATCCTGTCATCCTCTCTACAGTAGTCATTTCGAGGGCTGCTTATAAAGACTACACTGTGTATACCTGTGCAGTAGTAATAAGGGGTATTCTGGTTGGGGTGCCAGGGCAGAGAGCAGCTCACTGACAGCACTCATGAATAGTGATGGTCGACAGCTGCTCATTAACCAGGAGACTGTCAGGTGCAGACAGGAGCAGTACACACCAATACATACTTATATTCACTCCATAGCCTGCACCAGCTAACCCACGAGTTTGTATCCCCCTTCATCTATATCCCCCTGGGCCTAACACACATCCACTCTCCCCTCTGTGTGCTTATTACACATGTGCTCCCATAGCTCCCAGTAGAATACAACCCTGTATAAACACACGCACACATACACACACAGACACCTGGTACATGTAAATACCGAGGCTTCTGCAATGAAAAAGATGATGGTTTTAAAGCATGAGCAGCAAAGGAATATTCCCTTTAAAAGTTTTCAATCCCCCGAGTTTATCTGACTTTCTTTAAATTTAATAACCCGCAAAGAATGTTAAAATTCTATTACAAGGCGACCTAGTTATTGTGTTGAGTGCACTTCAATGAATTTATGTGGTGCTAAAAGCCACAATCTGTGTAAGACAGGGGTAATGGGAGGATGTTTAACCCTTCATTCAAGGACAGTTTAATTACTGTCAAATTGTGTTGATGAAATTAAGCTATTTATAAATGCACAACATCAACTAAATAAACTCTGAAGGGTGTTGTGTGCTAAGATACCGAGAGCAGTATTGGGAACTGAATACATGCATCGAGAATACATATTCTGAATACTAATTTTGAGTACCTGTATTCCAGTACAGTTACTTTTTCATTTGGTGGTATTTAGAATACAGTTACTTTCTTAAATTAAAAGGAATACATAGCGGTACTTCATCATGCAATTTTGGCTTTGAACAGTATAAGTGAGAAAAAAAGAGAACAGTGAATGTGAATGAACACAGTGGTGTGTGAATGAGTGATTTTTCATCTCTAATTAATAAAAAGAAGTTAAAGCAAAACAAACTCTACTTACTCTATAATATAATGCAACTCAGTGAAAAAATATTCCAAGTATTCAAAATACAGTATTCTAATTTTAAAATGCTTTTACACAAATAGAACAAGTAGGAGCGCTAAATTTCCTCGCTAGAAATATTCTTTCCCTTAAGTGATTGTTTTCAGACTGAAACCCCGTTTTACACATAATAACAAATATGTTTTGATTCCTCTGCACTAGCTCTATTTTGAAAACACTTTATTGACAGGCACAGTCGAAACCTAACAAGCGCGAGAGAAGCTGCGCTGTTTTAGTAACTGGGGAACAAAAATCCTTTATGCCTGCCCAGAGTCTGTGTGTATTCTTAGCCTGTACAAACTATAGTGTATGGGAGAGATATAATTGCTTAACAATTAGGTTAAACGCCACAAGTGTCTGCCAATAGCATTCAGGCGCAAATGCAGACTTGGTTTCTGTGCTGTATTTATCTGCTTGTCACTATAACTACAAGCGTAACACAAATTCTACTTAGATGTTGACAAATGACCTTACCGTGAGGCATACAAGGCAGCCCAGCTCAGCCAGGAAATTGCAAAGACAGCAGGTAATAGTCAAGGATGACCTGAGACACGAGACAAGCATCAGATGAGTGCAAGTCCTTCATAGCACTTCTTAAATACATGTGGCCAACTTGGACTTTTGCATAGAAAACACCGCAAGATAACTGAATATTAACATGAACCATTTGCATATACAGTACTGAATAAACTCAAGTCCACTCATGAACTCTTCACAGTGCCAGCAGCTGTTTACTACATTTGGAAAAAGCTGCTCTATGTAACGTTCTGGTGATGTGTCCACCGCCTGCTTGTCTTCACGGATATGTTACTGCTTTGCCTGGCATGACATCAAACTTGTCTATCTCCATGGAGACAAGCGGGTGACAACAAACCAAGTTGCAATTTAGATCTGTCGAGAGGCGTCATAGTTAAATACCTGGTTTTCAAGGTATTTGTAAGAAATAATAGTTGTACATAGCATATATTGTGAATAAATGCATGATAAATAAGTTAAGAACATATAATAAGAATAAGAACATTCCAGCCAAAGCAATAACATTTCCATGGAGACAAGCAGGAGGCTGACAGTCTTAATACAGTACATACATGCTATTTTTATGCCTGAAATTAACATAGCAGTTTTAGAATTTAAAGGGCCCATATTATGCTGTTTTCCATCATGTCATAATGTTGTTTCCTCATCACAAATGTACCTGGAGTTGTGTTTTGTTTCATTCTCACATGTTTAACACACAAACCCTGCGAGTTTAACAGAAAATACTCTGCTCTACCTTGTGATGTTATTTGGTAATACAGAAAATACTCTACTGTATTTGTAAACTCCATACACCTTTACTAGAATCATTTGGATACAGCAGCTCTGGAACTGTCAATCTCAGGTAGAAGTAGCTGTTAACTTGAAAACTACCGGAGATGTAGACTAAAATCACGATTATTCAAATAGTGAATGAAACAAAAGACAACTCCAGGTATGTTTTTTGAGGATGTAACATTATAAAATGGCTTTAAAGCTCACACTAGTCAATTTCACATAATATAGGACCTTTAACAAAATGGAACCTAAAACAAAGCCCTGTGATAAACCCCATCAATGCCATTTGGAATCAAAAGCTATTTCAAGTTGCACTCTGTTTTAATCTGACTGGGATGTAACAGCATATGCCCTCTCTTCAATATCTATTTAAGTTATAGCACAAACTAAACAAACAATCTGTAGTTGTATTCATCTAATAATAATCACAAATGGTGAAAAGGAACTAGTCTTGCAAATTGGAATGGCCCATCCACTTCTCTGGCATCACAGACACATATAATGACATAACCCTCTCACCTGCTCCATCTCTCTTCACTCTCTCCTTTTTATTGTCCAGTCTTCACACACTCTATCCTGCTGCACTGTCTTCCAATGAGCCTCCGATTGATTCGAGTTACAGCAGAGAGGGGCCAAATGAGCAGTCACTTTGAATAGCCGAGCGTGCCACGTAATACAGATATGAACGTCACAAGAATAATTGAGAAAGTGTTTTATATGTAAAAGACAGCGGTGGATAGAACAGAATTGAATCTCAGAGAAAATGAGTTGAGAGTGAGGTCCCCCAGGAGCAGATCACAATGTTGCAGAGATTTTTGAAGAAAATGCAGAATAATTACAGTGGTCAGCGGCTTTCACGGGGCCACTGTTCAGCCTTACTTTAGGTCTAGCTTCGCTGTCTGCCTTTACTGAATACTATATAGGACCAAACAATCTGAAATCCTGCAATCCTTAAATGTCGTTGCCCACCTCTCATGTACCTTTTCTATCTCTCCTCACTTTCACAGTATGAGTACCACTACAATATAATACAATGGAGTAGATTAAATATTCCAGGCACATACGGTTAGAACTGACAATCATAAATCATGAATATTTTTCTAATGCCCAAAGCCAAGTCCTTATGGATATGGATAGTTGGCCAGCATTACAAGTTTTTGTGGAACTGTAACTAGAGTAGAACACTATATCATTCTATTTTTATAAATTAGCTTGAAAGGAGGATGACAAAAAGCAGCTGGTAAAAAAACAAATCTATGCCATTTTGATCATGACGTGTTTTGTTTTCTTGTTGGCTTGACAACATGTATCTATGGCAACAGACAAGTTTAACATACAGTTGAATGTGGACCATTGAAAGTGCACTATGGAACTTTTCTGGTAGAGGGTCTGAAACCTGTTTGTCTCCATGGAAATGTTTTTGCTTTGTCTGGAATGTTCCACAGTATGGCATTAAACTAATCTATCTCCATGAGGACAGACATGTGACAATACAAAGTCAAATTACCTTGTACCTTTTCAAGGTATAGTTTAGTTATAAAAACATTAAATGCAACATAAATGCATGATAGATCCATGTTGTGGAACATTACAGGCAAGAAAATGTGGAGACAAGACAGGTGGTGGATAGAAGAACAATAACATTAACATCTCTGAGCAAAACATTGCAACAGTTACTCACATCTTGACACTTTAATTTGTAAATACAATCTGTATGTAAAAATTATATTAATAAAGCCAGGAATAGATTACCCTCAATAAAATAATTTCCTTTTTTTACATAAACTTGAAATTGCAATGAAATAATATAACCATTCTCTCTTTTATGTTTTCTTCTATTCTCCAAAACATTCTGCTGATTGACAGGCCAATGTGCAATACACAAACTGACTCCTGCATCCTCTAGTGTTAAACAAATGACAAAATAAAGCTTCTCCCTATAACTGTGGTATTTATTGTTGATTTTCTTTTCCTATCAGCTGTAAGTGTCATCATAAACCAAGAACACCTATGACCAGCCAATATCTCAGCGACAGCCAAAATCATTACAAAATCAATGGAGGTGCGGGATAATCACAGGGGAGACTCAGGAGCACCTCAGAAGCATTCGTCTTGTAGTGTGTGGCCACAGACCGACAGCAGAGCACATAAATTCTGCTCTGTCCTTGTACTCCCTCCGCTCTGGCTCTGTGTGCTTGGCTTGGTCTCTTTCTGTCTCCAGCTCCCAGTTTTTCTTATCGATTGAGATCTACTGGAGGGAACAGAGAGAAGATAAATAAAAGCCATGAAGTCCTCTCTCACCTGCCTTAACATGACAGCAAGGATAATTATCTGACACACGTGGGAAAGACTGTTTTTAATGGAGCGTTTTCAGGCTAATTAAACCAATTTAGCTTTGGTCATCACAGTGAACATCTTTAGTCACTGACATAATATACGCTACCAGTCAAAAGTTTGGACACAACTTCTCATTCAATGTTTTTTTTTTCCCTTTATATTTGCTATTTTCTACATTTTAGGAAAATACAGAAGACATTAAATATTTAGTGCATAATATATGGAATTATGTATCAAAGAAAAAAAGTGCCTACTAAGTACTTTTTATAATTTAGATTTAAATCCTCAAAGTAGCGACCCTTTGCTTTGTTGACTGTGCTGTAAACCCTTGACTTTCTTTCAGTGAGCTTCATGATGAAGTCTCCTGAAATGGTTTTCACTTCACAGGCATGTCAGGGTCAAGAAATGCTAAAAGTATAAACCAGGGTTCAAAGCAAAGGGTGGCTATTTTTAATTTTATTTTTCATGTTTTAATCTGAAATAAGTTTGTAGTTATTTTGAGTTTATTTTTGTTTGCTACATTCCATATGTGTTCATTCATAGTTTTGATGTGTTCAAAAATCTACAATGTAAATAATCATGGTAATACAGAAGAGACATAAAAGAAAAAAAAAAGAGAAAAACATTTGACTGGTAGTGCACTTTGGAATATTGATGATATGATATTTTGCAAACTACCTATTACAGTTCAGTTTAGGGCAATGCTTACTTAAAAAAAATATACCATCAACCTTCGATCTATGAATTTTAGGTTACAGTGACGCTCATTTGGATTAATCATAGGCCTTGTTTGACAATCTTTCTGCCCTTCCATCCTTAGAAGAATACTGATAGCGGATTATGCATTGATGAATACTACAACAGTTTGCATGTCATTCTTAGGGTTTAGATCAGTGTTGGTTCCATCTATGCTAAGGTGTTTCTCTTGACCTATAAATAATGACTGTATACAATTTCTAGATGTATGATATAGGCTATTGAATCACATTATATTGTAATATTTGTGCCCAATTTAGACATAAAATCAAATGTGACCGTATCAGATAATAAACAGATCAGCATCAGCACACAATGCTTAACACAGCTGTCTGTGTGAGCTTAGAAAAATGATCTGAGGCATACAGAAGTATTAATCCCCTCTGATGCACACTATAATGCTGTATATTATAGTGGGCCGCTATCAATCATAGCAGATTTGACTGAAACACACTAAGCTGATTGATCGCCATAAACAAGAGGAGAACAGCAGTAGTGCACAGAAATGCCCAGCATTAGTGGAGTGGGGTGTAAACATGGACACACATAGGGGTAAATAAGTGCCATATCTGTCACGGTTGGAGCAGTGGTGCGAAGCCCCCTCAGATTCTCAAAGCTCTATCTGTATCAGGAACAGCACAGTGAAAAAGCAATTTGCTTTGTCACACACAGACATGCTTGACTACACTGAATAATTGCACTGCAGCTCAGGAAAGAGCTGTTTTCCTTTTATCTAATGAAGGCCTTGAGGGGAGAGAGCGTGCTGTGTGCACACGTATGTGCATTTGGATTGTGTGAGGAGGTGTGATACTGCATGTAAAATAACACACATCCTTGGACATCCCATCAAGTCAACGTGCTAATACATAAATAGCATTTCAAAGTCCATATCTAATGCAATCAGCACTGCTCTTTGTGAAAATATAGATTCATCAAATCTGCATGTTCCTCCAGGTCCTGTCCAGTGTGAGGTTTGGAGGCCGCTCAGTGATTCAATAATGCAGAGACAGTCCGGTGCCCAGGCTCACTCTGATGAGGAGTGCTGAGTCCACAGTCTACTACTGCTGCTGCTACTGCTACTGCTGCTCCCCTGTGTGCCTCAGAGAACTGTCAAGGAACTGCCAGGGATTGTACAGCATCCACACATCACAGGAGTCCAATTTACATGAGCACAAGTTTAGAGAAAGTCCTGAAAAACTATAGCTGGTGCATTCTCTGTATCTACCACCAACAACAACAACAACACTCTGATGGACCACAGAAACATGGTTGTAATTATTTAAAACATTATCAACACATTTTATATAAATTATCTGTTTTATTCTGGGATTCATATTTTCTCTTCATTATAACCCCACTGTCATTACAGTCATTCCCTTTTAGAGCAGTAATGATACAAAATTGAAGGAATCCTAATTGGGCAATAATATTTTTTTCTTAGAAATCCTGCAGAAAATATGTAGAGGCAGACCTCATTTTAGACTTGAGGAGAGTAGGCACCTCCTTATCTTGTTTTGTGTAAACTGTTGCACTGGTGCTAAAACATTGGTTCTACTTTGAAACTGTAATTAAGCCATCAGCGACAGTTTGAGTCTTTAACTTCATAATGAGGCTGGATGTTGCGCAGTTCGTGCTCTGTGGATAAGCCGCTGTAATCACTTCTATCAGTTTAATTATGTAAAACCATTCTTTTATCCCACTAGTGTCTCTCTTGCTCTTTCCCACTCAGTCAGGGTCTCGTCTTGTGAATACAACAGGCTCCACAAAAGCACAGTGACACAGAGAAGAGTGAGAGTGGAGATACCAACTATGAGAGGACCATGCAGCCAATCGTTGAGTCGAAAGGAAGCACTGAGATAAAGTACAGTGAGAAGAGTAGGTTAACAAAAGGTCGAGGTACAGTTGAAGAGTTGTGCTAACTGCCACTCACTCCTCTCAGCAGAAGTACAGGACTGTCACAGAAAAGCTTGGTCCATGCAGTTACAGAGAATAAAGACATTCATAACCTAAAGTGCTTTCAGTGTGTACGTTCTATTCCGGGGCACATGGAAACTAATGGACCCAAGCACGGCTATTGCAATTTTCTTTCCATTCGTTTTTACTTGCATTTTTTCTAATATATGCTGTATCTAAGATCCTCTGTCTAAAGTGGAATACAATACGGTATAACCAGGTTTCTTATTAATGGGTGTTTCCATATAATGTATTGGCCTGTACAAAGAAAACACTGTATGTCATGAGGTCCAATAAATTGACGGTTTCGACTATAATAAGATACAAGATGACGGTTGCCAAAATGTCTAGCCGTCAAATGTCAGTTGATACTTTGCAGAGTCATCATGCTGGGGGTGTTCTATAATGCATTTCTATTGGCGGAATATTCAGCAGTTTCCATGGTGACACAATACCCACATCAGCAAACACAGACAAGACAAGTTTTAAGATCATCTGAAAACTCAAGAAAAAATACAAGATGGATTTAAAGAACACATTTTCAGGATCAATGTGATCAATATGAGCGTTCATGGTCCTGTTTAGGTGCTTGATTTTCAACTAAAAGGTGCGAGTGACTGAAAAACTGTTGGCTAATTTAATGCTAGCTAGGTTGGAACCATAGACTGTATGTATATAGTGTATATCCAAATAGGAGGTTCACATCCCGCACCTTTCCATCCTATTCCTAATATAGAGTCTCGCCCCGTGAAGCACTAGATATCATGCTCGCTTAGTCGACTTCGTTATACGGTCTATGGTTGGAACTAACATTAATTTTATGTGTGAGAGACTTGTTTAACAGCACATCATCTCATCTGTTGTAGTTTCAAACAAATCATCTCTTTCTGGTCATATTGTGCTAAAATAAATATTTGAGTAACAGAGCACTTCTAACAGAGCAATGCTTTCAGTTATCTTCCCATGCAACAGAGTGGTTGGCTGCTCTTGTGACTACCTGGCTCACACACCAAGCAGTTTTTGAAACTTTTTGGTTTTTGAGCTCAGTTTTTAACATCATTTCATGGGATTTTAACCAACTAAGAAGTGCAGCATGTGCAGTTCAAAGGATGCAAGTAAGGGACTGTTGGATTGTGTGAAATGAGCTGTATATTTTTCCCTGTTAAAATAAAACTCCAGTTAGCTTCACACCCACAAAAAAAAATGTTGGTGACATTAGCTGTATCAATTGACTCAAAATGGTGGTCTTCCGGTTTGGGGGGGCAATTTTTGTACATGAAGTCCAATTATAAACCATAAGATATAGTATTTTCAGCCCTATCTCCTATCCTACCTCAAATAACAACAACCTTACTTCTAGTACAGCAACATCAATACGGTCATTTTCCAGTTGTACAAAAATTACTACACTCCTGTTCATATTTATGTGCTTACAAACTGTTAGATATGCACAAAGTTTGCCGTAATATGAGGCTGCGGAGTGAAAAAAGCACAGACACTTACAAACATGAATGTGCCACTGTTTCAATGGAGCAGAAAAAGCAGCAGGGAAAATGTCAACAACAAATAGCTGCTGGTTTTGTGTTGCCGCGGGCGATGTGGACTTCAGCTCACTTGTGTTTTTTTTAACGCGCATTGTGCATCATCTTTTCAACCATTTAAACCAAAAATGTGGGCTATGAAGTATTAAGCATCTGTACTGGGTGTAAACACGGGCATGGAAAAATAAAAGGTGGAAGAAAAAAGCAAAGGGATGTTTTTGAAAAATGCATGTATTTTTGTTTTGCTCCAGGTGGCCTCACTTAAAAGATTCACCTCTTGGCATTGCGGATGTGAATTGCTGCCAGTCTGTTAGTGTTTATATAGGTCTTTGGAGGCCAATGCTTTGCTTTGGTTTTGTTTTCAGTGACATGAGCAGGCTGCATACACATCAGCTTCACTGTGATTGATGATATTTGCCAAATAATGTGGTAAAACAGGGTCACAGCATAGAAAAGGGACAATTTATAACTTCAAGTGATTTAGTGTTATACAAGATAGATAAAGAACATTTACAACAAAATTTGTATCACAAATGTTGGGAATGGAAATTTGGTAACACTTTATTATAACTACACTTATAATAACCTTGATAAAGCATGACCAAAGACTATTCTTTGTTCAACAAAGTGCTATTCAATAATGAACTAATTGTTTAATAGCTTAATTATACCTTACCCCATTAAATGAGTAGTTATTAAGCCTGAATTATTCTTAAAGGGTCCATATTATGCTATTTTCTGATCTATGTTATAATGTTGTTTCCTCATCACAAACATAGTTGCATTTTGTTTCATTCACACGTTTGACACACAAACCATACATATTTAGGAGTTTAGGAGTTCTTCTCTCAAACCAAAAATACTGTTCCACCTTGTGATGTGACCAGGAAAACAGGTCATGTCATAATACAGGAAGCGCTCCAGTTTGTTTTTAGACTCCATGCACCTTCACTAGAATCATTTGGATAATTTCAGACCTGGAATTGCTAATCTTTCCTAAACAAAAGGTGAAAGGTAGCTGCTAAATTTGTAGATGTAGACAGCCTATAATTCAGGATTACTCACACAACTCCAGGTATGTTTTTGAGGAGGTAACAACATTCTTGTTCATTCTTGAGTCAATTTTGCGTAATATAGGACCCTAAATAACCCTCATTTCTTCAGTTTTATAGCGATGTGAGCTTGTTATGGTTCGCTTCCTCTTGATGAAGATTGATGATGTTTGGTGAATTAAGCAGAAAAATGGGCATGAAGCATGACAGGACGTCTTGTGTGGACAACCAAGCTAAAGTCCTCGGTTGTCCTTGCCCCTGGTTGCCGTGGATACATGCAGGTATAAAGTGAGACGATTCAAAGGGGGAAGCAAAAAGCCATGTTTAATTCCATCTTCAGATAGACACATAGACGCTTCACACCTTCCCCTTTGGCCACTTACACAAGCATTGCCATGGTAACAGAGCACTCTTAACCTCCCGACCCAAAGATCGACGTGCATGAACAATGTAGGCTAGAATGGCTATTGTTACTGTTGATATAATTCTGTTGTACAGAAAAAATATTGTTTTTCTGTAGCAATAAACTAAGCCTTCCTAGTCATTTTAAATAAACAACCATGAACAAAAAATGTATGCATGCCAGTAGCATTGTTTTTAAAATACATAAAGTCCTATTTAGCCTTTAGCTAGATTATAATTATAATTATAATAAATATGCTAATTTGTACATATATACGTACAATACAATACATATATATATTTTGTAGATACAATAGCTTAATACTATAAAGCTTTGCATAGTTGAATGGCTGCCATTTGCTATAACCATCACATTTCACAACAGGATGATAATGATAATTCCTCTATGCTATATATTTTTACATTTTCTTCCATAATGGCACGAGCCTAAAATGTAGTTGCTCATTTATTCAAGTAGATTGTAAACAGAGAGTGAAATATGCTAAAAGTAACAAAGAGTCCTATAATGAAGAGGAAAAGTGTTGTATGTGCAGTTAGCGCAGCTCAGCAGGGTGTGTGTGTGTATCTATGGCGCTTTGTGGGCTTTACATAGGCGCTCTTGGGAAAACTGAATGAGGTGCAACATGCTGTTTACACAGGCACAAGTTGATTAGAGAGTCATTAGGAAACATGGCTGTCGGCGGTGAGCGGCATGCTGGGAAATGTTTGCATGCGGCTTTTGCACTAAATATCTGTGTTATCTTGGACTGTCAGGGTTAACACTCCTCCATCTGGCTGTTTATCGACATTTTCAAGTGTGATTTCTAGGAATGTGTCTTGTGTGTCCAATAAACATTAAGCATGGCATTTTACGCAATCAGCATTACTCATTAGAACCACAAATCTACAGTATAGTGTATACTGCCATGAGGAGAGCAGCCATAGCCCTGCTGTGTAATAACTCAAGAGGAGGACAGACATTATAAAGATCAATAATAATCAGAAGCTGAGAGCAGATATGTTCAGATGGACTAATTCAGTTAGTCTGTGAACTCTGGGGTAATGACCTTTATGTCATTCCACTCATCTTATTCTATCCATAAAAACATGGTATTTAATTCAGAATATGAAACATATTACAGATGTGTCTTTTTATTTGTGATGACACTGGCTATGGGTAGATACACACAAAGAAATCTATGATTGTTCTGGTTTTGACAAGACAAATTATGCAAAATTGGGAAAAAACAAAATGGACAAAATGAAAAAGAAAATGTTAAAGATTGAAAGAGTTATTTTGTCTTCCAAATACAACAGTTACTAAAAAAAAATCCATTGATTAACTGACACATGTTACCATGTGTTTTTCATGATCAGATCTGTTTTGAAAATAAAACACACTAAAAATCAGACCTTATAACTGGATTTTCTGATTATTTTAGTCTCTGATTTTGAAGTGCCATGTAAATGTACCATATAAGAACATGTACTGACTAAATATAGATGGCAGTGATTGTGTGTCTATTTAATTTTTAAATGCTCAACTTTTAAGCTATCAATAAATCTGAAATCATCATCTTTGTTCATCTCTCCAAACATTACCACTTATTGCATCATTGGGGAAAAAAAAAAAAAAAAGTAACGTCCTCACAAAGCAGTAAACTCTCGGTGCTATTCACAAGTACAGATAAATGTACACATATATTTCACGAGGTATATGAGGTATAAGGTGTACATATATTATCATGAGTCTTTAAGGTGCACACAACTTTTTTTGGTGGAGGGTCCACCGTCTGCTTGTATCCATGGAGATATTGTTACTTTGCCTGGAATGTTCCATGGTATGACTTTAAACAAATCCATCATTTATTCATTACGGGGGTTTCTGTTGCTCAAAAATACAATAATTCCTTCTGTGTATAGGGGCAACTCTCCACAGATCTGAACTGTAATGTAGCGTAATGCTGTAATCTGCTTGTCTCTCTTGTGATAAATAGGTTTAATCTATACTGTGGAATATTCTAGATAAAGCAGCAACATTTCCTTGGAGACAAGCAGGTGGCGGACCCTCCACTAGAAATGTTAGACAGTGCACCTTTAAATATCAACCACTGCACAACCAATGCACTGTAGGGTGGTTGAAGAATCTGCATTAATGCACATCTGTGTTCTTCTCAAGAGCACTCACATGGAAAGGTGGCAGTGAGGGACAAAACGCTTCTTCTCACAATACCATCTCCCCTCCAGGTCCATTCTGCCCTTTCTCTTGGGCATGTGTAAAGATAAAGGCGTGTGTTACATCTCTGACAATGACAAATGAGGCTTACTTTGTGTTATAAACAGCCCTCTAGAAACAGGACACCATGCTGACCTAATGCAATGATTCAATATTACGTACTTGCCCCCATTAATCAGAGGTGCTATTCACATGTCAGAAATACAAATGATGTATTAAAATGCTGCCCCAGGAAGCTACGATATGCCATATATCCTTGCTTTTATTTAAGCTTTTATTGGCTCTTTTCACTGACTCGATTTACTGTATTCTGCTTTGGTCCAACTGGGAAAATAGTGGGCTGTGCACTGTGCCACTGAGGGCAGCAGCAGGGGTGGGGCATGTCAGCACTGTGCTTAACCATAAAGGCTTTCTGAACTACTAATGTTTTCTGAATGCACTATGAACCAGCCCTGCTGTTCTGGCCACTGGGAGCCAAGCAGAAACTGGGGCTGATCATTATTTAACATATTTATACAGGCCCACATCCTATATTTCACGACAAGCAGTTTCTGTGGTACTCAGAATTTACAATATACAAACTTTGAATTGCAAATATTTGGCTTGTTATGGACATTTAGTACTTAAAGGTTCTCTATTACACAAAATTGACTCTTGTGAGCTTTAAGCCATGTTATAATGCTGCTCATCAGAAACGTATCTGGAGTTGTGCTTTGTTTCATTCACAAATGTTTGAGTAATCCTTTATTATTAGTCTGTCTACATCTCAAAAGCTCAAAATGCTTTGTTCCACCTTGTGATGTCATTTGTGGTAGTTTACAAGTTAACAGCTGCACTTTACCTTTAGTTCAGTAGCGATTGGTATCTTCAGGTCTGAAATTATCCAAATAATTCTAGTGTATGTGGGCACTTTTTTTATTACCACCTGACATCACAAGGTGGAACAGAGTGTTTTGCTTTTGAGAGAAGAACACAGCCTAAATACACAGGATTTGTGTGTTAAACTTGAGTGAATAAAACAAAACACAACTACAGGTATGTTTGTGATAAGGAAACAACATTATAACAGATCAGAAAATTGTGTAATACAGGTTTTTTTAAACATAGATTGTAAAATGTTCTATTAAATACCCATGGCTAACCTGATCAAGAGTCATAAACCAAAGTAGTTTTTGTGCCAGTCTCAAGCTTGAATAAATAAGGCTTAGACCAAGAGGGGCATTTGGTGTAAAACATTTGTCAAAAAACAACATACATACCATTACAGATTACAATATATGTCGCCACCCAAAAGAGAAGCTGAAATAAAAGACAAAATCTCCCATATATTGTGCTGCAGAAAACATCTAGCTTCTGTGACCTTTAAACAGCAATGCAATAGAAATTATAAGCACAGTGGGCCTATAGGATGCAGAATTCGCTATATGTTGCTATATATATGCTGTATGATGTTTTTGGACCAGGAAAAGTTGTGCAATGTGTTAATCTAATTACAGGGAAAAGATAAAACACCAGTGGGAGCTAAATCACCTTAAATTCTACTATCGACTAATTATTATCTCAGCCTAGAACATTGCTTATCTGCATTATGATGATGGGGGGAAGACCGGCCCTGTGTTTCCACTAAACCCCAATGAATCCCTCTATTTGACGTCCACTAATTGGATATGCGTCATGCAGTGGAGATGGCATTAATACAGATTTGACAGGCATTATCCTCTGGCTTTTGCAATATGCGCCGTTTTCTGCCATAATAAAACGTGGCAGCTCTTTGTGAAGACGCGAAGTCCAGCTGGTTCAGATTAGTATAAAAACGCGATAGTAGGATTTCGCATTGACCAGGCTAATTGTGTATTAACTTGGCACGCTGGTTTTTCACTTGTGTTCCACCCGGGTTCATCCATATAGTTGTGCTGCTCCTAGCGTCTGCACCTCGCAATCACAGCATTCACCTCTCCAACCTCTGCGACTCTCCGCTCCTCTCCTCTCTTCTCTTCTCTTCTCCGCTCCTGTCCACCAGCGCTGCCTGCCGCTATTGTGCAGCACTGACGCGGCTCTGTCTACACGGCGACCGCTCACACCGACTTTTCACCACTGGGAGAAGAAAGCTTTTTCTGATTGTTCAATGTTAGTACACGCGGTTGGCTTTTGCTTGGCTGAGACACCAAAGGCGAGATCCGTGCTTCCCAGTGATGTGGCTGGTGGCGCGCAGACACCGACACAGCGTTAAAGAAATCCCACAGTGTTTCAAGAAACCGCCCCAGTGAAAAAAGGGACAAGGGAGAGCAAGAAACTGCGAAGAAGAAGTGCAGTACCAGCCAGGACGCTATCATTTCGACCGGCATGCACCTTTTCAGTGCCATGTTTCTACTTGTGATGTTAGTTGTCGTGCCCTGCAAGGTAAGAACGGGCTGGTGCATGCTTTGAATGAATGAGAATAGTGGAAAAGTTGTCTCGCGTTGCTAGATGAATAAAAACGCGTGAATTTACATGCAACTGAAAACGCATTGTTGCTGAATTGCTAACAGAAATGCCTAGCGTGCAAGTTTGCGTTAGACATTTTTTTTTTTTTTTTTTTTTTTTGCATTTGGAGTTGTTACGTGCAGCGTTTGAATCTATAATCCACTAAAAACGTGGTAGAAATGTGAGATAATGTTGAGTAGTAACAAGTGAGTGTTGTTTTGATTGCAGCTAAGAGTTATAGCATATGTCGGAGCTTACTGGTGACATATGCACACTTAGAAATACAAAAATTGCTGTTGGTGTTATCCATAATGAATGTCTGTGTGTCTGAAAGAAAGCATGCGTAAAGAGAAGACCGGCGGAGGAATAAAAGGCTCTTTCTTGACAGCTATAGTGTGTGATGTACCATAAGTCAGAGGTGTGGGGGGACAGCATTTCAGTCCTCTTAAAACTGATGAGACTTGACATAGCAACTGAAAATTAAACTGAAAGACGGTTGAGTATTTGACCCAGAAAGAAAAACCGTAAAATGAAGTCGACCCTGTTTGTTTGGTCAGTAGAGCAGCTAGGATATCCATTGACACACATTATAAAGCTCTCTTTTTTGCGTTTTCTAAGTAAGACAAGACTGACACAGACGAATTCAGCACCATGGACAGAGCCCTTGCTTACTGGGTAGATTAAGCACCAAGTTCTTGCATTATTCTTGTGGCCTTCCTTGGCATCATTTAGCAATTTATTCAAAGCTGCTCCAGTAACAATGAACAACATATTACACTTAAGTGGATGAGATAAAATGGGGAGTGAGGCAGACACAACAGCGAGTCTCTTTAGTTCTTAACAATACAGCTCTAGGGATGCACGCACAGATTACATTCAGTCTATATTTATTTAATAAGCATTTTTACAATTCGTTCCATTTGAGTTAGATGGACTGTGATAGGGTATGTGGAAACAGTAAAGGTCATGTTGAATGTGTATATCAAGCCTGACTGTTTTATGTGCCATATCGGACGAATGGACACTGGCTTTGCCCTTTAAACACTGCTGAAGATCTGGTCTAATCACCATGTATGTAAGAGAGGGGGTGGTGGAAAGGCTTGACTGCACTAAAGCTGAAATATGCAATAAATACGTGAAATATTACTCAAATAAATCTAATTGCCAAAGAAAACTTGCTATGCACGTAAGGTTAAGGCTTTCTTCCAAAATGTAGGCTTAACTGATGGAAAGATACCTGATACTAGGGTCAAAACTTACATAAGAAGGTCTAAATATAGGCCTGAATCAGAACCCAACCACTTGTGACATGATAACAGTTACCAAAAAAAAGTAGATAGAGAGAGAAAGAGAAAGAGAAAGAGAGAGAGAAAGAGAAAGAGAAAGAGAGAGAGAAAGAGAAAGAGAGAGAGAGAGAGAGAGAGAGAGAGGAGCTGGTGTGAGCCAGTCATGCAGAACAAATGCATTTATTTGGTCATAACATAGTTTTATTTAAAGTCTAAGTGAACCATTTTGTCATATTTGTGTAGGCAATAACACTGGTACATGTACAATGCAACACTGGTATTGTAGTTTCTGCACAATCCCGTTATAGAAAACAGATTGTACAATTGAACACTGTATCCAAAAAAAACTCACAAAAATTTAACTACATATTAACTCACACAAGAAAGGTTAAAAAGTGTACATGGTGCACCCTTAAATACATGTACATAAAATGACCATTTGATTATGAAGAAGACAAAAAAAGCAGAGTTAAGCAGAATTTATCATGATGATTTGTGCCACAGCTCAGGCGCCTTAACCATGCTGCATCTTCTCTTGGCTCATATGGTAATTGGCTCTGGGGGACAATTTGTTACAAATGTTTCCATGAAATATTTAGTGCACTAAAAGAAAATATGACGTGGCTCGTCTGCACGTTGCAACTGCAAACATAAAAAATTGATGACTTCTTTCCTTTCGGCAACATCTGGTGAAACACTCTTCACTTGTGTTGAGATGTGCATTTGTGTCTGTGGTCTTGTTACTGGGCTTTATTAAATATTTACACAGGTGTAATGAGACAGAGAAGTGATAGTTTTATTATTATTAAACAGACTTCATCCACAGGGTACAGGGTGCTATAGATAGAAATTAGAGTTGTGTTGACCTTCACACATATGCTTTATGTTGTGTCCTATTCTTTGTTTGTTGTGTCCCTGTATTTAAGTTATTTATCTATTTATTAATACATGTATTATTTATGTATTTATTTAGGTACTGGATATTACATGATAGTTTTAAAAAATACATTGAAAAACATAATTTACCCAAATGAATTGTTCAAAGAAACCCACAATGTTTTTCTTGTTTCATGTTACCAAGGTAATTACAGACCAGTAGAGATATGGGTCAGGAAGCAGCCTCGTCATGTGTGAGGGTACACCATGGCCACTGTGACAGGGTGGGGATGCTCACTGAACAGTTTGGTTTGCTTTGATGTTCAAAGACAAGTACAGATGGAAAAAAGAAATAGAATTGCTTATCACTGTCAAGGAAAGGACAAGAATTTGTTCAAAAAACTGACTTGACAAAAGCAAGTGGATTCACTGTTTAGGAGCCCTTTTAAGGTGTGCTGGTTCATGGTGGACCTTTGAGATGCTGCTCAAGAGACACAATGATGGTAGAAGATTTACATAGAAAACAACTACTACTACTACTAATACTATACTGTACACAGGAATAAGGACTCATCAGCTACATTTAACAGCTACATGAAACTCATGTAGCTGTTAAAGCATGTTTATCACTGGGAGTCCTTTCAGCCAGAGCTAATTATAAAGTGGTCTAATGCTGTAAACACATGTGTGGATTTATTTGTTTGTGTTTTACTAGACTATAATGCTTGATTAGATTAGGAGAAATATTTTTTAGAATTGTTTGTTGTGAGGAGCATTGAAGTATGTCTGCATGTGAGCCACAGCAGGAGTGAGCTGAGGCAGACAGCTGCTTTGGCTCTAGTCCAGCTCCTGCAGTTTTAGACCTGCCATATAAAGGACACTGACCCTGTGTCCAAAATCTGCTCCATGTGTCAGGTCAATGTGAAGAGAGCAGCACTAAACACTAGTATTATCTCGATACTACAGTTTTGATATAAATAGACTTGATACTCGATACAGATTTCAGTATCACAATAACACTGTTTCTTCTTTTCTTTAGAGAACAGAATGTGATTTTCAACATTAAATCATAGTTCTTTCTTTTATATTACCATGCAGTTTTATATCTGTGTAATCAGTGTCATCCAGGTATGTTCTATAGTGGTCCATGGGCATGTACCATAGACTGTAGATATAAATGAACCATGGCTAACCTGCTAGCCACCATATTCTAAATAGAAAGTGTTCCTGGGGGTGCTTTCGCCTCTATCAACTCTCTTTCAAATTGACTTAACACTGGAATATTGTCCCCTCTCTCTGTAACTGCTGCAGTGCGCCATTTATTTAGCTATTTTGTCTGTAAATAAATTCCTACTCCTAATATGGACTTGGCTCCAAATTCGCTCCTATAATCACTAGCATTGTGAGCTTCATTTGACTGGAGCCGAACGCTATGGGTGATGTCACACTCCCTTAGTCCACTTCTTTATATAGTCTATGGTGTATACCAGTCTTTGTGGTCTTATACTTCTGATACAGCTCAAAATCATTCTAAACCTATTCAGGAAAGGTTTGTTTCTGTCCAGTGAATGTGACTTCTTTAGTATCAATACCTGCTCAAATGACTATCTCGTTTCAATATTAGTTTTAGCATCGATTAGTATCTGATTTTCAAGACTTTTGAGAACCCTACCAAACAATGCTTTCCTGTCTCAAGTGTGAAACTGCATTTCTGTCTTAGTTTAAAACATCATAGAAGGACAGTCTCTTTGTGGCGTTACCTGGAGGAAAATGTTATAAATTGTATAATGGTTGTTTATTATGATATATTGAAATTGTTTGCAACAAGATATATAAAAAATACATTTATGTGCTTACCAGTGTCCTCTTGTGCAAAGGACACTTGGTAGAAACAGAATTTGTTTTGCCAAGCCCTGCAGTTGTATTAGAGAGCCCAACAAATGAGAATCAGCAGGAGCGGTGTAAATCTGTCATCGATGGGAACACACACACGGTTCTAATCACCTTCAGATTCTCCAGAAGTCTGTTGCTTGTCACAATGACAAATATTGAATTATAAATCATAACAGATAATGAGAGGGCCAATGCCTTATGTGGTACAAGCATAAATCTCAATCTGAGCATGATTGCAAGAGCAGTTTTATCGGCTGAAATATTCAACAGCAGAAGAAGTACAGTTTTATATGACAGCTTTTGGTTTGCTGGTTAAAATGAACTTTGTCTACTTCCTGTCCATCTATTCTGTCTCGCCATACTGATTATTATGAGAAAGTCCATTATTGAGCCATTTCTGTCATGCTTTTAAGATGCAGCTGTGTGGAGTGGACACTATCTCGACTAACTCCCATAATGTGAAGCTAATATATTTGTCCAACCCAAGTGCTCCCAATAGCTCCATGAAAACAAAAGATCATACAATTTATATTTAAAGGTCCTATATTACACAAAATGAATTCTTGTGCGCTTTAAGCCATGTTAGAACACTGTTACATCATCAAAATCATACCTGGAGTTGTGTTTTGTTTCATTTACACATGTTTGAGTAATCCTTTATAATTAGTCCGTCTACAACTTCAATGCTCAAAATGCTCTGTTCCATCTTGTGATGTCATGAAGCAGTAGTTTTCAAGTTAACAGCTACCTTTCATCTTTTGTTCAGTAAACATAGGCAATTATCCAAATGATTCTAGTAAAGTTGTATTGGGTTTAAAAAACAGTAGAGCCCTTCCTGCATTACCACATGACATCACAAGGTGGAACAGAGTGTTTTTAGTTGGAGAGAAGAACCTAAATATGCAGGGTTTGTGTGTTAAACATGTGTGAATGAAACAAAATGCAACTCCAAGTAAGTTTGTAATGAGGAAACAATATTATAACATAGATCAGAAAATAGTGTAATATGGGCCCTTTAACATTAGGAAAAACTGAATGTCTCAATTTTTTGGGCCTATCACTTAGTAACATGGGATGGATTACATTAACCACTGTTGCAGAGTCTAACCCAATGCACTCCATATTAATATACAAAGGTGCTGCTTGACAATCAGCCACACATAATGAGGTTGCATTAGGGTTGATCCTGTGCTACTGGAGGAGATTGAATAGTATGTGCTTGTGTCAAGACTGATTAGACCAAAGCCTGGATGAGTGCGGGGTGACGATGATGATGGAGCATTGTGTAAGTCTGAAAAGAAATCTATGGCACAAAAAAAAAAAAAATACTTGAAGAATAAATGAACGGTGCTGACGAAGGGAGGTTTGTGACAATACAGTGGCTCGTCTGATTGATTTGGTGTGAGGTGATTGGGTGCTTTCTAATCAGAGGAGTGTTTGTGCACATGCGATATGAATTCATTAACAATACGTGACGATAATATGTATGCACTATGCAGAGTGGAGCTTTACATGGCTTGATTCTGTCCTTGGGCTAAAGAAAACAATTTGGAGATGAGCGCATGTTATAGGTCAATTCTGCATTAAACTATCAATACAATTAGCATCTGATCAAAGGAAGGGAACAGTGAGAAGACAAACATGTTAAAGGTGAATAATGTGACTTTTCTGTTGGAGGATCTTACTGTTGCTTGTCTCCGTGGAGTTGTTAAAGCAGACATATTGTGCTTGTGTTTGTTATATAGTTATGATCTATGACACACGTGGATCGCAATACTCAGCTAAAATGACCTGAAGAAACAAGTCTGCTGACTTCCGTATTAGAAAACTGTGGTGCCCAGAGGGAACAGACATTGGTGTAAATGTCATCACAACAAAGAGCTGTGTAGCTGTTGGTCCCTCTGATGGATTACTGCAGATCACACTAGTAGTGAGTAGCAGATTTTTTTTTAATGTGTACCAAAATGACTACGCAACGCTGTCGAATTCTAGGCCACATCACAGAGTAAGAAAATAAAGTTGGAGAACGAAGAGCAGTGGGTGTATACGGGTGGCAGTGAAAAAGGGGGGTGATCGCCAATATGGCATCTTGAAAATAAGCAATTAAATATTGCTCCAACATTCACGAATCACTCCAAATACAACTTCGAGAGCGTAAATGAGAAGGGGAAACAACTATGACATGGTTAAAAGCTCTGAAAAGTAAATTTTGCATAATAGGTCTGCTTTAATTATTTTGACTGGAATGACATTACTCTTGCATTTTCTTTTTTCAATTACAGGTGTTTTTATTAGTAAAAATACCTTGAAAAACATGCATTCGTACTGTGAGTGGATATGCCTCTTCACAGAAGAAGAATCTGTAACCTGTAACCTGCTTGTATTCAGTGCCATACTATGCAACACTGCAAGCAAAGCAGTAACATTGCCATGGAGACAAGCAAGTAACAGACCCTCCTCAAGTAAAGTTCATAATGCTCCTTTAAATATGTATTCAATTCTAAAAACTAGATTTATAATTATAGAATCATCTTTGTTTAGTGCTAATCAAAGGTGTATGACTCTTTTGCACGCTGAAAATGTTAACTTGGAAATCTTTCAGTCCAGCACAGATGTCAAAGTTAATCTTTATCAAAAAATACCAAATGCATGACAGGCAGGGCAATTTAAATCTCTTCTTAAGAAAAATGCAGACATAGTGAGGAGGTAATTACTAACTATTAAAGACATAATAGAGTGACTTCAAAGTGCAAAGGTGCAGGTTTTTAAATGTAGCCCATATTTCTGGGTCAGTCTTTAAATGTGATGTTTGGATCCACACAGGGGTAATGATGATGGTGGAATGGTCCTGAGGTGAAATAGCAGAGGCTTTAGCGGAGCACTGTCCATATAGAGCGTGAAAGCAGAGTGTCTGGCGTGTAATAGGTGACAGATGGGTGCCTGGACAGAGGAGTGATGGGTCATTGGCCTGATTACTGTGATGCTGTAGTGGTCACATGCCCTACGGTACAGAGGGTGTGTCCGTGTGTCCTTAACATTGATATAGACATGCAACCTGTTAGAACAATCATAGCCCACCACAGTGCATTAACCCACAACTACTACTACTTATACTAATATTTCTCAACCAAAAAAAGTTTGTTGAGAAATATTATCACACCTGGGGGTGTGATGCCAACTGTTGACTGTGTTTTTTCTGAGGCTTTATTAGACTTAAATCTGTGCTTTATTTTAACACAGTCTGACTAAAAAGATCAGTTTAGCTGAAACTTAAACAAGTCTATCACACATAACATTTCTGTATTTCAGTTACTCACATTCACCATTTTTGTTGAAAATCAAACTCCTGTATTTATTTTTTTTTAGTTTTCAGACAATCAAACATTTTTGACAGTGTTTGCTAATGTGTGCATTGCATCACCATGGTAACTCCTAAACATTCCACCATTAGAGATACACATAGAACACCCCCAGCATGATATCGCTGCAAAGTATCAATATTTTGTATCAACTTAGGGGACATAGCCCAGATTAGGGTCACCAGAGAAGTCCTGTAGCCTTCTCTTTGAGTTCACTCTGACCACTCATTATTCAGACTGACCATAAACTGCTGAGGGGACGTGAGCTTTTAAATGACCCATGTTGTTTCGCTGTGAGACCCCAAGGCCTGCTGCCCAAAAAAGACTATTACAGTGCATGATTATTGAGATAGACTCAAGGCCAGGGCACCATCTCTTCAAACTGTGCCACTAGGCTTTGTGTTATTATCTAAGGATAGACATGAATATGAGCAGATGTGTGCAGATGTTAAAGCTTCTATTGAGGTACACTGGGTCAGGTTCACAGCCCAGCTTCTACACTTCTTACACAAAGCATCATAATTTATCCAATTTAATTTAACCAAATTCTGTCCAAGGTGCACTGCGCAACTTTTTTGGTGGAAGGTCCGCCACCTGCTTGTCTCCATGGAGATGTCATTTTTCACTGCAATGTTCAATGGCATGAAATTTATATCTAGCATTTATTAATTACAGGTGTTTCTATGGCTCAAAAATTCCTTCTGTGAATTGGGGTGACTTTCCACAGATCTGAACTGTAATGTAGCATAGTGCTGTAACCTGCTTGCCTCTCTTGTGATAGATAGGTTTAATCTATACTATGTAACATTATTGACAAAGCAATAAGAGTTACAAAAGTTTAAATAGCTTAGTTAATAGTTACTGTCATTATATTCATCATAGCAGACTGAAAGTCAGCATTTACTTCAGTTTGTTGGTTAATGCAGCCCATCTTGTGATTTTACACATTTTGCTTTGGTTCAACATGTTGTGTTTGCATTTCACTTTGCTTCTTTATCTACATGTGTTCTCTTCAGTAGCAGCTATGAGTGAACAGCCAATTGATGCCTCCTTTATAGTGAGGGTATCATACCAATAGATTCAAATAATTTGTCATAAATTGCCCTTAAATGATGGCTGGCCACTGTCCAGGTTGTACTTGCCTAAAGCTTAATGTCACTGGAATGAATGAATGATATCATGATTCATATTGCACAGTTAGATGATAAAAGTAGTGGAAGCTGTTCACGGATGACTGATCATCACAGCCTATGAAACGCTGGTGTTGTACATTATACTATTAGTAATTTACAGCGGGAGGAGCTCGGCTGGGGGGATAATCAGTGGTGGGCCTCTGTGGCGGTGTTTGAGTGTGCTGCAGGCTGCAGGACTCTCACAGGTTTCACCCTGTGACTCTGAGCAATTGTGACATTTCTCTTGACAACACCAACAACACACAGCTCATTGCCTTTGCCTTGACCCCCTTCACCCTTCAGTTGACCAACATCAAGAGGAGGGCAGAGCAACAAAATGCTGGGCTTTGTTTAAATAATACTCAAGTAGTACAGTAGAGTATAAAGTATCAAGAAGTCATGCAACTACTACTGCAGTAACAGTAACAATAACTACTGGTGCAGTACCACACAGTGTA
The DNA here is from genome assembly GCA_029959045.1 of Taenioides sp. WSHXM2023. Taxonomy (NCBI): domain Eukaryota; kingdom Metazoa; phylum Chordata; class Actinopteri; order Gobiiformes; family Gobiidae; genus Taenioides; species Taenioides sp. WSHXM2023. The sequence continues at coordinate 14,028,577 of CM057101.1, read as the reverse complement.
ATTTAGCTTCTAAAGGCAAAACACAAGCATATATAATGACAGTAGACGAATGATCACACGTTTCTCCTGGAGTGGTTATTTATATTCCCAAATGAGCGTTTGGACAATTCAATTACAAAGAAAGACACCAATAGCTAAACGCAGGTGCAGCATCAGAAATGGAGATCTGAGAAATCCTGTGGCGACTCATTTCATGGAAACACAGCACCCTGCCTCATCTCTACTCTATATCTGTTTTGAACACTCTGGCACCAGTGGTTTTGGTTAAGAATAAGATATAACTGATGGATGTAATATACCAGGCTTTCTTCATGTTCAGGCTTCAGCTCATATTCTAGAGGACTAATTTTCAGTCATGCATCACAAACATATCAGCAGTGTAATCCACACAGAGGCCCAAACAAACATGGGATTGATGCATGGGAACAGGGTGTGATCTATCTGCAGTCGGGATGAGTGATAGGTGCCAATTAGAAGACAGACTTGCTGGATCATACTGTCAGGTTCAGACCCTGCCACCGCTAATAAGGCTAAAATCGCAGCTCTCTCTCCCCTGATACTGCTACCAAGGGACCTGCCCAGCGTCCATCTGGGCTTTTGCATTGCAGTGAGGCACCTCCTGACCAGTTTTCTGTACGACCTTGCTTTCCCCCTGCTCGATGAATCTTTTATGAGCCTGGCAATGTGGGTTTCTGTGTAGAAGATTGGAATATAAATATGGCTGTGTGGCGCCTAGAGCTCCTCTTCTTCCTCTGCTGATACAAAAGCTTTCATAAGACTGAAGGAGATTGGGCAAGCTGCTACTTGAACAGTGCTCTCCTCCCATTTTATCACAACACTCATATCTGAGAAAGGCATTATGTGCGAGCAAATCACAGACAGAGACTGTGCCTCCACCTGCTCCATGTCACAGAACCGGACAACAAATCACACTCCGGGGAAATCTGTTTTCCTTTAGAGAGCCGCTAAGTTCATGCTTAATCTCACACAAATCTCAGCCCAGTTAAAGAAGTTGGTAGGAATCTGATAACACTTATGAGAAATCAAGAACTGGGACGGGTGCATTTTGTGTTTTGTGTTTTGACTCAGTTGCAATTAATCTTGTGGTTACCAAGGCACCTAATAGCCTAAAGCAACCATTTCAAGTATGATAATAGACTAAATCAACTACATAATTTAACCAGGCTTGGAACTACTACAAAGATTACAGAGAGTTGCCATGTTTTTTAACCATCTACACTTTATTCAAATTCAGATGATATGGAACAGTATTATACCTGATCACTACATTATTATTATTATTATTACACAATCTTCTCCTCTCTGTATAGGCATTTTATAGCAGTATAGTCTCATATATGTTGAAAGCACTGAGGGACATTTCACCTTTTGGTAGGAAAAGAAAGAGCAGTCTGCTGTGTAGCTAACAGCACAAGGAAGCGTTCAGTTGGCTGCTCTGTCCACGAGGAACTGTCGCAGCCTCTCACTGGTGCTATTGAGGAGGGAGACTAGTCTGAGCCTCTTGTGCACCAAGACTTAAGGCTCCAGTCTCCCAGACCAGACTGCATATGAAGCAGCACCGCACACAGCCACTGAGAGCAAGGTAGAGCTTCTTTGATAGAGATACTGGATGTGGGAGAGAGGGGAGATAACAAGATGCTTCAGAGCAAAAAACAGCGGCTTACTTTGAATTATGCAGCTCACAAATATTGTCATGCACAGGGAGAGTGTGATGTGGCACATCTGGAACAATACATGGAGCCATTATCTTAATATTTGAGTGAGGAAAACATACAGTATAAGTCTGAGGTGCCTGATTTTCATGAAAAAATCAATTTCACAAATCCCTAGCACATACAAATCCTTGTCAAGTATTTGCATGCAAGAATTATCTGGCAGTAGCAAAGCTTTAGAAGTGCTTTTTCAGACAGAAAAATGAAACAGTGTGGACCACACTTGGACAGCCAATCAGCTCTCATCCCAAAATGTCATATAGCCACTCACATGGCTCATGGCTCAAGTTTGCAAGAAATAAATTGTTTTATAATTTGATGAAGACTGCTTCTGATTTTGGTCAGTTCTGCTTTCACAATATATTTTCTGGGGAGAAAACAGGTTTTTCTCATCTATGAGAAAAAGTTGGGTACTCATAAAGGAGAAAAATGACCATGGCTTCAATGAGGATGAACATTTTAAATTGGAAGCACTTCAGCCAAGAGCACTGTTTGTCACCGATCATAAATTCAGGGAAAAATGCTTGTTCTGGAGCTCAATGGTGACCGCCCACCACGAGGTTCAGGAAGTAAATCTGACATAAATTTTTCCATAGACTTTTAAAAAATCTCTTCATATATAATATACATAATGAAAGTGTGAAGTCTTGCTAGGGACACTTTTTATTGAAATGTGTGTGTGTTTTTGACATTAGTTACCCCACATCTGTTATGACAATGGGCTCTGTGGTCTATGGGGAAAATAAATGGGAAGGTTACTTCCACAATAGGTTTTGAAATGGGTAGGACTTTTTAGCTCCTTGCTGAACACAATATTTTTAGAAAACATTTTTGAGTTAGTACTTTCTTCTTCAGAATACTATAAATCCATGAGATTCAATCTAAACACAATTTAAGTTTAGAATGAAATGCACAAAAATGCAGTCTACTGAGCTCAAGTAGCAGTAGCTTCTGAATAAGTTTTAAATGGTACTGCAGTGAACATGTGTGCATTGTGTTTTCGATTTCTATCAACTGGATGAATGTGTATTTGTTTATTTTCTTTCCTGTTTGCTTAAATTCTGGAGATGCTGATCTTGTAAATAAGTGTATGTGAGGGGGACAGGACCGAACGTGAGTTAGTGAAAAAACCAAAAGGTGATTGTGGACAGTGATCCAAGCAGAGGTAGACAGTCATGGGACTGTGCCAGGAGTGCTATTGTCTGTGCTTTTGGAGGAACGGCCAGAATAATAATGAGAGGGCCTATGGCTCCTTCACTCTGGTTCAGTGTCTGTCTGACACACACACTCTTCTCAGATTGTCTTTAATTAGCTTCACATTGTTTAATCGATACAGGCAGGATCAGGACACAACTGTGACATGTGCTTCCTGAGAGAGCAGCAGGAGAGGCTGAGAGATGACACAAAAATCAAGAGCTCTCACAAGAGAAACTTTTAAGACAATAGCTCAGCTTCATTCAGAAGAGTGCAGAAAACATATATTTTTATGTCTTATCATGAAAGATACAGTCTTTTGTAATAAGCAGACAACACCAGTCGGAGTTAGTTATGTGGGAAGCCTAATGCAGGGAGCATTGTTGTTTTGAGGCTCCATTGAGTGCTTCAGCAGCACTAATGGTGAAGTGTTGAATAGGTATTCAGCAGAGGTCTTCCTCTTTAAGCCGCCTGCCTCAGGCTCTGGCCTCTCAGGCCCTGCTCTCATCTCCCTGTGCTCCCTCCAACACGAGCTCTACACCAGCACTTTGACTCTTACTCAGAATATCAATGTCTGCATCTGCAATGTGCAAAACTCTCGGCTGTGTTCAGACATGACGCTTTCTCTTTCTAATGAGCCACATTCACACTGTAGCAAATGTATTAATGCAGTAAATATTAAAGGCAAAACTGAACAATGTCAAAGATAATATGAATAATTGGTCCAGTCGAACTCCCACATATCATAAAGCAGGTCCCTCAGTTCTCCAGTGCCTTTGGTTTTTACAATGGGCATTCATACACAAATGTTGTTCTGAAGTGGGTCCTTGAGAGGGGCTCATTAAAATTTAAATGAGTGATTTAATCTGTGGGTGGCAGAACGTCCCCAGAACGTGTCACTGTCTCAGCGCTCATTAAATGTAATTCTGTCTATCTAATCTTTTACAGAGCTGGGCTGGGTTTCACTATGGTCCAGTCCAAGACACATTAAATCAGCCCATGGGAATCTGAAAAAACAACTACTTAAAACTCATTACATTTGGCATTAAAGTGCTAAACTGATGCAAAACTGATGCAAAACTGATGCAAAACTGGACAAATCACTGTGCCAAATATGTAAGGAAAGCTCCTAAACACAGTGCAAATGTATACAGCAGTTTAAAATACAATAAAATAAATGAAACTAATGAATACAATGCAGTTAACTTAATTTATACCAAACAAATGCAGGTTTTTAAAGTGAAACAAAATTACATTAAGGAAAAACTATGTGAACCAAACACTTGTTCTGCTTGATCAATTATCACATTGTCACCCAGGCAGAGCACATATCATACGAGCGTCGAAGAGCAGCTCCAAAGCAAACGCCATCTCATCATCTCCACAGCAATATTTAGACTCCTGCTAAAGATAATTACATGACACACATACTGCAACTATATAACCTATACCGGACTGAAAACCAATTTCTCGACGCGACTTCAGTGGCCTTGTCCCTGACTTGCTGTAGTGTTCATATTGCGGCAGTATAGAGCAGTCCATCTCTGGCTGTGAGATTGAGCGTGATGATCCAGTGGAGCCCCCTGTGGAGTGGTACCAGCCTGTACGGCCACTTCACCACATTAAGGTCTACCCCATCTCTCTCTCCTCCGCCCGCCTCCCATCACTTCTCATCTGCAATGAATATTACCATCTTAAAATATTCAACACACAGACCTCTAGTTTGTCCTCACTCAGCTCATTTTCTCCACTTTGTTGATATTTTCCATCTTGTTGTTTGTGTAATCAGTGTAGGGATCAGGGGCTTTACACGATGCCATGTTGCTGATACATGGATTGGCATTATTGTAGCAGGATTGTGCTAAACCAGGCAACATAAGGCTATTTGTTTGAATTCATTATTATTTCATGGCTGTTAGTTCAAATTGCAGTGCAGGGACTACTGGTGGAGCCCTTCTGGTGGAGCTCAGAAATGATTTGTGGATGTGTATATATACACTACCAGTCAAAAGTTTGGACTCACCCTCATTTTCTTATGTTTACTACTTTCTACATTTGATCTACAGACAGAAGACATCACATATATGAAGTAAGATATATGGAATTATGCAGAAAAGGGGAAAAGGCTAAGCTAATTTTTTAAACTATTTTATAACCAAATCCTCAAATTACCCACCTTTTGTGCTGTTGAAAAATATTTAGTAGAGTTTTGTTATTTACTAAAAAATTCCATATATCTTGCTTCATATATTTAATGTCTTCTGTATGTATATACAATGTAGAAAATAGTAAGAAAATGCTTTCTACTATTCTACTACTACTACTACTACTTTTCTAGTAAAGAAAAAAGTTAAATAACTCTTCCAAATATTTTTGGACACAGCAAAATGTGGGTAATTTAAGGAAATGGTTCTAAAATATATTTTAAAAATAGTAGTTATTTAACTTTTTTTTCTTTGCTACATAATTCCATACATCTTACTTTATTGAATGAGAGGGTGAGTCCAAACTGTTGACTGAAAGTGTAGATACAACATTGGTTCTTCTCAAGTTTGGATTCACATTTTAGACCACTTCAGACTTTTGGTCCTGGTTTAGTTCTGATAAATTTATGGGACTATATAAGCCACTTTATTCAACATTATTGTCCTCACACTGTCCTCTGCATTTGACTCATCCTTCAATGCCACAATGCCATGCCTGGGGACCCATCTCCATCTCTCCATCTCCCCATCTCCCCATCTCTGTGAAGTTCCTTAAAGTTCCTCTCTCTTTTATCTTAATATGCACTTCATGTTGTAAATATTGATGTTCACAAAATAAAAACAAAATAAATAAATAAAAAAGGAACAAACTGTAACCTTTAATTGGTCTTAGACTGATCCCGATTAAGTCTATGTTCTTGAGGGTAGTTCTTAAAGTAGTACTGGTTTATTTCTGATTGACAACTGGTTTAGTCTTGGTAGAATACTGTTTAAGTGTGATTTTGTTTTGGTCAGGATTTAAACACAAGGTCTTGTTAAATCATCCTTAAGTCCTCCCACTAGTTTAGTTTAGTTTGTCCTTATTTGGCAATATTTGATTAACTGAGATTATTTTTAGTTAAGATATATACACAAATATTTGTGAGGTAGTTGCTTTATAGAATTTCCTGCTGTTGTCCAATCACACACACTAATTAGTTTCCCCCATTGTCCTAATGAAATGATCCCATAACTTTGTGTGTGTGAATGTAGTATTGAGTTAGGGGCAGTTTAGGGATTTCTCAGCACTTCTGCTCAGTGGGCCTGTGTTGTTCTAATAATGTCTCCCTAATTAAATGTTACAGCCTCTCGGAGCATAATGACCTGCAGACAGGACACAAATGGGCTTTTGGAGAGAGCGTTAGAGAGAGATATGTACTATACGAATCACACTTCACAAATGTGTACTGTGCAAGATGATTACTGTGGCCATTGTTAGCTGACGTTAATTAACCTGCATAAAGAATTAGATTAGTTGTAGTAAGTTTATTTATTTCAGTTCATATCCTTTAACAAAGCCAGTGGCCTTACAGTGCTCACACCCGAACCTTGAATTGGTAAGGCTCTCCAGTACCAGTCCTAATGTTTTTAACTATGACCCTGCTCCAAATGGCAGGGAATGTAGAATGTTCAGCTATGTTCAGTTTAATAATAATAATGAAGTACCAGTTGTCTAAGGTCTGTTCTAGATGTGGTGATATGTTACCTTTTGGGGTGAAAACAGGGATGGCAATCTGCTTCTATGGCTCCTCTCCACACACATTTATTTGCAGGCAACGGTGTATTGTCCAATGGCAACAACGGCAGGCTCTGGAATGGAAACAACCTGTCAACCTTTGGGTCTGTGGGCGAACATTCTAATTATAGACCCACCATTGTTAAGATAATGTTTGCAAACATTCAAACACCATTTGTATGATGAATAAATGTATTTTTAGAATTATGGCTACAACTAGAGAATGGTGATGTATATCGAAAAATTCATAACATTTTAGCACATCCTCTGATGCATTGTTAAAATATCACCTGAATATTAAAATATATATATATTTATTTTGTTAGTATCAACCTCCCACCCCTAGCTACAACATGAAACTTGGATCAGTGATAGCATACTTTAGCTGTCCAAACATGCGTGCATCTATTTTGAAACTGCTTTTATACATAATCTCAAAGCATGGGTGTCCTGCGGTGATCTGTGGAAAAGTTGGTGTGACAAATGAGATGCTTCCTGCTGACAAAACGAGCTGGTTGAAGGGCATTCTGAAGAGGCTCACTGCTACACAGAGTAGCCTCAATTAACAGGCCTTCTTTGAGCCCTGGCTACATTTGTGCTGGTCTGAGGGCTCCCAATTTGCGGCAGTAATTATTTCACTTGCAGGAATAACTTCCCGTAGCCCACACAGAGAATGTTTGATTAGCTGGATGGTAGAAAAGGTCAGGACGCCACACTTGCTCGACGAGAAATTATGATTTTGGTAAAGGGGGGGGCGTAGTAATCAGGTGGTTGCACTGTATAAGCCAGGAAGTTATTATAGTAATTGTGCCAATTCATAAGTATGGATGAGATATGGGCGGGCAATTCAGCTGGGCACATTTTGCAACAGGAAGTAGCGTGCGGGGTTGTTTTCAGATGGTGCGGCTGGCATCGGTTCGGGGCTGGGTAGAGCCGTGCTGTTACCCAGAATGCACCACCACAGCAGCTGATTGCCGTTCTGTGGGATTCTGAACTATTGCAATGATCAAGGCTTCAGCGTGCCTCAAGCTAAATGTGCTACACCCCTGCTTGTGTGTGACTGAGCGATCTCATATTCCAGCATATAAGCCTTGTTCTGAGCAAATGCCAAAGAAATAACATTGTATAACCTCCCATTGACTATGTGGATTGTAATCACGGGCGTAATCAGCTGCAATCAGTCCGAATACGAATGTTCAATGTGGGTAACAGGGGGCTTAAGTGAACAGGGCTCCTGCAAAATCTACTGTTGATTAGCTCCTGCCACAGCTCAGTACAATTACCTGGTTAGTAAGTACATATGACCAATTAGACTACTCATTTCACTAAAACATACTGAATACTGACACTGAAAAATGTCGGATATCGGCTTCCAAATATTGATTCAGCGGATATCCTGATTGGACATATACATTTATGTTATGCGACTATTTACTGGTCCATGATGGTTGAAATTGTATTCATGCAGTTACTTGAGAGATAAATAACAGCTACATAACACATTTGGATTGGCTTTGTCTTATTTTATTTTGTTTTAAGGAAATGTTTTCAGTCTCTGCACTGGTATCGGAAATGAAAAAGCTGGATCCATGCGTCGCTAGTTAATGTCATTATATTTTAGTAAAAATCTTGACTGTTTCTTACAGTCTTTTTTTTTCTTTTGGTGAAGTATCACTTTTACTTCCTGGTTGTACATAGGCAGCAGACACAAACACGGAGCTAGTTAAAGTACTTAAAATGAAAAGAAGTGTTACTAATGGGTGATTTTAATTTAAATTGGCTTGATAAGGTGCGCAGGAAAAACTTAAAGGACATTACAAATTCATTCCAAATGATCCAAATTGTGGATAAACCCACAAGATTAAACAAAAATTCACAAACACTAATAGATCTGATCTTTACAAATACACAAGAAAGAATAATGAAATAAAAACCTATAATCTAATAACAGGACTATCAGATCACAATTTTACTTTAGTTTCAAGAAAGCTTAATAACTCACATTTTAGAAATAAAAATCAATTAACAAAAAAATAATATTACTTTTATTCCAAAGTCATATCTGTCTGTTTAAAAAAAGCAAATAAAATGGAAGGAAATTTTAGAGCACAAATCATGTTAACAAATGTGTAGTGATGTCATTTCTACCCTAAAAACGGTTTTATCAAAATATACAAAGACAAAAAAGAAGCAAACAAAGAGGCGATCTTTGCCATGGTTTAACAATGAACTGTGGGACTTAATGAAGAAAAGAGACACTGCACTGAAAAAATCTATTAAATCTAGATTGACAACAGATAATTAGATGTAAAGACATCTTAGAAATAAAGTGACGTCTCAACTAAGGAAATCAAGAGCCAATGTTTTTCTGAACTTAATAAAAGAGGAAAGGAAATAGTATTGTGGAACAGTATGGACAAACTCCCCGGGAAAGAAAAAAGCAATTGCAGTGATCTTCAGCTCAAAGTAGACTGTGTTGTCCAAAATAATCTAGCCTTGCAACATTATTTAATGACTATTTTATCAATTCAGACTGCAAACTGGCACAACCTAGTCCAATATCATGTTCCTTTTCTGAGTCTCCCCCATGTAATGTCCCTACGTTCAGAATGGAACCAGTTCATGAGGCAAAATTTGAAGCAATCTTCATAAAATTGAAGAATAGTGAAGCTTAAGATATCCAGTGTCTTTTTAAAACAACATAAAACAATTGTAAATCAGTCTATCAATTAAATCAATCAATGAAGGCATTTTTCCAACAACACTGAAAACTACCATTGTCACGCCTGTGCACAAGTCAGGAGATAAGATAGAGGTCAGTAACTATCGACCCATAAGTACACTCCCTGCCATCTCTAAGGTCTTTGAGAAGGTTGTAGCTGAGCAGCTCACTCAACACCTCGATGCAAATGATTATTAAATCCATTGCAATTTGGTTTCAGGAGGAATTATTCCACTGAAACAGCATGCTGCTACTTCCTTGAAGAAATTAAATCAAGTCTAGACCAGGGTGGAGTGGTTGGAGCTGTCTTCCTTGAATGCACAAGGTGTTTGACACTGTAAGCCACAGTATTCTTCTCAATAAAATAGGACATTTTGGATTATCACAATCTGCAATAGACTGGTTTGCAACGTACCTGAGGGGGAGACAGCAGTGTGTGAGAGCAAACAACACCTTATCCTCTCTCCAAAGCTGCACAATGGGGTTGCTGCAGGACTCGATCCTCAGGCCTCTGCTTTTTAGTCTGTACATAAATGACCTCCTCTCAGTGTGTGATGTCAAGATAATTATGTTTGCTGATGACACTGTCGTATTCATCCATGGCAAAGTGAAGTAGCGAAGAGACTAACAACTGAAATGAGAAAGGTGGCAGCCTAGCTTCAGAGTCCCTGCCTGGCATTAAATGTAAATAAGACTGTTGCCATGTATTTTACCAACAAATTGCCCAGATATTTTTATAAATGATCAGATAATTAAAAGTGTTACTGAATTTACTTACTTGGGTATCACCTTAGATTCAACTTTAACTTTTAAAAATCACACAAAAAAACTCTGTAACACCCTCAAATTTAACCTCTCAAATTTCAGACATATACGAGGGTCACTGACCATGGAGGCCTCGCACATGTATTTTAACTCCATGGTCATGACACGTTTCTGGTACTGTATGACAAGCTGGTCGCAGGCGTGCAAAACAGCCTTGAAACCTGTTGAATCATTGTATAAATATGTGGTTAAGATTAATGATAAGAAACCCCGACATTATCACCACTGTCCTATTCTTGCAAAATACGTACATTTTGAAAATCTAATGATATATGCAAATATTTGTTTGCTTTTCAAAATTCTTCATGGTGCTGCTCCTCCTCTGAAGGGTTTCGTCTCACTGAGCCCTGAAAAAACATGTTGAGGAACACGCTCATCCTCCAGAGGAGAGTGCCCTGTCCCCAAATGTAAGACTGCACTCACCAAATCGTCTTTTTCCTCTGTTGCTGTGAGTCATTGGAATAATTTGCCAAAAGAGATTCTAACAGGATTCTGCACAGGTTTTCAAATGTTTGCAAGTCTGACAAAGAAGTGGCTGATCTCTAAATAAGTTTGGACACATTACGGATGAGTGTGATTTGAATGATTAGTATTAGTATTAGTATTAGTGTGTGTGTGTGCGTGTGTGTGTGTGTGTGTGTGTGTGTGTGTGGGTGGGTGTGCGTGTGTGTGTGCGTGTGACTACAGATGTAAATAGCATCCATGCTATAACCTGGCCCCAGCATCTTTCCTAATAAAAAGCATACCGTATCATACACTGTATATGTAGAGGTAATTCCATAAATGTAACTTAGTAGCCATAATGTTAAGGACCAAAACTCTAAATTGCACAATAGTTACGATCTGACAAATAAAAATAAACTGTAATACTTTTATTTTGGTAAATGAAGGTAGGAGGACTAGAGGTATTCCATTTTAGAACTCATTTGTATTTTTTCCACACACTGCCATTTAGCTGATGTAAAACAGATGTAAAACTATGCATTTTCGGGTACTATCCCATCAAACCAAGTATACCGAGGTTTATTCTGGCACCAGTCTATCTGTATGTTGGTTGGTTTTGGCTGATTTATTAGTAATGTACCATGTATTTTTTAAAAGATCATATATTTATTTATAAGATCTGTCTTAACTTTACGTCTAGGTACCACGTGTTTAGCAGAGTAGATAGGGACTAGTGGATGTCTGTAAGGTACTAGTTTATTTTTTTTTTTTTGTTCATTACAAGAAAACACCATGTGGGAAACAATAAATTGGAAAAAGTCATGAATGTTTTTGTTGGGAAATGAAAAAATAATTTTCAAAGCAGCTGTCATCTGTTCAGCAAAGTAATTTTACAAAGGCCAACATTAAATCAAAAATCAATTTTTTTTTTTTTTTTCAGTTTTAACTACTTATTTTTAGACACTCAATCTTCAAGGCTTCAGTCTGTCTATACTTGACTGAAATAGATGAAAAATGTGCATGCATGTTCATATGTATTTCATTGGGTGCTATATGTTACAGTCAATGCAACCTGGCAGACCCACTTTCACTATTGATTTCCCTTCCTGTGTGTTCCCACTGGAGCCCCTGCCTCTCACCTGTTAACAGATGTTATTGTAGTTAAGCACTATTGGGATAGGCCCGGTACTGTTAAGCTGTTTTGATCCAGACTTTGGCCTCGGTTCAGTAGAGTCTAAGCCAGAGTCCAGTGTCTTGTCATGTCCCTGTCACAGCTCACCCAGCTCCATGGCAGATCCCACCATTAGGGCTGTACAGGCTTCACAAAGTAGTGGAGAGACAGCTCTGCTCAGGCAAGCGCACACAGACACATGGAGAGAGGCTGAGACATGACAAAAATCAATGAGAGGACAGTACGCAGACACATGGAGAGACATGTGCAAATGCATGCATTACATTGACTACAAATTGTCCCTCCAATGGTTGACAGCATTCGGCTCATGAAGCTTGGATACTAATCAGTTCATCTAAAATTATACTTACTTTTGTTCATTTGTTTTAATTTGTTTTGGGTTGCATTATTTGACTGCACATGCACATTTCTACACTTGTTTACTAATGGGAGACATATTGTGTTTGGGCTATTTACTGATAAAATGAATGATTTATGTTTGTTATAATTTAAGATGCAATATTGATCTAAAATGGGTAATAGAAATGGGTCCATGCACTCCTGCTCCAAACGGCAAAACTAACTGGTTAGCTTCTGTGGCATTTCACTGTAACAAGCAGCACATTTTAATTTATTGTTGAAAAAATGGCTATGTGACATTTTTGAACCCAACATATAACCCAGAGATCGGATTTTTAGAATAATCACAAGTAAATACAGGGTAAAGGGCAGTAATAAGGGGTAGTTGAAAATTTTATCTTTCTGAACACTCAAGCCACAAATACACAACAATAAAGGATTACTCAGACATAAATGAATCAATACAATCAATCAGTACAACTATGACAAATAACAAGAGAACATAATTAAAACACTTAAAATTCAATTGTACCCAATATTTCTCCTTTAAGACCTGCATTAACAAGTGAATTTCTTAATGCGTAATAAGTTAATCACCTCTTCTATAAGGTGCTCCGAATCCCTTGTTATATATATATGTATATATATATATATATGCTACGTAAACTGATGGGGTGGGGTCAGCGGATGCTGAGGCGCATAGTGCCCAGAAGTCACCAACTTTCTGCAGAATCAATTGCTACAGACCTCCAAACTTCCAAACCATATATATATGGTTCCATTAAATCAAAATGCATTGCTGTCTTGTACCATGTAGCAGTCAGCCTCAGCGATCAGGAGCATCTTGACAGAGTAAAATCAGGTTAAAGCTCAAATGCAATGTCATCATTTCTGTAGTCAGCTATATTTGTAAGTTACAGTACTCCTCAGTCTGCGCTGAACGTGGTTGAAAACAGTGAATTTATTAACAGTGATAGAATGAGTACACCAGATTAGCATACAGAGGTCACCCCGTGCATGTGTTGACTGTACAGAAGGTGCAGCTGCCTGTTATAAAATCTAATAATTCATAATCCCCCGGAGTCTTAATAAATCTGACACTGTCAAAACATCACCACACTATCCACAGCCTAAACCCAGGGGCACAGCCTATTTACAGCATGTACAGGTTTGCCATGGTAATGAGGTTATGGTTTGTTTACACTCCTGATGCTTTTTGAAGGCAACAGGCGGACGTGTCTATCATCTAATTAATGAGTTATGACTCAGACAAAATGGCCACTATTCTCAGAGACAGACAAGAGCAGCCAGGGTTTTAAATGCAGCACCACCACCACAGCCACACAGCGCTGCATTTCTACAACCAGGATAATTACAAGAGGTGTCATTGGTTCTGCATCTCAACTGGAAAAAAGCAGAACTCAACTAGGATTCATAGTGTAGTCAATTGAAGCACAGATCCACACATATTACAATGTTCTTCAAGTATGGCTGCACAATAGCCTATCCGTGGGGTTCAGAACAATAGAAAATTAGGAACGTTGTCACAGTGATTAACAATTAAAAACAAAATATTACATCTTTTGAATGTGAAAAAGACCTTCCTATGTTACATGTAACAGGAAGCTGAAACCCATATATATTGCTAATTGCCATTGCTAATTGCCATTGCTAATTGCCATTGCTAATTCATCTAAGATAAAATTAAAGCTAAAATGTTTATAAATAATGACATCACAAGGCAGGAAATAACATATAAACAGTCAATCAATTTATAAACTAATAACAAATACTGCAAAGGATACACAATACACAATTCCCAAGATGAGATTTGACACAAGATATGGCCCCCAAGAGCGAGACAAGACAAGATTATGACTGAAAAAATAAAATGTGCAATGCAGTTCCAAGTTTTTTATTTATTTATTTATTTATTTATTTGATTTCATATTTCTGATGTCATTGTAGCACTGCTTTTTGGAACTACACTTCCTCAGTCTCAAGAGATGTAACTCACCAGCACTATTTTTGTCCTATCTAAATGTAAACGCATGAAAAAAAAAAAAAAAAAAAAAAAAAATTGATTACATAAAGACTATTTTCCTTATATGTCCACAAGATCTTGACTCATCATATAGCATTTCTTTTGTAAACCTTGCTAGCCTCCCAGTATGGCTTTCTCAGTCATAACTTGTCCTTATGGCCTGAGGGCTGAGTGGAGCTCTAGTGCCATCCATGGGTGTGCACAAATGTTGCCAGCTCTGCAGTTGTTGGGCATTTTCCCTATTTGAACTGATTAAAAGTGCCCTTTATAGAGCATACCCACAGGCAGGGAGGAGAGAAGAAGACATTTAGTTCATAAAGCTTTAGATGAAAATGACAAAAGAGTTGCAAAAATACAGCACAGTATGTCTGTATAACAAACTACTTGTAAACTCAAGCTAACAGACATATAAGAGGAAAGATGAGAGCAGTAACAAAGCATGAGTCAGAAACAGCGTTGCAAAGGACACACGCAGGGTACAATAGAAACCCATGACATGATATTTTCACCCACTGCCAGCAGCAACGCAGAAGAGACAGAGACAGGGAGCAGGGCTAAATAAAAGCCAGAGAATGAGAGGACAAAAGTGAGTGAGAGAATGGATGATAATGATAAAGCGGGACACAGACAAAATGAGGCTTGCCAATTATTAAAATGGACCTGACAAGGAAATGCTGTGAAAATTAATCAAAAGGCATTAAATGAATACAGGTTAAATGGTCTCTAGCTGATATTTAATGAGAGCTTGGTCTGCCAGCACACTCTGTGATTAGACAGTGGACTGACCCACACCACCACACTGGCACATACTACTTTGCATTGTCCTCAGCATGACAATTATACACATTGGCTGTAAAGAAGAAGACAATGTAGGTTGATTAGGAAGCACAAAAGGTTGATAAAAAGAGAAATCATACTTTAAATTTGACTTTGAATTGTTGTAAATGTGAGAAATTATAATGCTCATAATTATTGTTTCAGGTTATTGTTGTCACTAGGTTCTCTCGTCAATTTGTGTGCAGTAGTCTGTGTTCCTGAAGAAATTATAGATGATAAACGATAATACTGAAACTAATTTATGTCACTGGCACAAAAACCCAAGAGCAGATTTAAACCACAAAAACAATTCTAATTCTACAATACTGTTAAAAAATCATGAGCTGCAATAAATAAACAGCAGAATGAAACAGTTTAGTACTTAATTTGCATTTGTAATGAGTCATAAAAGTTATTAATTCAACCTTTTACAGATTAAATCTTGAAAAAAATAAAAACATTTCCCAGTTGTGCAAAGAGAATGTACACATGGTAAATATTAACCCCAAAATAGTTCCTGCTTTTATATATTGGACGATAAGTTAATATGGTAATTATCATGACAAGTCTATTTATTGTGGCCATTTTAAAATAAAATAAAAAAAAGTCTAAGGCCCATATACTTGCTGAGATGTTTTGATGAGCTGTTACAGGCATATTCTGCTGACAGGGATACATAAGGTCAGATGTAGCGGCTGGAAACAACAGGTTGAAATTCCCAGCAGTATTAATCATTTATCACAGTGCACGGCTACAGTCAGACTGTACACATGAAGGTTGCGCTCCTCAATCAATAATTAATTGCTTTAATTAGCAGCATTTTAATGGACTGTCACTTTAATCTACTTAGTCTGACGCCAGATTCCGGCAGCGTAGAGCGAAGGCAGTTATAGGACTTTGCTGCTCCCATGTGGACAAAGGCGTTATTGCACTAACTGGACACTTTCACCTTTCATGTTATGTGATTGTGACAAAAAGCATTTATTGTTGTGTATCATTATCATCATACTTTGAGTGAATTCATACATATTACTTTTTTTTTTTTTTTTTTTTTTTTTACTATAAAACATAGCCTAATAATACCCTATGTTGTGCTACAAATATAGGTCCTTTTCAATTCTTGTTAGTTAGCATACATAATACATTTAAAGGTGCATTGTGTAACTTTTCTGGTGGAGGGTCCACCATCTGCTTGTCTTATGGTCGTCTCGTTGCTTTGCCTGGGATGTTCTACAGCATGGTATTAAACAAATATATGTTGTATTTATTAATTCCCACACATTTTCATTTCTCAAACTACCATGTATATAAAAGACATGTATTGTTACTGTGAGCAAGCCCACTTCTCCACAGATCGGACCTGTAACTTTGCCTGGTGATATGGCCTGTTTGTCTCCATGGGGACACTCCTTTGAGGACAGTGAGGTCCAGATCTTGGCCAGAGAAAAGAACTGGTTTGAGAGGCGAGTGAAAGAGGTTATTTTGGTCAAGAAAAAGAATATTTCCTTGAACAGAAATGGATGGAGGTCTCAGACATCATCGGTCTCCCATTTATAACTCCATCCTCAAACCTAAATCAAAACAAACAAAGAAAACAATAGGGCTAGCCAGGTCAGGTCCAGAGGTGTGAACAGCCATTATGGCCCTGAATGGTTATGTTAATAAGACTCAGTGCAAGTTCAATAGGCCTAGCTAACTAACAGAAACTGTAAACAAATAGGTGTGTTAGTTTCAGAGTAATTTCATTGTATTTAGCTCCTCCCTTCAGGCAGATATAAGGCAGTGTCCACCAGCGTCTGACCAGAACTGAAGAAGCAGCTTGGATGAGCTGTGAAACATATTCGACCAAATAAACTTTGTCCAGTTGACAAATTGAATTTCTCCTTTTGCCATGGATTCTACCTGGACGACTGAGGGATTTTGCACACATCCATGGGGATAGTTAAATTAAATGCCATACTGTAGAACAGTAACAGTATAAAACAATAACTACATGGAGTCAAGCAAGTGGTGGATCCTCTACCACAAAAGTTACATAGTGCACCTTTAACATAAAAGTGGCCATCATATGTTTTTACTTGGTCACTTGTTCCTCCGAGTCCGAAAGGCATGTCTGCAGCAACAGATTTTTTTTTAGCCATACAGAGGTAGATGCAATTCATCGTTTAACCACAAGGGAGCAGTATGCACTCATGAATCGCCCTCACTAAGCCTGACAGACCTGTGGGTGACGTTGAAGCCAACAGGTGAACTGAGGAGGGCTGACAGATTCTGGATGGGGCACAGAAAGCTGTCTCTTCTCATAAGAGTTCAGCATAAGCCCCACACCGAGGAGCCCCTATCAGTCAGCCAGTGTGGCAGCCGGGGCGGGCGGGCACACCATCCACCACTGACAAAACGAATAAGTCAGCAGACCTGGAGGCACAGAGAGAGTGAGGGAGAGATGACCTGGGCATTTTGTCTCGGCAGCTACTCTGTCATTATAATGCATTGCTGTTTGGCTGTTTAATGACACAGTAGCACACTGCCCAAAGTTGTTGCAAGGGCAAAAGTGAAAAAAGCATGACTGATTTTAAAGAGTTGAATAAATATGTTTATGTATGCATTTGCAGTGAAGAGTATACCCTACAATAGAGCCATAGCAGGCAGTTTCGTCCAACTATTCAAAACTTGTTACAAACTTAGAACATAACTTGGCATCAAAGTAGTGCTATAGATTCTATTGATTTTATCAATCGCTATTGTGTATTAGCGAGCGACATATGTTAAAATGACACTGAAATTAACTAAAATTAGAAACCAGCTCCAGGCATAAGCAGCTCTAATGCATTATAAACAAAATAAAGGATTAGCTGTCAAGAACCCCCTCACATCCATTTGATTTATACGGTTCCTTATTTGACCACAATTCCCACAATGCCCCTGGCCAGCACTTTATCTCTGTGGATACTTTCAGTCTACAACAGTTTAGAGGCTATATCCCATTGTATATAGCCTTATGAGCTCATGCTACCCTTGATCTTTGTGCACATGTATGATGTTGTAGCCCTGACACACCGCCATAGGAGTCACAGAAAAACAAGGAAATGTCAAAGGAAATAAGAGCCAAGGATTGATACAGGGGAAAAAAGGGCTGGCGAGAACAGAGCCGAGGCTGATTGGGAGGGGAAGAGGCAGCCAATGCGCAGCCCTGCATCTTGAGGAAGCTGATGAGAGAGAGAGAGAGAAAGAGAGAGAAAGAGAGAGAGAGAGAAAGAAAGAGAGAGAGACGCGCAGGGGGAGTGAGGACGAGCGAGAGGGAGGGGGAGATAAGGGGGGGAGGCAGTCGCGGTGCCTCTGGATGTGAGCATTTCTCCCCTCACCGGTCTCCAGCTGTCCCTTTGGTGGATGAGCTCGGTCACGGTGCATTGAAAGCTACCACGCTGGTCTGGCTGGCTGCTTCACTGTGCCTATAGGAACTACAGGGGCGAGAGTGGGGTCCGGTGTAAGGCAGGGCAGGGTAGGGCACGGGGGACCCCAAAAGGAGGCTGACAACATGAGTGTCCCCATGCTGAAGATCGGGGCAGTGCTCAGTACTATGGCCATGGTCACCAACTGGATGTCCCAGACGCTGCCTTCTCTCGTGGGACTTAATGGCACCAGCATCTCCAGGGGTGGCACCTCTGAAAGAATCGTCAGCGTATGTATTACTTTATTTTTGTGGTATTTTCTGTCTATTTATCTGAAGTATCAAAAAAAAATAAATGTACAAGTTAGCAGTAGTAAGTCAGTAGTCGTTGTTGTGATAGCAAAATGATGAAATGGGAAAAAAGATGTATGAGCAATGCCAGAGCCTGGGGAGTATGTAACACGTTGATAGGTTAGTGATGTTTGAGTGTTACTGAAAGTTATCCATAAAGAAAAATAAAATGGTAGTTTTTTGTTGCATGTATTTTCATGGGTAAAATGATATATGAATATGCAGTTCTGTGTGCAATGTCTACTGAGGCTATATGTTGATGTCATAGTTACATTATGAATAACAAAGAGGGTTGTGAATGGCTCTAAAAGGGAAAGAAATTGCACTGGGGATGGCTGGGATAAATCATATGTTTTTGCCAACTTGACAGATTGAGAGGCGCTCTGAATGATGTTCAGACTGATCTGATGTGTCAGGGTGCTCGGGGCTCAGGGAAGCAGCTCTCATTTAGAGGCGCTGGGGCAGGATAGTGAGGTGCAGACTGTGACTGTGGTATTGAACTATAGTATTACGCATTCATTTGGAAGTTTAAAGAATGGCTGGGAATACTTTAATCAAACACAAATCTTAAGTGATGGAACTGATAATTAACTTGTGCATCGGCAGTCGATGATTGCCTCCTATGTCTTTGTTGGCCCAGTCTCATTCAACACAGCCCTTGTCTGTTAAAATGATTAAGAGAAATTAAACATCCCAGGAGGGGTAGAACCATCTGCGTCAGTGTGTGCTTGCATGCTCACTTCATGCAGTGATTTGGTGTTCGAATATGCACAGTGAGTTGTCTTAAAGCGGGCTGCTCTCATGAGTAAAGGTCCATCTGTCTTTCATAATTTAGCACTGTTTGTTGAAATACAACATTCTGCCATTTGCCTTCTTTATTTGGAGCAAGGTGTGCATTAGTAATTGGATTTGGCTTTCATCTTTATCCAAAATTCTCACATTTTCCACAATATAATCTCATTAGGTGGTTAAAGGCACAGTAGTGCTCAGAGGGTTTCATAACATTGTTTGGTATCAAAGTTTTAATCAAGGCACCATCATTTGCATTTCAAAAGATGAGCTACAATGGGTCTGTATCTGGAGGATATATTCCTTGAAGCTGCCTTCATTCATAAGTACTGAGGAGAGAAAGTGAGCCATTGAAGCAAGTTTCATCAAAGTTTAATATAATTGAAGTGGTTTGATGGAAAACGTCTCTCCTTTGAGACAAGAACATCCTGTCGTCATAAACAATGGCACCAAATCAAGTTTTAATATGAATCCTCACCTCAAAGTGCCATCACTTTTAATGACACATTTGTGTGTGATGATCTGTGCAGTGATTATGACTCAGATAACGTTTGGAGCCTCAATCAAATACAGTCAATCCAGAGCATTTTGACACTTGGTGCTAGTCTGCCAGTGGCCATGGCCCTGTTCTTCTCTCCTCTGTGGCACCCATGCGTGGCTCAGCTCACAGCTATTTTTCAAGTCTGCTTCAGTAGCTTGTGCGTTTCTCGTGTCTAAACAGCTGATCCAGGAGCACAGCTGACTGACTCTGGTGCCACGCAGGGCACACTTGAGCACATCTGGAGCAAAACTGGATTTTTTAATGAGCAGAGCAACACTGACACTGACACTGGCCTGACATGTTCAATTAGGCTTTGGGCAAGTCTATACCACATCTCATAACGTTTAAACTCTATAGAGAAACATTGTTAGTCAAGACAGCCTTAAATGGAGCGTACATAGGGCTTTGGAACATACAGTATATGATTTTAGCTGTTACTGTCAAATATGCTGAAATATGCAACTCATTAAGGCCAAAATAGTTTTGGCTTCATAAAATACTCAATATATGTAAAATAGTGTTAAGTGGGTTATTATAAAATAAAGTAATGAATGTAGAATCTACATTGTAAATTACACTAGACTTGAAGCACAAATACCTCTGCCAAGACACTTGTCCATAACTCATGATGCCCAATATAACAAATAAGTTAGTATACCGCCATTTATAACAAAACTTTCAAAATACTGTTCCAAACAGAACACTTTTGAACAAATTTACTTGTAAAATCAATGAAACGTTACATAAATGTATTCTTGGTATAGTGTAAAGCACTGTGGGCATGATGTCCAGATGCTAAAAATAATAAGTGGGTGTAAATGCCTCTAGCCTAAAATACAGCTCACATGAGTAAAATCTTGGCCTTTTCCCAATAAAATGTTACCAGATATAGTTATAAACAGCCAGAATGCATCCAGTTTTGTCTGTTTGGTCGTCAATACTTGAACTGTTTGAATAAGGCTATATCTCAAATGCATTAACAGTATGTATGTGTGGGCTGGGCCACATGGTGCCAAGATTGATTTGTGATCTGATTCCTGTTTTGGTGAGGTTATCAGCACATTGTTTTTAACATTACTCAGCGTTCCAAATTATGCAGATTATATTTTTCTCTGATTTTGCCAAATTGTCAATATAAATGACAGTCATAATTTTCAAGTCATCAACCTTTAGAGTACGATTCTAATGTTATTGATCAAACCTCCCAATGATAACACTATTTTTTTCAAAAATAAAAACTTAAAATGCACTGTTCCAAATTATTATGCACAACAGAGTTTCAAAATGTTATTGTTGTAAAGAACTGAAAACGGTCATATCTTTATTTTTCAAGTAGAAGCATTAGCATATTACTGAAATCAAAAGCCATTTCAATCAAAACATCTTAACAGGTCAAGTTACATTTTAACATAGGACCCCTTATTTGATAGGAGCTTCACAATTCTTGCATCCATTGAACTTGTGAGTTTGTGGAGATTTTCTGCTTGAATTTCTTTACAGGATGTCAGAATATCCTCCCAAAGGTTCTGAATAGGGTTGAGGTCAGGGGAGGATGGGGGCCACACCATGAGTTTCTCTTCTTTTATGCCCATAGCAGCCAATGATGCAGAGGTATTCCTTGCAGTCATGCACCAAGATGATTTTGCTACGGAATGCACGGTTCTTTTTGTACCATGGAAGAAAGTGGTCAGTCAGAAACTCCACATACTTTACATTTTCACACCTTCAGGGACCCTAAAGGAGCCGACCCGGTGACTCTGCCACCTCCTTGCTGACATCGCAGCCTTGTTGGGACATGGTGGCCGTCCACCAACCATCCACTGCTCCATCCATCTGGACCATCCAGGGTTTCACGGCACTCATCAGTGAACAAGACTGTTTGAAAATGAGTCTTCACGCATTTCTGGGCCCACTGGAGCCATTTCTGCTTGTGAGCTTTGTTTAAGGGTGGCTGAACAGAAGGTTTATGCATAACTGCAAGACTCTGGAGGATCCTACACCTCGATGTTCGCAGGACTCCAGAGGCACCAGCAGCTTCAAATACCTGTTTGCTGCTTTATAACGGCATTTGAGCAGCTGCTCTCTTAATCCGATGTATTTGTCTGGGAGAAACCTTCCTCATTGTGCCTTTATCTGCATGAATCCGTGTTTGCTGTGAATCAGCTACAAATCTCTGAATAGTACGATAATCACGCTTACGTTTTCATGAAATATTTAAGGTTTTCATACCTTGTTCAAGGTATTCAACTATTTCACGCTTTTTGGCACTAGAGAGATCCTTTTTCTTTCCCATATTGCTTGAAAATGTTGCTCTGCTTAATAATGTGGAACGTCCTTCTTCAGTCGTTTTTTCTTTAGTTGGACACACTGGGCAAACTCATTGGCTCAGGTGTGTGAGATTGATTTCACTGAGACACAAGACCATCCATGAGTTTCACTGGAAAACTAAACATTTTACCTTTATGACACTTAAACACAATTTACATAATTATTTGGAACATGGTGTAAGTGCTTCTCTGTTAAATGCAGCTCATTCTTCAGATTGGTCAGCCTAGATTACACGCCGAGTGAGTGACAGTGTCTTTATATTTCCTTGGATACTTCTGAGAGTCCATGTTTCACTGTGATTTAATTTTGTATGTGTAACCTTTATAGCTGTAGCACGAAAAGTCACCATTGTGTAAAGTAATACGAAATCACAAAGCTGGTGTGAAATGTCCTATTCTGAAGGGCAGGCCATATTGTCACTTTGGTATATGACTTAAGAGCGCTATGAAGCAGGAGAAAATATAACCCATCTGAAGACGCCATATCAACAGGGCCCCGAAAATGATTGGGGTCACCTCTCTGCACCCAGCCACTGTCTGTCCACAGCATTGTAAACTTTATCACATCCACTATTCAGTCCCATAAAGCCCGCCGTAAAAATTGATTTTTGACAATAGATTAAAGCCTAAACAACAGTGGCTCAGGTTTTTATTTGAGCACTTACCTTCACATTTACTACCTGTCTCTTTTAATTTATTTGAGTTATCTTAAACTTTGACAGGTGTCCTCTGCTGAATAGACAACACGGCAGACGGAACAACAATGAAATTCAATCTTGTAATCTTGTTAAGGGCATTTGTAATATTAGCGGTTATGTAAAAGATCTAATTATAGGTGTAAACAAAACAAGATTGATCCTTCAGCACCATGCACACAATCGTTAGACATAGTTGATTAGTTTAAAAAGAGAACAAAACTTAACCTGAATGTATTGCTTTGCTCTTTCGAGAGTTTAGTAACAGACTTCGGTAATCCATATTCTCCTCTAATGAAGAACTAGCAGGGAGTTAACAGTTTATGCACTGTTTTCTCACAGCTCTCACCTCCCTTCCCCGCTAAGTGCCAGCCTTAATAGAGCTCTTCTGCTCCCAGCTAACACACAGAGAGTGGTTTGCCAAATGTTGTTTTTTTTTTTTTTTTATCAGGGCAGCGGGCACAGTGACAGCAACTTGCACCAAAAGGTATAAAATCTTTAGTGTCATTCTTATAAAGATGCTGCGCCTCTATCCAGTGTCTGAGTCAACACAATCTGGAGAAGAAATAATGTTTTCAGCAAGTTTTTGCAAATTTCTGTTGACAACTCAAGTTCAAACAATGTCACAGATGCTGAACTACTGACTGTACACAGTTACTCGAGTAAAGACGAAGGTGGAAAATGTTTGGGTCACTGAGCTTGTGTTTAAATTTGCGGTTTATATTTCAAAATCAAGAGCGATAAGATTCGATGTAAAAAGCTGAACTGTTAGCAGGACCCCATTGAGAAAGTGTATTTCGTCGTTTGTCAAGAACATTAGCCTACCTAAATGACTGTAGCCATTGAAATGTTCTTATCATTTCACTACTGTTTCTTGGACCAGTCGATGGCCATCTTAGTGTGGCCCTTGTGCAATGAGCTCAAATTTCCTACCCATTCTTTCTTTATATGAGATATAAACTTTTAGGACAAAAGAAAGGAAATATGCCTCATTAGTAGTTTTTATTAATCAGGTTTTAAAACTAGACACAGGTGCAGTGCGTAACATTTCTAGTGGAGGGTCTGCCACCTGCTTGTCTCCATGGAAATGTTATTGCTTTGTCTATAATGTTCCACAGTATAGATTAAACCTATCTATCACGGTAGCACTACTCTACATTACAATTCAGATCTGTGGAGAGTTGCTCCTTTTTACTGAAGGAATTTGTGTATTTATGAGCAGCAGAAACACCCATAATTCCTCCCGAACATTCCAGGCTAAGCAATAGCATCTCCATGGAGACAAGCAGGTGGCAGATCCTCCACTAGAAAACTGCACCTTTAAGAGGAACACAGCTATAACAATTTAGATTAAACTAAAACACAACTTCTAATTGACTGATAAATGCTTTACTTTATTTATCTCTTGTTTACCTACAGTGCTGTGAAAAAGTATTTGCTCCCTTACTGATTTCTTAATTTTTTGGACCTTTGTCACTCTTAGCAAACTCAAGCAAACTTAAATATTAAACAAATAAACAGAAAATGCAGTTTTAAGTGCCAATTTTATTTATTTAGGGACAAAATACCATCTTAACCTACATAGCCCATGTGAAAAAGTAAAAAAGCCCCCTAAACCTAATAACTAGTTGAACTACCCTTAGCAGCAACAACTGCAGTCAAGTGTTTGCGATAACTAGCAATGAGTTTTTCACATCACTGTGGAAGAATTTTGGTCCACTCTTCTTTGCAGAATTTTTGCCACATTGGAGGGTTTCCGAGCATGAACCACCTTTTTTTAAGGTCATGCCACAGCAGCTCAATTGGGTTCAGGTTTGGACTTTGACAAGGCCACTCCAAAACACTTTTTTTTTTTAAAGGCATTCAGAGGTGGACTTGCTGGTGTGCTTTGGATCATTGTCCTGCTGCAGAACCCAAGTGCGCTTCATCTTGAGGTCATGAACTGATGGCTGGACATTCTCCTTCAGGATTTGTTGGTAGAGAGCAGAGTTCATGGTTCCTTCAATCACAGCAAGTTGTCCAGGTCCTGAAGGAGCAAAGCAGCCCCAAACCATAACACCACCATGTTTCACTGTTGGCATGATATTCTTTTTATCAAATGCTGTGTTCATTTTACGCCAGATGTAACGAGATGCACTCCTTCCAAAAAGTTAAGCTTTTGTTTCATCAGTCCACAGAATATTTTCCCAAAAGCTTTGGGGATCATCAAGATTTTTTTTGCTAAATTGAGATGAGCGTTTATGTTCTTTTTTTGTCAGCAGTGGCTTTCTCCTTGGAACTCTGTCATGCATGCCATTTTTGCCTTGTCTCTTTCTTATGGTTGAGTCATGAACACTGACATTTACTGAGGCAGATGAGGCTGGCAGTTGTTAAGATGTAATTTTTGTAGGCTGGCCACTCCATTTGTGAATAATGTGCTCTCACCGTGGTTCACTGGAATCCCAAAGATTTAGAAATGGCTTTGTAACGTTTTCCAGACTGAGACATGTCAATTATCTTTCTTCTTATCTGCTCTTGAATTTCTTTGGATCGCGGCATGTGTTGGGTTCAATATGGCCTACTTCACCTTGTCAGACAGGTTCTATTTAAGTGATCTCTTGATTTGAAAAGTCTGGCAGCAACAGGCCTGGGTGTGGCTATGAAATTGAACTCAGCTTTCCACAATAATATGACCTCATCATTTAACCTGATGAGGGGGACAATTACTTTTTCACACAGGATCATGTAGGTTTGGATAGTATTTTCCTCTTAACAAATAAAATCACCACAGAAAATCTGCATTTTATGTTTACTTGGGTTATCTTTGTTTAATATTTAAATGTGTTTAATGATCTAAAACAGTTAGGAGTGACATACAGTGGAGGAAATAGTATTTGATTCCTTGCTGATTTTGTAGGTTTGCCCACTGACAAATAAATGAACAGTTTATCATTTTAATGGTAGGTTTATTTTAATGTTGAAAGACAGAATATCAAAAAGAAAATCCAGAAAATAACTTTAAAGAAAATATGTAAACTGATTTGCATTTCATTGAGTGAAATAAGTACAGTATTTGAACCTTCTAGCCAATAAAGACTTAGTACTTGGGGGCAAAACCCTTGTTTGAAAGCACAGAGGTCAGCCGTTTCTTTTAGTTGATGTTACAGTTTGCGCACATATCAGAAACTTCTTTGCAGATCATCTCTAAATCAATGATTTGGTTTTGTGGCTGTCGCTTGGAAACTTGGAGCTTCAGCTCCCTCCATAGGTTTTCTATAGGGTTAAGGTCCGGAGACTGCCCGGGCCACTCCATGACCTTAATGTGCTTCTTCTTGAGCCACTCCTTCATTGCCTTGGCTGTATGTTTTGGATCACTGTTGTGTTGGAAGACACATCCATGACCCATTTTCAGTTTCCTGGTGGAGGGAAGGAGGTTGTCACTCAGGATTTTAATGGTACATGGCTCCGTCCATCCTCCCGTTGACATGGTGAAGTTGTCCTGTGCCCTTAGCAGAAAAACACCCCCAAAGCATAATATTTCCACCTCCATGCTTGACGGTGGGGATCGTGTTCTTGGAGTCATAGGCAGCATTTCTCTTCCTCCAAACACGGTGGCGCAAAGTGTTAAAAATGGTTTTCTTAGTGACTGTGGTCCCAGCTGCCTTGAGATCATTGACTTGCTCCTCCCGTGTAGTTTTAGGCTGATTTCATGATCATTGAAACCCCACGAGGTGAGATCTTGTGTGGAACCCCAGGCCGAGGTCAATTGATGGTCATTTTGTATTTCTTAAATTTTCAAACAATTGCACCAACAGTTGTCTCCTTAACATCCAGATTCTTATTTATGTTTTTGTTACCCCATTCCAGCCTTGTGCAGGTCTACAGTCTTGTCCCTCACATCCTTTGACAGCTCTTTGGTCTTTCCCATGATGGAGAGTTTGGAGTCTGATGGATTGACTGATTCTGTGGACAGGTGTCTTTTATACAGGTGACTAGTTTAAACAGGAGTCTTTAATTCAGATGAGGAGTTGATTCGGAGTGTCTACCTGGTCTGTGGGAGCCAGGTTCGTAGGGGATCAAATACTTATTTCACACAATGAAATACTAATCAATTAATACATTTTCTATAATTTCTGGATTTTCTTTTTGATATTCTATCTCTCAGTGTTAAAAATAACCCACCATTAAAATTATAGACTGTTCATTTCTTTGTCAGTGGGTAAATCTACAAAATCAGCAAGGGATCAAATACTTATTTCCTCCACTGTACATGCAAGAAATCAGGAAGGATGCAAATACTTTTTCATAGCACTGTGTAAGTGCCAGCCTTAATAGACCCCCTCCTGCTTCCAGTCGAACAGTTCAACGCATGGCCAAATGTTTGTTTCTCTCTCTCTTTCTAACAGGGCCAAAAGCTATAAAAGTTTTTTGCTCAACCCTAGTAACAAGTCAGTTCCCTGTTCCACTGTCAATCAAATCTGTGCTGGACTGGAGTGGGCAGGTTGCAGTTAGGAAAGAGGGAGACCAAGGTTGGAGGGATGGATGGAGAGATGGAGGCAGCAGGGAGGAAAGAGGAGCAGCAGGGAGGGCAGCACAATGAGTTTAAGAATCATATTATTAACTGGCAACCATGCGGCGCTCATTGTAGTAATTGGTTTTCCTTCAGTGCGACCTGGCTGGGTTACATTTAAAAGCCCAACATCTGGTCAACGGACACATCATTTATTAGTGTGTGTGTGTGTGTGTGTGTGTGTTTGTGCTGTAAACCCTGCGCTGCAAAAAATAAAATCTAGGTAAATTCAAATTACTCAGACTATGAACATACACCTTCATTTGAGTCGATTTGACATGACAAGTAAAAGTTTCTAATAAAAATATTTTTTTTCTTCTTGGAAAAAAAAAATTCTTCTTGATTAAAGCAACACAAGATTTTGATTTTGTTTGACTTGTTTTTCTTGTCTTAAATGTATGAAGCTTATGTCTTAAGCTGTTTTAAGTACAAAAAGGCTTGTTCCATTGGTAGATAATTTTACTTGTCATGTGACATTTACAAAAATCAAGATAACGTTTTCTTAATTCAAGTCATTTTAACTTGGCAAGGTGTTTCTTTTTGCAGTGTGAGCTTTGTGTGTTTGTAGGACATATTCAAGCAACTGTAGCTCATGTCTTGAAGGCACAACAATGTTCACTTGGAGCAGGGCAAGGATGTTAAAAATAGTTTGTGAGACACAGAGAGTTCAAGAAAGTCAGCACCCAGAAGTTTAAAAAGTGAAGGAACAAGTAAGAAAAAGTTAAGATAAGAAAATGTTCTTGAGTATGAGGAACACTAACTACCAAGTCAATAGAAGAGCATTATAATAACAGCTAAAAGAATGATCAGTTATCAGTTAAAAACGTGTTCATTCTTAGATACTATGCTCTTAGAGTCTCAAATTTTCCATAAATGTTTGTCTTTGTACCCGAAAAGAATCCATAGTAGCACATGGGAGGATATGCAAACTACCATACTTGTTACCTGGCCATCCAGAACCACAGCTTTTGACAAAACTTTACACAAATGAGTGGATCTGGAGCCATATCCTGTCTCCACAATTCCAGAGTGTGTGATTGACAGGCGGATTAACCAATCAGAGAGACACATGCTCTGTTTGTGTTAAAAACAAACATGGCGACTTACACATAAAATAGGGAAAAACTACATAAAGGACTGAGAAACAGCATGGATTTTCGCAGAATTAACAATCGAAGCACAAAAGTATCATTTATCTCAGGTGACAGAATATTTATTTGGAATGAATGTTAATACAATTTTGGAAAGGTGATGTGAGGAATTTGTCTGATACAAATTCGCGGCTGTGGTCAGATCATCTTAAGTTTGGATGGAGAATTTTCACCTTCTGTGGTCCGGTTCCAGACCCTTCTGTATTCAGACAGAATGTGGAAGGGACTGGCTGGTCAGGTAACCAGTTTTCCACAAATGCTTGGCTAATCCAGACCCATAAAGAACACACAGTAGCACAAGGAGGATATCCAATCCAATCTAACTTTATTTGTATAGCACATTTTACCAACACAGTCTCCAAAGTGTTGCAGAGAGTAGGCACAATATAAATTAACACATTAAATAAAATAAAGCATAAAATAAACAAATTAACAAGCAAGTCATATGAAATCAGTAAAAATCACTAAAAGACAGTCAGAGGACCACACAACTCTCACGCCGTGTTAAAAGCCAGTGAGTAAAAGTGTGTTTTTAAACAAGACTTAAAATCAATAAGATCTAAAAAGTCTTTGGCCAGGGGTTTGCACAGACAGCAAACGTGTACATTAAAATCTCCTACGATGAGTAACTTATCGTACTTTACTGTGATATTGGCCATAAAGTACGAAAATCTGCGATAAAATCACAGTTGTACTTGGCTGGCTGATAAACGGCTGCGCAAAGGAACTGACCAAAGTGTCCAAGTTCAAATGCGCCCAGTTCAAAAGAGGAATAGCCAGCACCAGACACCCGTTTTATGCCCAAATTATTCTTAAAAACAGTGGCTACACCACTTCCATGACCACTGGTTCTTGGGACATTCAGGAAACTACAGTTTGTAAAACAGCTGATTCACTCGACCTTGTCCACGTCTCTGTTATGAACATAATATCCACTGCTTGTGATACGAATAAGTCACGGAGAATGAAAGTTTTATTTCCAATGGACCTCATGTTCACTAGCGCACATTTGGTAGACGCCAGTCGGGATTTACCTCCACTGGTTACTCGTTTTAGCATCTTGAGTTGCACTCCATCTTGAGGTGCACTCCGCCCGTAGTTAGGTAGAGTAGCAAGCGACGATGAGGCTGATGGGCTCCATCATCATCATCATCTGCCCAACAATGGGGACTAGTCAGGTGCCGACAGGGAGCGCCCGAGGAGCAGGAGTCTCAAACACGACTCATAACCCTAGGTTAAGCAGCTGGAGAGATGATCAGGGTCCGGGGAAAAAGTTAGCCTGATCTTTAGCTTCAGTAAGCGGCCGCTGCACTTCCCACACCATCTGCGTTTCCGTGGAGCTGCAGCCCCAAGGTGCAGCAGGAACGGTGGCGCGTCGCACACCATATTCCATATGTGATTCCACATTGGCTTTGATCATAAGTAGCTCATGGTGTTCATACACAAGCACAGAATCTATGGCCCTCATGACAGTTGAAATAAATAAAAAACATATTGAAGAGCCAAGAGCCACGCCAACCACACTGGCGCCATCTTGGAAAGTGCAAACTCTTTACTCACTGAAAATTTGATCAATGCATATTTATGGGTCATTTATAACAGCGCCTCATAGTGGTGACTTTTATAGCCCAAAGATGTCACAAATGATGAACATTTAACTGAGGAACAAGTTTAATTTCAGACTTTTTTTTTTATCTCCCCTCCTTTTTGCACATGGGTCAGCTAAAGCCATGTCCGTGCGGCTGCCCCTGGCCCCTGTGCGTGCTGCTTATGAAAGTTATAATAGACTTTCTGTCATGCTCATAAAGTAGTGTGCTACAGATTTATGATCTCATTTGACTGGGGCTTTACGGCTGCCTCAGACTCTGCATAATGAATCGCCAGAGGAAGTCCATCCGGTACCTCTCTTCAGTGATTTAAGCACCTTTAATGCATAATTGGACAAGAGAAAATCTCTCTGAAGCCTGGTAATTATTAAAAATGACAAGCATTACGATTGTTCAGTGACATGAAACATTTTTTAACTTTTCCATAGCCTTTTCATTTTTGATTGTCTGCTCAAATCTGAGGATGAATTGTCCAAAAGGTGTTATTTCAGCATGAGCTTTGTCTCCCATTCTCCTTTCTCAGCAGGGATTTCTCTTGTGGTTGTTTTTAAAAAATTGTATCTGTGCACTAAGTCGGCATTCAACAAAGCTGCAGGAAATTAGAGCCATCTTTCTCTTCTGTCAGCCAAACCACAAACCCTCCCCTCAGTGAAAGCCAGTACCTTTGTCTGTTGGGAACATTAAGGGTTATGAAGGTTATCTATGGACACACAAACTGACAGAGCTTTGGTGACATGGTAAAGAAAGAGCAATGTCACCTAAAACACTGCAACATCCAGTCCAATCTATATTATTTAAAAGGTGCACAGTGTAACTTTTCTGTTTGGAGCGTCCGCCATCTGCTTGTCTCATTGTGATGTCATTGCTTTGACTGGGATGCTCCGATGCTCCGTTAAACAAATATCTCTTGCATTTATTCATTTACAGGTGTTTTTATTTCTCAAAACTACTGCAAAGACATGCATTCTGTGAGCAGGCTCACTTCTCCACAGATCTGGCCTGTATCTTGGCCTGGTGGCCTGCTTGTTTCAATGTAGATAAATTAAATTAAATGCCATACTGGAGAACATTCCAGGGGAAAAAAAAAACAATAACATCTACATGGAATCAAGCAAGTGGCGAACCCTCTACCAGAAAAGTTACATAGTGCACCTTTAATCAGATTTTTTTTTTTTTTACTCTTACTAATGATGCAGTTACTTTTAACCTATACTTACATTGTGTGTTAGGGGACTTATTTTCCAAGCTGATCTATTCTGCCATTATACCATTGGGTAAAATACTGCCAGAACAATCACTAATATTTTCAATGTCAGTTTACCCTCCTTTCATACACTGGCACTGGGGTGTAATTTTGGGCCTGGGTACAGAGAACAGAAGGAACATGCTAAAATTCTTACTTTCCAGGGGTGTGACTGCTTCTGCCCCCGGTGGTTTCCTGTTGTTTCCATTGCTGTTGTCCTATTCTCTAATGGGCTTCTGCAGGGCGGCCATGACAGTTTCAGTTCCAAAACTACCACTTAAATATGCTGTTTTACCCCTCACTTCTAATTGGAGAATGTCTGGGACAGACAAAACTGAGAAAACATAACTACAGCTTAAATGTGTTGCTGCTATCCTTAACACATTTTGGAACAGGCGGTTGTGTAGTTGTTAGAAAACAAAAAAAAAACACAGATGAACGAGCCTCTGTCATTAAACCACCCTTTACATTACATTTAAAAATGGCTATGGAATAACCAAACCTGCCAGCGCTGATAATGAGTGCATAATACCACAAACTGTATAATAATATGTGTAACACCGGTATTTTGTATTTTTTCTAAGCTATACTGATGTGTAGAAATGGTAGGTTAATATGTATTCTATAAGATGAAATTTATGTCGATGTAAATACCTAATGCTTTGCAGATGCAGATGGAAACTAGCTATACAGCTATAATATGGTGCGGAACATTTCTGTTTTTTCTGATCTGTACATTGTTCTTTCAAATAAAGACTAAACTAAACTAACCTAAAATATACAGTATGCCCCACCCAAGCAGGACTGAACTAAAGGACTCATTCTACAGCGCAAAAGACCTTACAGTACCTCTGAAAGAAGCCTTGGTTTCACCACTGGTACCTGCATCACGTGTAATGCGCAAATGTATTCCTTGCATGTCTGCTTATTGCTAATATTAGACTCAGTTTTTTAATTATTTTCTCTTTTTAATGAGTTGATGCAACCAAGTTTACTCTGCGTGAACACAATGTTAAATGAACCAGTGTGAATGACCCATGCAGAGAAAGGACTTAATTATATTTACATAAAGGCAGTTTCAAACCCTATTCAAATAGACTGATATTCAATATTGATATTCAACTGTACCCCAAGAGATTGTTTGTTTACATGTTCTTCTTCTTCTGGCAAAGATAGCACAACAGGACAAAGTGCATTTGCATTTATGAATCACCTTTTCAGCCCTGATTTTTGAATGGACTAGCAAAATGTGAATGGTGAAGTTGGAGCCAAATGGCTAGGAGGGTGGTAATAAAGCTGGAACTGATTCAAATATGCTGTTAATTTCAGCCTCTATGAAACATTAATGAAGAGGAGAAAGGCCTGTGCAATCCTCCCAACTTAGTAAATGAGCCTAAGAAATACTCCGCATGCTCACTGAGTACAAAGGGTTGTATATTACCCCTATACAGAATCTGAATGAGTTGCATATTGCGGCCCACTGTGTAACCTATCATCAAATCAGTGTGGCTCCAATAACGGTGATGTCTTGGAAGGAGAAAAGCAATATGGCAAATGGATGGACCCTTATACATCCATTTTCAAAGGAAAGCTCTCAACCTCCAAGGGATTTGCGGCGTGTAGGCAGATCACCCCCCACATATAGATTACATTATAGTGAGGCAGGTGGCTCTAGGAGCTTATTGGACTAGATGTTAGCCATAAGAGCATAAAGTGGCAATTGCACACATTCAAAAGCCATCATACTTTTTATTGTTACCCAGAAATAAAACACAAAGCCAACTGACCACTGACAGTGACTAATAACTAATTGAAATGACAGACAATCTGGCACATTGTTAAATCAACTTTACAATGTCATAGAGGAGACAGTTATCCTACCCTGCCAACATGCACTGTTCAAAAAGATAGGGTTTTTTTTTTTGTTTTTTTTTACATGTTAAGTTACACAATACAAATTTAAATTGAATAATTAAACCTTTCTTGTAGAGGGTCCGTCAAATGCTTTTTGCCATGGAGGTTATTGCTTTGTCTGGAATGTTTTACACAGTATGGTATTAAACCTTTCTATCTTCATGGAGACCAAACCAGACCAAGTTACAGGTCAGATCTGTGGAGAGCCAACCAGTCAGAATGCTTGTTTTTCTAGGTATTTTTGAGCTATAATTCCACCTGTAATTGGAAAAAATGTGAGGTAGGTCATACGGTGGAACCTTCCAGGCAGAGCAATGACATTTCCATAGAAACTAGCAGGTGACGGACCCCCAACCAAAAAGTAACACGGTGCACCTTTAAAAAGACTTAAGGGAAGAGAGGACAGTGTGGAATTCACTGTTACATTTTAATGTGATCCACCTTAACTTTGATGTAGCATCTTAATATTTCAACCGTTTCATCTTTGTATCCTGTTTATTTCACAATGTCATATGGTGTCTGTTGTTTATTTATGTGTTTGGTTTTAATGTCTCATGGTGCACTTTGAGCTTTATGTACATGTTTTCCAATGTGTTTTTAATTACAAATGGCAAATAAACTAACCTAACCTAACCGGAGGAGACACAGGGCAGCATCCTCTCATCCTCATCTAAAATTATCAGACATTTTAGATTTAAGCAATAACTCAAAAAGTTAAGAGTTTTTTGGGTTGTTTTTTTTTCCTAAAACAGTCCTTAAAATCAAGAGAATTAAACTTTGGCTTCAACAGTTGCAAATCTTTGGTAGAATAGGGCTGTAATAACTTCTGTATATGGTGTAATGAAAGAATATGGTGTATAGTAGTATGCTATATTTATACATAGCAATTTTTGGTTGACAGCGACAATATCTAAGCCCTCCTTCTGCAACAGAAAACACATCTAGGTGATATGAATACCTGTGTACCAATATGCTAACAATCATGGTTAAGTTTAATATAGAACAGGTCTTACAGGGATCAGCTGGAGATCTGCACCCGGTGAACAGACAGGCTTAGAATAGCGCCTCAGGTGACGATGAAATGTGCATCAAAAATTTTCAAAGAAATGGGTTGAGATTCAGCTCACTTCTTTGTCTGGTTCCTGCCTTGATCTTCGGCCTCCACAGACAGGCATCTCCAGTGCCTTATAGAGGGCTGCAGACTGACAAGAAAGGTGCTGACACAAAAGCCTGTTCATGCCTGAAGTGACACGCTAAAACAGTGGAGAATAATGAAATGGTAATTGAAACGCAGAGCCCATCATTTTTTAGTGAGTGTCAGGTCTATCTGGGCACAGAGACGAGAATGAGTTTGAAGAACGGAGGTAACTTTCATTGTTCATTCATTGTTGCTGACTGTTACTGCGCACACAATTTCTCATTAATATGCACCCAGTTAAATTACTCAGAAATATTGCTTCAAATTAGATCGCGTGTCATAACACTTTAAAGGTGCACCACATAACATTGCTGATGGGTGGTTCGTCACCTGAATGTCTCTCTCCATGGGTAGAAAGGTTTAATGCCATAGTGTGGGACATCCTTGGCAAACCAGTAATATTTCCATGGAAACAAGCAAGTGGTTGAAACTCCATCTGAAAAGTAAAATAGAGCACCTATAAATGTTCAAATGTAATAGTACTATTTCAGGAGCCATGATGGTTATAGGTTCTATATCACACAATTACTCTATATTACACATTTACTGTGAGCTTTTAGCCATGTTAGAATGTTATTAACTCCTTAAAAACAAACCTGGAGTTGTGTTTTGTTTTATTTACACGTTTGAGTATTTGTGTGTCTACAAAGCTCAAAATGCTCTTTTCCACCTTGTGATGTCATGGTAGCTTTATCATTAACAGTTACTTTTACCTTTTGTTCAGTATAGATTGGCAATTTCAGGGCTGAAATTATCCAAATGATTCTAGTGAAGGTGTATAGAGTTTAAAAACACAGTGGAGCATTATCTGTATTACCACATGATATTACAAGGTGTTTTCTGTTTGAGAGAAGAACACGGTCTAAATATGCAGGATTTGTGTTAAAAATGTCTGAAACAAAATTATAACATAGATCAGAAAATAGCGTAATATTATAAATTAGCATGTGCTGCTCATTTGGCATCAACGCATTTTATTATTATATTTCTTTAACCATTTTCCCGTTCTTAAAAAGCTGGTAGAAAGAAAAACACATTAAAAAGAATTTTGCATATTTACTATTGACTAGCTTCATATGCCTTCTTTGGGTCTAGCACAAGTTCTGGCCTGTAACCCCCTTATGCTTTGATAGCCTTTAACAAAAACTATTTTGCTTTCCCATAGCTCACACAAACACAGTCAGTTCCATTGTAAATTCAGAAAGCGGGCATAAACAGCAGCAGGTTCGTAAGAGAACAAAGGAGGGAGGAGCAGGAAGTGGGAGGCACGTTGCAGGACTGGCTGGACTGACAAGATGTGACAGTGTGCACAGTGGCTCGCAGGGTGGCTACAAGTTTAAACTCCAATCGCACTGCTCTTTCCTCCCTTAAGACTTTTTAATGTGATCAGCTTGAACCAGAGCAGAGACAGGGCTATATTCTCACATCCTCATTGCTCCCACTTATGTAGATGGGTCTTTAATTTGATCACCAAAATGGCCATTCCTTTAGCCCTCATTACAGTTTTATGTGTTTTGATGCAGTGAGAATGGGCTTGGTCAATAGTCTATGCGTGCGTGTGTGTGTGTGTGTGTGCGTGTGCGTGTGTGCATGTCTAATACTGATATTACTCTAGACTGGATTAGCTGGAGAGATACATCTATACTCCTATCAGGTCTGCCTAGTTTTGCCCCTCCTCCACTGGATTAGCTGGAGAGAGACATCTATACTCCTATCAGGTCTGCCTAGTTTTGCCCCTCCTCCACTGGTATCGTGCAGCATTATCGATTCCAAACAGATCTATTTCCGCTCTGTGTCCAAACTTATTTAGTTCTCTGTTTTCGCACTGCACGGTAGGATTCCCTCTTCTTCTCTTTTTGTCTAGACTCTAGATAATCTTGACATTTACCTACAAGTCGGTTACAACAGCCAAGTGCTCAATATCAATTATATTATGTGATTATCTTTGGTAGTGCTGCATGATTAATCGCAATTGAATCGAAAATGCAGTTTGAATGGATGCAATTAGCAAATCGCAAAGGCAGCAATTCTGAACTACTATAATTAGGGCTGGGCAAAAAAAATCAATTAAATTTATGAATTCAAATCGATTTGTTTAGGAAGGATCTATTTTTATTTCACCCACTTTCTTTCATTGAAAATGCATGAATGGGTGCTCACTTCAGTCACTAGGGACCAAAGTTTAGCACAGGACCATGCAGCGCTGACTGCTTTGAAATCAGTGACGTCAAATTAAATGTTGGGGTTTCATGTTTAATGCAATAGTTTTGTTTTCTCTCATTCAAAAAAAGATTTCCTCGATGGGTTAAATATAATCACTGAATACAAT
The DNA here is from genome assembly GCA_029959045.1 of Taenioides sp. WSHXM2023. NCBI lineage: Eukaryota > Metazoa > Chordata > Actinopteri > Gobiiformes > Gobiidae > Taenioides > Taenioides sp. WSHXM2023. Next base: position 13,991,427 of record CM057101.1, on the reverse strand, counting down.
CTTTTCAGTTTTGGCCATTTTCTGTAGTTTTTCTGTAGTCTGCAGAACATTTTTAGTCGAGTTAAAATCAACTATTTCATTTACAGGCAAAATTGCCCAGCATCAAAATATTCACTTTTATTGTATGAAAGCTGCAAACCTTGTAATTTAATCCTCTAAAATCATATTCTGAAATGCATGGGATTCTTGAAATAGTTTTTCATTTCATATTTCATTCTTTTTGTCAATTTTCTTTGACGTATTTAAATGTGGACTTTATAAATCAAAATCTAATTGCAATGCTTGTTGGAAAAATGAAAGCTTTGGTGATTCCTTTTAATAATACATATTTTTGTAAGTTTATTTTTCTTAGTTTGTGGTATTAGTTGTATCACAATTTCTTGATACATTTTAAAGCTGCAAAGAACAGGTCATTTTCTATAGCATAACTCTTTGTAATTCTGATATAAAGGCTTTAAAGCTTATTGAATAAAGTCTTCCAAAACCAAACTATGAAATCCAGCTATGAACAAAATCCACCATCACAAATTACAGTTGGTACCTCTTCAGAATTTTATTACAGTCTCATCTAAATTTTGACTGAGAATGACTTTGAGGACTTGGATAAATCAATAGTTCTTAATTAAATTTCGGAAAGAGTAACTTTTGACAAGGCCAAAAGAGGCAGTGTGTGTGCTGTATAGAGAATATGACAGAAAGGGCTCAACTAATCACAATACTGAAGAAGAGAGTAGTTTTCCCATTTGCAACACTTGTTACATAGATGGATTAGTTAAGAAATGTTTTATATGGGAGGAGCACTTATTGCTTTTCACCGTTGATATGTGCCGACAGCGTGAAACAGTGTGTCAAACCACGTGCATTCTGAAAACCCTGCATAAACAACTGTATATATAGTCTGCATACACTTTTTCTCTTATTTTTTCTTACTTTGAATGGCGTCAAAGCAAATATTCAACTTTTCCTATCCTCAACCTAACCTCCTACCACCTGCCAGCTAACTTTGCAGCTCAACCAAATTTCACCTTTTTCACTCTGGTGTTCTAGAGAGAAAAATAAAACATCACCCATTCTCTCCCTTCCTTGCATCTCTAACATCTCTACCTGCCAGGGTCTAACAACCAAAGCGTGTTTCAAGAGATTTTTTGCCTTGGGCTTTATTTGACGGGAAGAATGCGAACACGATATGGGAGTGAAGAGCGGGAAGAATAAAGTCCTTTTTTTATCTCACTGTTTATGTCATAGTAACTTTTCATTCATAATGTTTTATTTCATAGAGTTTGAGATTGAAAATGTTGTCAGGTATGACGCACAGTTAGCCTAATGTTAAACCAATGGAGATTTTAAAATGCTAAATGCTAAACCTAGCGTTCATTCAAAAGTATTCTGACACTGACCATGGATTTCAAAATGAGGAAAAATAAGGACTGTTGCCAGAGCAATTACCAATTTACCAATGAAAATATGATATCTTTTGAATAGATAAAATGTTGCATATAACAGGAAGCTGAAACAATTATTAATGTGTTACAGTGACTTGCTCTTTGTTAAGTTTTTAATGTTGTTTTGGCTAATGCATATCTACGGATGGTTTAGCTTTTAATGGCATTTTTTTTTTTACATTTTATCCTAAGCTCTAGACTGAGGGATGATAATGTATTTGCAAATAAAGCTTAAAGGTTCTATATTACACAAAAGTGACTTTTGTGAGCCTCCTCAAAAACATACCCGGAGTTGTGTTTTGTTTCATTCACTTCCTTTATTATTAGTCTGTCTACATTGTCAAAGCTCAAAATGCTCTCTTCCACTTTGTGATGTCATGAACTTGTATTTTTCAATGTATCAGCTACTTTTTACCCTTAGTTCAGAAGAGACTGGCAATTGGCCAAGGCTGATATTACACAAATGATTCTAGTGAAGGTGTATGGAGTTTAACAACACAGTCGAGCACTTCTACAGAGTGTTTTCAGTTTGAGGGAAGAACTCAGCCTAAATATGCAGGGTTTGTGTATTAAACATATGTGAATGAAACAAAACACAACTCCGGGTATGCTTTTGAGGAGGAAACAACATTATAACAGATCAGAAAATAGCGTAACACTACTACAATAATCGTAACATTCAAACTTGACAGTCTTAACAAAAGTTGTGTATCCAATTAGTTCATCTGCTCACTAAACTATGACTCATTTGGCTCTGCTGACTGAAATATGTGCTTGGTTGCAGGGCCTGTACCCCAGTCCTGAGGAGGGATGGCAGATATACAGCTCGGCCCAGGACGCAGATGGGAAGTGTATCTGTACGGTGGTGGCTCCGGCTCAGAACATGTGTAACAGAGACCCACGCAGCAGACAGCTCCGGCAGCTCATGGAGAAGGTGACAGCTGTCCATAGAAGCACCAGACACGACACCCTCACATATACACGTACACAAGGATACACAAACTCTACACATTAGCCAAGGAACAGTCCTCACTTTACCTGCTTTTACATCGGCTTACCACTTATTTATTTACTTATTTACCAAACATCCACAAACATTTAAAATAGTTCATACAATACTATGAAGTCTTGTAAAAGGGAACTCCCCAGAAGCTACAATAGCTTATAAAAGGGGCCCCAAATATAAACAAAACAATATACATAATTACAAGTTATAATTTCATATTATCCTATACCATCAACCCTTTGTTTCCACACAGTTAACATTCGTCCTACCACATTCAGTTTCAGTTAGCTTATAAAGTATAACAATATATTGTAGCGTCTCACTCATAGACTGTATATATAAATGGACATAGCTAACCTGCTAACCACTGCGCTCCAAATAGGAAGTGAGCATGGGCATGCTGCTGGCTCCATCGACTCCAATTCACTTAGTATTGAGAAAACATTGTCCCTCTTTCCGTAACTGCTGCTGTCAGGCTCCTGATTTTGGTCTTAAAATATTCACATTAACCCACTCTACATGCTCTTGGTGTTTTTATTTAAATATTTTGTCCATAAATTAACTCCTATTCCTAATATGGAACTGACTCCAAATGTTCCCCATAACTGCTAGCCTGTGAGCTTCATTTGGCCGGAGCCAAACGCTATGGGTAACATCACATTCCCTTAGTCCACTTCTTCATACAGTCTGTGGTCTCACTCAAGCTAATTAATGAGATAGAGTAGTTCACAAGATGTCACTTTATTGTGAAAACTGTCAGCTGTAACCACGCCAATACAAAGTGAATGGAATAAGAAAAAGTACCTCAGCCTGCACTTCTCTCACCAAAATCACATCATCACAGTCACTACAGTGTCCCACACACAGATCCAGCCCCCACAATTTGCAACATGAAATATTATTGTATCAACATGAAATATTAATTTACTTATTGTGCTGCATTACAATTATGCACAAAAAGGAGTAGGAAGAAGGCTTACATTTAGGTTGAACTCATTGGACTCACTTAACGCACATCATTTTCGGTAACTTGAGTGCTGAAGAAAACTCCAATTGAGGATTTACAAATAACAATAACATCTAAAATGTATTGAGTGAACAGGTTGCATGAAAACTGCATGCACTTACCTACTTTATTAAGTCATATGCTAGTTTAAAAGGGAATACATTTATAAAATGCCATTATTTTCTCTGTAATAATTGGAAACATGCTCTATCTTAATTGAGAGCTACCATACTGTGATGTGTATATGCAAATGTAATTTTCTGCCTCTCTTGTCTAATGCATGACATGAACACACATAAAGGCCAGCCCATATGAAAATAACATAGATGATTTACAAAAACTAAAATGGAAAATTACTCCAGTAAAGATTCAGTGAAAGGATTGGCTTTGAAAGAATGAATGGAAGAATAGTGAGGGGTGTGGTCAATTCAAATTCAACAGATTCTTCAGGACAGAGATAAATCGATGAGACACAAAAAACTATAAAACAGATTCACTCTCTCAGTTATGTCTGTCTCACTTCCTGTTACACCTTACACAACAAAACACTTTTCAATTTCACCAGATTAGAGGTCCTGTGTTTGAATGTAAAGTGTAATGTAAGTGTCTAAAGTGTATGGGAGGAGCAACTGGCTGAAGGGAGATTTTTTTTGTATTCAACTTTTTTTTTGTAGCAAATGTAGTTCTAGTACTAGTAGTTTTGGCGGCACTCACGTGTCACAACAAGAAGGTTCTGGGTTCGATCCCCGGGTTCCCCGGGCCTTTCTGTGTGAAGTTTGCATGTTCATCCCGTGTCTGGGTGGGTTTTCCCCCCCATCAACCCAAAAACATGCTCCATAGGTAAAAATCCTCCAGCTGAGGTCCTGACCAAGCCTTGCAATAAGATCATGGAGATGGGTCCCCGGGAGCCTTCATGTGCTGCCCACCGCTCCTGAAAAGGATGGGTGAAATGCAGAGGATAAATGCAGTGGAAAAAAGTAGTAGTAGTATCAGAAGTAGAAGATTGATAGAAACGACAAGACAAATGGACACAAAACAAAAACACACATGCTGATGAGGATCTAGATTACAGACTGTTGAGAGCAGTGATGGCAGTGTAGTAGCAGTAGTATCATTACCATTGTATATGAAAGAAATTATACTATTACAATGTTTGATTAATTATTATAGTGGCTCTATTTAGTACCATTATTGAATGAATAAAGTTTTAGTTGCAAAAACTTCAGATTGCTCTCAAAGGTTAGCTATGGTAAAGTTCCCTCTTATTAAAGCAAAATGCAGTAATGCTGAGACATTACTGCCCTTTTACAGTTATTAGTGGTTTGCGAAATTGTTGGCAAAGTTGTGATCTTTTTGTATTCATTATTTTATCTATTAACTGTTCTTCCTCTCTAAAACCGCCTATAAGATGCAGTGCAAGTTCTTCCATTTAGTTGAGCTTAATGAGAACTCCTGTGGTCAGCTGTACTTTAGTGAATGTGCAATGCCATCTCTGTCAGGACATCCTCAAATGAACCCACTGTAATAATGCATGCTTGTTCTTTAAAGAGCTGGAATAGACCAATGCTCTCCCCTGGATACAAAGAGCCAAGAGTATGCTAACAATGTCAAAGCCACAATGTTCAAAGAATGTAAACGAGGCACCACTGAGAGCTCTGGGGCAGACAACAATGCCACAGGGCAGGGCCTGAAGGACAACATTGCGCCGCTAGCCATGCACATAAGGAAAAGTAGCTCTATATTTTGACCTGTGTAAAACAAATTTAAAAATAGGCCCCCTCCTTGAACCGCCACCTTAACGTGGTGGAGGGGTTTGAGTGCCCGATTGATCCCGGGAGCTTTGTTATCGGGGGGTTCATGCCCCTGGTAGGGTCACCCAAGGCAAACAGGTCCCGGGGGACGGGTCAGACTAAGAGCGGTTCAGAAGCCCTTATGATGAGTAATAGAGCAAGGCCAGTTACGTTGCCCGGATTGGCGTTACCCCACTCTGGAGCCAGACCTAGGGTGGGTGCTCGATGGCGAGCGTCTGGTGCCGGGCCTTCCCCCATGGGACCCGGCCGGGCACAGCCTGAAGGAGCGATGTGGGGCCGGCCTCCTGTGGACCCATCACCTGCGGTAGGATCCAGAGGGGGCTGGAGCAGGGAGACCGGATCTCCGAACATGGAGACTAGCTCTTGGAACATGAAATGTCACCTCGCTGGGGGGAAGGAGCCCTAGCTCGTGCAGGAGGTTGAGTGTTACTGACTAGATATAGTTGGCCTCACCTCCACGCAGTTTGGGCTCTGGAACCCAACTCCTTGAGGGTGGCTGGACTCTCCATTTCTCTGGCGTTGCCCACAGGGAGTGGCACCAGGACACCCTAGGTCGGAGGTTGATGATCGACTTTGTTGTTGTGTCATCTGACCTCCGGCCGCGTGTCTTGGACACTCGGGTGAAGAGAGGGGCAGAGCTGTCAACCAATTACCACCTGGTTGTAAGCTGGGTCTGCTGGCAGAGGAGGAAGCTGGAAAGACCTGGCAGAACCAAGCGTATAGTGAAGGTCTGTTGGGAACTTCTGGCAGAGCCCTCTGTCAAGGGGACCTTCAACTCACACCTCCTGGAGTGTATCTTCCAGATTCCGGGGGAAGCTGGGGACATGGAGTCTGAGTGGACTTTGTTCTCGGCCTCTATTGTCGATGTGGCCTCTCGTAGCTGTGGTCGTAAGGCCTGTGGTGCCTGTTGTGGGCCAATCCCCAAACCCAGTGGTGGAAACTGTCAGTAAGCGATGCGTCAGGCTGAAGAATGAGTCCAATCAGGCTTTGTTGGCTCATGGGTCTCCTGAGGCAGCTGACAGGTACCGGCAGGTCAAGCATGCTGCAGCCCGAGCAGTCGCAGAGGCAAAAACTCGGGGTTGGGAGGAGTTCGGAGAGGCCATGGAGGAGGACTATCGGATGGCCTCAAAGAAATTCTGGTAAACTGTCCGACGCCTCAGGAGGGGGAAGCAGTACTTCACCAACACTGTTTACAGTGCGGGTGGGGAGCTGTTGACATCGACTGGGGATGTTGTCGGATGGTGGAAGGAATACTTTGAGGATCTCTGAGGATCTCCTCAATCCCACAGTCATGTCTTCCGAGGAGGAAGCAGAGGCTGGGGACTTGGAGCTGGACTCGTCCATCACCCTGGTTGAAATCACTGAGGTGGTTAGCAAGCCCTTCGGTAGCAAGGCTCCGGGGGTGGATGAGATTCGTCCTGAGTATCTGGATGTTGTGGGGCTGTCTTGGCTGACACGTCTCTGCAACATTGTGTGGCGGTCGGAGACAGTACCTCTGGACTGGCAAACCGGGGGGGTGGTCCCTCTGTTTAAGAAGGGGGACCGGAGGGTGTGTTCCGACTACAGGGGAATCACACTCCTCAGCCTCCCCAGTAAGGTCTATTCCAGGGTACTGGAGAGGAGAATCCGACCGATAGTCGAACCTCGGATTCAAAAGGAGCAGTGTGGTTTTCATCCCGACCATGGAACACTGGACCAGCTCTATACTCTCCATTGGGTGCTCGTGGGTTCATGGGAGTTTGCCCGAGCAGTCCACATGTGCTTTGTGGATCTGGAAAAGGCATTCGACCGTGTCCCTTGTGGTGTTCTGTGGGGAGTGCTCCGGGAGTACGGGGTTCGGGGCCCTTTGCTAAGGTCTGTCCCTGTTTAACTGGAGCAGGAGCAGTGTTCGCATTGCCGGCAGTAAGTCACACCTGTTTTCGGTGCATGTTGGACTCCGCCAGGGCTGCCCTTTGTCACCATTTCTGTTCATTATATTTATGGACAGAATTTCTAAGTGCAGTCAGGGGCCGGAGGGGGTCCGGTTTGCTGTTTGCGGATGATGTTGTCCTGATGGCTTCAACAGACCAGGACCTCCAGCATGCACTGGGGAAGTTTGCAGCCGAGTGTAAAGCGACTGGGATGAAGATCAGCTCCTCCAAATTCGAGGTCATGGTTCTTGACCGGAAAAAGGTGGCTTGCCTCCTTTTTCCTCCACATCGAGAGGAGCCAGCTGAGGTGGCTCGGGCATCTGTTTCGGATGCCTCCTGGATGCCTCCCTCGGGAGGTGTTCTGGGTATGTCCCACCAGGAGGAGGCCCTGGGGAAGACCCAGAACACGCTGGAGGGACTATGTCTCTTGGCTGGCTTGGGGTCCCCCCGGAGGAGCTGGAGGAAGTGTCCGGGGTGAAGGAAGTCTGGGAGTCCCTGCTTAGACTGTTGCTCCCATGACCCGGCCCCGGATAAGCTTAAGACAATGGTTGGATGGAATCAAAACAGGCATGAGGAGTATGGTATGAGCCTTACCACCAGGGGTCAGTGATGAAACAAATGTTAGACAACTGTATGAATGGGGATCTGTTATACTGAACAATACCCCTGAACCAGAGTGAGAGGAGTATATACAGGCCTATAGACTGTACACTTTGAGTCAAAATTTATCCTAGTCTGGACATAGGTTCTGTTCTAGTCACCCCTGTTTTTGCTGGTTTAGTTCCACTGTTGTCCCAATTTTGATGCAGTGTTTTTGATGCAGTGTTTTTGCAACTGGCACTATATGATAAATTGAAAAAGGTTCAATGCCTTGGTGGTGGGTGCCTTCTCTATCTCTCAACTCTCCCCTATAGACTGATGTCATATTAACATTTAATAGTTGAAGCAAATGTTCATAGAGATCAAACGTTCCCTGGTCGGCGTCTGAGTCGTGGGAGAGGAGTTGGGAGGAGGAACAGTAGGCTGAATGCAGAGTAACTGAGGGGGCTGTCATGGAGCTAACTGGCAAATGGCGCAAAACAAACTTCATGCCAAACCATGACCTCACAAATATGCCACACAGTTTTGTTTTGTTTGAATCAGTAACTTAAAATATTTCTTTTCTTTTGAACTGGAGATTTGCCCTTTATATGGATAGGCAAGCATACCCAGACACGCAGTACATACATTCATACCACCAGCCCTGTGTCGTGCATCTCTGTCAGGAGCAAGTTGCCACGTGCAGGCGATGAGGGGGCGTAAGGAACAGTAGGCTTGTTATGCAGCAACAGAGTGGGTTGTACAGCAATGAGCAAGCAACATACTTAGTAAAAATTAACAGTGGAAAAACTATTGACTTCAGGGCAATCTGAGCTATCTCGCATCCCAATATACTTTATGAAACTGACTTCATTTGCAAGTTGTAAATATTAACTTGGGCATAATTACCGTGTGTCCAACTGTCACCACCCTGGAGGAAATAAATTGTTGAGAACAACTCTGACTTGAATAAATAATGGTATATTTTAATAAATTAGAATGAGTCGCAATGTTAAGCCGTGATTTGCAAACAAAACTATGGAGTAACATCCTTGAACTAGACATTTAAAATGATTTAAAAACAACATAAATTATGCTATGGTCTGTGCACCCTGCCTAAGACATCGAATGGATACTGCTGAAAAATTATAGTAGGAAGATATATATCAGCAACATAGCATAGCATGTGAATTATAATTTTTAATTCACAATTCTAGAGTGGAAATGTTGTATTATATTATTGTATCTTCTATAAAAATGCTAATGACCTAATCTAAAATAGGCTTATTTATTATCAGTTACTCTGCAAAAGTTATTTTAATAGTGTACAATCCAATACATTTATTGGCATATTGAGTGAGTGTCTAGTGTGTCTAGAAAGACGCCTAATTAAAAAAAAATCAAACAATATCCAGGCCAGTTGAGACATAGTCCCTCCAGCATGTCATGGGTCTTCCCCGGGGCCTCCTCCCGGTTGGACATGCCCAGAACACCCCCCTAGGGAGGCGTCCAGGAGGCATCCGGAACAGATGCCCGAGCCACCTCAGCTGGCTCCTCTCGACGTGGAGGAGCAGCAGCTCTACTCCAAGCTCCTCCCGTGTGACTGAGCTCCTCACCCTATCTCTAAGGGAGTGCCCAGCCACTCTGCGGAGGAAACTCATTTCGGCAATTCTTGTCCTTTCAGTCATACTAAGCTCATGACCATAGGTGAGGGTAGGAACGTAGATTGACTAATAAATCGAGAGCTTTGCCTTTCGGCTCAGCTCCCTCTTCACATATTGTCTGGGCATTTCAGGTGTTCCAAGAATGGTTACAAAACGTTAAAGTTCAAAGTTTATTGTCAATTCTTCATACAAAGATCATACAAAGAATCAAAATTATGTTTCTCATTATTTATTATAAATACATAATAAATGGTAAATAGTGCAAAAATACAAAAGGCATATAGTGCAAAGCACAAGACAGTCTTTTTGGGGGGGAGTCGGGGGGGTCTGAGTCCAAGTGTTCTTTGGGGAGTTCTGTTCTTGGGGAGACACAGATTCCTAGCTTCCTGGAAGCCTGATGGGTAAACAGTAGAGAAAAAGCAAAATCTCCCAGTGCTGTGTTTGCATTTTAAGTTACACTGACTTACATCTCACTCTCCATGACTGTGTTGAACAGGTCCAGAACATTAGCCAGTCCATGGAAGTGCTGGACCTGCGGACATACAGAGACCTTCAATATGTGAGGAATACTGAGAGTCTAATGAAGGTGGTGGACGGGAAGCTCAAGGTGGCCTCTGATAACCCACGCAGCCTCAATCCAAAAGGCTTTCAGGTAATTATGCTGGCGATGTAGGCAGACAGTGTTGTATAGGACTACAAGATTAATCGCAATTGAAATCGCAATTGAAATCCCAATTGAAATCACAATTTGAATTGCAATTTGTAATTCATTACAATTTTTGAAGAATCAGTTTCTTCCACAAACAAAATATTCGGCCTTATTCAGCTTAATAATTAGTTACATGGCCCAATACTATGCTTTTTTCTGGTTTATGTTATGTTGTTTCCTCCTGAAAAACATCACAATATCTGCATATTTAGGCATATTTAGTGAAAACACAGGAAATACAGGAAGTGCACCTTAACTAGACTCCTTTGGATGATTTCAGCCCATGGAATTGCCATTCTCTATTGAATTTAAGGTAAAAGGTGCTGTTAACTTGAAAACTACTGCTTCATGGCATCACAAGGTGAAACAGAGTATTTTGATCTTTGGAGTAATAATAAAGGATACAACATCCAGGTATGTTTTTGATGAGGTAACAGCATTAAAATATGAACTTTGAAAAGAATCCTATTATTAAAACATAAATCGTAAATCAAATCACAATCTCAATGCTCGTTAGATGTTTTTCCCAAATCACTCAGCCCTAGTGTTATGTATTTATATATGTGAGTGTTATTATTTAGTAGTAAATGAATGAGGTGGTTCATTGTGAGTGCATGCAAACTTTAGCAGATGGATCGCAGTCTCTTTTGCTCTTCATAGACAATAAAACTCAGGACGACTCTCAGCAGGCTGCTGCATAAGCACAGTTACATTCCAATTCAATTCTCAAAGTCTTTCTGAGTCATTGAGCCAGACACAGCAGAAATTTAAACAAATTCACACAGTGCTGAATTATTAAACCTGTGCTCATTACATCCTGTCCTGCCTTCTCTTTTAACTGCTCTTTCACTTTACACACTGAAGTCCACCACAGCATAAAAGCTACATACATTCACTGCCTTTACTTCTTATCTCTCCACAAGCCCAGACTGCACTGCTGTTATCGGTGGGGCGTTTTGTCTCCTTGTCATGGCCTGTACCGCTCTCTGTATATATTCCTCTTATAGATATTAGATTAGTGCATTAAACAGTTTGATTAAAAGTGCCTTGATAAATGGTGAAAGTTCTTCACTGCTGGCACTTGAGCGTAGACATGACTGACTGCGACTAGCCCCCGTATATTACATCAAAGTAATTCTATTGGCTGTAAACCTAATAAAGATGCTTATGAATTTAGTGAACACATCTGTCTTCGCTGTCTAAACTATGCACATTACATTACTTATACTTTGAATGCAAATCTCTACAATCCAATGAGACTCCATATTAAAAGCTTCTATTTTTACAATGGTAGGATTGGACTGGTGCAGGTTGGCTGATGAATGCCTGGAGCTCAAAGTTGCCGATGGCGGAGTGTGGGAGATTAACGAGACCGAATTTTTGTGCCTTGAAAAGGGGAAAATGAGATTTATGATGCGGCGCCATGGGGCTGAGAGCTGCTCCATCACCAGATTTACGATAAACTCTAACAAGGAGGAAACCGCCCCTGCTGTGGCCAGTGCACTTTACTGATACACCCATTTCTCCACTGAGCCTTGTATCTCTTTTGCAGACCCTGGGAGCTACTACCAGGAGTGAACTTTAGGATTAAGTGGCCTTTTCACTTTCACTAACCGTAACATGAGTCAGGGAGTAAACTTTGAGCTTGTAAGATAGGGCTGGGCAATATGACCAAAAAGGAATACACTTGTTTTCTCTCATATTGATCAATCTCAATATTTAATAAAAAAAAAAAAAAAAGGTTTTCAGTGCTGATTTCATGAATATAAACAATATAAACTTATAATCATTGCAATTTAACACAAACCTCCCACGTCTGAACACTAAATCAATGCCTCTTGATGAAAAACTCATAACCAAATCAGTGACGATTAGACACAATTGTCAACCTCCACCTTGATTATAAATGTATGAATTGTTCAGAGATAAAGTAAACACTATTACAAATAAAAATACGATAATTTTAATCTTAAAAAGCTATAATATATACTGCACCAAAACCAATCAACCAATCAAATTATAGTCCTGTTATAAGAATTTTGGGTTATTAAAAAAGAAAAAGTTATTAAGAAAGTACAATTATCCAACCAAGTTATCTTGTTTTTCTTATATGTAGACCATTACTGACCTTTACATCCTGTGTCCCCTAGGAGTTAAAAGACAAGGTGACCCAGCTGCTTCCCCTGTTGCCCGTTTTGGAACAGTACAAAACCGATGCCAAAATGATCCTTAAACTCCGAGAGGAAGTGAGGAATCTATCTCTGGTGCTAATGGCCATCCAGGAGGAGATGGGCGCCTACGATTATGAAGAACTGCGGCAGAGAGTCCTGCTGTTGGAAACCAGGCTGCACTCCTGTATGCAGAAGCTAGGTACAGTGCGCTGCTGTCATAACCATTCAGGGCCATTCCTCCTGAGCGGTAATCCACCCAGGGTGTATACTCGCATGGAAATGGAAATCTAAGACACACATTCTCCACACTTCCTCTTATGCATGTGTGAACAGAGCCAATTCGCCGAACGTGGCAAAAGAACTGTCCGCTCAAGTGTAAAGAAACATACATTTTGATAAGTCATTTTAATAAAGGGCAGAGGGGTGAAGTCTGCAGAAATGTAAGTGAACTTTTAGGTGAAATTGACAATCATGAAAACATGCAGTGACCTCATGCGATTGTTGCAAATATATGTTGTTTAACAGACATTTAATTTCCTTTTTCTGTAAATAGGTCAATGTCTGGCTCATAAAAGAGTGTTCCAGAAAAATCTATTCAGGGGTTTCAGCTTCCTGTTATGGGCGGCATTTCAGGACTTCACTATCACTTATCACTATTCCAAAGATATATTTCGTTTGAAATTGTTATTGCTATGGTAACGGTCCTAATGTTTTATCATTCTGAAATCCATGGAAATTTGATTGAAAGTTAGATCTAAAATGGCATGTGAGTGAGGACCAAAAATATATACATAAGAGTGGTTTTACAAGAGCTCTGGGCTGTGTTTTGATTAATATTTTAGAACAAATGTATTCTTAAAGAATAGATATCGCTGTCCTTTATGTCTTATTCTCTGAAGCTGGTGGGAAGTTATTTAATCCTTGAGATTTTGATCATTTCTGAATATTTTATGTGCAATGTTGTTTCTGTATTGGGTGTGAATGAGATCTGACAAATCTTGTGGTCTGTGGATCCATCACTGATAAATAAAATGCCATTGTTGTTGTGGTTGACCTGCAGGTTGTGGGAAGCTCACTGGAGTCAGTAATCCCATCACGGTGCGAGCTTCAGGTTCGAGGTTTGGCTCCTGGATGACAGACACTATGATCCCCAGCTCAGACAACAGAGTAAGTCTCTCTGTCTGTCTCTCTCTCTCTGTTACAAGTTACTGGTCAGAGCTATGAAGAAGCAAGCCAGCACATAGTACAAATTCCTGTTTTTCAAGGCATTTAGAAGTTACATAGTGTACCTTTAAATAATATATAACATAAGATAAAAATAAATAAAAACAAAAACAATGAGGACTCAAAGGACAAACAGCTCCATAGGAATAACATATACTCAAAAACTAAAACAGTTGTAGAAAAATATGATTTAACCCAACAAATACAATACAAGATTCTTTTCATGTAAGATTCTTGCACAGTTGACCAGTCCAGTATTTAGCACTCAAAAAGCAGGATTGTTTTCAGATAGCACCTGTGCCCAAGTAGATACACCCTGGTCGACTTGGGCAAGTGGCATGGCAACCAACCCTGCATGCAGTACAATAAATTCTGTCCATATCGGAGACCAAAGGGCATTCAATGTACCTGTGGCATTTTGATACTTCCAGCATAGATCACTTCTGCCAATACTCATTTTATGTAGCCTTGAGGATTTTGTATTGAATAAATTGACCCTGGGCTTCTTATAAACCTTCCGTTATTTGCAAGAATTGAGGCCCATATATCATCACCAAGTATAAAATAAGATCCCTCCACCAATAATTTTTAACTCTAATGCCGTTTTGTCCCCTTTTACCCATTTTTAACAACACATCTCACAACAAAATAGTCATTGTTCAGAGCTGTCCAACTCCGTGATCTGCTCAGGTGAAAAACGTCCTCATTGCTCGGCTGTCATGTTCCTTCCGAGGCTGACGGAGCGCTGTGCCTGACTGGAGCCTCCTGAACACAGCCAGCACAGACAGACTTGAGGTGGGAATCCAAAGCTGAGTCAATGATGGATGGCATCCGTTTTGCTCGCTCATCCCAGTCACCGCCCGTCCGCTTTGATTAATCACTTTATTATGAAACACACAAATGAAGAGCTGTTTGGGCTAAAGTTTTCTAAATCACTGAGGTAATTAACAAGAAGTGTGTTGAGAGATGGTCCACATACACATGATTTAGTAGAGGTGCTGCCTGATTAAAGATGACATATGGTTTTTCACAGACTGGAGGAATTTATAGAGACACAAGTTAAGCCGAAGCGGAAATGTGACAAAAGTTGGAATAAACAAGGACAAAAAAGGACTAAATCAGGGTTGTATGAAAACAAAGTTAGAACCAAACCACAAGGACTAAACCACAACTACATTGGGACTAAATCAGGAGTAAATCAGTACTAAACCAGGTGTGACTGGAATTAAGATAGGACTATGCCAGGATGAAACCAGTAGGGATGAGACAAGATCTCGTACCACAAAATCTCACAAGAACAATTTGTCACAAGATTGTGCAGACATGAGGAAAATTATCTTGTTAGATTTTTTTTCCCCCATGTGTTTGCATTTGGATTGCACAAAAAAGGGATAAACGCTGGTGAGTTAACATTTTGAGCTGTAGTTCCAAAAAGCAGTGCAAAAATGACTCCAATAGTACTGAATAAAATATAGAAAATATGTGAAGGCCAAAACTTTGAACAGAACACCACAATTTATTTATTATAATTTATATCAAAATCTAATCTCATGGATCTTATCTCCTGTTTCATCTTGTGGGAATTCTGTCTCTTCCCACCCCTAGAAACCTGGTCTACACCAAGTCACTAAATCAGATAAGAATAACCACCACAAATGTTCACACCTAATTCAGCATTAACCATGTACAACACAAGGACTAAACCAGATCAAAACCAGGGCTAATTCCCATTTCCTCTAAATCAAGACATCATGAGCCACTGTGCTTACTTTTAAAAAGTAACCCTTCACCTTAAAGGTGAAGGGTTTTAAGGGTTGCATTAAGCCAAAATTTGCTATATTATGCAGCACTAGGAAAAAAACAAACAAACTGCTGTATCTTAAATCCCCAGACGATAATAGATAATACATGACAGAAAAGGTCATACAATGCTGTTCTTGATTGAACGCCTTGATCTTTATGACTTGGGAATTTGAGGCTTGTTACATCAATCAGTGAATGCATTTATCCCATGATGCATCAGCAATATTGTCATCATCACCCACACAAATCATCATATAATTATATTTGAACGTTACAGCCTGGATGAACGGAAGAAGCATAAGAAAACAGCTTTGTCTCAATGTCCTCTAAATGGGGCCTGGCTGAATTCCCACTACAGAGTTCAGCACTGGGGAGTCATTGGAGAGGCAGAGGAGAAACAATGCCTAATGCCTCATAATCCCTTTTTCCTTTGCAGTATATTTCACACACTTCAGGGCAGCCCACATATTAGGACTGCAAGATATAAAAAAGATGTGATATTCAATCACTGTTTTGTATTGCAATATTTTAATACTTTTTTACACAATATGTTCAGTGAAGTTAAACAAAAATATTCAAATGACTAAATTACAAGCCTTAAATTACTAGTCAAACATGTCAAAATATATATATTTTGTCATTACAGTAAATTTCAGTCAGATGGAGTGCCTTGTGTAGTTGCAATATATATTTATTTTCTTGTGAAATTGAGTTAGCCCATATTGAGAAATTAAAATGTATGCAAAATATTGTGCAGGCCTACCACATATAAACGCCATGAGTGGAATTACAGTAAAAGAAAAATATTTGTCCCATCTCTATTGAAAGAGGCATAGGTCAAATGCAGAGTACAACTTTTCACATGGGTCAGTTGAGCATATCTTAAATGTAAAACATGTCTCAAAAAAAGTATGGACATGCAGGAGTAACAAAATGATCAGGTCACCAGTGTAACATGATTTTGTTATGCAGTATATTGGCAATAATTTGGATTTACATATAACTGTATTAGTAGTGAAATGGTGGTCCAAACTGTTTTTCTTTTCTCCAGCCACCATAAAAACAGTCTAACTTTGTTAAGACTTGTAGTTGTCTATATAGCAAAAGGGATGAATGGAAAAATTACCGGCGCTGCAATAGTTCAATGTGGATTAGGCTTCAGTAATGCCCTGCTTGATATGTTAAGCACAAAATAAATATCTTAGCCAAGTGTGGTTTAATTGAATCAACTTGAGCTAAACTGTGTCTGGGTGAGGCATTGAGGGAATGATATGGGAAACGCAGGCGGAGAGAAGCCCATGTCAGAGGAGCAATCCGCTGAGAGTGCTTGAGGAAAAAGATAGAGCTGCTAAATGGATTGATTTTCTGTAACTGTGGACTGGGAAGGCCAGAGAGCACAGGCAGTGGTTGACTGCAAAGCTCATGCAATGTCTTCACTCCCACATTCAGCACAGATCAATAGTGCTGCACATACAGAGAGGCATTTGGCACAGCTCAGTGGCACACACTGTAGCATACACAAAATGCTTACTGCTGCAGGCGTAGCTATTGGCGATAATGAACAATACTATCACCATTATCATGGACATGGACCAGCTGTTGTCGATCACAAAGATTGTTACTTAAATTTCAGCTTAGATATGCTTCACTCTCGGACTACACAACAGCCTCAGAACACAGTGTAAATATGAATGTATTATGTGTGAAAGCGATGATCACAGTAGACAAAGTGATATTCCACCAAGTGACGTTCGAAGGCCAATTCAGACGTAAATAAGACAGAGAGGAAGGGAGCAGTTGGTATAAATAATGTAGGGACAGGCAGTGTCGTTGCTAGCCATTTGGGTGCCCTAAGCGCAAATGGTGCCCCACTACACCACCCACGGGAAGAAAAAAGTGAAACCGGGGAGTGTCCCGGGGGGTACCCCCGCAAGCACCTTGGTGCCCTACGCACTGTGCGTGATGTGAGTGATGTGGAGCGACGGCTCTGGGGACAGGAAGAAGCATGAGGTGAGGTCCTGCTCCTGAACCCAAGATTATTAGACTTATCTAAACCTGAAAATTAAATGACATTTAACAAAGTCTAGATCCACAAATGTTTAAACTAATCAGAATTTAAGCTAAACAAGGTCTAAATACTGTTTTGTAGTTGGTCTTAAAGTCCATGGCTCTGATAGGATCTTGCATTTTGCTTGTGAAAATTCCTTTTGGATAAAAGAATGCAAGATTAAAAGAGATATCAAGTATGAAAAGTAAGTCTGGTGGGCGTAAGTGTAGTTAGTTATTGCGGATTTCAAATAATGTAAAAGGTCAAAGTGTTTAATTTTAATTAAACCAAATTATTTAAAACTTATATCAATTCCCTGTTCTTTTCAGTCAGTCAAAGACTTTGTACCCTGCACCATCCTGTGATTTTAGCTACGCCCGTTATCCCCTCAGCAGCAGCTCCATCAGCACCTTCAGTCCCTCCATCTCCTCTTCAATACCCTTCACCCCCTGACAAAATAATCATAATTGTTCTCTATCAAGCTGCCAAAGTTTGCTCTTCTCTCCTTATCAGTTTAATGTTCTACTGGCTGAAATTATTGTATTTTCCTCTTCTGCAGGTCTGGTACATGGATGGCTATTTCAAAGGGCGGCGGGTGCTGGAGTACCGCACCATGAATGACTTTATAAAGGGACAGAATTTCGTACAGCACCTGCTACCACACCCCTGGGCAGGCACTGGTCACGTGGTCTTCAACGGCTCCCTGTACTACAACAAATACCAGAGCAACATCATCATCAAATACCACTTTCGCTCTCGCAGTGTGCTCATCCAGAGGAGTCTGAGTGGAGCTGGCTACAACAACACTTTTCCATACTCGTGGGGCGGGTCTTCTGATATCGATCTAATGGCAGATGAGAATGGACTTTGGGCTGTGTATACCACTATCCCAAATGCGGGGAACATCGTTATTAGTCGCATGGAACCCCAAAGTCTGGAAGTACTGCAGACTTGGGACACTGGCTTTCCTAAAAGAAGCGCCGGGGAGTCGTTTATGATCTGTGGTACGCTTTACGTCACCAACTCCCATCTTGCGGGGGCCAAAATCTACTTTGCCTATTACACCAATACATCCACTTACGAATACACAGATATCCCTTTTCACAATCAGTATTCGCATATTTCTATGATGGACTACAATCCCAGGGAGAGGGTGCTGTATACTTGGAATAACGGACATCAAGTGCTCTACAACGTTACACTGTTCCAAGTTATTAAGACTTCTGGGGACTGAGACAAGCACCAAATTACTTATACAAATACTGTGATCATTGTTTGGGCGGGACTCAATGATTGGAGGGTGCAGTCTATGGGGTAGGTGTATGGGGACATATTCTCTGATTTTTATAAAACTGGATAGAGTGTTATTATCCACAATCTGAAATGAACTGTGACAGCGACATCAAAGTACAAAGACATGGATTGTTTTTGCTTTACTTTCTGTGATGAGTCCGCATGGTTCTTCTTTTTATCTGTGGTGAGAAAATAAATATCAGTCTTTACCATATAATCTTGGTATATCTTTGCTTTCTTTTCACTTGGACCTCTGCTGTGATTTTGGTAGTAAGCAATCGCTGTCTGAAGGCTTCTCAAAATGTGGTTTATTCTTAAAATGACCTTATTAAAAGACAGATGTGTGGAGTGTTTTTTATTGTAACTTTTCTTACAACAGAAGTTAAACCAAAAAGAAAGGCATTTAACCATGTTCATTTTTTCTGTGCTGTTTTGGAGGAAAAATTGGCAACTCAGATGAACAATGTTTTCCATCAGAGGAAACATTTAATATTGACAGTCTGTAAGGACTAGCGAAACACTTTCTAGACACAAAATGTTTGTTTTACAAGCCTGGGCCAATATTGAATTGTTGTAACTGAACGATGCTCAAAATTGGATGTGTACAAAACTGAATCCAATAGAATCTACAGAACAAATTAGTTGGAAGCTAGTACATTATACTGGGAAATGTAACTTTCTACTATTTATTATTGTTAGTGTCCTAAACCTGATATATGGGGGCATTTTCAATAATATTTTCAAACTGCATCTACATTTTACATGACCATTTGTTGTAACTTTTCTGGTGGGGGATCCGTCACCTGCATCCCTTCATAGAGCTGTTACTGCTTCGCTTGGAATGTTCCACAGTATGGCATTAAGCTTAGTTTAGTCTTTGTTTGAAGAGACAATGTACAGAGACATTAAGCTCATAAAAAACAAATGTTCCACATCAGATTATAGCTACATAACCTTTTCTGTCTGCAGTCCCTCATTTACAGAAATAAATTATTGTTGAATATAATTGCATTGTATAAGAGCAATTTACACTGTGCACTCTCTGACCCACACACATTCACACAATATCACACATACAACACAAGCACACGTCACAACAGTGAGCTTTTATAAAATCATGAGTTGGCGTATCTATCTTGCATTTAGTCAAGGACAGGTGTGTTTATTGCAAAAAAGACCCTGGAAATCATTCATGTGAGCGTGGTTGCCTCTCCACAGATCTGACCCATAACTTGGCCTGGTGGTGTCTTCTGCTTGTCTCAGTGGAGTTAAATAAGTCCAACTGTGGAACATTCCAGGCAACACAATAACATTTCTATGGAGACAAGCTGGTAGTGCATGCCCCATAATTAAGAAAAGTTACATAGTGTATAATAGTGAGCATTGTTTACACAGGAAATACATGTATATAAAATCAGGTATGTAGTTCGAGTGGCCCTTGAACTATCATCTATCATCTACTTAACACATGTAGCCGTGCACAGACATGTATAGATAGAAAAACAACAAAAGAAGATTATATTAACAATGAAACCTGTATTCAGCTTCCACACTGTTCAACCCAACCTTATTAAAGAACACCAAGGTTAAATATGTTTATGTAAAGGAAGGCACAAAGAAAGAGCAAGAACTATATAGATTTTATAGTATACATTATTACAAAGATCTTGTATTAATGGACAGTGTAAGGTTTATAAATCATTATTCTTCATCGATCAAAGAATGCAATAATCTTTTTTATAGTGTATAAGGAATCAGCACCTATGGTACAAAGACACATTTACATTTCTTTTACAAGGCTTGAGAGGAGCAGCCTTTTCAGATACAGAGGATGTTAAATTAAATAGGAAGCAGCACTTTTACTGTCTGTTTGTAACCATGGCGATCCTTTTCATATGTGATGACCTTTGTATCAATAAAGTGCAGCACTGAAGAGCATCCGATGAGCTCAGACCCTGCTGTGGATGGCATTTAACACACAATGCAGTAACGCAGCATTTTCAGGGGCAGGCTAAATACTAGCCTATAGGAGAAGTGCAATGTACTGATTGTGACCTTTAAGTAATGTAATAATGTTGTTACCCCATTAAAATATACCTGGAGTTGTGTTTTGTTTCATTCACACGTTTGAGTAATCATTTATTATTAGTCTGTCTACATCTCCAAAGCTCGAAATGCTCAGTTCCACCTTGTGATGTCATGAAGTGGTAGTTTTCAAGTTGATACCAATCTTTTACCTTTAGTTTAGTAGAAATTGGTAATTCCAAGGCTGCAATAGGCTTTCTAGCGAAGGTATAAAATGCAATAGAGCACTTCCTGTATTGCCATACAACTTCACAAAGTGAAAGTGTTTTCTGCATGACAGAAGAACTCAGCCTAAATATGATATGAAATTTGTGTGTTAAACGTGTGTGTGAATGAAACAAAACAACTCCAGGTATGTCTGTGAGGAGGAAACAACATTATAACATAGATCAGAAAATAGTGTAATATGGGCAGATTAAAGACTCAACCATGTCAAAATTACAGAAGCTACAATTGTTATTATAGTAATGCTTCTAATATTTACATATATAATTCAGTTAGTTATAGCATAGGCAGCAGGAAAAGAAAGCCTATCACTCTTATTCTCTTTCATCATGAACAAATTAATCAAAATTATTTTCAAAGCATGAAAATAAATGTGCATAATATTAAACAATAACAATAGATTATAAATATATTTTTTTCATTTAAGACATGCTCCATCTAAGGAAACTGGGACAAACCAAATTATCTTTGTAACACAATCTATTACTGGGGTTTTGAGGTTCTGTCAAAACAAACAAAAAATAAATTTAATTTGATGTGTGGTTTAAAATGAAAATATATTACCAGCACAGGCAATTAAAATAAGACAAGATACCACAGGAGCTTCTAATGATAGAGCCCTCCTCGCTTAAACTAGATAAAAAAGGCTATGGAAAAATAATGAGCATGCACAATTAAAGCAGAGTGCTTCATCATACCAGTGTATTAAAAAGTCACTATATTGTTAAGCGATCATTCATTTACAGTTTTGTAAGTAATGCTGTAGCTGAGAGAGTGAGGAAAACATTTGTTGCTTTGCTGCTTATTCCTGCTTTTTGCAACGTGGCATTGCCTCAAGCCCTGAAGCCAAATTAAGATTTCAACTTCTGAATTTTTATGGGATGTGACAGTAAGGAAGCTTTTTTGCAGATTCTTTTTTTTTTTTTTTTAACCACTTTTTCATTTCAGTTCTAAAAAATACTGTATTTGTTTATTGTTTCCAAGAGTTAAAGAAAAGAAAAATGACTGGCATGCAAAATGATGGGGCACAACTTGGATATGGATATTTGACATTTTTACTCTTTCGAAATCAACCCCAGGGAAAATGGGCAAGAAAAAAAAAATGGACCAAAGCCTCTCCAAATGTATCTTGTAGGGCATTGTTCCTAGTCAAAAATTGTAAAGAAAGGAACCTATTTTAGGTAAGATAGAAGTTGGATAAAGATCCAAATATCCAAATACATAAATACATAAAAACCCCACTTGAAGCCTAATAAGAACGTACAATATATGTTTATCCAAGGCACTTATTACTTTGAGGGAATTAACACAAGGGAGTGGTAACTGTGTTCATTTTTTCCATATCCATGGAGACTGTGCAAGAGGTTAGCTAAGGAGCTAGCAATGGACATTTGAGATACTATAGGCTTTTTACACCATATGTGGCAGTAAATGTGGCAGAAAACCTTCCAGAGGAAATACTTAGAGGGAATGGCCCATTCCATTACCAACTGAAACACCACAGCAGAGTAAGAATGACCCTTTCCTGTTATGTTCACCTGGTTCCCTCTGGACACTGCTGTGATGCTACAGAGGAGGGACACAAAGGCACAAAGGTCTCAGTCAAAGGTTTGCTGCAGCAAAACTTGAATTTCCCTCGGGATCAATAAAGTATCTCTCTCTCTTATTCTAATCTGAATAGACATTTTTATCAAAGTAAACAAATCTCTTATCATAAATCATTGGGCGGACTGACAAACTGATCCGTAAAGATGATACGTGATCGGCTGTGAGCTGGAGACATTTGTTACAGTGAGGGACAGGAGGACACTGGACAAACTGCTCTCCATCATGGACACTCCTGCTCACCCACTGCACCAGACTATAGAGGGACAGAGGAGATAATACTCCTTACAACTGTACAACTCACCCACTGCACCAGACTATAGAGGGACAGAGGAGATAATACTCCTTACAACTGTACAACTCACCCACTTCACCAGACTATAGAGGGACAGAGGAGCTCATTCTCCAACAGGCTCCTACAGCTCCACTCAAACAGTGAGAGATACAGGACTACATTCATACCATACTCCATACAACTGTACAACAACTCAACCTTATGTAACGGATAACCTTATGTCCTTTCAATCATATCATTGCACTGCCTTTCTTGTCTCTTGTATATAGCTGTGATTTTATATTTTATTACTTATTTTTCTATTTTATTTTAACTTGTACATATACATTTATTTATATAATTATGTCTCATTTGACACGTGTCTCTTGCCATCTTTTTTGCTACTTATTCAGAATTTATTATTACCATTTATTTTTTACTCATTATATTGTGTGTGTAAAATCCCTCAGTCGTCCAGGTAGAATCCAAAGCAAAAGGAGAAATTCAATTTGTCAGCTGGACAAGAGTTTATAAATATATTATATTATGATGAGGGAGTTACTGTGTCCAAATAATTTCCCTTGTGGATCAATAAAGTTTGTCTAAGTTTAAGTCTAAATCTTTTGGTGCCATTGATCTCAATGCAGATCTAAGTGTATACCGACTACAACCCCAGTGCCTGAAAAAACTCCAGTTGTTGAAGATTTTTTCCTTCTTAAGACTCGATACCATTTTTTTATTTTTATTCAGTTCAGTCTTATATGTAGCAGTAATTCAGATGCAAATCATTAAGGAATAAAGAACATTTTCTTGGGTAGAAAAGTATTATAAAGATTATTTTATTATTTTATTTTTATTTATGTATGCGCCTTTAGAGACATCTTTGTGACAAACAACATTATAACGGCAGAGTCAAAGACAGAAGTGCCTATAAGCAGCTCCGTCACATGCACTCGCCTTGATTGAAAAAGGCAGTGATAAAGTACAGGGCCAGAGCAGTATAACAAGCAGCCTTGAGAGAACATCTTAATTTTCAACAGAACAAAGCTTTTTCTCATCAAGGTTGGATAGTGGCTGATTGTGTTTCAAGATCTTAATTTGGGTCACTAAAGTGCATGAGTCATCAATGGATATTTTTGCTCTTTCAAATGAAAATTGCAAAAGCAAACAAGAACATGTTTCCCCGTAATTCCTCTACTTATCGACTAACAAGCATGTATGAACTGCTAAGCTAAGAACAATCAAAGATAGCAACCCCACTTAACTGCACTTTGAAGTTAATTATCACTAATGGACTTTTACAGCCCCATTTGTGAAGACATATTTAACAGAATCCATGTCCTGCTTCATACATCTGAAGATTTTCATTCATAATGCAATTACAATGAAGGCATCACAATTAGCTGAATAATTAGGTACTTTTCCCTTAATTTACAGTCTAAGAAAATGGTCAAATGGTATGAAGCACAATAGAAGAGGAGGACACGAAAGTAAAACAAAACAGGATTCCATGGATCTTCATAAAAAGCATTTACTGCCATTTGTTCATTAAACTTAATAATCTGGATGTTTTTATATTGTATTTAATAGCAATTGCTCAGTTTCAGATGATAACACAACATTTGATAAAAGTCAAACAAATAGTGCTGCAACCATGCAAAACAGCTGGGAATTTACTTTTTGGACATTTCTTAGAAAAATAACGTATTATGCGCCCTTTAATATTTTTTATGTTATAATGTTGTTTCCACATAAAGAAACATACCTGGAGTTGTGTTTTGTTTAATTTGTTTTCATTTAACACACAAACCCTGCATATTTAAGACGAGTTCTTCTCTCAAACGTTAAACACTCCATCTTGTGATGTCATGTGGTGATATAGGAAGTGTCCCACTGTGTTTTTAAACTCCATACACCTTCACTAGTATCATTTTAATAATTTCATCTCTACTGAACTAAAGGTAAAAGGCAGCTGTTAATTTGAAAACTACTGCTTCATGACATCACAAGGTGGAACAGAGCATTTTAAGCTTTGAAGATATAGACGGACTAATAAGAAAAGGTTTTCTCAAACGTGTGAATGAAACAAAAAACAAAACTGTTTATTCTATATTCTGAAAACCACCTAAAGTACTCTGACTGTATAAGATGATTTAAATAATACAGCCATAATAAAAAGTGCTAACTTAAACTATTCAAATGCGTTTCATTTTTTGCTAAGCTTGTACAGCACTGATCACATAGCACAAACTTGACCTTAAATGTGAGGACGATCTTCTTCAGTTGATTCACCATTTATCCAACTTATTCTTTAGTCTAATGTGGCACAATACAGCCCCTGTTCCTTCCCTTTGGATCGCATAAGAAGAATTGACTATGTGAGAGAGATTGGCTGTGACATGGGGCATTATCATTCCCCTTCATCCCAATGATATTTTCATCTAGCTCCAGTGATGAGGACAATCAAGCTCTTGGGCAATAAACTAAGCTCAAGAGATTCAGCTCTCAATTCAAGGTTATTGGGTGCAGCTAAGGAAGAGTTATTCAAGTTCAGACCATTTCATATACAGAGGATTTGGAAAAAGCTCAAATAAGAATATCATCATAGAAGTTTAATTAGATTTGATGTGTATAAATAAATAGCAAAGGCAGAAGTTTCAAGGTGTAAAGTTAAAAAAAAACACCTTAAAGAAGATATTTTGTATGTCCTGTATTAGTATTAAACTATTATATTTTGTTAAGTGTAAACTGCAATATTGATCTAAAACGGATCAACAATTGGAACAGGTCCACTGACTCTTATGCCACGTCTTTGTTGCATTTCACTGTAGCAAGCAACTGATTTTCATGATTTTATTGTTCAAAAATGGCTACATAACATGTTTAACTGTGCATGTCCTGGAGTCTGAATGTTTTGAATAATTACAAGTGAGTACAGAGAAGTGTGCGGGATTAGGGGGGAGGTGACAAGAATTTTCAGAGCACTTTAAACTCAAATTCATGACAATACAGCATTACTCATGCATGAATCAATCAAAACACCGCTATGAGTAAACTAATGATGGGGAAAAACATTAGCAAATGGCTAAACGCTCATTTAAGTCTATTTTGCCTGTAAATGTCCTATATTGCGGAAAATTGACTCTTATCAGCTTTAAGCCATGTTAAAATGCATTTGCCTCCTCAAAAACATACCTGGTTGGTAAATGGTCACATTTTTACATCACACTTTTCCACCTCCATGGTACTCAAAGCGCTTTACATTGGGAACCACTCACCCATTCATATACATACACCAGTGTACAGAGACACTAGGGGCGAGGCGTGTTAAGCCCATAATGCTCTGTTCCACCTTGTGATGTCATGAAGCGGTATGTTTCAAGTTAACAACTACAGCTTTTACCTTTTTTTTCTTAGTAGAGATTGGCAATTCCAGATATGAAATGATCCATATGATTCTGGTGAGGGTGTATCGAGTTTTAGAACACAGTTTTCTGTTTGTGTTCCAAATTTCTAGGTATGCTTTTAATAGGGAAATATAGACGAGAGCATAGATGAGAAAATAGTGTAATATAGTGATTCACTTCTTTGTGTCAAAATAAGTCCAATTGTTGTATTGAAGAAAGGGAGAAAATATGCATTTTCTTTTTCTGTAGTTATTTATCTGGATCAGTTTTCACTGTTTACGCTTTTCTGAGGGTTACAGGAGGCTGAAGCAATGGCTGGTCAGGAGAGAGCAAGACACAATCACTCACGTTCTTTTGGGAAATACAGGATTAGTTGTCCATGGAAATGTATTCAGTCCAGGGCTCATTTTTACCATAGACCAAATATATTCAGAGCCTGCTGCATTACAGAAGTATAAGGCAAATTTGAGAACTTTGAAGAGGCATGCAATTTCTGATGCTCTTCAAATTCCTTTAAAAAATAGTAATAATAAAATAAAAAATGCTAATGAATGAAGTGCAGTCTTCATGTCAGGGGCTGCTTTGACTGACTAGTGGAGTAGTCCTTGATAGTAATTAGTGGAATTTAAGCTCATTTTTCTTTATTCTTCAGAAATTGCTGTTCGCTGCCACCATCTATGCACTATAAAAGAAGGAATCTGTATTGCTTTTAAAATACAGCAATAAACAAGCAGGGCAGTACAGCCTTTAACTGAATTGACTGATGTTATTGTTCAGCTAAGAAATAAATAGCCTAGCTAAAAAACAAAGTATCATACATGACTTACCATAAGTCTGTTCAGAATTCAACAGCCAACAAAACATATTTGATTATTCAGTTATTAGGTAGACAAAGATATCTCCCATAGACTGTATATATAAATGGACATAGCCAACCCACTAGTCACCACGTTCCAAACAGGAAGTGTTCATGGTGCTTCCGGCTCCATCGACTCTGGCTTCAATTCACTTTGCAATGAAAAATTCTCACCCCTCTCTCTGTAACTGCTGCTGTCACACTCCCTTAGTCTACTTCTTTATACAGTCTATGGTATCTCAAGGAAAAGTTCTCCTAACACTTTTATACTTACTTGCTAATTTCTTTCCAAAATGAGATAAATATGTGCAACTGTTAGAAAGATATCAATAAATTGCATTAATTAATTCATTATACTTTTTAACCAAGTAATTAAAAGTCAGTGATGAATATTGAGGTGAAACTGTAATTTCCTACAGGCATATATAGAGACAGTGTGCGGTGAAGTGAGGACAGGCCTGGTTGCAGCATACAGATGATGTGGTGACCCGGGGGCTTATAAAAGCAGAGAGTTTATTAGCCCCCTCCCTCCCCCTGTGCCGGTGCCCTGAGTGTCGACTCCAAACTAGACACAAACAAAGCAGGATCGTGTTTATCAAAGTGGAACACGGCAGGATATCCAACAACATCTTGTAATCTCTAATGAAAACAAAGTAAAAAGAAAAGCATGCTGCATAGTGATGGTGCAGGTGTGTACAGAATGAATATTTAGATCATCATGTTACCTTTTATTGTTCTGAATGAATATGCACTCCCCCTTCAGAGCACAATCACAACACAATCAGGGTGCATAATGCTAATGCACATCGTATCAGCTTTGTGAAGCTGTAGTGTATGTATGGGCTGAGCATTGGACAGAATCGTACTGTTAACCGCAAAGAAGGTTCGAATAGGACCTGTGAGAGAATTACTCAGACATGCATGGATGACATGAAAATAAACCTCTTCAGGCATGTTTTTGATGATGTTTTAACACGGTAGAAGGCTCAATAAAGTTGATTTTGCATAATTGTCCTTTTTAAGTCTGACTTTGACCAGGCTAACTTGGCTAGTGCATTTTCCATAGTAGTATCAAACGGCCTAAATCTAGATCTATTCCTGGTTTTAAGAGTTTGGAGAATGTCTCAACCTGCCTTCACCCCATATCACACTTGCATGTGGCTTTAAGCCAAGAACAGCCATAGTAAAACAAAGATGAGATACAACCTTGGTCCAAGAATAGTTTAGGTAATTTTAGGTTTGGGCAGTTTATAGAGACTAAAAGTGTTTAATTAAAAGTATTTTAATTTATTCTAATTTAAGGACTACAATTTTTCCAAGCATTACACAAAATGCATTATTTTGTGTAACTGCAGTACAATGTAAAATCAGAAGGAGATGTGGAGATTGTAAAGACAGAGTGTGACAGGAGAAGAGAGATTCAGGTTTGAACTGTCAGATCACAGCTCTGCTCTGACTGTATGTCACTGTGAAGAGACTCTGTAGATCAAAGCAGAGGCGCTGACAGTTAGACTCATCACTTGGATCCGTGCTTCACAAAAACAGAACATGGCTGTCAGAAATAGCAGGGTCAAAAAACATGGGACAGAAGAACAAGGGAAATAAATGAAGTGTTGTTTGACAACAGCTACTGCAAAATATTCAGTAGGTGTAGGCTGTGCTCGACCTACATACACCTATACACATAGAGTACATACATATGTGAGACTTCATACAGTGTCGTTTCCTGTGTCTTTCTTCATTATCTGTTACTTGTTCTTATGTAAATGTAGAAAAGTGTGGAATTATGATCAACAACATTCTTGGCCTTATGTTGTTGTGTTGTATCATTATATGTTGATGATTGAAGCTGCAGTGCTCCAGGCTGAAAAACACAAACAATTACATATTGATCTGTGTGGGGAACAGCCATGATATTACTTCACTCAAATACAAGATGATTTAGTTGTTTGAAGTGTAATATCAGTATTAGCCCAGCCTCTAGATAGCTGACCAGTGTCATTTAAAACAAACATTCAAATGTATTACAACATATTTATAGTCACTGTATACAACAGTATTGCCAGTCTGCTTGCAGTGTCTCCTTCTGTCACCTCCAAAGGCGTACAAACTAAAGGTAATTAAAGACCGCCGCCCCGGCCCTGCATCTATAAACATTGCAGGCTGCAGGCACCATGCTACATTAATATGCAAATTGGAGCTTGGGTGGCCATCACAGCGCTTTACTGATCCACTTATTAAATTAATTTCCCCAAAACAAGCAGCGGGAGCCGCTGAGGTAGTCAGAGGGCTTTCCCCCTATCTGTGCATATTAATGTGCTTTTATCAATTTTACATTCTTCACAGGAGGGAGTCGCATCACAGTGGCAGAGCCCCCTCAGAGCCAGGCCCCTGCTGCACTAACAACCGTCTGCTAAGCACTCCATCACTTAAACTGCCAAATGAGGTTTGGACAGAGGAATAGCACCCTAATGTGACGTAATATATATGGGTGTTGTTGTTTGGGCCACCTCCAAAAAGGAATCCCTTGTGGACCAGGGGAATTTAGATTTTCCAAAATAAAACGTTATTATTTCTAATGAGTCCTTGATTTTCACAGACTATTGGCCAGTCTGTGCACAGCCTGAGCTTTTCTCCTGCCGTGCTCCACAGCCGCTCAATGGCATCATCAACTGATTCAGTGAAAACAACAGGTGAAGCCAAAATGCTGCAGTCTCTAAGGAGCAGCGGTGTCACACTGTAGCTATAGCTGAGTGAGACTGCAGAGGTGAGATTGAATTCCACATTTTCTGTTGACAGACAAGAGAAGAAAGCCCCTGACAGTAAACAATCAACTGGAGAGCATTACATAAACTTTTCCAGTGACAACTCCAGACAAGGCGCAGAGCAGTCACACCCTGAACCTGCTGTGAGGAACGTGTACTGTCAGAACCACAAGTACAACGTTCCTTTTGGGAGCTGTGCGAATTATTTGAGCCCATTTCATTTCATTTCATTTGTATCGGACATGACCGCAGGTAAAAACTAGAGCACGGGGACATAAGCAGGCTGTGAGAACCATTGATAGCAATTACTAGAAAATCAAGGGGCCACAGAGAGCAATTATGTGCTTTGAGTTTTAAAACCCTGCATAGAAAATTGATCACTGAAGAGTAGTGAATACAGAAAGTGAGCCATTACGGATGCACCAATCCATCCTTTTCTGTTTCGATAACGATACTCTGACTTAAGTATCTGCCAAGACTAAAAATATAATTTATTTCCTTTAAACACAAACAGGTAAAAATGTGTTTTGTAACTTTGATTTATCATTTAAAGCAATTACTGAAAAACTTTGAAAAAAACAAGTGTAATATTATGAGACACGTTGGCCACTAAATTGTTTTAGTTCACCAGTTTATAGACCAAAATGGGATATTGGCTGAACCATTATCTTGGAAGCTGATACCAGTTTCAACAGAATTTTCAAAATCCGTCCTGATATCCTATACCATTATCATCATATTGGTGCATCCTTATATGTGTATATGCTACAGAGAAACTGCATTCTATCAAGAAATATGACAATAAATAAAATGTAATTTGATATACAAAATTTTGTAGTGGGGTCAGTTAAAAATTAATGCCAAAAAGGACTTGTGTTATAAGTGAGAAAAAAGCTAAGCCACTAGATGTTACCAAGCAGGTATGCATTTCTGCTACAGTGATATGCAGCATTTTGGTCCTCTGAGGCATATATTTCAAACTGGAGCCGGTAGATGCTCACTTGGTCAGATGTGAGGGGGGAC
Source organism: Taenioides sp. WSHXM2023 (assembly GCA_029959045.1). Classification (NCBI taxonomy): domain Eukaryota; kingdom Metazoa; phylum Chordata; class Actinopteri; order Gobiiformes; family Gobiidae; genus Taenioides; species Taenioides sp. WSHXM2023. The sequence goes on along the minus strand of CM057101.1, from coordinate 13,960,522 downwards.
GCAGTGCTCAGGCGGCACCAATAGGACAGTCTGTGGCTGGGAAGATAAGGCAGAGGTGAGGGAGGTCACACTGCCCACTGTACAGGGACGTAACCGCCGGTCAATTCAATATTCTTAAGGAGACAGGAGACTGGGCTGCAATCAGAACATTTCATATCACAACTGGACCTCTGCCTTGGCCTTTTCCTCTTTCTTACTGGAGGAAGAAGAAGCAGCGGGTGAGCATTAAAAACGAATGTCAGCAGTAAGGACAAGGAGTGGGAGATATGGACTAAAGAAGAAGAGTGTAGCTCCTTTGTGTCTCAAGATGCACTATTTAGAAAGCTTGTAAATTAGACAGGCTAACATTACATGATCACTGCTTTAAATACAGATCTATTATCATCTCAAAACGAGCTTTCTCCATTTATTTACTAAAAATACTGCAGGACCTCATGATATGTGTACTTATTGATTGAAATTATACGGTTTGAAAGGCTCACTACTCACTGTTTTCTGAATGTGTGTTGAATAAAAAATGGTCAGCATAGTAAAATATGCACACTAGGCTCAACTGCCAGCAACATAGTTCTTAGCAAGTTTCAAAGATAGCCATCCGGACAAAGTTTTTGAAATATATATGTCTGGAAATGATTTTCAATCTGAAGGTATTGGGCTGAGAAGTTAGTTACTGGGCTGAGAAGTTAGAAATTTAAACTGTCCTGTGTTAGATTATCTTGGCCCAAAGGGAGGATTTATAGCCTAAAACTGCCACCCCATTGTTCTCTAATAGCTTCTCTCTCACAGCTGACTTCCTGCAAATTCTCAAGTTGTTCTATCCTATTGCCTATTCTAAACCATTGTCCAGATAACTCCCTTTGAAACTTTTTCTACCATGGACCACTCCTAGTCGAATGAGGGATTACACAGACAAGCTCAAAATCTGGAGATGGGTCCCCTGGCAATGCACTGTGGTCGCCCACTGCTTCTGACGGTTTTCCCCAGTGACATGGAAGGCTGGGTCAAATGCAGAGGACAATTGTCCCTACAGAGATAATAAAGTGTTCTTTATAAAACATATGCAATATAATAAACCCTAGATGAAGTCTCTGGATCTCATTATTGCAGCAAAAACTTTAGATTGTATTACAATAACAAAAGATGTCAAGCATAAATGAACTGATACAATTCAGCCCCATTTAACTCTAACTCTCACATAAAATTATAATACTCTCTCAATAGACCTGGTGGTTGATGCTGTTGCAGTATTCCCACAATGTTTAATTTGCATTTATTGTACTGACTGATTATGCTATAAAAGGACACGAAAGCGAACAACATCACAAAGCACATTCACAAACAATTTGGGCAAAACTTTAGACAAACAGGCTGGTGCTGTCGGGATGTTGACTTATAGAAAGCGAAGAATGCCTTTTCCTTCCCCAGGGCTTTAATTATTCATATCAGTGCGCGCTTGACTTTCAGGAGAGTGGAGCAGTCACACACAGGCCACCCCAAGGATCAAAATCTGTAACACAAGAACCGCGCCAAAGATACAAACGTCCTCAGCAGGAGAGAGGAGGAAGAGAAGATGAAGAGGAGATGAAGAGGGGAGGAAGAGGGGATGAAGAGGGGAGGAGAGGTATTGTAGGCAGTCAGCTAAAAGAGATGCCTGCAAACACCCACAGACCTACACAAGAGCTAAATACAACTTCTTTAACTTCCTCTGCCCACCTACAGCCAAAACAGTCAACAGTCATGCTTACTGCAATAGAACACGTTTTGAGAGGCTAAATATACTGGGTTTGTTTACATATTGGTACAAGCAAACATAGATACACATGTTTAAAAAGGGGAAACCCACACAAAAATCGTGAAAGCAGTCAGATGCTCGAAAACGTTCTTCTTATTCCAACCTACCAGATATTTTTAAATTCACAAGGTAACGCCAAAGCATTAACACCAAAAGATTATGTTCTTAGGAAAAGTGAAACATACATATTCAATGGATGTCTTGTAAAAGGAAAGAAACTTCTTTTTAGCCTGTGTAAATGTCTTGTCTTGTGACTGACAGTCAAAATGGCACTGGTTTGGGTTTGAAGGTCATTATTTTTGCACAAAAGTATGGAGATGTGGGGCTCTGTGGCATTTTGTCAGCTCATTTAAATATCTGCAGACATGTCGCCTGTTGGCAAAGGACTTGCCAAAGGACAAAGCACTGTGTACATATTCTGTACAGAGGAGGGAGATATTCTGAAAAATGTAAAATATTGCAATTGTTGTTTTGGAGATATGAAAATTTACAATGTATCATCTAAAATAAAAACAGTAACATCAGATTTTTCTGCTAGACTTGAACTCAACCAAGACATTTAGAGATCAGTTTTAGCACATTCCTGATGCTTTGTTTAAATATCTGAATTCATTATCATAATGAAGAAAAAACATGAGACATTCATTTTTGTCAGTATTGTCTTATACCGTCCTATTGGTAGTTTTCAGATATTAGAATGTGATGCTGTCATACTCCCAGATGGGGGGCAACAGCCATTTTTTCCTATTGATTACATTGTTCTTTGCCATGAAATATCCAAACAGTAAATTCACAAATGTTGAACCTGATCATTTCTGTTGGTGACTATACCCCAGAACTCACTGTATTACAACAGAAATCAGCATTTTAACAATACTAAACTATTAAGTTATGTTAAGTAAGTATTATCTGTATTAAATATTATTGCAATGTCATTTGAAACCCAGCAATACCATATGTTACTGTAATGTAAGTCTTTAAATGTAAAAAACATATATAATCTAGGATAGATGTCATAATTAATTTGTTTTTATAGCTGCTTCTTGTGTGTACTGTATGGCGATATGAAGAGGCTCTGATGAGCCACAGAGCAGAAGAAGAAGACTGATGAAGTGATTGCGCTGTTAAAGTACTGAAGACGGAGATGGTGGTTGATGTAGAAAAGCTACAACAATGAGCATATTGCTTGTATGTAATTGCAAGTAATTAAAATGAATACATTTACATATGTGATATATAGAGTAACTGTATGAAGCCGCAATTATATTTTATTGATACAAAACTTGTGATGATGACAGATGGCAACTGGACTCTAGGCCCTGTGCTCATAAATATGGATGGACTCACTGGTAATCGCTATGAAAGCTTTCACTCAATGTGTTTTGTTTAAAGGGCCCATATTATGCTATTTTCTCATCTGCTATAATGTTGTTTCCTCATCAAAAACAGACCTGTAGTTGTGTTTTGTTTCATTCACTCGTTTAATACACAAACCCTGCATATTTAGAGTGAGTTCTTCTCTCAAACAGAAAACACTCCATTACACCTTGTGATGTCATGGGGTAATACAGAATGTGTTTTTAAACTCCATACACCTTCACTAGAATCATTTGGATAATTTCAGCCCTGGAATTGCCACTCTCTATAGAACAAAAGGTAAAAGTTGTAACTTGAAAACTACCGCTTCATGACATCACAAGGTGGAAGAGAGCATTTTGAGCTCGGATGAATAATAATGAGTTATTCAGACATTTGTGAATGAACCAAAACACAACTCTAGGTATGTTTTTGAGGCGGTAACAACATTCTAACATGGCTTAAATCTCACATGAGTCAGTTTTGCGTAATATAGGACCTTTAAGTAGGTAGTAACAGTTTTGAAACTATCATCATGACTAACAAGCAATGTTGGCAAGTAAAGTAAAGTCAAGATGAATACATACCCACATGTACACTGCCAAATATAGTATCAGGGAATGGTTTTCAGAGGTGGGTAGTACTCAGTCACATTTACTTGTGAAATTGTACTTTTCAGAGTAGTTTTCAGACACCATACTTTCACTTCTACTTGAGTAATATTTAGTTTGAAGAAACTGTGCCTACTTGAGTAAAGGTTTTGGTAAATCTTCCCACTGTGAGTAATTCTGTAGTGTTAAATTGACTTCTTACACCTGATTTTCAGATGATTTGTTGTTGTTTTTTTGGTTCTATTCTTTGTAATCTGTCCGTCAACTCATAACTCATGAATCAGATTTTATTTTGTAAAGAATATATTAAAATAACACCACAATACCACATTTTAACTATACTTTTATGACTTGAATACATGAAGTGAAATGTTTTTGGGATTTGAATCTGGTTATGGACTGGACATTTTGAATATGTAACAAAGGAGAATTAGATATAGGTCATTATTCTTTTTGCCTGGCATCACATTGAAAGAAATGCATTGCAGTAAGTGTTCAATATAATAATGATGTCCTTTCTAAAAGATTTCATATTCACTACCAATCCTCATGGAAACATCCTGGAACATGTCTTTCCACCAAACGACATGCTGCATCTAAATTTAGGATTATACAAAGCAGATTTTGTGATTGTGAAAAGTGATTAAAAAGTTCCATCTAGTGATGTCATGTGGTAATACAAGAAGTGCTCCATTGTGTTTTTAAACTCCATGCACCTTCACTAGAATCATTTGGATGATTTCAGCCCTGATGTTGCCAATCTTTACTAAACTAAAGGTAAAGGGTAGCTGTTAACTTGAAACTATTATTACATGACATCACAAGGTGGAGCAGAGCATTTTGAACATTGAAGATGTAGACTAATAATGCAGGATTACTCAAACATGTGTAAATAGAACAAAACACAACTCCAGCTATGTTTTTGATGAGGCAACAACATTAATATATATGGCTTAAATCTCTTTAAACCCCAAAACTTGAACATTATGTTCAGTTTTTTCCTTATGACCCCTGATCTATTGTTTTTGCTTATCTCATCTTTGTGTTATATACAGTCCTCAGCTGTATCCTTTTGACTGCCTGGCTTATTTTGGTCCAGTTCATATTGTCGGGAGCACAGCAGCTGCTCTACGGGTCACTGCTTGAGGTTGAACTAGCTGCTGGAAAAAGGGAATAAATAATGATGGCTGGATGTCTGACAGTGAGGAGGATGGGGACAGTAGAGGAGAGTGTTGTGTTGTTCAAAAGCTTGTCAGTGTGGTGTCTGTAGAGCCTGCAGCAGAACATGCACCCAGCTCTGTGAACCTCCCAAGAAATGCACTGAAATGCGCTATGGCAACTGGTGACACGAAACTGTGCTTTTGAGAGTACAGTACATCTCTTGCAAAGTGTATTTTTACACTTTTACTTTTTGAATGCATTTCTTTTCATCATTGTTTTATGTTGCACACTATCACTAAAGCACAACTGGTAGGCAACTGGTAATAGAGCACACAAGGCTACATGACAAAAATCAAAGCAGATACTGATACCAAAACTAGTATTAAAACGAAATACTGAAGTATCAAAACTGAAAATACATTACATAAATAGAACAAGGTTTAACTTTTCCTTAATAGTTTTAAAATGGTCTTGATCCATAACCTTTTACTACTACTAACTACTACCATACCATTATTACTACTACCATTACTACTATTACCACTACTATCTGTATTGAGCCTTTCCTTAGTATCAAGATCAAGTTTAAATGTTTTTATGTCATGACAACAGGGGAGACAAACAATTTCCAAGCATGATGTTTAATTAAAAGCGTACATTAAAGCATCACGTACATTTGAAAATTCTCACTTTTCCTCTCTGCTTAAAGTTTAAGCCTCACAGGAAATCATCTGTCTACTCCCAAGAAGCCATTTGTTTTATTTAACAAGAGCATGCAGATGGATGCCCTTTCTCCCTGATGTAATCCTCTTTATGTTTGTAAAACTTTGACATTTTGTAGATGAAATCCTGAAATGAACTTGGTTGTCAAACCTCACATGCCATCAACTACTCTTGACCAGTACCAGACTTTATCAGATTTATTGGACAGTAAGCAAAATGCCAAAGAGAAAAATAGTGGAAAAATAGTGGAAAATAATCACTACAGGCAAAATGAGCAAAGCATCAAAGGTTAAACATATACGCTCACATTCAGCTGCCTTCAGAGTAGGGCTGAGCAATTTTGGAAAATAATCTCAGATTAATATTTGTGATTGCAATTAGATTTGCAATTTATTTAAGTCAGCATACAGTTCATGTAAGTTGATTTTAGTACATTTTAAACATGAACATTTGAGAGAAGACTGAAATATGAAATGCTAAACTAATTCAAGAGTTTCTGAACATATTTGTAGAAGTTGAAACTACAAGGTTAGCAAGTTTTATGGTAAATGGTCACATTTTTATATAACACTTTTCTGCCTTCAAGGCACTCAAAGCACTTTACAACAAGGAACCACTCACCCATTCACGCACACATTCACACACATTCACACACACATTCATACATCAGTGTACGAAGACACTAGGGGCGAGGTGGGTTAAGTGTCTTGATCAATGACACAATGGCAGCATTCATCTGTGGGAGCTGAAATCGTACCGCCAACCTGTGGGTCAGTGAATCGGCCAATCTTGCAACTCTACAGAAAAAAGTAATAGATAAAACATAACCTGATCAATCATACCAAGCATAACTGATTTTTTTATGAATGAGATATGAGCACCTGTCTGCAAAATGCAGCCTCCCAGAACATATTATATCCTTTTTAGCTGAACCACCATGAACTTCTACTTTTTAACTGTGGTAGTTTGCAGGATTGGACAATACAGGTTTTTCTTCTCATCACTTATAGCAGGTTAAGACAAGTCCACTGTAGTCCTAGAAAAAGAGTTTTAAAGATGTTCTGACCCAGTTCTTTGTGCACATTTAATTTCAAGATGATTTTCTCTTAATATATTCAGGAAATTATGAAAAGGTTCAAAGATTAAAATAATGCAGATATGTCGAAACAAACATAGACTGTGATAATAACGCATATATGCTCTTGGGGAGGAGAGATTGGGGCCAGATCTTCACTGCAGATGGTGAAGATCTCCCACACAGAGAGGTGGCATTACTGGGACAGAGGCTGATGAAAACACAGGCCAGTTTAAAAATTACATGAAGCAGGCTGGTGTGAGGAAACAAATGTTGTTCTTCATATGCTGTCACTTATCATTAACGGAAGAGAACTGCTGAAATCCCAAAAGACATATGAATAGTTTTGATTTTACATATATTATTTTTTAGTAATAATGTATGGCTTATTCACAGCACTAAACTCATGCATCAAAAAGAAACTGTTAATGATAGACGGGTGTGATTAACATGTTTTTGCATGAAAGTGTCCCATTTTTGCGAGTCTTTTATGTTGTGAAAAGCTTGTGCTAGATATGGTGCATTTAATGCTACTTGGTTCTTGTCATGCACTAAAGAGGAAGAAACTGATTACGAGATCTTTCAAGTGTCAGATTTGTAAATGTTATACAATCGTTACTAAAATGTGCAACTGATCAAAGAGAAAAGATAAGTGTGAACCAATTAAAAGCAAGTGCAGTACTAAGCTAGAAAAAATTCAAAGGGCCTTTTAATTAAATGTAGAAGATGAACAACACTAAATAGGCCAAACTAGAAAGATGAAAATTAATTATATTCAGCATTTTATATAGAGAGACAGTTTTGGGGGTTTTTCTGAAGTCTAAAAAGATGTACATTTGTTGCCTTACACATTAACCATTACTGAAATTCTAATATTTTTGTGATACATCTTAATAAACCTGTACTATAATAAGATGGGTTTGAAAGCAATTTATAAAAAGTGCCAATTAGAACAAGGGCCAAAGCTTGCTCAGATATGAAAAGCTAAGACATTCGTTTCACTGTATATAACATTTTTAATAGACAACATTAAAGCACATAAGTCTATAGGAAGTTTAAAACAGCACTGAAGCTCCTTTAAATCTAATTACTGAGTATTATATGGCTCACTGTTAAACTTTGACATCTTTATCAATAGTTGGACCATGTTTTCATTTCTTTGTAATTTCAGAATCAGTGGTTTGCCAGAGTGAGCCTGCTGCTGAGATCAGCTCTGATGTCTGTGGGGAATACAACATAATGAAGCACCAGCCCACCTGAATACTCAAGTATAGACTTAGACTTAGACAAACTTTATTGATCCACAAGGGAAATTATTTGGACACAGTAGCTCACGCATCACAATATATTAAAATAACAAAGAGCAACAGGATAAATGGTGATAATAAATTAAAAATATATTGCAAAAATAACAAGAGACTGGTGTAAAAAGGCATAATTATATAAATGTGTATGTACAAGTAAAATATATAGAAATATAGTAATACAAATATATCTGAGGGGGTTGTAAGCAGGTAAGGTCATAAGTATTTTCAGACAATTCTTGGTATTGTGGCAAATTGAAATAAAGTTGTATGCTCACAATTGAACCTTTCCCATTAAAATATTTGTTAAATATGTCAATTGTTTTTGGATATAATATAAAAGTTATACTTTTTATGACTGTACAAACATACGTCACCTTTAGAGTGCTCTTTTTTAATTAGAAGTAGAAATAATCTGTAGAAAAAAATATTAACACAAGATTTTACAGATATATTGGATGATGTGACCACATCAATATTAACACCAATTGTCTATTCCTAATACTGATTAAAAGTATGTGAAAAGAAATGTAAAAAGTAGCAGTAATATTATAATTTGAAGAAGACAGAGTGTGATGTTTAGAGATTGGCTCAGACCTCCCAAAAACTGCAACGATCAAAAGGGTAGAGAACTGAACAGTGGAGAGTCGGCAAAAGTTGGTGCAGTAGGGAGCAGAGGCTGGTCCTTGGGGTCCCATAGAACGCAGGGTTCAAATCTCTTGGTTTTTGGTTCTGGGGCTAAAATTCCCATTAATTTCTCCACAGACTTTTCAGTATATTCAACAGTGTGGTGCATTCAAAAGTTCAAAAGCACGACAGAGGAGGACCGGCTATGGGGTAACTATTACTATAAAAGGATTATATGAAAAAACTGTTTTCATTAGTGTTATAAAGTTTACGAATTAGAATTTATTTCAAAATGTTCTTGAGCTAATTAGTCCCCATAAAACTGTGAACTTGTAATATTTAACTTTAAAGGTGCATTGTGCAACTTTTCTGGTAGAGGGTCTGTCACCTGCTTGTCTTTGTGGAGATGTTATTGCTTTGTCTAGAATGTTCCACAGTAGAGATTCAATTATTTTAAGGGAGACAACAATAGACTACATTATAGGTCAGATCTGTGGAGATGCAACCCTATTCAATTATTATTGTATTTTGTCTCCATGAAGACAAGCAGGTGAGGGACCCTCCACCAGAAAAGCTGTGCAATGCACCATTTAATTGTATAAGAAAAAGTTATGAAAATGTAAACTTTTGGGACCAAAATTCTGCCTTCTGCTGAGTTCTTAATGAACACCAAAAAACAGCTAAACAGGTGGTATAATGTTTTTCCTTATATGTAGACGTTTTTCGGATAAAAATTGGTTGTGTTAGTGCCACTGAGGCTCATTTAAATTTCAATATTGTGTTGAGGAAAGAAATAAGAGAAAGGGACCAGAGGTAAAAATGTAAGGTATACAGCAAAAAGCAAAGCACAGGGCGTTCAATCACTCATAGATGAGAGTGATTTGTCTCCGTCGGAGAGGCACTCATTCAATTATTCTTTAACTGTTTGCTTTGGAGCACAGCAAGTATCGATTCATTTCTCTTTACACCACGTCAAGAAAGCCAAGCGGGACCGTGAATAAAGTGTTCCCCAGAAAGCCTTTCTATTGAACCAAAGCCAGGAGTAAACAGCCAACAAATGACCACCACGGATGACATACGGACCCAAGGAAACAGGGAAAACTACAGCTTCATCAGTGACTCTTTAAGGTTTAAATGAAATTCTGTGACAAGTATAGACAGTATACCAACATTTGACAAGTAAATACTGCTGCAACCAAGTTTGGGTGATGTGCTAAAACAACACTGAAATGAAAAAAGCTTGAAAAGACGCATTATGTGCCATCAAACACAATCACAGCTCTTTTGGTTCTGACTTGAAACTGTGGTAACAATAAAACAAAAAGGAAAATATGTCGATTTAGAAGAGTAGCCTGCCTCCGAACTTAAAGATGACAGCTAGGTTCACTATGTAACTTTTCTGGGAGGTGCTACCTTTATGTCTCCTGGAGATGTTATTGATTTGACTGGAATGTTGAGGATACTTTTTGCATTTCTTCAATTACAGTTTGTAACTTGGCGTGGGGATATACAAGCTGAATGCCATACTGTGGAACATTCCAGCTAAAGCAATAACATCTCCAGGAGACAGAAAGGTAGCAGACCTCCCACCAGAAAAGTTACATAGTGAACCTTTAACTCAATATTAATGCGGTTCAAAAACACTGCAAATGCCATCCTTGGCTTCCTCAGATCGAGATAAATTATGCAAATTACATACATCTTTCAAAAGCTAGAGTCCTATATTTTATTTTATTTTTTTAATGAGATGAAATCAGGCCACTTAAAAGATTTAAACAAGATTTAATCAGTTCAATTACATGTTATTATTTGTATCACTACAACCGTCACCTGAGATAACACGACATTTAAAATCTGAAAAACGTTTACAACAACAACCAGCAAATCCACATGATTGGAAATAAAAACCCGGCATCTGAGGCGGCTGATTCAATAAAAGTGAGTCATTCCATTGTGAGCACTTGTGACACAAAAGAATGAGCAGGAAGTATAATTCACCCAAAGTGTAGGGGTCTGAGTCCATTTGTTCCCCAAGCGACGCCATCATACAGGCATGAATAAGGAGTGCAGAGCGAGAGCGATGGGGCCAAAGTGAGAACCAGCAAAGATTAATTGGTGCAAACTGCTAGCATTGGGACCAAGCTCAAACGCTGACTCATAAAAGGAACGATTACTCCACACACCCCCCACCCCTCCATCTCACCTCCCTGAGACTGAGCTGCGGTCTGCACGGCTATGGCTGTTTTTATGTTTTGTTTTTGTTTGGTTTTTTTGTGTAGAAAGAGGCTAACTGTGTATGATTTTGAGCATTTTAGTGATTATGTTATATTACCTTGGGACAGTGTACAACAATTCTGTGTGTTTACTACTACTTAGTCTGGTCTTCTCACACTATTTGATTATATAATATGTTTTAGACCAATTGGTGCCAATATTTGTGAATGCATGTGTGGGTGGGTTATCTGTGTAAGTACAGACCTCTGCCACGTCAATGGTCGTTTCTTGCAATGGTGAATAACAGTATACTGGAGTTGACTGTAGCACACATAGTGCTGAATGCTCTTTGAATATGTCTTTATTGTTGCATTAAATTAGTAATTAATTAAAGGTCCTATATTATGCTAAAATAAATAAATAAATCAACTCCTGTGAGCTTTAAGCCATGTTAGAATGTTGTTACCTCAGCAAAAACATCTCTGAAGTTGTGTTTGTTTCATTCACGCATGTTTGAGTAATCCTTTATTTCTACATCTGTCTACATCGCCAAAGCTCAAAATGCTCTGTTCCACCTTGTGATGTCATGTACTTGTAATTTTCAAGTAAAATTAACCTTTTCGGTAGAGATTGTTCGGTAGAGATTGTTTTAACACATGAGATGGAACAGAATGTTTTCTGTTTGAGAGAAAATCATGTGTGAATGAAACAAAATACAATTCCAGGTATGTTTTTGGTAAGGAAAAATTATAACAGATCAGAAAATGTGTGTGATATGGGCCCTTTAAAGTTAAGAGTGAAGTATATCAAAATATATACAATTAATATATATTTCTTAATTAAAATCTGAATATTAATAGATGATTTTAGGCAACTAAAAAATAATGTTATAAAACGTGATCTAGCTTCTCACAACTCAACAGGAACCAAAAATGAGAGAATATTTGCCATTGTTGCCATGGTTTCTAAAACTATTTGTGACACCTAAAACATAACTTTGTGAGTTAGCCTTTGTCTGTATTTTTAAAGTGCCTCTGTATTTCAAACTAGACTCTAATTAGCTCTAAAAGTGCATAACAACTTTTGGAGAAAACAAAATAGTGAAAGTATAAGAGAATGTTTATCTAACCAAAGCACTGCTAAGCTTTCCCAAAACATAAGGTTGGCCGGGTAAAAATGGGCATAATGTGTAGCCATTGCAGGCCAAGCATTATGCAGACAAAAGACTGAGCCACAGTAAATCTCCAATGTAGCAACACAGTGTTTTAAATAGGGCTGTAAAACTGGGTATACACTGTCAAGAGTGGCCTGATAAGTGAGCTGTGCAAGATGGAGAACAATACTTTTGAATGAGACAAAAGGTTTAAACTAACACTCATTTTTCCTCTCCTCCCGTCGGCACAGTGCTTCGTCTGCAGAATAGAGGACTGGTGGCGACCTCTCCACAAACTATGGCTACCGGTGCAGTGAAAAGAGTTATGATTGCCACTATAGCCCACCCACACAGCAGCCCTTTACATCCTCTGATCCACTATACAGCCACTCTGACGATGAAATCTTCTTTACGACACTGTGAGCAGCTCAGATGGTATGGTACATGTTAGTTTAACAGCCCTACATATTCACAGGGGCGAGGTAAGAGCACAGGGGGCAGGAAGAAGATCTAACTTATACTTGCTATGTCAAGCAGTATGATAAACTGGTTTCATTTTGTACATCTGCATGGGCAAACAGATGTGCTTTGTGTTTTTTCATTCAGACATGGCTAATTATTTAAAGGTGCCCTGTGTAACCTGTCTGGGGGAGGGTCCATCACCTGCTTGTCTCCAAGGAGATGTGCCTTGAATGTTCCACAGTATGTCCATAAACTTAAAGGTGCATTGTGGAACTTTTTGGTTGGGAGTCCATCACATGCTTGTTTCCATGGATATGTCATTGCTCTGCCTGGAATATTCCACAGTATGTCATTAAACAGCTCTTCTTTACAGTTATTAAATTACAGGCAGTTGTATAGCTTAAAAATACCTTGAAAAACAGGCATTCTGACTGTGAGCGGGGTTGCCGCTCCACAGATCTGACCTATAACTTGGTCTGGTTAAAGGTACAAGTTACACAATGTACCTTTAAGAATTTCCATGGAGACTTGAAAGCCAAATTACAGGTTAGATTTGATTTTTAAAGATATGTTTGAGCAATAAGGTCTATGTGTTTTGTTTAGTGCTAACCAGCTAATATTAACAGATTAATGCTATGAAAATACTTAATCCTATCTATTGGTTTCAAAGTGATGAAAAAAATTCACTGTTGCTATAGAAAATTAACAATTCAAAACAAAAGAATCAATCTTTTAAATTGGGAAAATTGCTCAAAATAGTGCCTATAAACAGGAAACTGAAATCCATGAATACACTTATGGTTATTATTTTGAAATTTGAGCATGTTTTTGAAAGTAGCACATCTACATTACTGCAAGCTACCCAAAATTTGCACAATAAATATAACTGGGATAACAGTGCACCCAAAAAATCAGAATTTCATCCATAACAATTTTAACTGTTAAAAATAAAAGCAACTAAGTACAGAACACTTATAGTAACAATATCTAGTATGTAAATGAACATCTGAACATCTATAGCTCTTTAGCCATTTTTCCACAGAATATGCCCTGTTAAATCATGTTACAAATCAGGTTTGGCATAAGAACAAAGTGTGAAAAGGGCAAGCTCATTGGCTAAATTGCAAATAAATAACCTTCAGAAACATATGCTCTGTTTAATCTGTATGTGTCATCAAAACAGACTTGAGGTTAGTCATGCATTATAAATACTGTCTCTGTGTATATATGATACTGTACTGTATACAGCTCCATCAGTGAACCCGAGCTCTCCCCATAGAAGTACTAAATGCTAAAAGCTGGATAAGAGCAGCTCCAATTGCATTTACTTTTATGGATTAATTTATGGTCTAATCAGGAGTTACTTGCAGCAGAGGGTTGTTTAATTAATGTCAAGAGGTTTTTCAGATGTGCTACAATAATTCACGTAATTTCCAGTGGACCGTTCAGACAGCAGTCCTACTCCCAGGAGCCCCAGCCACCTCACTGAAGCCAAGATTAGAGTGTGCATACTCTGAATGAACCAAAGAAATTAAAGTAGTGCCACGAGAAGCGGAATAATCATGCAAAACAGGAGTATATACATGGAATATAGATGGGATGTCATAAACTGAATACGAGCGATTTAACATGGCCCTTAATTATTTTTCCTTTATGACTGCAGTGCAATATACATGATGCAATTACCATGTAGTCCACTGTCAGCCAAAAGTTCAATCATTACTTCTATTTTCACCCAACCAGAAAACTTCAACAAAAACCAGAAACCGCAAGAACAAATAACAAATGTAGGTAAAGATTAAAAACAAAATCTATGAGGAACTTACTATTTAAATATCTCAATAAAGTAAAATGCTCATTTATCTTTGTCAGAGATTGAGTCTACACCTTTGTCATAATGAAAAGTATAAAGGGCTTTAAACTGACAAAGCCTGTGTGATTAAATAAAGCTACCATGAAGCTGGTTACAAAAATATTTCATGTTATTTTCAAGTTATTTTGAGCTGAAGATTTGTTTTCATGTGGATAAGCCCAGTGATTACTGACATTAACCACAAACTAGGTCAAACATGTAGTTGAGTGTGCAGTGTGTGTTGTTGTTGTTTGTTGGCTTTAGTGCAGGGGTTTTCAAATTGGGTGAATGTGAGCCTCTCCTTAGAGTAGGTAAAGACATTTAGGAAGCTGTGTCCAAGGGTTCCTTGGAAAATCCTCTATACAACCTTTAAGCGGATGGTCAGGGCCATGGATAGCTGTCTGAAACAACAACAACACTGTTCAAGAAACACAAAACATTAGACGGTTAACTGAACTGAACATTATCAGATCGAACAGATTCAAAGATTTTCATAATTTTCACATAAAACAACATTCAATGTAATCGTCCATATCAGTGGGAACAATGAGGCCGCGCTTTTGATGCACAGAGGTGTTCGATGCGGGGCTGCACTGCAGAGAGAAATAAGAGCAAGTCATCCTCCTCCTGTAGCCTTGAATGATATTTATTTTTAATTAGGGTCAGTGCAGAAAAAACACACTCACACAAGTAGGTGAAGGTGAAGGGGATTAGGACTTCCAGAAACTTCCAGAAAAATCGGCATTTCAGCCCAGTCTCCCATATTCAAGCTGAGCTCAATCAGGGCCTCCTCCTCCTGCAGGCTCAGTCCATCATGGGGTGTGACTGGGAAAGAGAAGGATTTCTCACCCACTGATTTCCCAGTGGCTCCTCTCCAAAATAGTGGCTGAACTGATCACGCAACCCATTCAAATGAGCAGTGATGACCAGTTGGACAGGGTTAAGGGGCAGCCCTGTCTTCTCCACAACATCCTCCAGGGTTGGAAACATTTCCACTGAACCTCGTTCAACACAAACACACCACAAGTCCAGTTTTTTCCTCAACCCAGATACTTGGTGCTGTGCTGAAAAGATGTGGCACTCTTTGCCCTGGAGAGAGGTGTTAAGGGAGTTGATCCTATCGAAAATGTCGGAGAGATAGGCCAACATAGCAAGCCAGTTCATGTCTGCCAGATGTTTTGCGAGAGGGCAGTTAATCTCGACAAAGAAGAGGACTTCCTCTCACAAATCGCAGAGCCTGGTGAGGACTTTGCCCCAATAGAGCCATCTGACCTTGGAATGCAAGTGCAGCTGCTTGAAGTAAGCGCCCATCTCATTGCACAAGACTGAAAACGGGCGGGTGTTTAAGGTACGTGATTTAATTATGTTCAGAATTTTAACAGCCTCATCCAGAACAGCACGTACAATTCTTGTGGCATGGTTTTTGCAGCTAAAGCCTGGCAATGGATGATGCAGTGCTTCCAGACAGCGGCAGAGGCAACTGTCTGCACCTGTTTAACAAGACCACTGTGACGGCCTGTCATTGCTCTTGCTCCATCCGTGCATATCCCACAACATCGGCGCCACTCAAGGCCATAAGCCTGGTAAAAGTCTTTCAAGGCCTCAAGGAACGCAAAACAAAAACTTCCCGCACACTGAGCTCTTTGATAAATCAGACGTACACCATCAGTTGAGCACAGTGTGCACCATCAGTGGACTCATCCAGCTGAATGGCTTGAAAGGGGCTTTTGCGAACTGTCCACGACCTGCTCTTTGACATCATAAGCCATGTTGGATATTCGTCACTAAATGATGTCAGAGATAGGGATCATGTCAAGTTTAGCAGGAGCTGCTTCTCCCAGCATCACTGAACACATATCTCTAGCTGCAGGGAGTAGCAATGTTCCTCCACTGTTATGGGGCTTGCCTGCATTCGCTATATGTAGCGTTACACAATAAGATGCTTCAGTTGCCTTGTTGTTAGTGCCAAATGACTGCATAATGCTTTTCTGTGCCTGCATCATCACACTTCCTCTCAAAAAACTCAACTGGCTTGTTTACTCAATTCGCGTGCTTTGTCTCAGTGTGGCGCCAAAGTTTTCATGGTGTCATGCTGTCATTCATAAGCACCTCTTTGCAGACAACACACTGTGGCAGAGGTGTAGTCTCGGAACCCGACCAGGTGAAACCAAACTTTAAATAATCAGGATTATATTTCCTATGTTTTTTGCTGGGTCCTGTCTCCTCCCTTGCTGCTGATTTCTGTTGAGATGGAATCAGAAAATGATGCATTTTATAGCTAATACATGCACACACAATTACCGATATTAATACTGCTGCAGATGTGGGGGGTTTTTTGCGTGTGTCGCGCCTCCCCAATGGCTCTTTGGCGCCCCCCAGGGGAGGCGGGCCTCACCTATTGAAAACTGCTGCTTTAGCGTACTGATAGAAAATTATTTACTTTTTAGCATAACGTCAACAGTAATAATCATCTAATCTATATTATTTACAAGTTAAAGCTAATATGAAGTATATAAAGAGTCCCCACAAAGATATACAAGTGTGTTGTGTGTAATCCATGTGGGAGAGAAATGCTCGCCTTAGTTTGTCATAATGTGATGGACTGAGTGGGAAACCCAAACTGACAAGCGTGTTTAATTTCCCTGCAATAACCGAATACATAAAATGTATAAACACTGACAAGCCCTTTCAGCTACTGTAAGTGCTCATGATAAACCAGCAACCACAGGAACGCTTTTGATTTGCATAGGCCGCAATAACATTAACATTCTGCACTGGCTATACTTTTTAGAAAGGTGTTATTTTTTTTCCAAATATATCCACATCGTAAAATGCCAAAGGTGCACTGCAACATACAGCACTTTTAGCATTCTCTGCCACCCAACCCAACCCATATCCATTATACTAATTTGTCACAGTAAGGCAAACAGTTCCTGCGTTACCCCGAGCAGAGTCCATTGCTGTAAACAACTAAAGCTACCTTTTCTGTAGTACTTGGACACACTGGTGCATTTCCAGGATAATGAAAACTACATCTTCAATCCAGCCTCAAGGGATCAGCTGTCAAGCAAGGTACTATTATGTTGGTTCCAAGCCTAAATTAATGGGAAAAGGAGGGTTAGTTGTTTACATTTCAGATTACTTACCATCACCTACAGAAAAATATTTTGGCTATCATAAAGGGCTGGGAATCAGAGGGTCCCTCTCGATTCTATACAACACATGGCTCACAATGTGATATTATTGTAATATGGCCATATATGCGATATACTGCACATGATACATTATCAAATGCTGTTTTTAAGAACCAAATACATTTTAGCAACAATACTTCTTTGTTAAACCACTATATGTGCAAACTTAATATGAAATACATCTACTTCAGTCATCAAAACTGTGAATATGTCAAGTGTATTGCGTGAACTGAAGTGAATTTTCCTTCCACTAAATAGGCAACAAAACTGTAGTGCAGTCACACACAAAAATGCACTTGCCGACATATCCATACAGGCCCATGATAACAATACTGTATGACCAAATATAGTATCAAGATATATCGATATTTTTATATTTTTGCACACCCATATTATCATATGACACGTTTGGTGTTGGCACATTTACACTTGTTTTTTTTTTTTGTTTGTTTGTTTTTGTGGCCAGTGCATTTCTCATGATTTGGTTTGGTCCTGTCATAGTCCTGTTTCAGCCCTAGTCTAGTACAGGTTTAGTTCTCAGTTCATTCCCAATTTTGGCCTAATTTCATTGTGGTGAGTGTGCAAATGTGAACACCAAATGAGCCAGTTAGAAAAATATCAGGCTGGACACTGTTTTAGTCTAATATTATTAAACATTAAATCTAATACCCATCAGAAAAGAGGCATGTGTTTTTAATTTGTCAGAGCAATAATATCTCTGTTAGAGGAGTCTTACAAAATGCACTACTTCTCTTAACCAACAGATGTAAGTGAGCTGTTGAAGCAGTGAAGAAGTTATGAATATTTATACAGAGGTTCATATGGGAACACATGACGACGGCACAGTTGAAAACCCAAATAATGCATCTAAAATACTCTACTCTGTCAGGCCAATAACCTCCTCAATTCTCCTCTTGAAAAACCCTCCAATTTCCATTTCATTCAAACAAGAAAGAAGAAATGCATTCATATCCAGTCAAAGAGGTTTCTGAAGAGGCCACAAACATCATCCATCTGAGAGAGAGCATAGGTAGATAATGTGATCGGGAAAATGCACACTTCATCCACAGAAAAAGGTGGTGAATAGAAAGAAAGGGAAATTGGAGCGCTCACTGCGAGAGAGAGAAGCCCCCCAATCCATGCCACAAATTGCTTTGCCCCTCTGCAGCACACATCACCGACACGGCTCAAGTCATATATCAATTACCAGCAGCTATCTCAGTGGAGCATCTTTACCACTGCAGTGCTGCCTAAGTTTCAAGCCAAAGTGTCCTCCCCATAGACTGTATAAAAAAGTGGACTAAGTGAGAGTAACATCACCCATAGCGTTCAGCTCCAGTCAAATGAAGCTCATGATGGGAATAAACAGGAATTTATTTACAGACAAAATAGCAAAATAAAAATACCAGGATCATGGATCATAGAGTGCGTTAATACAAAAGTTTAAAGACCAAAATGACGAGGCTCACTGGAGTCTATGGAGCCAAAAGTTTCCCCGTGAACACTTCCTATTTGGAACGCGGCAGATAGTGGGTTAGCTACGTTCATTTGCATACACAGTCTATGGTTCTCTCAGAGAAACAGCACTCAATGTTAGCAATAACCCTCTGCAACTGGTAAAACTCAAAATCTTCAATTTTGTAGTCTAGGAATAAAAATGCCAAACAAATGAATCAAATTTTAATCAATTGTAATGAAAATCCAATTGCTTCAAATTTTCACCGGTCAGCTGGGGGCTGTTTAATCAACAGGTCTCCAGCCAATCATCGTCAGTAAAAGCATGTTCAGTCTTTGAGGAAGATTGGCTATTTCTGTGATAAACGGCACTGATTAAAAGTCTGTCTTGTTTGTATTCATGAATTTAAAAGGTCCTGTTTAACAAGACCAAATAAAATTTAATTAAAATTTGTGATTGATCAATATGAGGTAAAAAGGGCTTACGTTTTTCACACAGCCCTATGCCAAACTTATTCAATTGTGTCAAGTGCCCTTTGTAGTTATACATACTGTTACTACTCAGAGCTACTCCTCTCCAACCTCTGTATGAATTTCACTGTAATACATTTGTAACTATAAAAAGTATCGGGTGAGAGAAGGAGCATATCAGAAATGTAAAATGTACCAACTAATAATTATTTCATAACACAAACTCAGCTGACTTCATCAGTCAAAGGGAAATTCAACATTAGCCTCTGGCTCTGTCTTTTTCTCTGCGCCTCTAATTTGTGTAACATCACAACAATACACACACAACTGACACTTTCAGAAACCTGGATAAAATGATATAACTTTGATTGACAGATAGCTTTATACATGGTCTTTGTTCCATCTTGTCCTATTTACCAGGCTTATAAAAGTCAAAAGAACCAGCCACTGCATGCAGAACATATCTTTTACAATGAAAGAAGGAACATTTATTTATGTACAACCTGGTTACAAAATATGAAAATATATTCAATATTATCATCCCATTTGCTAAAAAAGCCTGTGTTTTCGGTGTTTATTTAGACAACATAATAATTGATAATACTAATAACTGATCTAAACAAGAAGTGTGCTCAAACTCTGAGTTCCCCATCTTCCACTGACAGTATGGTTCTGGGCAGTGGTCCATCCCAGTCTGAACACATGCAGGTGGTAACAAACATTTTGTCCAGCTTGCTCCTTTCCCAAACCCCACAACCTCTCTGTTTTAGACTGCCAGGCAAAGAGGCAATAGAAAAATTGGCAAAAGATAAAATGCTGTCATCTCTGAAACAACTGGAAGAGAGAGTGGGGGTAAATGAAGAGGGCTAAAACATTCAAAGTTGGATTCTGTGTCATTTGGAATAAAAAACTGTATTACCACTTTGGGCTGCATAAAAGTGCCTGGGTTATGGATGTCTACTGACCACAGCAGACCACGAACAACCCATAAAAGCTGCCCTTTTGGGGATGCTTAGATCCAGCTGGCCCTTACCAAATTAACTTTTAGCACTTACATGCGGCCATTTTTCTACTTGTAATACACTGTGTAGGCCAAATGTTATACTAGATTCTTGTACAGCAATAGTCGGGCTTTTGAACGTAGTTTGGACATGTTAGCCTTGATATTTCCTAACCTACACTATAACTTTTGTATATAATTCATGTATATAGAAAATGCTGACTCTTAATTGTAAGGAAAGTTGTAAGCCAAATCCAACCAAAATCAGGACTAAAGTCAGGACTAATCATGGGAAGTCAGCGTTTCAATTTTTTGCAGCTAAAACCTGGAATAGTCTTCCTGAACATGTGAGACAGATTGGCACTCTTCTCTTTTAAAGGTGGACTATGCAACTTTTTGGTTGGGAGTCCATCACCTGCTTGTTTCCATGGATATGTCATTGCTCTGCCTGGAATGTTCCAGAATATGACATTAAGCAACTCGACCTTACACTTGTTAAGTTTGGTCTTCATGAAAATAAAAGGTTCAGGTGCCATACTGTGAAACATCCCAGACACATCAATAACACTTCCATGAAGAAAAACATTTGACGAACCCTCCACCAGAAAAGTTACACAATGCACCTTTAATGTAAATTTTATTATGATTAGCAACTTTTCTGGTCGAGGGTCCACTACCTGCTCACCTCCATGCTATTGTTTTTCCTGGATATTAAACATATCATCTAGCATTTATTCATTACAGGTGTTCCTGTTGCTCAAAAATACAATAATTCCTTCTGTGAATAGGGGTGACTCTGCACAGATATGAACTGTAATGTAGAGTTGTGCTGTCACCTGCTTGTCTCCCTCATGATAGGTTTAATCTATACTGTGGAACATTTTAGACAAAGCAATAACATTTCCATGGAGACAACGGCAGTGCACCTATAAGGGAGGCTATGCAGGATAACTGAAATGTACAAATGAAACAAAAAAACAGCATCATGTACGTTTTTGATGATACGACATGACATGATTAAAAGCTAAAAGAAGCCACGTTGCACTATATAGGGCATTTGAATTAAAATGCAAACTCACCAACTGGGTCTTGGGCGCTTCCAGTCATCCACACAGCACTGCAAAAGTGAAACATTATTAAGCTGTTTTTTGTTTTTTTTTACTCCAGAGACACCTGGTGCTGCCGCTGGCTCTAAACTGACACGGTTTAGAGTTTCATATTGTGAGGTCCACTCAGTTTCTTTCACTTGAGACTTGTGTTTAATTGTCGTTCACTTGGGAAATCACTCCATCCCTGAGTGCAGAAGCAGGAACAATATAAGTTTTTACCACAATCCCGCACACACGAAATTCTCTGGTGGTCCCTCTGCCGTGGGGTCTATCTTGTAGGGTCTGTGTCCGCTGATTTGTCTGCTGTTACCAAAATAATTAGAATTCTGTAGGTTTATTTTGTGTGCTGTTGACAGGACACAGGCAGATAATTGGGTAGCTAGAGTGCTAACCAAACAAATAAAAGACATGGGATGGCCAGGGTGCAGTCATTTCTGGCAAATTTGAGACTGCTAACAATCCTGTCCAATTTCAGCATCTAATATGGTGCCAGCCTGTAGCCTAATTTTAAGTTAGGTTTTTCAACCAGGGCATTCAACCATGGTTTTGCAGGATGGAAAGATGTAGAAATAAGGACATAAATTAAAGCTGAAATATCAAATGTTTTATTCATAAATTTGTAAAATCTGTTTCCCCTCCAGAAAGTATATTGTAAAAGTAGAACTTCTAATTAGAAAATATTTTAGTTATTGCAAACCATGAGCCATGTGAGTCACTATATGATGCTTTGTGATGAGAGCTGATTCTGTTTCACTTTTCTGTCTGAAAAATTAGTTCTAAAGCAGCGGAACTGGACAAATAATTATTGCATGTGAATACTCATGATGTGACAATGACAAGGGTTTGTATGAGCTAAGGACTAGTGGGTTAGATTTAAATGAATGAGTTTTGACTGTTGAAAATCAGGTAGTAAAACTTTAAATATCTGTTAATTTTAATGTTCTAATTTAGATTGTTGTTTTTATATATATTTTAATATAAAAAGTGCACAACTGGTTTTGCTGCCTTCACATTAGTTATGATGATCATCTGTTCTTTCAAGTTCCTCATTAAGTAGCTTTGTTGCTGTGAACCTTGCCTAGGCTTGTTTTTGGACATGTGATAGCTACACTAAATTATGTTTTAAAAATGCTGATCCACCACTAATTTAACTTTAACATTCAAAAACCATGAAGCCTATGTTATTTTAGACTCAAGTTCCTTGTTCACTGTGTCCCAACAGGCATACTTTTCCATCACTGCCCCTATGACAAGTCAGTACAAACAAAACAACATAATTTTACATCTATTTATTATAATATCCATGTACTGCTTCACACAATGACACATAGGTCTAATATACGAGACCTGTCATCTGGTATGTTCCTCCATACTGTATGCAGATTCCTGTCCCTCATATAGATCATATGCTGACCTGTGCTGGCTGCAATAATACAGCTGACTACTTCTAATATGGAGAGATTCGCTCCAGCTCTGATGAGGGGTGAATCTTCTCCAGGTTTGACATTTAATCCATGCCAATTCATCAGAGCAGCCCACCTCAGCGATACTGCAGGGGTGGTATATTGCTTTAGAGAGAACAACTGGTGATGGCAGATGTTGGTGCCTTCATTTTGTGGTTTGTACCGTGCATATGGCTGTCATAATAACTTGTTTACATTTAGGATAAAGCATTACTGTTGGTCATAAAGGATGAACGTACAGAGTTTGGTTAATGTGTTTGTGCAATCAAGTCATACATCTTTTTGAAGGCACAGTGAGAACAGAGGGAAACAAAATTGCTTATAGGCCTAAATAACTTTTGCAAATTGACTGCCTTAAGTGAGTTACATTATAAAATATGTAAAATAAGTTGAATTTACTCAAGGAACTTGGATTGTACTTATCTAGGTAGTTTTATCACATCTTCAGTTTTTATTTTGGTTAAATAACTGATCTACATAGTTGCTCCAGGCATTAGTCTATTACTAGGCCTATGATGTTAAACCTTTCTATCTTCATGGAGACCAAACCAGACCAAGTTACGGGTCAGATCTGTGGAGAGGCAACCACTCACAATCAGAATGCCTGTTTTTTGAGTATTTTGTTTGCCGTAAAACCACCTGTAACTGGTTTAATGTAAGGTAGAGCTGTTTAAAGTCATACTGTGGAACTGTGACGGAGCCAGTCCGTCTATGAGGCTCGGCGGCGTTTTTCCCCCTAAATGTCCCCGCGGCCTGCCCTGGCTGCGCCCGCGCGCACATACGCTCATTTTTCCCGCACACACTAGTTCACTCCCCCGTTTTTCCCCGCTGTTTATCCATCTGCGCTTTGTGCGCTATTACGCATTTTTTCCCCTCTGTGCTCCGTTACTAATTCGCCAAGGGCGCACACATGAGCGCGTTAGAATATTTTACTCCAAACATGCAGCTCTTACCTGTTCGCTGATGCGTCTCTCTCCTCCGACGCTGCGTGACTCTGCCAAACGGAGCCAGTATTTCCTGGTGGTTGAAATAGGCGCTTCTCGCGCCGTGGTGCTAATCACATGATGCAGGTTACGTAACCTGATTTTTACCTATTATTAAGCCCTTATTTTTATAATTTAATGCGCATTATTACTGCTGGGCAAATGAAGATGATAAAATGTAGATTTATTATGAAATTGTTTATTCCTACATTGATTTGTATATGTTGCTCAATGGGAGGAGCCAGTGGGGGATAAAGGGGAGCCGTTTCTGCCACCGGTTACAGAGCGGGTAACGTCGGTGTGCTGCATGAGGTTGGAATTAAAGGGACCTGAGTTAATGCTGAACTTGACCCATTTTTTTCCCCCCCTTTTGCTGTAAGTACCTGGACCTTTGGCTCACTGTAAATATTTTTGCACTGTTTTGCACTGTTTTGCACATTGGACACTGGCACAATAAATCCACCTGCACTTGGAAATTTTTAGTAGAGCCCCACCACAGGAACATTCCAGGCAGAGCAATGACATCCATGGAAACAAGCAGATGACAGACCCCCACCCAAAAAGTTACACAGTGCACCTTTTAAATAGAGATGAGGGGCAGTTAATGATCAGGTTTAACATTTTTTAATTCATCTTTTGCATATTTCATAGTAAAGTAGTCCTACAATATTAAACAGGTTTATGTCACTGAGCTAAGAAGACTACTATTTTGTCTAATGCAAAAATAACAAAAGGTGTATTTGAGCCAGGCTATAATTGTCTGGCCTAATGTTGACGTGACCTTTCAGGGACGTCTCTTCTATTCCTCGTGTTAATAGAAAACTATAGTGTTATGTGCTGTCAGTCTCTCCATGGCCCACGTGCATCGGCGTGATTGATTCTCAGTTTATTTCTCGCTGGGTGAGACAGACACATTACAACATACTGAATTTCTGATATATAAACGTGCTTAGCCTGATGATAATGTGTTCTTGGAAGGACATGCAACCTTTATTTTTCAGGTTTTGTTTTGATCTGAGCTAGTGTGATCTAGGAAAATGTAGAAAGAAACAAATCGTATGCTACTTACGGGACATGCAGAAACTGAACCGCTGACCAGGGCATTGGTGAAATAGAAAATATGATGGAGGTTTACCTTTTTAACAGAAGCTAAACAAATAGGTGTGGTAATCTCAGAGTAATTTCATTGCAGTTAGCTCCTCCCTTCAGGCAGATATAAGGCAGTGTCCACCAGCGTCTGACCAGAACTGAAGAAGCAGCTTGGATGAGCTGCGAAACGTATTCGACCAAATAAAATTTTGTCCAGGTGACAAATTGAATTTCTCTTTTTGCTTTTGTTTACCTTTTTGGCACCTTTTTTCACTTTTTTTTTTTTTTTGTTTGTTGTTGTTTTTTTTGTAACTTTTTGTGTTTGTAGAAATATTATCCCATTGTTGTCAAATAACATGCATTTTATTATTATTATTATTATTATTATTATTATTATTATTATTATTAATTATTATTAGAGTTAGGGTTATTATTTATTATTATTTTAGCCTTTTTAAAATATTTTTTCTCTGACTTGTTTTAGTAAGTTTTGTGCATAAGGTTGCTATATTCTTCCACAATACACTAAACAATAGAGTTATAAATAACCAAATGCCAAAGGTCAAAGTAAGATTTCAACACTGTATCTCAACATATTTCCTCGGGGAAGATAGAAACTTCATGAAGCACAAGCTAAAATACAGTACATTTTCCATTTGCTATATAAGCGCAATAAAATGTCACTTTGGTAACACTTGATAAACATTTGTAACACACTGCAGCTCATGCCGAAAACAAAATACAGATAATCAATTTCCTTTTCCTCCCTCTGTCCCAGGCCTGTCTCTGTCTGCTCCAGTGGTATCCAGCTCCAGGCCCCAAGACCCATCCGTTCTGCTCACACTCCTAAAGGTCTATCCATCACTGGCACAGCTCTGTAACCTGGGGACAGATTTCCTCTCCCTCTGCCCGCTCATCAATCACAGAGGCCAGAGAGCACAGCCAGGCAAAATACAGGAGGCCAAGCAGGGTCACTCTGTAGGCCAACAGCTGCTGCAAAACTGTTACAGAGCCCGGGCTACTGGAACAGTACATCTACAGGTGTTGTAAAGGCAATTGAAAGTAATATGGAGCAAATTTACTCGCACTTAATTCAGTAAAGAATCACAAGCCAGCTGCAGCAACAAGCCAGCATTGTTGTATTGCTACCAACCAAAGAAGATCGGATTTATAATTGAACTGGAAATTATTTTCTATTTATGTGATCCAATTTCCTGTTATGAATACGATTTAGGGGATTTTTGACCATTCAAAAGATTACAAAAAGATGACTGATGATTCTAAATTCTTAATTTCTATGGTAACGGTCTTCATTATTTATTACTTTCAGACTCATGGATTATAGATATGCTTGTATCCCCAAGAAAGATTTTTTTTATACTTAGACAAACTTTACTGATCCACAAGGGAAATTACATGGACAATTATATAGACTTCCTCACAATGCAAGAATTACAAAAAATCTATATACGTGCTTTGAGTGCCTTGAAAGTGGAAAAGTGTGACCAATTTACCCAGATAACATTATACCAAGATATTAGAAGTTTAAATTAAAGTTAAGGTACACTACTTTATTGTCCCTGTAGGGAAATTTGCTTATGATCCATCCTTCAGTGGTGTTAAGAGTGGCACAGTGCAGTACCCAGGGGCCCATCTTTAGATTTTTAGCTAGGTTTGTTCAGAACTACTTTGAGCCAGGGAGTCAAACCCAGAAGCTTCTTGCTATTAGGTGAAAGTTGTAGCCACTCAAATACAGCCCCCTGGTATAGATTACATAACTGACAGGATGAATATAGTTTGGGATAATTTGCAATATGTAAAAATATGTCTGATAGTGATAGTTCTAGATATTCTGACACCATACATACATGTGCTAGTAAAAATACTATAATATAATATAACAATATCATTTTACCATAAAAGATTCATTCCTCATTTCTTCTGTGTGTAGTTTGCACTTTAGATCTCACCAGTCAAAATGAGAGTTACTGCACACAGACACTCTGAAAGGGGCTTGTCACACCTGGTTGCATATCCAGTGGTAGTTGAAGTGGAGCATATGGTGATGCAAAACAATGAAAGTGAAAATGAAAGACTGGAAAATAGAGAGGAATACGGCTGAGCTTAATTACTGACTCTACAGAGGGAACATTGCTGTGATGCAACTCACTAGAAAGAGCAAAAATGGAAGAAAACAAGCAGCGATTATAGCAATGTTATGTGTGAGATGAGGCTCAGAGCACCTATAGGAAATGTAATGACTTGACCTCGAAAAAGGGCAGCAGGAGGTTCAGACAGCCAGTAACGAGTGTGCTAGTCTGACATATAACTCTAAATAATACAGTGAGATTAATCTTAGTCCTGCAACCATTTTCTTAATTCAGCTAATTAGTAAATGTAAGCTAAAATAGCTAGTTTGTGCACATCTGATGTTATAGGCTACCCTGTGGCATTGCTGCTCAGTTTCCACTGCAGCAGCTGTTCATTACACTAAAGAAAAATGGTACTCAAGAAAAAGGAAAGAAGCACATGACACATTTATCTCTATAATCAGTCTGAACAAAGAGGAGTTATTTCACTTTGAAAGCTGCAAAGAATGTGTAGTTTAGAAAATAGTGGCTTAACAAATTGTTATTGTACTTCCACACATAATTGACACCTGTTAAAATGAATCTTCTTTTAACTCACATAACATCATTTTATCCCTGGTGATTCTCAAACAGTGGTCTGTGTCCCCTGGTAGGCTAGATGGAACAACTGTATAGTTTTGAATAATTCATCAAAAGCATGTGTTTGTTATATTCTTGACTTTTTGGACAGAATATGATGGCATTAATGTGATTATAGGGGTGGAAAGTCCATCCATTAATTTCTGAATGTCTTATCAGCACAGTTACTGTCTTCTGAATTATTTTTGACAGTCCAAATGTATGTTTTAGGGTTATTTTGCACACAAACTAAAGCCAAGAGGTATTTCACTGTTACTTCTTCGGCAGAGATAATGACACATTTGCTTCTGTGCGCTTCAACTCACAATAAAAACAAACAAAGCATAAATGTATAGACAAAAATAATGACCGTCTATGGCTTCTCCATAGAAAGTCTTTGGTTATAAGCGGAGATAGTTTTGTGATGGAAACAGAGGAAGCCAGTGTGCTACAGTGGAGAGAGCAGCTCATTAGCTTCAGTTGCCCTCAGCAGACAGGACTTCCTCTGGAGCTGAATACTAATCCCACTTTCTTGTGTGGGACTGGCAGAGCAGAAAGCTTCCTCCACAGAGCTGTAACACTGGTCAAGCTCAAATCAAACACGGACCTCTTAATTAGAGAAGCCCTGCAACTGCACTACCATCACAAAGGGCATCACACGACAGTCCACTAATTAACACATTTGGACTTGTTGCCATAGTAATTAACAAAAAAATATATCCTTTGAATGGGAAAATGTTTCACATAACAGGAATTCCTATCATGAGTTTCAGCTCCATGTTTGAAGGTGACATTTTGAGCACTTTTGACAAGATTGATTATTAAAGGTGCAGTGGGTAGGTGTTCAAAGCCTCCTATGCTTTATAAATGCTGTTGTTGTTTTGCCTGCAATGTTCTACACAATGATATAAAACTCAGCAATCACCATGGAGATAAGCAGGTAAGCAGGTCTCGAATCTTCGTATTTCTACTACTGAATAAACTAACTGTATAAATGCAAGATAAATAGGTTAATATCATACTGTGGAACATTCTAGGCAAAGCAAGTAAGGGACCCTCCACCAGAAAACTTGTATAAAGCACCTTTAAATGTCTAGTGTGTAATTGTAGCTCCAATACTAATTTTGTGATTCATGTTTTAAACATCATCAATGGCTGAATAGGAGACAGGTAATTAGGAGAACAGTTTGCGTCCTGCTTGTCTTCATGGAAATGTTATTGCTTTCTCTAGAATGTCCAACAGTATGGCATTAAACAAATCTATTTCCATGAAGACAAGCCCGCAATGCCTCCAGGTCAAGTTACAGGTCAGATATGTGGAGAGGTGTATTCACTCACTTTAGAAATGCATGTTTTTTCAATGAATTTAGGCCATGAGCGCTAGAAGCTGGCGAAGGACCTATTAGTATTGCAAAGTGATGCTCTTAGTGGCCAGTGGCCAGTGGTGAAATGATGCGACGTGACTCGCCCGTAGTGACCAGGGACCCTCGCCATGACGTAGGAATAGGGCTGGGTATCATTAAGAAGTTGCCGATACGATACATACCTCGATACATAGCCCACGATACGACACATAATATCTCGATACAGTGCACTTTGGTTCGATGTGATAAATTTCAAATACGGTTCAATAAAAAATAAAAAAAAAATTAAAAAAAATGGCTAAATTATGGCTGTGATACTAAAAGTCTTTGTTAAACCACATCTTGTACAAAGTGAATATGAAATACATCCATTTTACTCATCAAAACAAGCAATAAAACTGTAGCTCTGTAACAAAATAATTTAGTAAAATATACTAAAAAATACTCTTTTTAGGCCCGAGCCCCAACAAGGCATAGGGCCTGTTGCTTTCGCTACGATGAGCGCATGGGCAACGATGAGTGCATGGGCAACGATGAGTGCATGGGTGTATGCGAGAGGACATCGTGCAACTTCGTCCTCTCGGTCGCCCCGGCATGAACAGCAATATCCCAGTAACCCACGCCCAAGGCCTGGGCCATATTTATCGCTGCTAAAATAAATGGAAGTTAATAGGAAGTCGGGGGCGACGCCGACGAGATGTATAATATGCTGTTCCCATGTTAATGGACATAGTATTTATTTATTTATTTATTTATTATTGTTATGATTATGATTATGATTATTATTATTATTATTATTATTATGCTCTTTGAGCTATAATTTGACGCCCTAAACACACCCAAAATTCAGAAGTGCCGAAAAATTGTATATAATATAGGTTGCTTGAATGGGCATAAAAAAATGGCACCTATGGGAGACGCCCTATAGGCGCAACTTTGTCATAGAGCCACGAAATTGAGTACACACATTCGTCATGTGAAGACAAACAAAAAATATATTATTATGGCCACGCCCCCTGACAAACCAGAATTGTGGATTGAAATTTTCTAAATGCTGAGTCAGCTTTTTCGCTGACGTTGCATTTTAACGCACTCCTCTGAAGGCGCTTCACCGACAGGGCTGAAAATCGCTGCACATCATCTGGAGAAGAGAGGCATCAAAAGTTAAGCAATTTATTTTGATAACTATCAGATTTGCTCCCGTTCGCACATGCTTAATCTGATCGTGCTGAAATTTGAATCACTAATGCGTGCTATCGGCCTGAATATAATACATTATAAAGCATATGAAAAGTGTACACTATAGTGCCCCCAGCATAGACATAAAATGTCAACATTATCGGATGTGTACCAAATTTGGGAATTAAATTCTATGCATGATTACAAGCAAATAAATATATTATGGATATGGGGAATTTTTCTCTCTTGGCCAGCAGGTTCCCAAAGACTACCCAAAAAATGTTTTAAAAAATAATACATGGACATGCTTAGTCCAATCATGCTGAAATTTGAATCACTAATGTGTGATCTTGGCCTGAATATAATATAAAGCATATGAAAAGTGTACACTATAGCGCCCCCTAGCATGGGCATGAAACGTCAACATTATGGGACGTGTACCAAATTTGGGAATTGAATTCTATAAATGACTAGAGACAAAAATATATTTTACAGACATGGGGCATTTTTCATGGTTGGCCCAGCAGGGGGCGCAAAGACACTGACCCTGGACAGACTGATATAAGAAAATACAAAAAAGTGTGCAATAGCACCCCCTAGACAATTTGTATAGAACAATAATGTTTTATTTGTCGTAGATATACAAAATTTGGTACACACTTTTGTGACATGGTCTTGATTAAAAAAAACTCAATGACGCCCACACCCCATTTACATTGTGCTGCCATGGCAACAAGCCAAAACCAAATTTGGTAGTCAGATGCATTATGGCAATAGGAACAAAAATTTATATTGTGACCATGCCCTTTTACAAACCAGAAGTCCGCCATATTGGATTTTTTTGGTTCTTGGTTGGGGTTTACGGTTATTAGGGTTAGTGTGGAGCATGGCGTTTGCGGGCGTGACACTTGCGGGGCGCGGTGTAGAGGCGCATGCGAGGGCCGATCATTGCCACTTGCGGCTATATTGTTTTTTACTGTGTAAAGCACTTTGAATTACTTTGTGTACAAATTGTGCTATACAAATAAACTTGCCTTGCCTTTAATTAAAAAAAAAAAATCTCACAAAAAAAAATTGTGCACACAAAATGGATTAATGCAAGTGTATTTCCTTTGCTCAAATCTGACAATGAAGTCTCATATCAGAGCAATAGACAGGATATAATTGGAAGCTATTATGAATTTTTGTAAGAGGTAGAATGAAAAAAGAAAATGATAGGCAACACAACACAATGAAATAAACATGTAGACACTATTACAGATGATGATAGTCAGAGCTATTTGTCACCAAAGTGGCTATGACTTCATTGTTCAGCCCTGACCTCCAGTGTTCATTGGCCTTTGACAGGCTCTTATTTCACCCCAGAAATCTCGTAATGGTAATTTATGTTGTTCTATTCCCATCCTCGTGATATTTCATTGAAAGGGAAAAAACAAAAGAAGCGCATATCAATTTGTGAAACCAAATACCAGGCAGCATGGGAAAAGCTGCAACGGGCCTGGAGCACACTGATGTAAATTTAATGAATTTTAAGAGAGATGATCATTACTTTTGGTTTATTTTCTTAAGTAATTGACTTGTAGAGGCTGTACAATATGTATGCTCTGTGTGTGTATGTTTAAATCTACACCGATAACTTATGTTTTTGCCAAAGTGAAATGAATCAATGATAATAGACCCAAAACATAGTCCGTATAAGGAAATAACGTAACATGGTTTAGCCTTTTGTAGACACGTAATGGACATTTTGAGTATAGTCCTGGTGGTACTTGAAAGCCAAATATTTTGTACTAGTTGGATTATACATCCACAGTTTTTTTTAATGTATATCAGTGTACTACTATGAGAGTATATGTGCACTACATTGCCAAATAAATTCTTCCTTTTCCTTTTTGCACTGACTAGCAGAGAATCTAAATTACTGTATGCTGCATGGACAAACAGAGAGGCCACAGCAGAGAGACACAGAGCCCGAAGGCAGACACCAGGTGAGTGAGTGCATAATACACTGCCATATAAGCTCTTCATACAAGATTTACTTCAGTCACACTGTCTCTCACTATATGGGTAACTGCTATATAAGTTATAAGTAATATTCATATATGTCACAACAACAAATTTAAGGTGATACACTTGAGGAGCAGAGGAGACGCTTTCATTTTTCCAGGTGAAAGCTTACACACCCACACAAAAACACTGACAAAAATAGCTTTTGCTTTTGCCTTTGTCTTTCTTTAATAAAATGCCTTCAATAAGGTGCGGGTATGACAGCACCTTATGCTGGTAATATGCATGTATGTATATGAGTATGCATATGAGCGCTGGTATGACATATTATATACAGGGGAATGGAAGATTACACAGAATAGTAGCCATTAGTTGCTTGTAGCCATTAGATTATATAGAATTTTACATATTGTCTAATGAAAGACATGTAGTTGAATTCTGGCTATAGTTGATTCCATTGTGGCATAGGGTGATAGCTCTACCAGCTTGTCAAAGCCTGATCTTGTCATATCTCAGAAGCTAAGCAGGGCTGGGCCTGGTTAGTATCAGGATGGGAGACCTCTGGGATTTCCAGGTGTCACAGTGGGGTGTCACAAAAACTGCTGTTGTGTCCTTAGGCAAGGCACTTCACCCACATTGCCTAGTATGAATGTGGTGTGTGTGTGCGTGAGTGTTGGTGGTAGTCAACGGGGCCGACTGTACAGATTAGCAGCCTTCACTTCCCAGGGCAGCTGTGGCTACAAAAGCTTATCTCCACCAAGTGTGGAGTTGTGTATGAAAGATTATATGGACAATGGAAATGCACATAGCCAATTTGAATAGACCACACTTTTTTTTCCACTTTATATAACTAAATAATGACTATTATTAAAAAGAGAATTGTGTGTGTGTTTGTGTGTTATTAAATCTAGATTTAGTTACAGCATCACTTTAACCAAGTAACTTAAACTAAATAAAACCTCAAGAACAGCTGCTATAAAAGTTCAACACTAAAATCACATCTATGGTCATACGAGCAATGGCAAAAGTTATGATTTTATTCATGACCTTTTATTATGCGTGTTACAAAACAATTGAGTGGGCGCAACACAAACTGGGGACTCAAGAGTTCAATTATTCAAGTGAGTATTACGGTTTTAATTGTGCTCTGTGGAAGCTTAACATAGCAGTGAAATGTGATGCCATTGAAGCAAAGAGCTGCCTGGAGCTTAAAAGGTTCCTCCATCTCTGTCTCAGCAGCAGAAGATCGACTTCTTAAATCTTTAATCACCTATGCTGCACCCGGCACAGAAATAATTGCTTATTTTGTTACAGCAACCCTCCGTAATATAAGTAGAATTACATGTCATTGTCTCCCCTTGCTAGTAGCCGACACACAATATATTGAGTGATTTGGGACCAATAATTGTTTTTAATTTGTTGTTCTCAAGTCAATTTGGTAGAGATGTACGAGTGGATGGGGTGTGTGGATTAGATTGAGAGTAATTACACTTTGGAAAAAAATGAGAAGAGATTAACCATTTTAGACAATGGTTTATGTGGTTAACATATAAAGTAGTTTATAGTGAATGATGCAAGAGTTCTTCACATTTAGCTTTTGCTTTCTGGTAAAGTTATTTCTCTAAACCACTTTTCTTTTTCAGTTTCATTTGACAGACCTTAGATAAATTTAAAGGTTCTATGTAACACAAAACTGACTTTAAGATGTGTTATAGTGTTGTTACCTCCTCAAAAACACCTGGAGTTGTTGTTTTTTTTCATTCACACGTTTGGGTAACCCTTTTTTATTAATCCGTCTACATCTCCAAAGCTCAAAATGCTCTCTTCCACCGTGTGATATCATGCAGCAGTAGTTTTCAAAGCTACATTTTACCTTTAGTTAAGTCATCCAAATGATTCTAGTGAAGATGTGTGGCGTTTAAAATACAGTAGAACACCTTCTGTACTACCATTTAATGGCAGCACGTGGTGGAACATAGTGTTTTCAGTTTGAGAGAAAAACTCAGTCTAAATATGCAGGGTTTGTGTGTTAAACATGTGTGTGTGAACGAAACAAAACAGAACTCCATGTATGTTTGTGATGAGGAAACAACATAGATTAGAAAATAGCGTAATATAGGCCCTTTAAAATCAGATTAGAACTGTAATAATCAGATAACCCAATAATTAATTAAATAATCTGACACTTGTTGACATGTTTCAGTTGATCAGTGGATATTTATTTGTATTTTGAACACAAAGTACTATGAAAAAATGTAATTTTTTCTCTATTTTTGTCTTTGTCACATTAGTTTGCCAATTTTTGTTCTTGTCCAAACCTGCACAGGTGTGACAAATCAAAAAGTAGTCAGATTACTCAATAATTTGAAAACTCTTTGGTGTGCATTTAAACATAACCAGTGACCATTTTGTTTCATTCACACAAACCCTGCATATGTATCACAAGTCAAATTTATATGACCTTTAATAATTTTGACCATATGATTTACAGGAAAGTGTAAGATATAAACAGGCACTATATGGCAGGGCATTTTTGTCAAGCCCATGTAGCCATAGCACAGGACCACATGGGGAAAAGATAATTGAATCATATGAAATTCAGTCTCGTAATCCCGTGTAAGAGGTGTAGAAACAGATGTAGGAGTGATACTATCATAATTGCATTGCTTGCTGTAACACTGAAATGAAAGGTGGTAGGCTAATGGTGGTTAATAGTATATAAATAGCCAAATTTATGTCACAACATGTCTGTATTATTTACCCAATAGACAGAGATGGGAAGAATACTTTGAATGTATTTAGTTACAGAATACTGAATAACAAAATTAAAATGTATTTTGTAACGTATTCTGATACATGGTCCAAACAGAGTACTGTATTCTGAATACTTAGAATACCTTTACATTGAGTTGCATTTAAATTATAGTGTAAACATGCAGCATAGGATTAAAACACAGGAAATGCATAATAAACCGTGAAACAAACAATGAGCCATCACTGACTGAAGAAGGAAAACTTACACATGCATTCACAGCAAGAGCAGTGTTTTGTGTTTTTCTCAATAATTTTGCACAGTTTGAAGCCTAATTTGTGTGATCAAGTATCGCTGTGTATTTTTTTGATTTTAGGAAATAAATATATTCTGAATGCCACCAAATGAAAAAGCGACTGTACCAGAATACAGTTACTCAACACTGCCTATAGGAACAATGTTTCATCTTTTATCCCCACTATACTCATGCATTTTACAATATTAGTAAATTGTGAAAAAAGTATGGTTTTCTTTTCCCCATATAATTTTTCCCATATAATATTCAGAACACACCTGGAGTTGTGTTTTGTTTCATTCACACGTTTGAATAATCCTGCATTATTAGGTGGTCTACATCTCCAAAGCTCAAATGACATCCACTTTGTGATGTCATGAAGCCATAGTTTCAAGTTAACACTTACCTTTTGTTAAGCAGAGATTGGCAATTCCAGGGTGGAAATTAGTGAAGGTGTATTGAGTTTAACAAATGAGCACTTCCTGTATTACACATGGCATCCCAAGATGGAACAAGAAAAGAACTCAGCCTAAATATGCAGGGTTTATGAATGAAACCAAACATGAATGAAACCAAACACAACTCCAGGTATGTTTTTATGAAGAAACAACATTATCAGAGATCAGAAAATAGCGTAATATGAGCCCATTAAAAGCCTTTTGAGTTGTACTTTTTACCACTGGTTTGCTTTTATTATACGAAATAGGCTATAATGTAGCTCCTTTATAGCCCACTTTACTAATACAACACTGCAATTTCCTCAATATGGAACTAATAAAGGTTTTCAGATCGTCACCTATGGAAAACTGCAAAGGTGTGGCCTGTCTCCGGTCTTAACTCCTCCTAAAATGTCCCCAGCAGTGAACAGGGGGGCAGGATGCAGTCTCCTTATTGAGAGGCTGACCTTTACCGCATCCAGGGAGTCAGGGCTTTGCATACCAATGATGATCCGACTTCCCCGTCACCCACCACTCAGTCAATACGGCGTCAAGTCACCAAGGCCCCCCAGCGCAACCATACCACAAGCACTAGGGAGCTTACATTTAGATATTCCCGTGTCTATCCATCCATTTCACTCTAATTGCCACGCTTTACTGTTTGCTCTTCCGAATGAGGCGAGCGGGACAATGGGCCACGCGGGCAGGTTATTTAAGAAGCTGAGCTCTGTAGGCCGACGGGTTTTGAAGTCATAGAGGTAATCAGGTATGCAAATTCATGACCTATATTGAGAACAAAACGCGCAGAAAAAGGTGGGCGACGACGTGGTTTGCCGAAAGTGGTGCAATAGTGCCATCTATCGAGCAGTGCAACAGGTAGCATTGTCTGGGTAAGTACTCAGTTTTGTTAATTAAGTACAAGTACAGATACAGAAGTAAAATGTTACTCAAGTAAAAGTATCACATAAAAAGATGAAAAAAGTATTAAAGTACCAGTTTAAAAATGTACTTTTAGGGTAAAAAGTAAAAGTATTTCACACAGATTGTGTTTAAGTGTTAAATGATTAATTGATTAAAGATTAAAGATTTTGGTCAACAGTGGCAATATGAATCAATATCTTAATTTTCTTATTAACTTCCTGCCTTTAAGTCAGGATGTTACCACAAACATGATAAAAAAAAATCACTCCTGTGTAAAAATGAAGTGGAGTCAAAAGTACAAATGCCTGCTCTCAAATGTAGTGAAGTAAAAGTATAAAAGTACCCACTTTAAAATGTACTTAAGTAAAATGTGTAGGTATTCCTATTTATCTTAGGTAACAAAGGTTTACTTGTTGCCCATAAAGCAGAACTGCAGTTCAACTTCAAAATTATTTTTCAAAGACAAAGGTTTTAGCAAAAAGCCTACATTATTTCAATACAACTGAATTATTAAGCACAATTTTGTACTAACCTTGTCTTCACACAGACACAGAACAATGAGATTAGATCAGCGATAAAACAAATACAAGTGGATGAAGATAGACCTGTAAATTAATGTCACAATATTTATTACCTAACCCGAGGGTGTCTGATCTCGTCTGATTTCAGAAGCTAAACTGGACTGGAAGACTACTGGGAATACCAGGTGGCTCTAGTCTAGTGTATACTGCTGTTGTGTCCATAGGCAAGGCACTTCATAGCCACCTTGTCATACCATATGTATTAATGTGGCATGGGAGTAAGTGATTGGTTTCTTAAAAGGTGCACTGCATAACATTTCTAGTGGAGGGATTCGTCGCTTTAAGTCTCCATGGAAATGTTATTGCTTTTGTCTAGAATGTTCCACAGTATAGATTAAACCTGTCTATCAAGAGTGAGACAAGCACTACCCTACATTACAATTCAGATCTGTGGAGAGTTGTGCCTATTCACAGAAGGAAATATTGTATTTTTGAGCAATAGAAACACCTATAATGAATAAATGCTAGATGGAAATGTTTAAAGTCATACCATGGAACATCTCAGAGAAAGCAATAACACCTCCATGGAGACAAACAAGTGGCAGAGCCTCTATCAAAAAAGTTGCTCAGTGCACCTTACCGCATTTTATGTAAAAAATAAATTAAATACATGACATAATTAGCTTTAAATGTGCTGCACATTTATTAAGCACTGAAAAACACAACAGATCCTGGTATAAATGGTATATACAATATAAAATAATAAGGCACCATAGTCATGTGACTAGTTACAGCTAGCTCCAAAAACATAAACCAGGACAGAGTGAAATCCAAACCAAATGGATTAACTGCATTATAGATTTGTCATCCATCTAGACTTCCTTTATTCATGATAAAAAAAAACTAAGACAAAAGTGGTGTTGTGATCCTTAAATATATTTTACATAAAAACAAGCTAGCGCATTTAGCTTCACCTTATTCTACTCCCTTTTGTCACAGCCCAGTATTTGTGCATCTGGGAATAGAAGAGAGGCCTAACCATCGAACTTGAGAACTAACAAAACCCTATGTAATAAATTATTTTCAGAACATTTTTCTGTATTAGATATTACAGCTTTTATGGGGGAAAAACTTGAATAGCAGAGTGATTGTCAGAGATTTAGTGTCTTCTTCTCTTGCATTCAGAAGAGCTGTACACACCAGAACTTCCACACCTCATGTCATTCCTAAAATGTGTATTGTTTTAGCTCCATGCAAAACAACATGATGCCAGGGATAGTTTCTAAACAAGTGCAGAGACTGAAAATGACAGCTGTTAGGGGAGTTATTTGTGAACATAAAAGAGAAAAGAAGATTCTAAATAATATTACTACTAATGGTCAATGTAAAGATCAGAGCAGCTCTTTTCTTCCATTTTCAGCAGTGGAATAAGACCCACCACTGCACTACCAATGCACTTCAAGTTACCTTCTTGCATTGTGTCAAAATCCTGCTGTTAAAAAGTGTTGAATTTTAAAGATAAAAAAAAAATGTCCTCTTGGGCTCCTTAACATGCATCGTCCCACCATCACTGCTGTGCCACGAGGGCTAACCCGTCTATTGAAATTCCTTTTGGCAAAACTCGTAGTCCCAAGCCCCAAGCAAAGAACTGTCTTTTGTGATTCACACATTGGGGGGAAATGCAAAAGGACTTTTCTCTCTCTGATTGTTTCATTTGAATAGCGTGATTGTGGCATAGGAAGTTGGAATGTAGCCTTCATCGCCATTACTTCTACGAACTCGAGTCCAACCGTCACCTTTGTCCCCCTCGACCACCTCCAGTTCCTCGCCCTCCTGCATCGAGATGGTCCCTTCACTGGCACCTGAACAGATAACATCAGTCAGATTTCAATATATTTTATCATGCAAAACTAAATATTAGTACACAATAGGGCTACTCAATTATGAAAAAACACTGGCATAATGATTTGGGTTTAAAGGTACACAACGTAACACAGGGATCTCCAACCTGTAGCTCAGGAGCCATCAGTAGCTCTCCACCTCCTTCTTAGTAGCTCACCAAAGGATTTCTGAATTATATGTATTGTACTGTAACTAAAATATTACGGATTGCTGTAGCTCATATATAAATTTTTTGTGGCTATTCTGTGGCATTTTCATTTTGTAAAGGCAGCTCACTGGAGGAAAAAAGTTGGAGACCGCTGATGTGACATCTCTGGTGGAGGGTCTGCCACTTGATTCTTACTTTGCCTATATGTTATAGTATGGTACAAAACTTATCTATGTATCTCCATGGAGACAAGGAGGAGGTTAGAGCTGCAGACGGGTTAGTCCACTCACAGTAAGAATGCATGCTTTTCAAGGTATTTTCATTGCAATAAATAGTAATTTGATAAATGTAAGATAGATATGTTTAATCCCATGGTGTGAACCATTAAAGGTGATGAACCTTCCACTAGAAAAGTTACATAGTGCACCTTTATGTACAGTAAAGTTTATCATCATTTAGTGATATTTTGTGACTCATGTTATAAGAGCCACTCTAGATTAGACAAGCGGCTTTGTGCTTTGTTACACATGTTGTAA
Organism: Taenioides sp. WSHXM2023; assembly: GCA_029959045.1. NCBI lineage: Eukaryota > Metazoa > Chordata > Actinopteri > Gobiiformes > Gobiidae > Taenioides > Taenioides sp. WSHXM2023. The sequence goes on along the minus strand of CM057101.1, from coordinate 13,920,658 downwards.
TAGATTGGAGCAATAATTGTAAATCACAATAAAATTAATTACACAGCCCATACATTATAAAATTCCCATTAGTAGAGAAGACAATAGATTTTAACAAGTCTGGACGTAGGACAAAGAGTAGAGCTATATTTAAACACTGGCCCTTTCCTGTTTTGTGTTAGCTGCAGCTTTGAACAGAATATTCTGCTCTTCTCTAGGGGCAGAGAAAGTTTAAAAGAAACTCAGCTGCCATAAAAGCGATTAGTCTTACATTACTACCTCTCCCTGCACATAATTCATATTCAGAGAAATGAGTCTCCTGGCATACCAGGGAAGTTGTACATCGCAGTACATGTCCCAATAGGAGCTGCTAGCTCTTCATCCTCAAAGTCATCGTCAAACTCTGCGTAAATGGCTTGGGAGGTGTCAGGAGTGCTCTCATCAGAGTGAGCCCCGTCAGGACTGATGGAAAACACAAGCGTCAACAACATCTCAACTAATTAAACTCCAATTACAGTTAAGATATTGCCGTCACCTGTTTATGTCATGTGACCCGTTGTTGTTAAATGCATGTGCTTTGTAGCGCAGGGTATCACCGCGACCCCCCGCCTCAGCGAGCCAAGTCTGTAGAAGAAAAAACAAACACAAGCAGCCCAGTGAAATACGGGAGAAAATACACAGTAAGTGCTACAGAATGTTCTATGGAGAAGTAAGTTTGTAATTATTTAAATCTGTGTTGACACTGATGAAATAATTATGCATCTCCTCGCAGTGAACAACAGAGGTCAGGATTACCTCGTACTTATTGAGCTCTGCCTTTAGCCGTTCTAGGTTCTGAGTCGTCTGAGTTATTTGGGATGCGAGGCTGGCGGGGTCTCCCATCTGAGGGTTTTTTTCATAAACATCCTTCATCTTGCCCAAAGCTTCACTGAGGAAATAGGAAAAGGAAAGTGACTTTGAGTGGAGTGAGTTCATGTGGGGCTCAGGGAGTGTAAACAAATCACAAACACGCAGCACTGTGCTGCATGAATATTACATCGCTCTCCCTCCGGAGTAGATCTAACAGACATGCTTATTAATACGCAATAGGAAAATAAATTGACATGCACCTCTGATCTACTTCCTTCTGCAACTCTTTAACAATCTCATCTATTTTGTGTTGCAGCCTCTTCCTGCGCTGCTCGGGGGGCAGATGGGTGAAGTCCTCTGTGACTGTGGGCTGTAAGGATACAGAATACTGTTTACACAGACCTCAGGACAAAGTTCAGCTGTAACCATGGTGACTAACAGTAACTCAAAGAAACAACAGTGAATCTTGGTCCAGTTCAATGGAGGTGTATCCAAATGATTTTTATACATTTTAATCTTAAATAGTTGCATTGAACTGCACTTAAATTCACGCCACAAAACATGCCACCCAGAAAAGTGTCAAAATATATGAATACCAAATACTGAATAACATAGGCTAAAAGAAAACAAAAGCATGGGTGTTCCCTTTAAAACCACTAGGTGGCCAACTTACCATTGCATTGAAATAAGGTGCTTGCAATGGCGCAGCAATGCTATTACTTGCATTCAAAAGTAAACCTTGCAATGAAAAGTTGGCCACTGTACCTCCATAATAACCCCCACAGTGGCATAGAGGTTAACTTTACCATGATCCTCTCTGGAGTAAACTTCTGTGGGAAAAACAAACGGCATACTGTCCATAACCCCAATATTTATAGTTTCATCATTTTTTTTTCCAGATTTGTTGTAAAAAGCTGGTGTCAAACCCATTTAAGGGTAATTTGTTGTGGCTGAAGCAGTAAAACGTGAACATAGACCCGCAGATGATGGCATCCAACAAGTGACCCGTCCCGCCTGGTGACTCACCGATCTCCTGAGGGTCCTGAAGGATGATATTCGGGGTTTGACTGTCTTATTGATCTCCTTCAAACAGTATGACAGAGTGTCCCGGCCAAACTTGGGGGAGGGGGGTCCGTTAGCGGGCGAAGGGGCAGGGGGTGAGGAGAACGGTGGGAACAAGGAGGGAGAAAGCTGGGGACCACAGTCACCCACCACCACCGAGCGACAGAGTTTGAGTAGAGGTTGGAGGTGGAAGGTGGGGAGAGAAGAGGGACAGACAGAGAAAAACAAAATGTGACAAGGGAAAGAAAAAGACACCATCAACACCTATGAAGCCAGAGAGACAACACTGAAGCGAACCCAAAGCAAATCATCCCACAGCGCCCCTACACCAGTGATACCAGCAGGACAATATAAACTGACAAATGTAATCAAGTAAAGAGATTTTCTTTTTAATACATATGTTAACTGTACCACTTTTCTACACTATTAGTGGCCTTTGAATCTGAAACAGTAATTGATAGTAGCAGAGATATATAGATAGTCAATATATTGGTTCGACTGACTCCCACACTAATGAAAAGACATTTAGCTTTATTTGAAGAGTTCAATGTAAAGAGAGCTCTGCACAAAATAGACTACACAGCTCTCTTATGGGCTTGCTGTGAAATAAGACTGTGGATAACGTAAAATTGAACAAATAAAAACATACTGGTTGATGCCTATGTTTTAGACCACATCTCTGCTATTCATGTGCTTTTCTATAGGTGTTTTTTGTATCGGCACTAATACTATGGCATCGTGCTCAAGTAAAGTTTCAAACCTACTTGTACCCTCACGCTCTGACCTATATATCTATAATAAGAAACCATATATCACTGGAGCTCAGCATTCAACAGTGAATCTTGTATGTAGACCTTTTATAGCTGTAGGTCATAAATTGGTCTTCAAGAAAACAACTTCCAAGCTGATTTATTTGTTGTATGTGTTAACCAGTGTAATGTTGTGAACTAAAGTGCAAATGTTAACTTTTGCTAAAAAGTCTACAAGACTAATAAATGGCCTGTGTGCAAACTGGAGGAGTACTATTATTACAGAAACACTGTAGAAATGTGCCACTTTGCTCAGAGTTATAGACTCTTAAGAAGAAGAGAGTCACTGAAATTGGAGTGTTTATGGGCCAGGCATAAACCAAAAGCCCATTCAAGTCAGTTTGGTCAGTCTCCTATTCATACGACTGCAGGCCTAATTGGGAGAGCATGACTGATAACACAGAGCAGTGTGCCACACACATACACAAAACAGTGTAAGGAGACTATGGCCAAAGACAGACAGAAAAGAGACATTGAACAAACACTGCAGGAAATGAAGAAGGGTCCTCCAGTGGGGTTGTAGAGGGAACTCTAAAGAAGGTTAGTGATCAGCAACTACAACCTCAATAAATGTTGTCCTATTGGGACACCTCAGGTAGAGAAATGTGTTTACTATTAAAACTTGAAGCAAAAATAACAAGAAAATCCGAGTTAGTATTTTTTGTGACCTGCCAAACCTTTGTCACCCTTATTTTTGTACAAAGATTTGATTGTGATGCAGGACATAGTGCTAGTTAGTTCTAGGTTGGATAATAGGAGCAGTGTGTTTGGGATAGCTGTCGAGGAAAACAGTGTTGTTTAGGCCCATGCTCATGAAAGCACCAGCACAGCAGAATGCAGCCTGCTCAGTGACCTACTGGAAACCACGGTAGGAGAGAGGGAGGTGGGGCAGTCTATTCATCCACAGAGGACAGAGCCATGCAAAGAACCTGCTTCTCTACATCAGAGGAAACATGCTACAAGCTTTGTTATGGTGAACTGTAGAAGGCTGTGTCTGTGCTGTGAGTGTGTAGCACACAAGTCCATCAAGAGTGCTCTCGAACAAGATTCTCACAATCACACTTCATATTTCACAATCACATGCTTATCTGCCCAACTAACTAAAATTATTTTGTGCTTGTATAGAAAAAAGACCTGTAACTCATTGAATTAAACCTTTGCACTATTAATAGTTATCCTGTTTGTTTATCTGAATTTACCTTACTCTTTTTGCTGAAAAGCCAAAAGTTTTTGCCTCGGTTCTTGCCCAGCAGGTCCATGGGGCCTTTTGGGGTGCTCAGACTGGTGTCAGAGGATGCCCTGTTGATGCCTTGGCTGAAGTCCTCAAAGTCGAGATCTCCTGGACGCTCAAAGCCAGACTTGTTCTGCTCTATTAAAACCATGGAGTCCTGCAGTGGTCAGGGCCAATATCACAAATCAAGATTTAAAAGAATGCAGTGGAACAAATGGCCTGTATGTTCAAGTGTATTTTTATGGCCCACTCACATTTTTCTCATTAACACTAGTGCCAGCTTTAGTAATGCCTTCAAGGCACTTGCCAATGATAGGCATCACATGTTTTTCTGTGTCAGAAAACAAGTTGTATCCTTGAGCTAGCTTTCGTACTCGCCTCTCATCCAGGTCTTGCAATTTCTGGAGAAATAAAGACACAACATACACTTAACATAATAACATTATATACTTGTGAATCATAGTTTGCGGAAACATAACCTACATTAAATATTAGTGGCATATCAGTAAAATAAAAGTGCTGTTGCTCCTTGTTGTACTTTTGGAGCTGAGCAGCATAATCATTCTTACATTCTTCTGCAACATGTGCTCTCATATGAGCCTGTTGCTTGGCCTGCGAATACATATCGACATGAAAATAATAATCAGATGCATTTGTACAAATAGATTATATTTATTATATTTAATGCTGATGAAACCTTACTTTTTCCACATCTGCCTTTGTGGCATTTATGTCCTGGTCAGTCTTTTCTGCATACTGCGCTGCCCGTTCTGCTTCTCGCCATTCCCTCTCAAAGCGCTTTTTACTCTGTGAATTCAAGAACAGGGCTTCATGGTCAGTTTCAGTTTCATGGTCTGTTCAACATTTCATTAATGTGGCCATTAATAAATGTTACGATGAGTAATAATTATTGACTCAAAACAAATTAAAATACTTTCTAAACTTACACTATCGAGCTGCTTGTAAGTGCTTTCCAAATTCTGTTGGGCTTTCTTGGCCTCCATAAGATACTGCAGACATTCATAAAAATAGACAGAGTGAGAGGAGGAGGAGGGTCAGATGACAGAGAGACACGCAGCTATGTGTAGGGGGAGACATAGAATAAACAATGACCTCCAAAAGCCACACAATATAACAGACCAGAAAACAAATACCAGAGTGTCTGTCTGAGACCTCACGTCTGTACACAGCTGCATGCTTCAGCAGCACAATCACAATGTCAAAACATTCCCAATATATAAAGACAAGGCCCATCTCTCTAAGGGACAGATCTCTTCCTGTTTCAACACCTTTACCGTGTCATTCTGGACTAGGAGCTTCGGCTGAAACGTACTTAAAGGGCAATTGTATTGTTCAATACTAGATTTATTTACCCAGGTATTATGTTCACAGGGCTACAGTACAGTGTATTATTATTATTATTATTATTATTATTATTATTATTATTATTATTATTATTATAAGCTCTGAAGCATACCGTCTTTCTTTCCTGCTTGATTTCTTGCAGGTACTTTGTGAGATCAATGCAGATGTTCATCATCATGTTCTCAGCGATCAGCTCCCTCTGGCCTGCGTAGTCATTCATCTCATTCAGGATGTCCAGGAAGGCCTGGTAGCTGGACAGCCTGTGGTTTGAGGGGAGGAGAGAGGAAAGGGTGGAGAAAAAAAGGGACAAGGCGACAGGGGTCAACAGATAAGATGAGAAATGTCTGGACTCAAAGACAAGGCTACAGTGGGCTGCATCAGGATAAGACACTTCCTTATTTATTACTGCCCTATTTTTAGAACAACAGATATTGTCTTGCATTATTCAATCCTATTTTAATCACATCTGTAATTACATCTCAGCTACTGATTGTGGAGGATAAAATATTGTATTTCTGAAAGTAGTACTGGCCTTTCCAGACAGAACAGAAGAGAACAGTATGCTAGAATATCTACTTGCATGCTGTGTAGGAAACTTGAGAAAACTAGCCCTATAATAAATAAGAGCAGTTAGGCATTTCATTGCCGTTTTTCAATAGATCTCCTTTACAGGTTTACTAAACAAGAAATAAACTTTCTCTCAGTTCTGTTAAAAGCACACAATAGCTGTGGTGGCAAACATCATGGCTCACCTGCAGTCTGGTTCATCTTTGCTGCTTCTTTTCACATTGTATTTCTTTGATAGGTTTCTGTTGGTGGTAAAATACATTCACGTCAGTTTGTGGGTTTAACAGAATAAGACATGAGAGAAATTAAGACACAATACAACTATAAATCCACTATAAAAACACCCTCTTTTCTCTTATTGGTCCTCCTCACTGTTTCTAACCACTTCCTGTCTATCATGTGCCAGTCTGCTCCCACTTCCTCCGCTCAGCGCCAGAGCACAGCAGATGTGGGCCTGGGAGGGGGCGAGCGAGGATAGGAACAACGGGGGGGGGGGAGAGAAAGAGGACTGCAGCTGGAGAAAGAGTCTAGTGTTTCAGACAAGTTTGATTCTGTCCCAACGCGGTCACAAGACAGGAGAAAACATTTAATAAACAGTGTTATAATATGCGCTGCTTCCATCACAAGTCAACACACAAGAATCTGAGGCTCAGGCAGCGGAGGGGGGCTTACCTCAGTTGTTTGGCATAGTTTTGTTCAATCTCAGTTCTTTCCTTCACAAACTTGACATATTTCTCCACCAGATCCAGGCCTGACTGTGTGTGCTTCTCAATGATGTCGTATTGGTCCTAGAGAAGACATAAGGCATGTGATACAAATAAGGAAAAGACATTATACTGCAGGATGGAGTCGGAGCATGTGCCAACTCATAACTGAGGTGGCTTTGGTCAAATAAAGGTCACACATCTGTGGTCTCCACATGTTTTGATAAAGGTCCAGTTTTTCATCTGCAAACACAGCAATATTTAGCCAAGCAAAAGACGTTCTTCAAAGAAACTCTATGCTGTTTCCCTCTTCCTCATGTTTGCCTTATAATTTAATGATTGTAATTGTAATTCCAGTTAAAAATTAAACCCGTCACAGCTCACAAGCATTACAATATCATTATCAATATGTGATAGAAAGAACAATACGAGTTGGGTTATTGTGTTAGTGGCATAAGTTAGATTTAATTTAATATTATCGTTTATCATGATATAATGTAGCAATACATCACACTTGTTATTATGAGTAAAAATATTACTGAACAACATCACACATTATAATAACGGTAAACAGTACTCTCTGTGTGTGTGTGTGTGTGTGTGTGTGTGTGGGTGTGTGTGTGTGTGTGTGTGTGTGTGTGTGCGTGTGTGTGTGTGTACGTACATTTCAGCAACACACATCTATTAATGTTTTTATGGTTTAGAAAAAGGATTTAGACCCACATAGCTAGCTAAATAAACCTGATCAGGAGCCTGTGCCCATTGCTCTACACTGTTGCTCAAGTCTGTCTTGTTGGCCTTTGTATTTAAAGGGGGATTCCTGACAGGTCGGGCCTTGCTCTACGTACCCTTATCCTGCCCTTCAGGTAAAACAAAAGACCAGATGAATGAGCCAATGAATCTAATTACTGAACACAGTTCTGGGCAGGTCTGGAGCCTGCCATCTATCACTACAATCACACTTAAGTAAAGAACAAAGAGAAACACTGAGGGCTTCATTAATAGGACAAAAGTTAAAGGCAGTAATTTACAAAGGGGATTTGTTTTAGTTCAAGGATGTTTTTTAACATTCTAGAGAAATGTGTAACAAACACTTAATATTCATAATTTTCATTTGATTCATTTCATTTGATGAGTTGGCTTGAATTAACCACTTAACCACAATTTGTCTGTTCAAGAAGGAAGAGAAACTCTTTGATGCTGCATTAACAATAATCCACAACAAAAATCTACACTAAAATCAACATAACACAATATACAAGCAGGTCAGGTGGTTATTTTATGGTTATTTTAATACAGGTATTTTTGCATGCAGCTATTTGCATTTTAGATTCTTGGATTTGGATTGGTCAGCAAACATCACTTGACACAAGGGGGGCAGCCACTGCAAACTCTCCATCAAATATTTACACTGAAAAGCCCTCACTCACTGTGCCCAATCTTAAACAAACAGAGCCAATCATGATAGACTCTGTGTGTGTGGTGATTGAAAAATCAAACAACCCAAAGGGCACCCATCACAACATGCTATGTGCAGATTATTTGTTTACAAAATTACAGTCTAGAGGAAGCATTAATAAATTATGTCCCATGTGACTATCCTTACAGCCTCATTAGGTGATTGTTTTCCCCATTTTAAAGTACAATGCTTTTTTCATTCTAATCTGCAGGCTGATTCAGTGACTTGCCCATGGACAACAACAACAACAACAATTCTTATAGAGGGGACTAAACAACCAACATGTTGATGTCTGATAATAATTACTAGAGGAAACATCATAAAAGTGAGATTTGAATGTGCACCCCTAGTTAATAGATAGTCCAGTTACCATCATCTTTATGTAATAATTAACCAACATGTGGCTCATTCAAAAGTTACTCCTATAGTGTAAGACAAACTTGAGCCTAAACATCTAGAGAGCCTGGTTTCATTTATCTCCCAGTGTTTCCAGTAATCTCACAGACAAAACTGTTTTCACACAACCAGAACATAACTTCAAAAGGAGTCACCCTATAAGTCCCAGTCAGGTCTGAGGCTGGTAGATATTTCAGTCCTGAGTCACTATGAAGCCAAACCTACCGCGCTGTAGCTCTCTCTCTCTCTCACTCACTATTACAGGCTAATGCTGAGATCTTAAAATAGCCATTGGATTAACAACAATCAAGGAGACAGATGCCACAGAATTGAGTTGGCCCAAGGGAGGACATTTGCAGACAAATACTTAACAAGTAATTAATGACAACACATGAAAGTATATTACGTATGGAAGATTCGGGTTTGGCAATGGCTAAAAACTACACCAAAGCAAGCGCAAAACTGGGCTGTGGCTTTAAACCAGTACAACAACTATAGTGGAAGATCTAAAGATTGTAAAACGCCTGGTGAAAGCGTGATGAGTAGATGTGTGTAGCTGCAGTGACTATCAAAGTAGGGCAAAACTAATTAGGCTGTAGCATCATCAGTGAGCAGGACGGAAAGGGGACAGTGAAGGGGCCTAGGGGAGAGAGTTTGTAACGAGGCCACAACCTCCCTGTCCTCATCTTGCGTTGCTCCAGTTTACATATCCAGGGTGCCCCGTGAATGTCTGCTGCCAGCGTGTGAGCTTATTGCTGCGGTTAAGTGGCATAAGCAGCGCCAGGCATCAAGGTAAACGGGATTACATGGTTTTGTGGCAGTTGTAAACATAGCCAGTTGCAAGGGTGTGCAGACTGTATGCAGGACTTTCTCTGGTGTTTAAGTCTACCAGTGAAACAAACAGCATGTGTTAAAAAGAAGCATCACCATTGTCACTTACATTCCCCACAAAAAATGTAACTGTTAATGATGCTCCTAGACCAGGCATGTCCAAACTATGGCCCGAGGGCCAAATGCGGCCCTCAGACACGTTTTTCTTGGCCCTCAGGCTTCCAGGTGAATTGGCCCAAATTACCTTGAGCAGTACTTTTGGCTGCAAGTTTTTTGAAAATCTGCCTTGATAAGACAATATTTAATATTTATTGTGTGGTTTTGAGGATCTCAGCATGAATAAAGGACTGATCGCTCATTCTAACGTGTTAAACATGAATATTTCAATTATTCACTGTACTGAGCACCAGTCTATGGCCCTCGATCGGCCCTCTGCTTCGTCTGTGTTTAGATATGTGGCCCTTGATAAAAAAAGTTTGGACACCACTGTCCTAGACTGAAGGCAAAAGTTACACCCAATTTGAAATGAAAGTAATCTGCATAGCCTAAAGACAGTGAGAGTAGATGACAAGAGCATTAACTTCTTCAAATGGGCTATACTACATAAATCTTTTTTCACAATTTTTCTTGAATTCCTTGCTCAAAACAGTACTTTACTGCGGCATCGATGACAGTGTTGTTGACAAGGCAAATCATCGTCAGATTCATCTCTATGGAAGCAAGGTGCGTCTGGGTGTAAACAATGAAGCATCCCTCAAGACACCTACGTAAGCTTGTGGTCCATTAAATGTCTGTGTATGTCGCCGAGAACATACACAGACATTTAATGGTTCTTTGCATTGCTGATCAATATTACGCACAAATACCAGGACACTTTACAATGGCTGTTAGCGTTTAAACGTCGGCTATTGAAGTGTCGGGTTTCCATCTCAAAAACTCCATCCCGTTATGCAACATGTAGCCAAGAAGGTGAGATGAGACGAACAGAGAGAGCAGATCGAGCATGCACAGTCGGTTAAGTGGCGCACGATATTCCAAGAAAACACAGATTATTGCCTGATTACTGACCAACTACAACAAAAATATGGTTGGACTTACCCAAAGCTCCGTGCCCCAGTCCATGTTCAGCTTCTGGGCCAAGCTGAGCGGCAGTCTCGGCTACAAAGAAGTTATCCAAAGTTATCCCGGAGAGAGGGAGAAGAGGGAGCAGAGGGAGCGAGTTCTCGGGCCTGTCAAGTAATCCGAGGAGCTAAATCCCTCTCCAAAATCATGCGCGGCGACTCCGGTTTAACGACGAAAGAAACGCGACATTTTAATTAACTGGTTATCTCAGAATGGTAGTCGTTAGTTTAGGCTGGCCAAATATTTTTCATAGAGAAGGAAAGAGGGATAAACTAGCCTTCATATCCGCGTCACTCTCAAATCCTAATTCTTAAAGGGCCAGCTGCACGACACTGGCCGCGGCACGGTGATTCTTGACCTAATGTAAGACGCATATTTAGCCCACTGACACTTGTGGAGTTAATCCATAGTTCAGTTTGTCAGTGTAGATTTGGTGTAGACATGTGTGAAACGTTTAGATTTTGTACTAAGAATTAAATAATTGAATAAAAGCTCAAATTAAGCCATAGAAAAAAATTACGCATGACTTTTATTTTATTATTAAAGCCTTTGCACTGTACAAAATGCATTTAGAGTCACAATCTTGCATGACTTTAAAAGGACATGTAACCCAATATACAAAGTGTAAACAAAGCAGTAGGACAATCATTCAATGGGTCAACTTTCAAAATAAAATATGCCTAAACAAAAAGAATTTTAGCAACTCCATCAAAATTCCACAATTGATAGCCTAAACCTACATGACTACAGACAGTGCTTTAATTATTTCAGAAAATAAATAGTCCTAAATCACACTTTACCTTGAAGTCAGTGGTACACTATCAGATATCGCTATAACATTATAATGTCCAGACTTCTTCTTGTAGTTGCGGTAAACCAGAACGAAGATGATTATGGCAAGGAGGAGGGCAAATAATACAAAGATTAAAATTATATTGTGGTTAGTGTGTGTTTTTCCTGCGAAGAAATAAATAAAAAGTAAGAAAATATGCACACCATGGCCAAACTACTGTAATCTTAAATAAATTCAACTGTGCGTAATAATAATAATACCTTTCATTATCAATGTTACGGTTCTTGTCACACGCCCAAATTTATTCGTGGCATTGCAGCTGTAGGGACCAGCGTTGGCGGACGTGGCCTCTGTAATGTAAATCTGGCGCCCTCTGGTGGTCACGTTCACGTTTATAGCATCAGGGTATTTCCAGTGAAGCTGTGGGAATGGGTTCCCATCTGCACTACAGTTCAGGGTAAGGCTTTCCCCCATGTGGAATTCTCGAGTGGTATCTTCTGATAAACTTGGGGGATCTATAAAAAAAAACAAATAAATAAAATAAAACATGCAGCACTTGTCTAGGCAATTTTTGTGTTGAGTATTTGAGTATTTTCAACCTACACAAAACATTGACACTCAATGTGTGGTTGACTTGTCCATGTCTGTTGGTTGCTACTATTAAATACTGTCCACTGTCAGACCTTTTCCACTGCTTTGAAAAATCCACCTGGGTTCCATCTTTGAACCACACAGATTTGGGCTTTGGTATTCCTTCAGGTTCACATGGCGATTTAAAATTAGTTTTTTCTATAACGTCATGGTGGTCTTCACAAGAAAACAAAGGTCCGTCTGTGAAAAAATATATACAATTGAAATAAATTGGTAAAGTATAGAGGATTTGGTATAATAGTACAAATACGACTCACATTCAATAGTGATGGTAACATCTGTGCTGGTATTGCCAATATTGTTCTTAAATATAGCCGTGTATGTTCCTGAATCGTTTCTTGTTCGAGGCTCAGTAGAACTGACCAGTTTGTTATTATAGTACCAGTAAGTATCAGGTTCAGGATTTCCGCTGGGTTTACATGGCACTATATCCAACTTGAACTCATTCTCTTTACCAGCATAACTGGGTGGACAATCTTTGATAACAGGTTTATCTACAATACAAAAAATAAACATTCAATCAGTATTATTGTTGTCATTGTTGTTACTACAATTTTTATATTAATTTAAATGAATAAAATATAAAGCATACATTGGACATTAGCAGTGTAAGGCGCTGACACAAGTTTTGGGTTTTGTCCTTGTTCTAGAAGTAGCTCTATCTCGCATGTAAAGTTTGCTTTGTTTTCCTCTTTCTTAGGAGTCAGAGTCAAAGTTGAGGTTTTATTTTGTGGTATTAAAGCAGTTTCATAGAACGTTTCTTTGTGGATCTGTACATTGTCCCGGTACCACTTTACTTGGACTTTCTCAACAGGAGCTACATTTGAAATTTCACACTGCAACTTGTGTTGTTGACCCTCTACTAACTGGTGGTTGCCATCTGGAGAGACCTGCACCTTGTCAGGAAGTTCTGCAAAATCAAACACAATAATTCAGTTAATTCTTCATTGAAATAATTTCCTAGAATATTTTATCTCTTTGTATATCAGATATCATTCTGAACTTGCCAGGCAATTGAACTAGAGCTATTCATCATCCCACATACCACTAAGGCACTCAAACAAACTAGTATTTTCAATCTTCCGTGGTCCGTGGTGACAACAAGACAAAACCGCATAGAAATGTACAATGTTATTTTAGTAAAATATTTGTACTTACTGTAAATGGTGATATTCAATGGTTTGAAACACTGTTCGCCATTTTTTAAGTTTATAAAGCATTGCGCTCTCATGATCCATTTTTCCACATTCTTTACGGTCCACACCAAGGAAGTCACTCCCTCTGTTAGGCTAACGCCATGTTGATCAGCCTCCCAGCCCATAGCATCGAGATGTGCTGTGGTGCTGCAGTTAGCTGAAGCTGATCCACCGTATTTCACAAATAATTCATTTGGTATTATTGTCACTGGACAGTCTGTAATAATAGTAAAAAACAACAACAATAAATTAATAAAAAAAAAAAAAACCACTACCAGTCTAAAGTTTGGACTCACCCACTCATTCAATGTTTTTTTTAAAAAATATGTTTACTACTTTCTACATTTGATATACACACAGAAGGCGTCAGATATATGAAGAACGATGTATGGAATTATGCAGCAAAGAAAAAAAAAAGTTAAAATAAAAAAATATATATTTAATAACCAAATCCCTAAAGCCACCTTTTGCTTCGTCAAAAATATTTTCCTGGCTAAATAATTCCACCTTTTTTAATTTTTTGATGTCATTTGATGTCTTCTGTATCAAAAATGTAGAAAGTAGTGAGAAAAAATAAACAAAACATTGAATGAGACAGCGTGTTCAAACTTTTGACTAGTCAGGGGTGTTTAAACAGCCCCAGTCAAAAGTTTGAGGGTATGGTTATAAAATATGAGTAATATTTAGCAGAATTATTTAACCTTTTTTGTTTGCTACATAATTCCATACATCTTACTTCATATATTTGATGTCTTCTATATGTATATCAAAAGTAGAAAGATGTAAACATTGAATGAATAAAAAACACTGAATGAGAGGGTGAGTTCAAACTTTTGACAGGTAGTGTATATGCACAAATGTTTATGATACAGGTATAAAATTCTAGTACATTATACAATGCTTACCTGAAGATTCTGGGGCTGCTGGTGTTATTGCTTCACTGGGAGAGACTGTCACAACAAATGTCCTTGTATCAAAACCAATATGATTAGAAGCGTTACAGTAATAAGTCATGGTCTCATTTACATGGCTAATATTCAGATAACTTGTGTTTGCAATAACTGATCCATTCTTGAACCACATGTAGTCAGGAGGAGGGTTGCCTGTAGTTTCACAGTCCAAACTGATGTCAGCACTGTTATTCAAATGCACCACGGTGTCATTCTTATCTCCAAATTTTGGGGCATCTGCAGACACAATAATAAATAGTTTATGTTAATATGGAGAGGTTTTTTAACTAACTGCACTACGAAATCTTTCTGATGGAAGGTGTGCCAGTGGTTTGTCTCCATGGAGATGTTATTGTGTTGACTAGAATGTTCCACAGTATGCCATAGAGATATACAGTACAAGCTTGATACCACTTTCTCACCAATGCAGTTTATCTCCATGGAGACAAAACAGACTAACAAAAAGATTTCATAGTGCACCTTTAAGTAGATTAAAATGTAAAAAAAAAAAGACAAAACAAAACATCTTAACTTAAGCCTAAAAACATAAAATAAAACCACAAAAAAGAAAAAAAAAATTTAATTAGAGTGAAGAATTCATGCTTTATATATATGTACCGTAAGTTGTTATAAGTTCATTTGTGAGCTGTGTGTTTCCTTTTTAAATGTAACTTATAATTATCTTTCTAGCACATTACATGAGTGATCTCATTGCAGTGTTAATTTCGTTGACGAAAACTATGACGAAATTATTTCGTCAACGAAGGTTTTTTGCGGACGAAAACGATGACGAAATAGGCGGACATTTTCGTCAACAAATAAAAGACGAAACGAAAATATAACCTGTGATGAATAATAGATCCATGGTGACGAATAAGTGTCAGGACTCCTCAGGAGAAGAGAGAGAGGAACGAGCGGCCGCTGCGCTAAAGAGCCAATCACAGCGCGCGTTGTTGCGCGGTGCCGAAAAGCTCACGCGCCCCGACGAGAAACATGAGGAGGACAGAGGAGCAACAAGTGCAAAGAGAAGATGTTGGCGACTGGAACTGGGAGAAAAAGACGGTCTGACCTGTGGTCTCACTTCACGTTTGATAACAAAGAGAATAAGACGACGTGTAAACCATGTGGCGCGTCCATCAAGGGGAAAAAGAGTTAGGGTTAGAGTTTTAGAGTTCTGTATAGGGCAAAGGGCCTTTGACACCTGCACTTTAATTTTTATTTTTTTATATATATTTTGGATTTAGCTGTGAATTATCATTTTGACAGTTATTGATGTGGTATACACTAGTGTCATAAAGACAGACAGCAATAATTTATACTGTCTTTGTGCTTTGTTTGCTACTGCTTTTCCATTTAAACATTGAAACACATTTTCAATAAAAACAGTTGTGTTTAAATATAAAGTGTGAAATGTTTGCATATTAATATCCCAATTTCAAGAAAGTATAGTTTTATGTTCAATGTAAAAGGTAAAAATTGATACGTGTGAAAAGCTTTTAGTTGACTAAATCTATTTTCATTTTAGTCGACTAAAACTAAAACAAATCTGATGACTAAAACTAGACTAAAATTAAAAGTAATTTTAGTCAAAAGACTAAGATTAAAACTAAATTAAAATTCCTTGTCAAAATTAACACTGTCTCATTGTTAAAATGTAATAAAAATTTTAATCATATAAAGTAACTTAAAGTAGTATAGTAATTATTACTTTTAGAAGGAGTAACCAGTAGTCAGTAATCCGATTTTAGCTGTGCAAAGTTATCTGACCAACACTGACCAGGACAACAGGACCCAAAACCAAAGCAGGACTGATTAAACATCGCTAGAACACTTACTGAATTTTTACTAGGATCTTACTCACGTTCTACAGATAAACTCCATATCATTGAAACATAAACTTGTCCATGTGGTTCCCGGGGCCAAAGAGCTTCACAGGCAAAGGTGACTCCCTCATGCTCTCTGCTAATATTCAACACCAGGGGAGAATACACGTCCTTTGGAGTAGATTCTGGCCCTATTATTTGTCCTTCCTTGTACCACTTAACACTGAGGTTTTGTACCGGTCCCGCCTCAGGCACATCACATGTGAACTCATGCTGGTTATTTTCAGTTTCAGTGATTTTCTCCAAGTCTGTCAAAACAAAATTGAGATATTACTTTTAATTATCAAACAGAGTTATCGGCCTGTAAATGCTTTACTTGAGACTGTTTCTATAATGTGCAGATTGATGTATGTGTGAGTATATGTGTAAATGCCATGTGCTATTGTGCTGACTTCTTGGCCAGGACACTTTTGCAATTATTGCAATTATTATTTTTTCTATCCTATCCTAATATGTTTGAACCATATTTATGCACAATGAATCAATTAGCATAACTGTCACTATAAAATAATGCCAAAGTATTGAAAAAGGTATACAATAAAACCACAAATGCAACATATTAGTTTGTGCTTTACTTACCGTATGCTTTTAGCTGAATGTATTTACTGCACTCAAAGGTATCATTCAGTTTAATTGTACATTTGGCTGTAGTATTCCTGTCACTACGTGGTATTGACACCTCAGTGAACGAATCCGATTCCTTGTCTGTTGTTTGATTGTCATAACTCCAGTACATGCCCATATGCCCGTCAGCTAGAGTGGTGCAATTAACAAAAATCTTGTCATCCATTTCTTGTTTAAGATAAGGCTGCAAAATCAGAGGACAAGCAGTGGACACACCTGTGTAAACATAATTACATGAGTCAGGACAAAGTAAAAAGTTGTTATTTGGCAAAACAAACAAACCACTTGTTTCTGTATAAAAATGAAACTAAACCTTTCTAAACTATTTCGATAAAAAGCACACTTTCACTGCACGTGATACTTACCCGAGAGTGCAGTCAGAAGCAGAAGATGAACCCACATTGTCTGAAACAGCATGTTGGTTTACCATTAGGCTGTGAGATGGGCAGAGGAGAGTGCCAGTACCAGGATACAGGACGCAGAGTTGGGCACCTTAATTAATAACAGTAATAACAGTAGTCCAGACTCAGAGCTGGTCTTGATGGTTCTGACCTGAACTTTTGTGAGGCGAAAGGCTTAGGAGGGAACGCCAGTGGTCTATAAAGGGAAATTCTACGCCCAGCTAGTCAACAGGAAACTGCAGACGGAAACGCTGTCACCACAATCTTTTCTACTAACCAGGCTGAAAACATGCACACCTCCTGCCACCCATCAATGATCCAGACAGCGAAAAATACTTTAAGATCATTTATTGATAATGATCAGGTCAATTACCATGGCAGAAGAAAGTGACAATTTGAAAACGTACATAGTAGTGTTTCCTAGAGATTTCTGTGTGGCAAGACCGTCCTTACTATTAAAAAAACACAAAAAAAAGCCATCAATACCATTTTTTAAGTTCAAATCTCAAAGTCATCCTCAATTTGAATTTTATGTAAAAAATTATGAAAAACTATAATACCCTATAATTTGTTAACGCTATTGTCTCTATTAAAGAGAAACACCACCAAGGTTTACATATGAATATTTTAGTACATTGCTTTAGTAGTTAGCAGTAAGTATATCTCAATACAGCTGATGTATGTCCTTAATAAAGAACACATATACAACAAATCACAAATGATGATTTCTAAGGTTGCATTCACACTTGCTCTGTTTTAGTCCTGATTTGAGGCCAGTTTAGTCCTGATATGGGATTGGTCCTGGTTTAGCCCTGGTTTAGCCCTGGTTTAGTCCTGGTTTAGTCCTGGTAGAGTCCAGGTTTAGTCCAGGTCGAGTCCCAGGTTTAGTCTCGGTTTAGGCTCAGTTTAGTCCCAATTTTGATGTGATGTTTGACGAATCTATAAGTATCTCTATACAAATCTATAAGTAGTCAATAATGAAATATATGAAACTTTTACAAACAAGATGTACTGATTACATTAAACTTACAATAAATAAAAGATTGAAATATTACACAGTGTTTACTTGAATTAATGAATGCTATTTAAAAAACATTTTTTCAACAATGATCATAAAATTCATGTATAACAAAACTGAAATGAAATGCATCTATTATTGATGGAGTTTGAATGACTCTGATGTCCATAACCTTAGACTTTTGCACTCCAGAGTAGATGAGGTCTACCCAACCTCTGGCTGCTCGTTAAATGGGTTTAACCATCATAGAAACTCGCTTTAGGGAGTAGGACCCTCCGTGGAACTCGGCCCAATAGACCCCGTCCTGGTAGCGGCTGCGGTAGTGTCCTCCACGGTACCACACGCCGTTCAGGTTTGAGTGGGCACACATGTGGTACCACCAGCCCCCCTTCTGGAAATGAGCACAGTTACCTGAAACACACACAAAGTACTTTTACTAGGAAATATTTACAAAACTGTCATTAGAACAGTGATTTATTGTAATATAAAGAGCTACATTAAAAAATAATCTAATTTCTTAGTAATATTTTTAATGGTCAGAATTGCAAGAATATTTCAAGAAGTGTAGGTATGCACACATCACTGGTGCTAGACTGCTACAGTGAACATAGAAAATGAGACAAAGCCTGCACACTTATTCCAAAAACTGCTGCTTCTAATAAATTCCAGCAGGCTATACACTACAATGTGCAATGCTGCTCAGAATTACATCAATACCAGAATAAAAATGAAGTAAAAATCTAAAACAGGAAATTGTAATGAAACCAACCCGAATAGCTGTCCTTGTCACGGTCCAAAGTGGTGAAGGCCTTGTTGTTATGCCAGGAGAGAGAGTCCCCAGCTGTCCCTTGGTAATGGCCCAAACGCAAGCGGTACCAGTCTGTCTCAGGCTCCAGGTGGAAGCTGTCGTACTCTGCAAACACCTGTCGCCCCTGCCAGTCCTCCAGAGACACACGCAGCTTATACTGGCCCTGTTTGGTCAACCAGTACAGGTGCTCCAGACCCAGCCAGTACTCCCCGTCCAGGTTTCCGAAGCCTTGCTGTAACACAAGGTTAGCTAAGTATCAAATGAACAGGTATAGTGGCCACTTACAGAATATGTACAATTCACTAGTTGTATTATTTGTACTATTTCTAACTTGACTTCAATACTAAGAAATAACAATAGACAATAGGCAATAAATGTGATTTTCAACATTAAATCAAAGTACTTTCTTTCATCCCTCAGTTGTCCAGGTAGGTTCCATAGTGGTCCATGGGCGTATACTAGTCTATGTGCGCTTATATTTTTTCTGATACAGCTCAAGATCATTCTAAAGCTATTCAGGAAAGTTTCATTTTTGTCCTGTGAATGTGACTTTTTTTCATATCGATACCAGCTCAAATGAGTTTCGATCCAAGTTTTAGTATCACTTAGTATCTGATTTTCGATACTTTTGACAATCCAATTCACGCTAGAAAGGACCAGATATTTTATTATGAAGTTATGAGCCTTGAAAAATGTTTCAAATGTATTAAGTATAGTATAGTAAAGTAAAGATGTGACTGATCAAAGCACAAGCTGGGCAAAAGGCTCACAGCTGCATAATATAATAAATATACTTAACTTACTATTGATATGACTGCCACTATGGATAATTTATATTGAATTTTAACAGCATGTGAACCGGTGTTCTTATTGCTAAGCAACGCAAACACATGACAACATCATAAGGTTTTTCTTCTATCATTCACCACTGTTTGTCCTGATACAAAAACTAGAAGGATTTTACTGAAACACAACACAGGAACTCTGATAATGTTACAGTGCCATTCACCTTATATTGCTCCCATGTCCTAAAGAAGTTGACAGATCCATCTTGTCTCCTCTGGATGACGGTCCATCCCCCCTGGGCGCGGCTCTGTTCACACCAGGCCTGGAGGAGGCGGTTTGTGCCCTGAGGACGCAGAAGGTAAATCCCACTGGTGCCCTCCCCCGAATCCAGGACATGCTGACAGTCCCGCCATGGCCCTGACAAACAATCACATTTACTCTCACTTATAACTAACTTTGAATTTGTTTTTGCAAACATTTAGTGACAACATCAAAGGCTAATATCCAGATTATTTGCTTTAAATTTCCTGTTTGATTTTTACACTATTTTTTAATGTAATACTATCCATGTGTATTGTAGAAAAGCTTAATTATAAAGTTAAAATTAAACAGATACAGCAATGCAGTTATACACACAATTATACATGCAATTATACATTTTACTATGTTCAAAACACCATTTATTTCACACAACCAGCTGTTGTGACCATGTGTTTCAGGTTATAAGTTTACATTGCAAAATGTAAACTTATAATGTGCAGTGGCATCCCTTGTCTATAGTTTTCAGATAAGCTATAAGCTAAGAATGCAGATTCCCATGGCTGCCTCCCACACTCACAGTGATGTCTAATAGTCTTCACAGAGAAGAATTTGAGGTCTAAGGAAACCCACTGATATACAGCAATACAACATAACCTAAACCCTCCATGTTTGTTTGAGTCACTGATAGTAATGAAGTCTGACATTGTAAAAATGCATGGTAATTTCAGATAGCATTACTAAATTACCCTAAATGAGATATGAAATGTTTGGTATTTTAAAAATGTCTGTCCCTGGAAATGATCAGATGACATGGTGCCCCCTCCTCATTATGCAGCCTGAGTTGTGATAAGAGCCTCTAGAGCTTTCTGACACTGTTTAGAAGTTCCCATAGAGATAGAGTACATTTAGTTCAACAACTTCACTTCTGTTTATTGAGAATGCAGGAAAAAACACAATAGTGAAACTGGACTGTGCAAAAACAGAGGTGAGATGTGAAGAACGTTAAAGTGGCTGGGGTGAGACATATTTAAAGCAACAGTACCTGATTTCAAAACAATGAAAGGAGGAAGTAGGTATTTACATCTATCTAACAAGTTTCTAGCTCTCTGAGCACTTTGGCACATTGCTAGTACTTACATGCATGATATTTTAGACCAGTGGCACAGCTTTAAAACATGTTTTTAAGGCAGAGAAGTGAAGCAAGTTGGACCACCAAAAGACAGCCAATCATCTCTAAGCTCTTTCTTACAAGTTTGCATCTATAAACTGTTTTATGAAGACAGTGTACAGTGGTCTGACCTTCCACCAGAAAAGTTGCAAAATGCATCTTTAAAGGAGGAAGATAATATTTAATGTTCAATTGTTCTTCTTCATCACTAGCTTACCGAGAGTTGGATTTTGAGTGATTCATGCATTTTGGGTAACCCTGTATTGTCCTGCATTTGAGGCTTGAGTGCTTAGTCTACTACTACCACCTAAAGCCTGTCTCTGCCCACTGCTCTGTACGGCAACTGTGTTTAAAAAAAAATCTGGGGCATACATGGAGTTCTTGTTCTTCAACTAAAAAACATGTGAACGAACTTTGAAAAATACAAAACAAAATACACTCTGGTAGCGCTAGAACCGCTCTGTACATCATACCGAGATATTTTTATTACTCATTTCTATTTTATTTTATTTTATTTTTTCTTTTACATATACATTTATATAATTATGCCTTATTTGACACCAGTCTCTTGATATTTTTGCTACTTATTTAGAATTTATTATTACCATTTATGTTTTTGCTGCTTGTCATTATAATATATTGTGATGTGTGAGCTACTGTGTCCAAATAATTTCCCTTGTGGCTCAATAAAGTTTAAGTCTAAATACCTGGCGTCTTTGTGACAGGGAAGCTAATGAACGGGGGCTCGGTGGGTGCGTCCGTGGCAGTGGTGGGGAGGGGTCCCACTATCATGCTGTTTTCCTGCTGTTGTGCTGCAGGAAGACTTTGGTCCCTTTGAACATCATTGGTCATTTCGTTTGCCTCTGAACTGTAATTATGAAACACACTGGGCTTTGGAGGGTTGGGAAGTTCAGTTGTGACCTGCACAGACTAGCACAAAAACAGTTAATTTTAACATCTTTACAATATTGACACTTTGCAGCTGATGTCATCTACAAAATTCCCTGGGGGTGTGAAGCTAACTGGAAGCACTGCTCTGTTACTCAAATCTTTATTTTAACACAATCTGACCAGAAAGAGCTGACTTGGTTGGAACTAAAACAGGTGATGATTTGTGCTGTTAAACAAGCCTCTCACACATAAAATTAGTCAGAAGCTAGCTAGCATTAGCCAACAGTGTTTCAGTTAGTCACTATCAGCTTTTCCTTGAAAATCAAACACCAAGAGGACCATGAACGCTCGTACTGATCATAATCCATTTTGTATTTTTTCTTGAGTTTTCAGACGATCTTAAAACATTTTTGTCTGTGTTTGCTAATGTGTGTATTGAGTCACCATGGAAACTGCTGAACATTCCGCCAACAGAAATGCATTATAGATCACCCCCTGCACAATGTCACTGCGAAGTATCAATACCTAAAATAATACAATACTAATATTATAATGACATCTTACCGCAGTGGAGTGAGGTGAATTTTTGCATTGGCACTGCTTCTCAAGACGTGAGATAAACTGGTTTTGGGTACTCATCATGGACATAAGGGTGCCATATTTCTTTTCAAGCTCCCGGTAATTGTTAGACACCTGCAATGCCTTTATACACACACAAAAAAGTGGTATTAAATTCTCAAATGTATCTCACTGTTGAATCCTCAGAAAAGGAACATTTCTAATCAAGTTAAAGGTGCACTGCCCAACTTTTCTGGTGGAGGATCCGCTACCCACTTGTCTCCATGGAAATGTTATTGCTTTGTCTAAAATGCTCCACAGTATAGATTAAACCTATCTATCACGAAGAAGTGAAACAGGTCACAGCATTGCGCTACATTACAGTTCAGATCTGTGGAGAGTCGCCCCTATTAACTGAAGAATTTATTGTATTTTTGAGCAATGGAAACACATGTAATGAATAAATGCTAGATGGATATGTTTAATGTCATACCATGGAACATTCCAGGCAAATCAAAAACATCTCCAGTCTCCATGAAGACAATATATCATTCATATAAGTACATTTTTCAAACAGTTAATTAAATGCATATTGATTTATATTTGGCTTTCTTGGTTAGTTACTTTGCTTTGCACCGCAGCTGTTAGCACCTTTAAATTAGAGGTGGGCGATCTGATTCCTCTGAATGTTCACACTTCACTGTCATTGGTCAGTCACTCAGAGCCTTACAGAGGCTGACCAATGAGCAGTGGGTAGGGAAAGCTGAGAAACAGTAAATGACAAATGACAATATGACCAAAATAGCAAATTGTCACTGGGATCAGATTACAATTTGATTTTATCACCATATCATCCAGACCTATTATAAAGGTCAATTGAAAAACAAACAAACAAAAACACATGATTATTAAAAAAAACGAATTCGTACCATCTCATACAAAAATCGTACCTGCGCTGTGGCATTCAGCAACAAACTCTCCACCCTTTTCTGCTCCAAAATCTGATCTTTTTTGGTGATCACTTCATTCAGTAGCTGGGCGTAGAGTTGGGCGATGCGCGAGTTCATGTTATTGCTCTCTTTGCGTAAGGCCCGTACCTCCATCACTAGCGCCCCCTCCTGTTCCAGTTGACCTCTGAGCCTGTCCATCTGCTCCTGTTGTCTCTTCAGCTCTGCCCTTAGTGCCTGCACCTCAGACTGGTTTGCCGAAGCAGTGTTCACGCAGAGAGCTCCGGTCAACTTCTGCTGAGGCACAATGAAGGTGTAAGCACAGCGTCCACCTTTGGGATCTGACCGATTTATGACTTTTTGAGGGTTGCAGCCATCGAAATTCAGGCAAAGGGTTAGCAAAAGAGTCAGACTGATGGTGAGTGTCGTCCCCATGAATTGTGTGATGTCTGGACCTGGGAGAAAATCAAAAATGTGCAAATAGCTTTGCTTCAATAACAGATTAAAATGTACAATGATAAATAATAAGTGGGCTTTGTCTAGATCTAGGTGACAATCACTGTGAAGCACTAGCCAGATGTTGCAAGTTTAGGTTTAGGATAAAATAAACCCACCAGACACAGAAAGAATATGCAAACTTCATCCAAGGAAGACCTATACAATCTATAATAGAGATACAGTAGACAGGTATTTTGTTTTGGCTTGTATAACTACCACACCAAAGTATACAGACTGACAGTTTATATGAATTCCATATCATATAATTTGGGGAAAACTATCAAAAATAGTTCTACATATCAACCCTAAAAATAAGTATTAGGTAGTGGTGGAAGGAA
Organism: Taenioides sp. WSHXM2023; assembly: GCA_029959045.1. Taxonomy (NCBI): domain Eukaryota; kingdom Metazoa; phylum Chordata; class Actinopteri; order Gobiiformes; family Gobiidae; genus Taenioides; species Taenioides sp. WSHXM2023. The sequence continues at coordinate 13,896,513 of CM057101.1, read as the reverse complement.
ACAAAGTACAAATGTAAAAATACAATGCTTAAGTACAATTTTACAAGTAAAGTACATTTTACAGTGGATACTTTTTACTTTTACAAACCAAATACACAAAAGCAGCTAGAAAAATTAAGAAATCAATTGAATCACTTAAAATCAACTAAATTCTTAATCAAAATCAGTACATTTGATGCTTTAATTGTTCTATACTTTTTACTTGTAAAGTATATTTTTAAACAGGTACTTCAATAGTTTTACTTAAGTAGATTTTTTTTCTTCTTTACATAATCTGTACTTTTCAGTATCTGTACTTTTGCTTAAGTAACAAAATTGAGTACCGCCACTAGCATTAGACCATTGATTACTAAGGAATTTCTAAAGAAATAAAGTGGTATTGGCCATGACCTTCTTGCTGCTCTAAGTGAAATAATTAGTGTCTGCTTAAATATGGGACTCCAAACAGTGGCAGTTGTGAAAATGGGAAATAACTAAAACCACAATATGTTCAAACCACAGTGTTACCGTTGTTGGTGATGGCTCTCCATGTGTGGTGGTTAAGGTTAAAACACACTGGTAGTTTCTGGCTGGAATTTATTAGCAAGTCAACAATAAGGAGACAAGTGTCAATACAGACCAGTCAGAATCAACAGAGCTCTATTTCACAGTCAACTGAGCTCTTTTGAGTGAGTTCAACATCATCACAAAACGTCAATACTATAAAACCATTAAACAAATATTGACAACTTGTTTCTTTTAAGTTTCAAAGACTGGACTAATAAAAAGGTCAGAGAAAATAAAATATTTTCTATCTTACCTTTTGCAGCAAATAAGCGATGAATACTGTAGTTGTCTTCCAGGCAGAGATTTAATCCTGCATAAAGAAGACTGCTTCTCAAAATTACATCCTTAAATTTGACTTACTGGTGCAAATAAAAGTTAAATTAAAAAGTATAATTGCAAATTAATCAAAATGATGAAGCATTGTGGAAATGACCTGAATGTCAAGGACACAAAGCAGACCAGTCCTGTTCCTCTGGGTCCGTCTGGGATGTCTCTTGTTGGGATCTCTCAGGGACAGGCTGCTAATTACAAACTGACTCCCAAACTATCCCAAAGACACCGCCTTCAGCAGCATGGGAGTGTGGGCTGTCTCCTCCCTGCCCCTCAGCCATCAACCTGTTCATCTTTTTTTTTTAGGTAAAAGATACTTACCATCCTTCAGCAAGCCTTTTAGGTCAAACAGATTTATGATTCTTCTAGTCATCTTGGTTCAACTGCAGATTGACAGTTGAACCATCACCAGTGGCTTCTCCTTTTGGACATTTTAACTTTTGGAACATTCTCCACAGTAGGCTAACATTTTTCGCCCAAAACAGATTAAAACAGAAGCATGTTTTTTCTTCATTTGTATTGTTTTTATTCACTGAAAAACCATTATATCATTATATAGCGCTCTCTGGTGGCCACAGTGAAGTCTGTTTGTGTGCGCAACAGACTAATGATCAGAATGTATTAATCTGGATGAAGAGATGTTTAATCGTCAGTTGTTTTTGTATTCATTTTCCAGAATACCTTTTTATTATTAGCTACATAACAAAATAAAACGGATATAGAACTTTTTTTTTTTTTTAATCGAAAGTGATTCAGAAAAACAGAGATACCATTTTGTAATCTAGTAAGAACCACCTAGGAACTCTTTCCTCCGAGCACGTTGCACACGGATGCAACACAGTGTGGCACACAGCAAACGTAGCAGCCATGTGGAGTTGTACTTTAGTTAAGATCTTCCTTTAGTTAAGATCTTACTTTTCACCTGATCTACCTAACCCTAACCCTAACCTTAACCCTAACCCTAACCCTAACCCTCCAAAGATACAATATCTATATTTATATGTTAGTTGTGCAGCCTCCGAACTACTGACAAGAATACTGTTTTATCTTTTGTAAGACATCAGTTTATGTAAAAATGGTGAAATCGAAGGTAAGACATCGTAGCGTTGTATGTACAGCTTGTGTCGGCAAATTCTAAATGCAAAGAAGTTGTCTAACTCGTGATTATTTGTTGACATTTTTCTAATTTGCGTTTAGACCAAAAATCAAAAGAAAGCCCGAGCTTCAGCTATCCATGTGGCCGAGGAGGCATATGGTGCCGTCCCCCACTCCTTCGTCTTTCACCGCGGACAAATTGGCAAAAACGTGGGCCAGCTCATCCTGGATGTCCGACAAGTCATGCAGCCATACACCGCAGAAAGCCTGAAGGTCAGTGTCAAATAGCATGGTCTATGTAGAGGTATATCCATAATGTATTGTTAAATTCATTAACATATTTGTCTTTAGGTTAGAAAAAAGAATGTCCTGAAAGATTTTGTTTCAATTGCTGGACCACTTGGAGTTACACACTTCGTTATGTTCAGCAAAACTCCTAGCTCTGTTAACATGGTGAGGACACTAAAGCCCCATTAAGTTTTGACATTTTATCATTGTTGTCTCACAATTAACTCAAAACTTGTATTTCAGAGGGTTGCTCGCCTTCCAAAAGGCCCAACGCTTCATTTCAAAGTGATCAAGGTAAATGACGAATCTGTCACTATACTTCCAAATTAATATGGGGTCAGCTGATGATACTCTATTAATATTGATTGAGAGTGATGTTTTTCAAAGTAAACGCACTGATGATCCCAAGGCAATATATCTTTGATTTTTACTTGTAATTAAAAGTTACACATTTTGTAACAACACATTTTGTATTTTTCAGTACTCTCTTGTCAAAGACATAGTGTCTGCTCTGAAGAAGCACAGGATGCACGAGCAGCAGTTCACACACTATCCACTGCTCATCCTCAATAACTTTGGTTCCAGTGGGATGCACATCAAGCTAATGGCCACCATGTTTCAAAATATGTTCCCCTCCATAAATGTGCATAAGGTAAACTAATGTGAAGTCTATTAAACTGCTTTTTAAAGCTCTTAATGTATGATGAAAGTATAGTCTGCTGAGTTCACTTTGACGATCAATCAGAAAAAGTAAACGCTTTCTGACATATCTAATTTTACCCCTTTTTTTAAATAGTCTTAAAAATGTGTAATTGGTGTTTGAACTTGTGGTACTAATATGTTGCAGGTCAATCTCAACCACATTAAGAGGTGTGTGCTGTTAAATTACAACCCAGAGTCTGAGGAAATAGAATTCAGGCATTAGTAAGTGGTTTATTACTACACTTATATATATATATTTTTTAAATGATGACAAATTCTGACATGATTGACCAGTGATTCATGTGTCAAAGTAAACGCACTGATGAACGATAGTAATAGTAGAATAGTTATCGTTTTTGGTTTAATGTGACAGTAACCTCCACTTCTGTTTCTGAACCTGCAGTAGCCTTAAAGTGGTCCCTGTGGGCATGAGCCGTGGTGTAAAGAAGTTGATGCAAGAACGTTTTCCCGATATGAACAAATTTGAGGACATTAGTGAGCTCCTGATAAAGTAAGGTATTTCTACAGTATAATTAAATGCTTGTAAAATTATTGTTAAAATCACACTAATATATGCTACTTTGTGCTTGTTAAGGGGAGCAAACCTGTCAGAAAGTGAAGCTGAACAAGATGGAGACCACAACATTACAGAGCTGCCACAGGCCTATTCGGGTCGAGGCAATATGGTGTCTCAACAAAGTGCTGTTCGTCTAACGGAGGCAAGCGAAATATTTTAACATGTAATTTATAATGTTTAGTAATCTATAGGATTTACAGAAAATGTTTTTTCTTTTAAAAAGATGTTAGTCTTCTGTGTTGATTTTATATTTTTTTTTGTTGTAGATTGGCCCTCGGATGACATTAAAACTCTCCAAGATTGAAGAAGGATTGGGAGGAGGAAATACCCTGTATCATTCTGTCAGTAAGTACATGTTCTCCAATTGTTGGCTCTTGTTTATGTTATGGTGTATCTGATGATACATTTTGTAATGAATTATTCAATGATTCATTTTTTACAGTAAACGCTTGCTGATGCACACAATTTACTTGGCTAGAATGAATAATTTTTAATATGCTGTTTTTAAAAATGAATGAATTGTTGTATTTTGCAGTTACTAAGACAGAAGAAGAAATCCAGGAGATCTTGAACAGAAAAGAGGCTCAGCTAAAGGCAAAACAAGAACGACAAAAGAAGCAAGAACAAAATGTGGCTCAGAAAAAAGAGCAAAGAGAAAAGAACAAGTAATGTTTTATAAGATTTTCATTCAATAATATTTTTGTATAGCCCAAAATCATAACAGCAGTCGCCACATAGTGTCTCAATCATAATCCCTCTTGGGTTTCCCTACCTGATTACATGGTATGCTTATAAGTAATATCTTTGCAAATGTTAAACCTTATCAATTCTGTTGGTGACTAGACCTTAGATTGTGTAACGGTGATCTGCTATTCATTTTGTTCATCACCCCATCTGTATTAAAAATGTTTGGCCTTTTGAATGTTTTGATGCCACATAAAACCCAGCAGTTGTTGAATTAATGATCTCTAAAGTCTAAATTGTACTTTGTCTACAGGTTAAAAAGCCTTGAAGGTATAAAAAAACACACAAACGCCGATGAGGACAGTGAAGTAGAGGATCCCGGAGCGCAGGATGATGCGGTTAAAGCAGATTCAGACGATGAGGTGGAGTACTACAGACAGGCTGTCGGTCAGGACCCGGATGAAGGTAAAGGATTTGTCTGTATAAATGTTGGGATCTGCTCAGATACAGTTAAGGTATTCACTTAATTCCTTTGTGCGCAGATATGTTCCCGAGAGCCAAGAGAAAGCGAATGAGGGACAAGTTAAATGGGCCTGCCAAGAAGAGGAAACTGTCTCCTGGCAAATCGTCAAACAAAGACAAACACAGCAAATCACCAAAAAGAAATGGTCCAGGAGCCGACCACACGGCCAAAACTGGAAAACCGCATAAACCATGGAAGAAATTTGGTGACTCAGAGAAACCTTTTTCAAAGCAGGTTAAACCGGGAGGCAAGACATTCAATAAGAAAAGGCCTGGTGGTGCAGAAAAGTTTGGCAAAAATAAATTTAATTCAGATAAAAAATATGCAAAGAAAAATAAGGACAACAAATTTAAACCTAAAGGACAAAAGGGCAAACCAGGATTTAAAAAATCTGCAGGAGGAAAGAAAGGCTTCAAACAGAGGAAACAAAACGGCTGATAAAATAAGCATCTGGACTGTTTTTGGACAGCAGCAGTTGCAACATCTGTGAGGACCTGTAAATAAAAAGCACTAGGAAATTGTTTGTATACATTTGGAATAAATATTAATTCTTTAATCCGCTGACACTTTAGTCATGTCCATCTTTTGATCCCACACTTCACATGCATGTCTAGACTGAAGCCAAAAGAGAGCGGGATGTGGGTGGGAGGGACAGAGATGGGGAAAAAAGATATTAAAAGACAGGAAGCTACTTGTATTATACATTCTTCAGGTCTGTTCAGATGCACCAAGCATGACTGATGTTGTATCATTACCGTATTTTCCGGACTATAAGCCGCTACTTTTTTCTCACACTTTGAACCCTGCGGCTTATACACCGATGCGGCTCATATATGGACGGATTATTCGTCTATGAACACAGCGGCGCAGCTCGAGTGCAGAAAGCGCCGCTGTCTGTGCGGTGAACATGGGCTAGGGTTAGTTAGAACACTCGCTAGCGCTGTTGTCAGCACTAAAACAGTTTATCGCTGCGTGATAAAATAAGTTCTGCTGCTAAATGAACATTAGTGAGTGGGATACGTCTTAATGACCCGTATGTGTTAAATGCAGGTGAGGCGTAAATGACGAGACGAAACGTCTCAAACTTCAGTAGCGGGACATCCACTCATACATGATCGATACAACTAACCCCGACCCCCGGAGAGCCTGAAATCTGTTGAAATCCTACAAGACACTGACATGATACAAGACACAGACATGATACAAGACACTGACATGATACAAGACACAGACATGATCCCAGACAGGACAGCGGCTCTCTCTGCTCGAGACATGCGCAGTAGAGCGCCAGAGCGACTCGCGCGTGACGAACTGACTCAATGCAAAAAGACGACAAAAGCTTTAGAGGCAATACAAGCAGATGCTCCGAACTTGAAAACTTCTTGAAGACGTGGACACCTGCGGCTTATAGACAGGTGCGGCCTATATATGTACAAAAATAAAATTCTTTGAAAATTTAGTTGATGCGGCTTATATTCAGGTGCGCTCAATAGTCCGGAAAATACGGTAATTTCCACCAGAATTACAATTTGTTTTCATTTGACTTTTCAAATTTAATTTTGTAAAGTAGACAACAGAAAATGTTGAGGAAATTGATCACAAGGGTTGCATGTTCCAGTGAAGAGAGGACCGGAGCATGGGGCAGCACTTGCACAAGGTGAGTGCTTTAACCTGATAATATAAAGCATAACAACTTCATTCCAAAAGTACAGAATTTGTATTTTCAGATAGGAGATTTTGATCTGAATTATTTGAAATTACATGTCAAAATAATGTAATCAATTGCTGCACTATAAAAAATACATAAGAGACTACAATTTTGAAGTGACTTTTCATGAACGCTTGGGTCACTGTTGAGGTAACATCTGTCAGACCAAAGTAAGCAAATTTGCGTCAGTTTTACTTCTTCATATTGTGAAACTTGCAGGGAGGAAGTTACAGCCATGTTTTGATGAGACAAAATTTTGTAGTTTATGTTCCATTTTTATCAGCAGAATGCAGGAAACAATAATTCAAACAAGTTTGTGAGGCACAGAAACTGCATCTCTTTGGTGAGTATGTTTTTCCCCAGTTGTGTTTTGTATTGTAAATAATAACCAGCTCTAATACTTTACAGATTGTTAGAAGTGTGGCCAAGTTTTGTACTCAAGATGAAGCCTGATATTCAAGGCTGTGAGACATTTCAAATCCGCCTGCTGCCGTCCTTGTATGGGATTGAGTTTGTTGTTGCTCTAGTGGGAAATATTTTTGCCTTATATCTCCTTGTGACTAAAGAAAGGAGAAACTGGCACACAGGGATTGTCTTCTCCTGCAACTTGGCCATCAGTGATTTACTCTACATCCTCACCCTGCCTATGCTCATTGTTTACTACGCCCTAGAGAAACACTGGATATTTGGGAATGCTGCTTGCAAAATTGAGCGGTTTCTTTTCACCTGTAACCTGTATGCCAGCATCTTCTTCATCATGATTATAAGTGTGAACCGCTGTGTGGCTTTGAAATACCCATTTTTTACACGAACGTACCTGGGACCAAAAAAGGCAAAGATCGCCAGTGTTGTCATTTGGATTTTGGTTGGGGTCATTTCCAGTCCAGTTTTGAAATTTGCCTCAACTTGCCCTGATATGCACAGCAACAAAACTGTGTGTGTCTCTAACTGTAACCAGCACAATACAGAGAGGTCACATTTTAATTACAAAATGTTTCTTTCTGTGTTTGGGTGTCTTATCCCATTTTTGATCACCCTTGCCTCCTATTGTGTAGTTATTCAGGTAGTCAGGAAAAGTGTGAGCCTAACCGCTCTAGAAAGACGCAACGTAGCTCTGTTGGTGATATCAGTCGTCGTGTTGTATGCCATTTCTTTCTTGCCCTTTCATTTTTTCCGCATGTACCACTTTCACCTGAAAATAAGCAAAAAAGTTGACTGCTTCATATACAACACATATCAAGTTACTAAAGGACTGGCCACTCTAAACATGTGCATTCACCCACTTCTTTTTATGGCAGTGTTTGACAGTATCAGAGTGGCTTGTTGTGGGGACACCCGAGAGGATAAAACCCAAGATATAAACTGAATGTTACACTCTATACAGTATTCTGTTGTATCACTTTGATGCATGTTACTGTGTTCTACTTTATTTTATTTTTGGGGACAATTATGGTCCTTTCTGACTAGATTATATTTCCTGTTGGTTGTAATCAGACACTGCAACCAAAAGTAGAATTTGCCTGCTCTATTATCTCTATATCTAACTGTCTATATTCAGAGTTTAAATTAAAGAGGATGTATTTTACTTCTGTGGGGTATTAACTGCTACCACTTAACATATTTAGATCATGGCATTAAAATTATTTATCGCCATGAAGACAAGTCTGTGGCTCCACCAGCCTCAGTAAGAAGGCATATTTTTCAAGATAGCCACTTGTAATGTATTAAATGTAACAAAAAGGATGTTAATTTTCCAAGATAACAAAATAAAAATTACTTTTTCTGTACTTGTTTATAACTAGTCAAATAATATATTCATATATCGATATTCCTGAACATAAAACCCTTGCTCCAAATGTATCTTAATAAATTTCTGCTAGACTACAATTTAAGAAAGCCTTATGCCATGTTGAATCCAAACAAGGTGCTGAAATTAATCATTCTATACCTCTGCATTTTTATTAAATATTTGATTGTATTACTGTTTTTAGTGAAAAAAATGCTTAAAAACTTTATTATAATTTTGCGCTGTTATTGTAGAACAATGTAACCTGTATTGACAATATTATCATTAGGAAAAAAAAAAAAACTTTTTGCGAAAATATGGCGGAAGTGCGTAGTGACAATTTCCGGTGCACGTTCCTGTTCGCGGCTCCGAGCTCTCGAAGCTAAGCTAGCTTCTAGTATGCCGTCTATTGAATACGACGAGTGAGTATTTCTGCCTAATTTTGTTGTTTGTCATGGACCGTCCTCATCTTCTGATTCCACATTTTCTTCTATCGTTAGCTCCAAGCCCAGCTGGGCGGACCAGGTCGAAGAGGAGGGCGATGAAGGTACAGTTAGCCGCTGTTAGCACACGCAGGGGCTACCGGCTATCTCGCTATATTTTCCACGTGTCTGTTTAATCTGTATTTTTTGTTTATTTATTTATCGTCTCTCAGTTCAGGACTACACCATAATGTGAACAGCGTTTGTCATATACACAACTTTCTTTGCTGGAGTGCGATACATTTTTTGTCAGTAGTATACGTCAACATACAGGCTGGTCCCATTAACTTGTTTATACACCATCATCTGAGTTTTCAGGCGCTCTAACTAAATATTTAAGTAGTTTATTTTTTGAGTGCTGTTCACGTCACTAGTCACAATTTTATTCATAAAATCGGGCATCTTTGGCAGGTACACTTCCATCACCAAAGGAAACTATTAAAGGAAACATCAAAACAGTGACTGAATACAAAATAGAAGATGGGAAGAAGTACAAGGTGAGTTACGAGGGTGGTATTTGTAACAAACTAATAATACATCAGGCATCCAGAATCCAACTGTACTGGTTTTCCACTCATTAAAATTTACCTCAATTATTGTTTTCTTTAATAGATTGTGCGAACGTTCAAGATTGAGACGAGAAAGGCTTCAAAAGCTGTTGCCAGGAGAAAGGTACAAGTTTGAATCTAGATTTTTTTTCTTTTTTCTGAAAAACAAAATCTGTGTATTTACAACTCCATCTTTATAGAACTGGAAGAAGTTTGGCAACTCCGAGTTTGATGCCCCTGGCCCTAATGTTGCCACCACCACCGTTAGCGATGATGTTTTTATGACTTTTGTTTCCAACAAAGAGGTAAGTGAACTGAATATTTGATTGCTCTATTCCAGATTTTTTTTTCTGAATCTTTGTGTGTTACAGGATTTGAATTCCCAAGACCAAGATGAAGATCCGATGAACAAACTGAAGGGACAGAAGATCGTGTCTTGTCGTATCTGTAAAGGGGACCACTGGACCACCCGGTGCCCCTACAAAGACACTCTAGGCCCCATGCAGAAGGAGCTGGCTGAACAGCTTGGGCTTTCCACTGGGGACAAGGAAAAACCAGCTGGCTCTGGTATGAGAGAGTTTGTTTATAAAAAAGCTTGTATTTCTTACTCTTTCCTCATTTGTTGCAATCATTTGTTTTAGCCGAACCAGAGCCTGCACAGCCTGCTCAAAGCAAGACCGGTAAATATGTTCCCCCGAGCTTGAGGGATGGAGGAACCAGGAGAGGGGAGTCCATGCAGCCTAACCGCAGAGGTTGGTATCTTCACTGTATGAGACGGACAACTCAATGAAGTTGAACATAATTTTCACACCAGTGTCATTTTTGCAATTTGCAGCTGATGATAATGCAACAATCCGTGTGACCAATTTGTCTGAGGACACCCGTGAGACAGACCTGCAGGAACTGTTCAGACCCTTTGGTTCCATCTCAAGGATCTATCTGGCCAAGGACAAGAACACTGGGCAGTCAAAGGTCTGTGTCAGTCAACATGTCACCTTTTAAAACCTGTGCAATGAAAGTGAATTTGTTTTTCATTGACTTTTAATATTGTCCTACAGGGATTTGCTTTCATCAGTTTTCACCGCAGGGAGGATGCTGCCAGAGCCATTGCTGGAGTGTCAGGATTTGGATATGACCATCTCATTCTTAATGTTGAATGGGCCAAGTGAGTGATTCCTGTCTGATATGTGAATGTACTTTAACTGTCACTGAACTATGTAACTAATTTATCCTATTTTACAGACCTTCAAACAACTAAAGCCATTGGATTATTCTTGGGTAAAATTTCACATATACCGGAATAAAGACAAATCAACAGTCATTGTGTTTGTACTTCACTGAGGTTGTAGAAACACTACCTATATCTAAAAATTTAACACTGGGCAGTAAAATTCAACCAATCTTGTCAAGTTTTATACATTGGATTGTGGATAATTTGCAGCAGAACATGCACCTTGATAAACTGATGTGTTTGAAGGGCCATCCATGCATGTCTTAGAGGCTCTAGATAACCGTTTAGTCTATACAGCAGTTTTGTATTCAGACAGGTCAGTGTGTAGATTAGCCATTTTAAGGGGAAGACAGATTACCCTTTGGGTTAATTTTTGGGAGGATGTGAATCTATGCCCATACTGAGTCTACATTTAAGAGCTGCAATCAGTGATCAACTAATCATAGATGACCTGATCATGACTACACTTGTATTTTTGTAATCTGAATGATGAAAAGATTCTGTATAGTAGTGTCATTAAAATGTTAAAAAGACTTCATAATTATTTAGATAACAAGGTCAAGTATGGTGACTGGAGGTAAGATCCAAATAGAAATAAGTTTCACTAGTTGAACAAGTTGTCAGCTTGTCTACAGAAAAAAAGTTGCAGCCAACATTAGAATTCCATAAGGGCTTTAATTGAAATATAAAAACTACATACAATCCACATTAGGCAAACATTTAAACACATGATTAAGAGCACATTTAAAACACTGGAATGATACAGCACAATGTGACTGACAACTTGAATAAAACAATGGCAGCATTAAAATTCATGAACTGATTCAGTCCTTCCCACAGGACTATTCAGATACCTCCATCTTCTCTTGTTTGATGTTTTCTGATGAGGGCAAAATTGTGTAAGAACAAGTTTACAGATTTAAAAGACAAAACTACTCACCTGATCCTTGTTCCTCCTTCATTTTGTCCAAAATACACTTTTTGATCTCCAAACCTATGGCTTTGCTCAGAGGAGGGGGCACTGCATTTCCAACCTGTGATAAGAGATCGGGTTCAGTTTCTATTCAAGATAACTTTTCTACAATATATTCTGAACCATTACCTGTCTGTGCTTGTCCAGGACATTTCCAAAGAAGCGATAAGTGTCAGGGAATCCTTGAGAGCGGGCACATTCCCTCACACTGACAACCCTGTGCTGCTCTGGGTGCAGTACACGGCCCTATGGATACACATGATTACCCATATTATGATCCACAATGCACAGTCATTTAGATAAAACAACTCTACAAATATTACTTTGCTTTGATATAAGGGGGTGGAAAACAAAACGGCAATTTTCATGTCACAATTCTACCACCATTCTTGAACATTTAAAAGCAGCTCACACTAATGACCACTGGAGGCAATATAAACCAAGTTCACGCTTCTCCAAGAATGGCATGCCAGTCTGTCACTTTGTGCATGACATACATCCCGATGGAAGTGGTTAGGGACAAGTGAAGCATCCAACAAACGAGTTTTAGTTCACAAGAAAAAGAAGACTGTTCTGGGATGGCAGAGACGGATTACAATTCTGTTTAATTTTTTGTTCAGTTTCTTTATGTGCCCAGTGTTAAAAACGCAGACATAGTGGTATACAATTGATTTATCGAGATCATTTGTTTTAAAATGTAAAGGAGACTGATAATTGACAAAAATAAAAGGAGTGTACCTGCTTGCCCATAGGCTCAGGATTGGTCACGGTGGTGCTGAAAAATCCATCCCACTCCAGCCGGCCATACAGTCCGGCCCAGTGGTTGTGGCGGTTCCCAGTGTGAGGCAGACACCAGGGGATCAGCGTGTTGAACTGCCTGTCTGCAGGGTCACACGGCTTGCCTAAACATGTACAGGTTTAGTATTGATCCAATTGATAGCTGCAGATGACATAACATTATGGGCCTACAATGAATGAATACTGTTTATGTCCAGAATGATGTTGTAGTCTTGAAAGATTGTGAGATAATGACAATTTGTTTTATCATTTTTCAATAGATTTCCCTTTTGTACATGAAATAGAAAAAACGCTTCCTGTCAACAGCTGAGAATTAAAAAAATAATAATAATAAATTGCCTAGTATTTGAGAATGACCAATATGTAAACATTTAAGTTGGTATAAAGCCAATTTAAGTTTTACTTGAATTAAACTTGTACCTCCTGCACACGTGCAGACCCCTCGCAGAGCCCCAGTGCCACTGCGTCCGTTCTTCTTGTCAGCATGCGTGTAGCGGAGTTTCTTGGTCATGGTGCCATCCTTCAGTCGCACCTCCAGGTTGGGCAGGTCCCTCCAGTCAGAGCCGGGGGCCAGGGGGATGTGCCGCATTCGCCCCTCCACCAGAGCACTCATGTCCTGGAAAAAACACCAGAAGTTATTTACATTATTTACACAGGTCATTTTTATAGTCGACATCTGAAATTGTGAGTAGCCAAAAATGAAGTTATAAATAAGTATTTAACATTCTGAGGTTTCTAGCCCATATCTGTCCTCTTTAGTCTGTATTATAATACTTACAAAATTGGAAACATTCAACTTGACCTAGTACTCAATAATTTTGGATACACTTGTGTAAACTTAAATGTCATTAGATCAGATGGGGTATATGGTGATGGGGTTGAAGGTGATGAGTGAAAGCCTATGAACCTTGCAGATGTGGTCTCTGAGTATGGGCTGATACTGCGTGCCTCTGATCTGTCTCTGGAACCAGGACTGGGGCTCCCCATTGTAAGAGATCTCCAGAGCAGAAGCGCCATTTCGGATCTCAGGCAGGTCTGACATGGCGTCCCTCACTGTGATGGTCCTGTAGATTCCACCATTACCGCTGAAGACAAGCAATCACATGATTAATATGCCACATTTGTAGATTCAATTGAAGAGGTCCAAAAGTGTAATATCAGGTAGATCACCCCTTTGAAAACATTTTGAATAATTTTACAGTTCTTCCACATCTGTCATATTAATAGATTAAGCATGTTCATGTTGGATTACCAAGATATCTTCTGATCATTTAGATAATTCAGACTGAAAATTCCTCAAATTAGACTTACCGAGTGACATTGCTGACATATTTCTTCTCATCCACGACCACATTGAGGGAACAGGCTCTGGGGGCAAACACATGCAGAGGCTCAGGGTAACGTGGCAGCTTCTCTCCAGGAGCAGCAGCTAAAATGATGGCTCTCCTGCGAGTCTGAGCCACACCGTACTGACCCGCCTGAACACACAAGCATCAACAGAAATCACACATGGTTTCATTCACTTTTTGGAATAATTAGTTCATTTGCATAAAGGAAAACTAACCTGGAGAACCCCAAAAGTGCACTGATATCCCATTCGCACCAGACACCGAAGAGTCAGTTTGAGCACCATGGAGCTTTTGAAGGAGACAAAGTTTCTCACATTCTCAAGTAGGAAAAACCTGGGTCGGTAGTAGTCACAGTAACTGTAAAAAACAAAATGCACTGTGTAAAATTTCATCATGCAAGTTCTTGCATTAACAGTAAGCAAGTTGTGATGAACACAAAGTTTTACTAATACGAATGCATACAACATTTGTAAAGCCTAACAGCAGTAACCATACAGGGCTTACAAAAAATGTTTGAATGTGATTCAGTCATACAAAGGGTCTAAAAATTTACAATTTACATTGCACTTTTTACCTCAGGTAGGAGACAACGAGAGAGTTCTTGAATTTGGAGTAAGTGCGGGAGTTGAAGCGGTTCATGCCACTGAAGCCTTGGCATGGAGGCCCTCCACAGAGCATCTCCACATCCCCCTTCTGTGGCAGCCTCTGGCCCAGAGAGTTTGTCTTCTCTCCAGCCATGACCAGCTTCAGTAAAACGTTACAATCCTCAGTGAACACTGTGGTGCCTGGGTTATTCAGTCTGAAGGCCTGAGCAGCAGGCTCCCACATCTCTATGGCCCACATGGTCTCAGAGATCCCTGAGAAGAGCGAGATGGGCTTATATACAAGTTTATAGAGTGTGGATGCACAAAGTTACTGCAAGGGAAATTTATAGCACTTCTGAGAGTTTGACAATTCGACACAGCCACTTTTTCACCTTCTCAGTTTGAGATCTTATATGCATATTTAAAATCATCTTGGGTTTATGGACTTAATATTTTGACAGTGAATGCAGCCTTTTCATAGAATAATTAGCCACTTACCCGCTTGATGGAAGCCCTCAGACAAGCCTCCACATCCAGAGAACACATCCAGGGTGCGATATTTGGGCAGTTTGATCTCCTGGGGTCCACTCTGAGCCTCCTGTGCCTCTTGTGCTGCAGCTGCCTTTCCTTTGCCTTTACCTGAAATGACAGAATAATGTCACATAAGTGTCATTTATTAGACCCCTTTTAGCCCTTGTGTACCACTTTTACCTTTCCCTTTCCCCTTCCCCTTTCCTTTGTTGACAGCAGAGCGAGCATGATTTGGAGGGTCTTCAAAGCTTTTGGTTTTGGCATTATAGGCCTGATAACAAAAATTGAATCAGCATCATTTGTTTAAGATTTTAAAATGCACAATTCCCCATTTGTAGTGGGTACCTCGAGGAAGTAGAAGCGGTCAGGTCCTGCGCTGGAATACTCCTGCACAGACTCTGTGAGGTCCTCTCCGTACTCCACCTGACAGCGACCCAGTACCTCTGACATGCTCACGGTCACCTCCTCGTCACTCCAGTACAGCTGGTTTATGTCCGTGTGGTAACTGCCCTTCACTCCTTTATGAGTGTTCTCAGGCCTGGACAAGGTTTATATACAATGAAATCGAAGTTAATCACAAAGTTCAGTGGTACAGGTCTAAGTGCTTACAGTGCCTTTAGCACATTGTTGCCATCATTCACTTGGATAAAGCATGCGATAGTAGAGATTTCTTCAAGGTTCAGAATTGTTAAATACTTTAGCATATTCAGTCCAGATTAATATTTTGTCTAATAACACACAATGAGCTTCTTTGGCATTTGCTTTTGGAACAGCAAATTGTGAAAAAATATTGTTATGCACCATCCATCAAATATTAAAATTTATATAGATTATACCATTTTAGACAAAAACTGCCGTCACAATTTACTATGAGCAGCAGAATCAAGTTGTGCGTTTTTGAAAGTGAGAATCCCCAGTTTTAAAGCATGTACCTGTAGAGTTTGTAGAGTCTCAGTTTGACCTCTGCAGAGTCTGGTTTGCCATTGCTGCGTCTGTGACAGAAGATCTCCTTAATGCGACCAATGCGGAAAGGTGGCGGTGCGTCCTGGTTTGAGCCCTTGATATAATCTGAAGACTTTCTGTAATACTCTGGATACAGATCTTCATCCACATCCTCTTTTCTGTGAGAGCGCTTCACTGGACTGGCTGGTTTCACACTACAAAAAAAAAAAAAAAAAAAAAAAAAAAAAAAAAGGTACGATTGCTAGATTGCTTTTTAAAATTATATATATATATGAGGCAGTAATTCTCCTACCTGAAGTTAAAAGCGTCTGGGGGCAGGTAAACGCTGTCTCCCACTTTAAACTGTTCGCCTTTAAAGCAGGCCAGAGCATAGAAGGCTTTAGCATCATCATCCTCATTATCCAAAGGTTCAAATGCATGTGGTGTCGCTTGTTGTTCCTTCTCCTCATTTCTAACACAACTGCTACAGAACCTGGCCAAGAATTATGCACAATACATTAGAAAAATTAACTGACAAACTGTCCAACTTTATCCATGGTTCTTACTTGAACTTTGAGTCTTCTGAAGGAACAGTCTTGGGAGGCGTTTCAAAGCGGGCAAAGTCTGTGTCGTACCAAAACTGATAGAAGAAACTTTTGCCGTCATCCTCAATGACTTTGATGTCGTCATCCATGCCACCCTGGAATGAGAACATGGTATATTCTCACATTAATTTCTCAATTTTTAACTATGGTAATTACATCAATACTTGCAAAAGGAAATTGAAACCCTTATTTATACTATGCAGTTCAGTACAATTCTTCCAGTATGTTGCCAGCTAAAACAAAAAACATTAACTTCAGGGTGGACTAAGTTGGTGTTCCTTTTGGCATATGGATCGATTGAAAAAGACTTGTTCATTCTTTTAAAATTCTCATGTTTTTTTTGTTCTTGTGACTTTATTGATAGTGATCATTCTGTTTGACATCCCGGCCCTAGAATACACCAACTCAACTTGCAGTGTTTTTATAAATGACCAAGATCCATTATGGTTGTTCTTGATACATTAATGCCCACCATACAGGTAGTGAGGACGTTTACCTCCATGAACCAGTTTTCAGATGGAGCCTTGTACATGACATTGACTTTGCCTTGGATGTAGCTGAGCTGCATGTCTTCACACTCGTCCACAATGACGAGCTCCAGAGGGTCCGATGACTCCCCCAGCACAGTGTTTGTCCCTCGATAAAACCAGTGAGCGTGAAACATCTTCTCCCCATTTGCCTCCCAGAGTGACGTGATCCTGGAAATAGTTAAACGCATTCATTATGAACTAGGGATGACATGTGTATTTTTATTATTACGATAATTTCATAATTATGAAAACTAATTTGACCACGTGAATTAACTGTTTTTTTATGATTTACAAAGTTTCATTTCATGAAGATGGTCACATGCTAGAAGGATTTAATGTGACAATCAACATGCCAGATATAGTGGTACTAGGTCTGTCACAGTAACAAATTTTGAAGTGATCTAACCCCACCATGATAATTACTGTATTGGCTTAAATGGCACTTGCATTTAAATTTACGTTTGATAAAATGAAACTACTTATTTTGGAATTAAGAATGGAGAATGTTAGTAGCAAAGATTATATTGTGACCCCGCCAGTCACATCAACCAAAACATTAAATTAAATCCTTAATGCCCTGTTCCCACCAAGTGCGAATTAAGCGGGAAAAACAAAAAAACCAAAAAAAAAGAAAACGTGTCAAACGCCCCTAATTGGATGCTTAATTTGTCATTCACTCTGTTCGCACATCAAGGACGCTTGGGTTTGGGAATTTGGTCACGCGCGTAAATCCGCTCTATACGCTCTGTACGCTCCAGAAAGATCAATTGCGTCCGTTTTCATTTTGAAAAACGCCAAACTTTTACTACATCCAGCGGGTTACAGTGCTTCATTAAATTTGAAGGAGACGTGAACCAAGACTTGGCACCGTTTTTGGGTTCACCCAATCCTCCAGCGGCACTCAGAGCTTGGAGAGTTCCACCATCTTCAAGAGCTGCGTCTGGATGACTGCCATTTTCAGCGGTACTTTCACCTGTCCCAGGGAGATCTACCAGAGCAATGCTGTCACTGCAGCTGGTTTGATGACCTGCTGCCTTTATTATTATTGTCACAATCCTATGCATTTGTTGGTGTATACTAGTATTATATTCCATCGTCAACTATGATGAAACATTAACAGTTACAAATGGTTTATACATAATCAGTACCAAATATGATATTAATGATGTGCATAAGACTATAGAACAACATTTTTTAAAATGTAAAAAAACATATAATGTACAATTAAACATATTAACATATTAAAGAGACCGGAATACAAAAGGACGTTGCTTGGAGAAGGGAAGAGCTGAGGGACAGAATAAAGGAGGGGGGAAAGAGACGTAGGTCCTGCTCTGTTGAGCTTACATCACAATCAAAACACAGCCCAATTGGTTGACGCGACGCAAACAGACACAGAAAGTTCAACATTTTCAATTTTGGCGAAGTTGCCGCTTCATTTGCGTGTCCCTCTCGTTTCGCCCAGTTGCACGTCAATGTTAGATTCACGCCGCAGAACTGTTACTTGCGCGTTCTGCAGCACATAGGGTTAACATGTACATCACCCGCCTTTGCCGCACCAGGCGCTTTTAGTGGGAACAGGGCTTAACAGATCCAAATCTTCATCCATCTGAGAACTTACCTGGCCAGATACTGAGGAGTAGATGGGTCCTCTGACAAAACTGAAACACAGTCTCCCACCTCCAGCTGCTCATCATTCACACAGACTTTGCTGTAATACTGCTTTTTCCCTTCCACCTAAAACGGGGGGGGAAAAAAAAAAAAAAAAAAAAAGGTAGTCCTGTAAACCTGTACTAAGACGAGTCTTATCTCCACAATCTCGTGACAACTGAGCCATTGGTTAAATCAGTTCTACTTGTTACATTATTCACAGTGCTTGAGTGAATACTAGAAACTACCTTAATAGGCTCTCCAATCCACGAAAGCTTTGACTGGCTCTGCTTTTTCCTCTTTGTTGTAGAGGGTTTTTTGGTTTTCTCTATGGGAACATCTTCCTCCTCGATGTTTTCATCATCCTCAGCTTCTTTAACAGCCAAGTTGGGGCATCTAATTTACAGATTTTCAGTGTAGATCAACATTTTTAATTCTGCTACAACAAGGATCCAGTTGAAGATCAAAGCCCAAAAAACCCAAAAAACCCATACCTTCTTTGCTTGCATGCCTGTTTACTCTTGCCACTTCCTCCAAATTTGATCATGTCTTTACAGGCGCTACACTTTCCACAATCAGCGGACTGGCAAACCTGAAATGATGCAAACATCCAGTTTTGAATTACTTAAGATTAAATAATGCTGTGCCTCATCAGTAGTTACCAACCTCACAGACGCCACAGCGCTGACGTTTAACTGGACCATTTTCTTTATCATTCTGATCGATCTGGTCAGAGAAGAACGCGTCAAAGATCTGGTACACAAGCTTAGTGGTTGTGGCTTTAGTTGGGCCTTTGCTGTCCTTCTCAATCTTGGTGGGATGACGAATGGCTTGTCTCCGCGCTGCTCTCCTATGTTAATATATCACAAATGTTCAAGTTAAATTCAGATGCATTTCAGTGGAGCAAGTGAACACACATCAGGCCATGCACAATGAAACAAGCAACTGAATCAAACACTGAAGCTGTACAATCAATGTTATGCATCACAGCAGAGGGTCTCCAACTTGTACCAGTAGTATTCTACATATTAAACTGAATCAAACTTTCACAGACAACCATTCCAAATGTACTTTGCGCAACTAACTGCACCCACCTAACCAAATATCATTGTGGCAGATATGCAATAAGCAAGCTCCAGTTACTTGTGTATCTGTCATTTTGGTTTAATAAAAGTCGCTTTAAGGACAAGAAGGTTGGAGACTCCTGCACTACAGTCTTATGCACGCATATTGATGTTGGCTAGTTAAGCTACACCAGGGCTGGGTACCAAAACCAAAATACATCTTTAGAAAGGACAATAAAATATATCGGATGAAATGATTAGAGCAAAGATTTTTGTGAACTTAAAACTTTAAAATCCACAGCAAGGCTCACAAATTTCTAAACTTAGCTAAAGATAAAATATCCATGTCGACAAATCGGTTATCTGCAGAAGTCAACAGGCGATAAATCATCCAGTCACTGAGCCAATAACCCGCGCAGACTTGACGGCAACGGGACAACACGGAGCACCAAGACTACAAGGCACAAACGGGCGCGCCTATTTTAACATGTGCCCAACAAAAGTGTCAAGTGTCTCACCGGTGAGCAGAAGAGCTGAGTGAACAAGCCCTGGGTTCAATCCACCCTAAAAAGCATGAAGTCGGCAGCGCGGAGCCTCTAAGGCATGTTGCCGGTGGTGCGTTGTAGTTAATGATGGATATCCTGTGTGCAGCGCATTTTCTTGCAATGTTGCAGCCAATTCGATAATTTGATCCAATCTTTGCTATAATCATCCTTCTGTCCCGATTAAAGCACATTTCCCAAACAAACACCAACAAACGCCATGTGCTGCGCTGCTTCTGAATGCCGCTTGACAAACCGAAAGTGAAACTTAAACACGTGTCTGTTCACGTGATAATGTAGGTGGGCCAAGCTCATTCTATTCATTTGTTTACACTAGAGCTGCATTCATTTAGTAATAAACGTCTCTAAAGCAACAATATATTTTTTGAAAAACAAGAATTATAGCTTGGGTAGCCAATTTCCTAACTGAAAAAAGGGGCAAGTTGGTATTTAAATATTTTAACTCTACCTGAGCTCACAAACCCATAATAAATAGTAATAAAAATATAATATAATACCAATACTAGTAATATCTTATAATTGTGATATCACTATTCGCTACTACAAATAAACCCATGCTCCCAGTACCCAGCCCTTATTCACACAAATGATCATTCCACATTCATCTGATAAGGCAAATATGGGATTGTGATCACAAATGATCAGTGTAAAGAAGTAAACATGAAGCGTGACATGCTTCACATAAAACAGCACAACAAGCAGCATTTGTAGCAAGGCCTACCTACCAGTACAGCAGCATGCTGCATAGGAATGGTTACAGAAGCAGAGTAAAGTTAAAAAGGGACAACTTTACTCAAGAGAAACACTCCATTTAAGTCAGCGCTGATCAGATTTAAATGTTGAGAAAAGGCACACCTTTTGCCCAGAGTGACTCCAGCGAGCTTGATGAGGTCCCTCATGCACGGAGTCACAATGATTGGCTGCTCATCGGAGTCTCCAGCCTCATCATAGCTCTCCACCTGCTCCACCACAAACTGGGCATGACGCAGCAGAGTGTCCTCTGTGAAACAGTTAAAGTTCAGCCCTGCAGGGGGTACAGTCGTCTGAGGACACAAAAAACATTTGTCAGGATCAGCTGGTGATTTAAATCACATGCATCACACAGGACAAATCTCACCTCGATCTTGTTGAGAAGATCTTCATAAGTGACATCAGGGTTTTTCTGAAGGAACTCCACAACTATTTTGCTCATGTAGATCTTCTCCTGCATCAGGGCAAAGATGGGGCCATACTCCTCGCTGGGTTGCATTAGGATGTAATCAGCAAATGCTGGATTTTAGAGATAAATGCGGTTATAAACAACTGAACAGCTTAGTGGTGTGTTTATAAATGGAATACCTGTAGTGAAACCAATAAGTGCCTTCTCTCCCCCATCAAAGCCAGTGATCCACCAGGAGTTGATAGGTCCGAGTTTTTTGGCAGGAACACCACCTGAAAATACAGCAGATTAAATACACGGGTGTACCACATACTGTATAATGTTCCAGTGTATCGATTTTTCTTACCGTCCATGCATGGATTGTCATCATAGATGGGTTTGACGACACAGCTGAAGTAGAGCTCCACATTCTTCTCAATTAAACCAGAATCAAAGGGGCAAAGGTGACCCCGCTTGTCATACACACTAAAAGGAAACCGTTTATAAATAATCAAAATATTTTCTTATTATAAGTTTATGTTGGGCCACAAACCTGAAATTAGTAATTTTGTGCTGTGGCAGATCCTCATAGCTTTCAAAGCCGTCTTCATTTGAATCAAACAAAGAAAGTCGCTCATCCGTCAACATTTCTGGTTCTTCCAGCTAAAATTATAGACAATACATAGAATTAGACAATTTAAAAATGCGTTTAAAATAGACAATGTCACTCACAGCATTGTCTGGATCCCCTTGGAAGAATTTCAGATCAGGGTCATCCAGGTATTGCCGACAGTCTGTGCACTTTGGTGGAGGAGTCTGAAAACAAAACCCCAGTAGAAATCAAGCCACATTTTCTACAACTTCATATAATGCACCAATTATGACTTTCAATTACCTTTGCAGCAACAACAGATTTTGTAACATCAGGCTTTGATTCTTGGGCTGGTCTGCATTTGCAAAAGTGTTAGATAAAACAAGGTTTAATTTTTGTTCATTACAGAATATTAAACTTACTTTGGATCATCATCATCTACTTTAAGCCTCTTTTCCTCACGAACCTAAAAATCAAAAGGATTAAAGTTGCACCCAAATGCAGATGACCCTTTGGCATCACACATCGCTGGTCTTTTTACCTCTTCAACATCATCATCTTCCTTCTTTTCTTCGTGACCATTGATAGCTTCGTCATTCAAGTCTTCAGACTTGCGTTTTTGACTAAAAACCAGAATATTCAGAAGACTTTGGGAAAGTTTTACTTTTTTTTAAATGAAAGATACTTACACTTTAGAGAACATGGACATAATGGTTTGTTGTTTGCCTCCATTTCTCGTAACTCTAGAACTTGCTGGGGACTCTAAATACAAACCAGTAAATTAGACCAGTTCAATTAAGCTTTGTCATAAAATACGCATCAACTTATATACCAACTTTTTGAGTCCGAGTTTGCCTTGCTCTTGCGGCAATTCTTTCCTTTAGGAGCTCCGGGTGACTTGAGCGACTCAGATTCATCTTCCTCCATAGTTACATCACCGTTGTCTTCAATTTTATGAGACCCATTTGTGAGGCCATTAAAGTTTCCGTTTTGCTCTAAACCATCAACATGTGAGCCATTTTCAAGAGACAGTTCCTTTCCCAACACAGCTTTGACTTTGGAGAGATAGACCTCCTGAAGTCCAATAGCAGATAGAACATTAGTGAAGCATTAGTGAAGATACAAACCCGTGTTTACAACACTCACCTTTGTAATCTCAGAACTAGTCATCCTTTCTTTCAAGTTGTTGAGCTGATCCAAAGTGCTGGCATTCAAAAAGTCCTGCAGCAAGTTCAGTTTCGCCTTCACCTGATCCTAAAAACGGAAAAAAGTGCGACTTAAGCGCATGAATTCTACTGAACAGGCAATGAAACAATACTGAATCAAGAATAAAACTGTTTGGAACAGTCAGGCGAACAAGGGGTGGTCAACAAGTTTGTCCGGTGAATCATGATGCACGTTTTATGTGAGGGAAGCTGTACCAGTAAAGATGTGCATAAGGCAACAACAAAACCCACCTCATCTGAAACTCCATCCTCATCAAGCACCTGTAGCCTGCAGACAAACAGCCCAAGTAATTAATGCAACGCAATGAAAATGTATACCGTGTATTTATAATCAAACTTGTCAAAACGAAATATCGCCGTTCATTCACAAAAAAACTATACAACTTGAGTGGCGCCAAATCCACCACGCCGTTTTTTCCAATGACAGGCTACATGCTAACAGTTATGAGGGCTAACTCGGCACCACTCAAGCTAGCGGGACATGGCCAACAGTGGCGAATGACAAATATGCACATACCAAATGATCAGCTGCTTTTAAACTATAGAAAACATTAGGTCGTGTAGACACGAGTCATAGAGCGCTTTATTTACATATCTTAGAAGCAGTGTTACCTTTTCCTGACATCCTCTGGCAGTGACATGGAAGTGCTGGCTGGCATTGTAACAATTACACAGAGACAAAGTGCTAAAATTGATTTAAAATGGGTAAAATCAAAGTTAAAAACCGCTGGAGGAGTCTCGGTACGAACAAAGTGCCTGAATGAGTCTTGATGACTGATACAATGGATGCTATAAGCGCTCGGGCGCGGGCCGTCTTTTCCCGGGTGTTGTGGACCCTACCATTTGAAGCTTGTATGGGGAGGCTCTTTTACATTCAACGGTTAAAACATCTATACATTAAGATGTCTAACTCTAACTATAACTAAATACATACTTAAATAAGTTTAAATTAACGTATGTGTTAGTATATACTAGTTACCTAAAACATATATTTGATGAAAAGGTCCAAGCCTAAAAGAACTCCCCCGTATGTTGCCACTAATGTCCCAAGCGGAAGTAGTTAATTTGACAGTATTGTTTACAAATGGACAGTTCTGCAGTCCCCTCTCTGTGAATAACAGACAAAACTAAGATACTGCATCTAGCATTTTATTTGAGGCTTTTTTTTAAGCTAATCGTTTGAACACCCCTAATAAAATGATGTCGTCACTTAAAGAAGGCATTATGCAATTCGAGAAAACTTGTATTGGTTTATGCTATGCTACTGTATGTTTTAGTGAGAATGGGCAGGCTACTGTTTGTGGATGTCAGATGCTGGATAATTTCTAGTCAGTTGTTGTGTAATTATGGAAAACGGTAACAAAAGAAGCGGGGAACAGATTGTCACTTGTTTACATACAACAGAGAATGTATGATTGTAAGTGAAAATCAATGTCACCAATTGCGTTACTTTAACAATTATTTTTTTCCTGCTCTGTTTTGTCGCTCAAGTATTTTACAGAACAACCACATGGCTGAACTTATACATTTTGCCACACGAGGGCGCCATTGTCCCAAACATGTGTTGTGGTTTCAGCTTCTTAGGGCAGCACCAGCCAAGAGGAATCTCAACAAGAACAAATTAACCGGAGCAGGCCGTTTTTCCACGTGGCCTCTAACGTCACATCACCATCATTCAATAATCAGGCCAGATATTACCACAGCTCCAGAAATAAACATAAAAATGTAAATGGCAGTGTGATCTATTTTGAAGTGAAATAAATAATCATGTAATAATTTAGGTAGCTCACATGTCCCAGAGCTATCAGACCTTAAGGTATATAATGAATATAATGAAACATGTTATAAACACGTTGAGGTTTTTGAGCTTATTTCACATCCTGCAGAGTTCTGAGCAGACTTGGCTGGAGTCCCAGCAGCACAGCCTCCTGGGGTTGGTTCAGCCATGTTCCCACCCAGGAATCCTGGATGTCTGACAGGAAACAGACCCAACTTTCCCAAGGCCACTCGAAGGCATCCTTTCCCTTCACCCCGAGTCTCCCCCCGAAGCATAAACCTCTCTTGGGGCCTGCCTCAATGCTTATTTCAGACAAAATATCTCACAAACAGACATTAAACCACTGTACTTGTACTTGTGGGCTTTCCCACCAGACATGTCTCAGTCTGTCTTAAAGGAGTTTAATATTTAAAAGAGAGTCTAGATTAGTCAACAGTGATTAATAGTAGGATTTGCATAAGACGATTCCACCTTGGTATTGAAGCTAGTGTTTTCGTGACTTTGTTGGAGCATGTTGGCGTTAGTTGGGTTTGCAGACTTCTCAGATTCAGACACAAAAGAGAGGCATCTCTGGACCTGCAGCTGCCATCACACCTCAAATCAGTTTTCTCACAGAATCAAAGAATAGGATGCCAGATTCGAAATGTTTTGTTTATTTTATTAAAAAAAAAACAACGGAATGTAATTAACATAATTCATGTACCTACATTAGTGTTTCAGATTGTACCAGTTTAACAAAGGCAGCGTGCTACTACATACAAGGCTATTGCACACAAGACAGAATATACAACACAATCATACACACTGTAAGACGTACAAACATTATATATATTTATAGCAAAACAATGTCGGGCAACACTTTGAAATCAGATTCTCTGTGTTGTTGGAAAGCAAATATGTGGAGCTGCCAAAGTGCTTTTTATCATTTTTAAACAGAGTTTGAAATGTTACATTAATCAAAACACTGAGGGAGCCGCATGAAGAGGGAGAGTGAACCTCAAAAAGAACCGGACAGTGTTTAATGGAACTTCCTTGGGTCAAAGGAAACAGAGTGTTGTAGACGACCTCCCAAAAAACCACATCAGTGTGTGTCTTTAAAAACGGATCTGCTCCAGTGGAGTTATTTGGTCACAACGGAAATGTGATACATTAAATGGATTTCTTGAGCTGGTATGCTCATTAATGGGTTGTGCTAAAAGTTTTCACAGTGAGAGTAAGCCTACCCTGTCCATCCCACTCTCTGCTTGTCAATGATAATTAACAATAATACTGTCAACAACGGAGCACCTGCCCCAAACACTTCATACATACATTCAGCCTTATTGCCCAAAAGGAAGGCAAAACCGACAAAGTACATTGCAGTTGCTACAGTTTATAGAGCATCAGTCCCATTGGTCAGAGCTGCTGGACAGCTCTCTTTAAGTGAAATTGATCAGTGCCACTTAATTAAGGAAATGTACTTTCTGATAAGGCCTTCCTCAAAGGAAACAGTCAAGGTACAAAGACTACAGTTATAGCAACAGGGACAGGTTACAGGTTTGAATGGGGGCAGAAGGTTAGTGGTGAAACTGAAGTGGAATACATTATACACACCTATAGAATTGAGTTAGAATTCATGCATTACATATATGCACAATATGTAAGTTGTAGTAAATCACATAGTTCAAGCAAAGTTATATGGGAATATATTGCTTCAATTCACTGGTTAGCTTTAGCTCAGAATAGCATGAAAGTAAAGACTGGGCCCATTTTACAAACATCAGTAAAGTGGAGTCTGTTTTAAACTAATGGTAAAACAGTAACAGTAACAGTGCCTGTCACCCACTTTAATATGGACATAATGCATGTTACAATTTTACAGTTACAATGTTTATGTTAAGAAAAACAAGATGACAAGTTTATACTGGAAATGGCTTGTAACTCCATAATAATTGGTACCCAAAGAGTACCCAATAGAAGGCTCATTTCACATCCATTCTTTGGATTTACTCCCTGTTTGGTTCGCCCCTGAAGGGCAGCCAGTTGGCCTCATAGCATCTCACACGCTCATTCACCCAAAAGCACTTTGATGTGTGCTGTATTAGACACACGTGGTGCAGTCCTGCATGATGGGTGTGGTCTGGTGTTCATTTTTGTTGGTGCAGTGCTCCAGAGAGCTGGAGCTCTTTAGTGGGACCAGGCAGCGGTCAGCGGGGCGTCCACTTTGAAGCACCCCCCAGCAGCACAACACGCGCAGGAACTCTTTCCTCATGTCTTTGCTGCGCAGAGTGTAGATGATGGGGTTAAGTGCTGAGTTTAGAGTAGCAAAGCCAAAGAACATTTCTGCTTTGTTGAGGATTGGACACAACTGTATCCTACAGGAGGAGTCCAGCAGGAGGATGGTGAAGGCTGGCAGCCAGCACATGATGAACACTCCTAACACTATAGTCACTGTCTTTAAAAGGGAATAGGCCTGTGAGTTTGTGGCCTCCTGGTGGCTGGACCGAACAATCAAATATATCCTCACATACAGGATCACAATAGAAAGCAGAATAATGCTGAAGATAGTGACAACACATAGGATGTATTTCTTGGAGTAGAGTGGTAAAACCGCAGAACAGTCTGGGAGATTGTCAATGCAGTTCCAGCCGAGGATGGGGAGTCCGCCGAGCAGGATGGAGGTGACCCAGCATGCTCCAATCAGCAGAAACATGCGGCAGGTTTTAGTAGAGCCATACACTTTGACTTTAGTGATGGCAATGTAGCGCTCAATGGCTATAGCCAACAGACTGAAGACTGAGGCGGCCAAAGCTATGAACGCTGTGCCTTCCCGAATGAACCACTGCACAGGGAACAGATAGAAAGTCTTTGCCCCTGAGAGAAAAATATTAGCTATAAAGGCAGAACCAGCCAGGAGGTCTGAGAATGCCAGATTCCCAATGAAAAAAAACATTGCTGAGTGAAACTTTTTGTTGCGAAAGACTGCAATAAGCACCAGGAGATTCTCCAATATGATAATGGTGCAAAGGATCACAATGACAATGTTTAATGTATTCAACCCAGTATTTTTCTGTGCAGTGCGGTCCGTCACCTCCTGACTGGTCATGTTCTTGGCATAGACATAGTAGTACTGCACCAGGCTCCTGTTGTAGTACAGTGAATACTTGCTCCTCATGGTGGTGGGGGAGAAGAGCACAGCTGCGTTTTGGCAAAGATTCATTCACTCTAGGTTCATGCAAAGCCTCTATGACATGACACAGTGTCCTATAGAAGAGGACACAAGGGAGGTCCAGGCCATGTCCAGACTTGAGTTTCAGATGCTCAGAGCGGGTCACCTGCAGAAACACAAGAGGAAAACCTGTTAGTCACGTGTAGCTTCACTGGAGAAATATAGGGTGGCAGAATGTACACTTTGGAAAACCACTGCTCACAACTAAACCGTAAGCCAAGGATCAACCAGAACCTGAGATTAAAGCATAAACCTTTTTTTTTATTCATTAAAGGACCCATATTACTCAATTTTCTGATCTACGTCATAAAGTTGTTTTGTCATCAAAAACATACCCGGAGTTGTGGTTTGTTTGTTTCATTCATACATGTTTAACACAAACCCTGCTGAGTTCTTCTCTCAGACAGAAAACACTTGCGATGTCATTGTGATAATACAGGGAATTCTCTGTGTTTTTAAATTCCATACACCTTCATTAGAATAATTTCAGCCCTGGAATTACTAAATTACTAAACAGTAGATAAAAGGTAGCTGTTCACTTGAAAACTACCGCTTCATGACATCACAAGGTTGAAGAGAGCATTTTCAGCTTTGGAGATCTAGACAGACTAAAGAAGAATATCATATCTTTAAAGAATAAAATAAATTTCATTCACTCAAACCTGCATGAATGAAACAAAACACAACTACAGGTATGTTTTGAAGAGGTAAAAGCATTATACATGGCTTATAGATCACAGGAGTCAATTTTGCCTAATATAAGACCTTTAAACGCCATCTATGTTTGTAGTGAATGTATTGTGACTAAAAAGTTGTGCCACAGTTGTACAAAATACTGGAGAGACTCAAAGCCCAAAGCTAAAAAAAAAAGTTGAATTCAAATGCTGAATTATATTAAAAAATAAAGAGATATGCTATAATACAAAAAAATATAAAACACCCTGCACCAGTTTCCTTTCAATTCACAATTTTTTATTCACTTTCAATCAATCCACAAATACAAATATACTAAATCATTGCTTACACCATTCCAGTCCAGAAGGTGATTTGAAAAGACAAAAAGGGTTAATGTCACCTCTTGCTTCTTCTATATTGCCACAACTGTTGCAGCATTGTTACAGCAAAGCCAGTTCTAACCTAGTGATTTACAAAGAGACCTGTACATCCATCAGCTTAAACAATACAAACAAACAGAAAGACGAAGCAAGAATCACATGTCTTTTTTTCCACACAGGAAGGAGGTTATCTTCAGGTAGCACAATGACGCTTTGTACATGAGCGCTGGCATACACAGGCACAAAGGTCTTTACTGACAGACTGAAGGGGACATTCCTCTATCCTTGTCAACACAGAGCATTGTTGAGGGGAGCCAACCATTCCACTCCAGTGAGCTACCTCTTGAAACTTTAGCATAGCTCGTGGGTCAGCCCAGACCCTCTATGGTGACCTTCCTGTCTGACCACTTCACATTGCTAACACTGAATTATGTATAAACATACTAGTAGATAAACATTTGCAAGAGGAAAAGGTGGGAGCTTCACTGACATTTAAGAACAAAGGTAAGTGTGTATCTAAATAGAAAGTCTAGACTAAGACTAAGGTATGTCTAGTTGTCTATGAATAGTTTTTTTGTTTTTTTTTTAGTTCAGTTAGTTATCTGTCCATCCAATAAAGTTTTCTGACTTATTTTGTGGGCTTAAAGTGCAATTTCCTTATCCCATAGATGGAAAATAATGAAACATGAAATACTGAAACCTGTCAGCCAATCAGAACCGTTTAACTAAATAGACCTTTCCCAGTCTAACTTATGATGTGTTACAATAATTTTTATAACAATAAAAATTATAACTGTAAAAATTAAATAAAACCTACACCGGGGCTAAATAATGTGCATCAGCTGTAAACAAGGGAAAACTTAAGACTCTGTAAATCTAATTAAGCAGAAGAATTGATGTCTCTAAGCTGTCTGCAGTAACTGGACCCCACTGTTGGATAAACGCTTGAAGGTAATTTAACACTGATGCCCCAACTCATTGCATCTGCAGCCAAATGTGGAGAATCTGAAGTGGAAACTATGGGCCTGGACTATGCATTTGTTTGCCAATGTTTGACTCAAGAGACAAAAGAGGGAGATGTGTTTTATAATGCAGAATACTGTGGTTGTAACAATGAGCAGCTGTCTTTCTATGTACTCAGCCTGGTTTGAAACTAAACTATGATATAGTAAATGACTTCTGATATCTGTAATACTGATATCAAATACAATAAAATGTTTCAAAGGACATATCTTAAACTAGTTTGATAACCTATTCTCTTTGGAAAGAACATCATGAAGAGTGAGTTTTGTCCACAAAGGTTGCTGATCACAGCTCTGATTAATGCATGCTGTCATTTTGTGCTTGAGCAAGACACTACACTTCACGCATACCTTATCATTATAATATTGTGTAAATCAGTGATTGGTTGTTATGGGAGGGGCCTCACTTCCATCAGTCTATGCCAAGGCAAGCAAGTAGGCAGTGAATAAAGTGATATTTAATGTCTTTAAGGTTCCAAAAAAGCTCTATGGAAATCTAATGCAAAATTTTGGCCTGACAGTGTCTGCAGTGATCATGCATGTGGAATGGCATTTCAATACAAAAACAGGATTGAGAAACATGACGTAGGACCTGACACAGATGCTTCAGTGTGTCCACACATAAAAACTGTAACAAACACATTCCCTTCAACACTGCAGCTATTGGTTATCTGTGATAACCAGCACACTGTTTCCTCAAGCTGCCATTAAGAACAGTGGTCTCCTTTATATGGATCACATGGCCTGACGGACTACTTATTACACAGTGAACTTCCATTTGTCTACTAGTCTGGTATAGAATGATATATTATTATTACCTATACTTGGTAAAACACTAACCGAGATGCAAGCTTTTCACAGAATAAATGTTTATTTTAAATTGTGTACAGCACTTTGGTCGACTGTGTTGTTTTTAAAGTGCTCTAGAAATAAAGTTGAGTTATTTTCATTAAGATATTAAAAAAGAAACTATCAGTGGCTCCACTGAATAGATTTGAGGTTGAGCAGCACATGGTAGCAGCCGCACAATGTGCAATAACTTTAAACTACATTAGGACCGAGTAATGATTTTCAAAAATGGAAAAAGTCAGATGATACGGTCTAGATATGTGCTTCCTCCACTATCTCTGGTCAAAGAAAAATGTACTTATCTCGTATTGCTCAGTTTTAAGTCTGTCTGGGTTTTCTGAGGTCATCCTTTTGTCACCACGGAGATCTTAATGTCAGTCATCAAGGCATTTCACTGCATGTGTGTTGTAAGTGAAAACTAGACACACTGGTTTTGGTGCGTCGCTCCTTGCATCTATCACCTGTCCCATATCATTATGATGTCTGCGAGACGACTGGCTAACACAAAAGAGCTGTCGCATTAACAGCACAGCTTCTGTCAGTGCCCGGAGTTCGACCTACGTATGACAGGTCACAGAGCAAGTCCATAAAAAATTACATCATACAATAATCCAAATGACTCATGTGAGACATTGGACTGATAAACAGTAACAATAAAACAATACAAAGTAAATGATAAATCAAATCAGAATAAAAAGATATTATAAACTGAAAATGGGATTAAAAGATAAACTAACACCAATGTGGAACATTCTAAAATAAAGTGCAATGTACGTGCAGTGCAGTGTAGCTGTTTATTAATTTTTTACTTCTCTGCACTTTAGTGAAAGCAAACAAAGCATGCACTCTTTGATCTTAGATTAGATAATTAGATTACATAATAGTTTATTGTCAGATCATGGATGTAAAATTTGTTTTGCAATGAAACAGCAGCTCCATCACATACACACAATTCAGGGACATCACACAAAGACATAAACACACAAAACAGTCTTCTGCTCATCATGGCAACCCTGATTTTATGAATTAAGTTCCTCTTTTAGTTTCAGGATGAGACTGATGTATGAAGGACTGTTTGAGCCTGACAAATGATTAAATGATTGAATGATTATGATACGCGACCTGAAAAAGTCCATCCAGTGGTTGGCCCACAACGTTCGAACAGATTTTAATCAGATGTCTCAGCCGAGATTTTGCAGTGACTGAGAGACAGCTGTACCATACAGCACTACAGTACTGCAACACACTGAGGAGGACACTTACACCCATTAACTGCATTTAATGAGTAACAACCAAGTAATTTCCCTCATGAGTCAGTAAGGTTTGTCAAGATGATGACAAGAAAGCAGAAAGCACAAATTTCCTGTAAAAAGGCTTTTAGATAACACATTTCCTTTTTTTCTTTTTTTTTGCTTGCATTTATCTTTCACTATTTCTAATTCTATTTTAGTTGGTACTAACAAACAAAATAACTTTAACCATGAATGTCTTAGACAATAAAAACTCTTAATTATTGCCATTTAACACAAAAACTGTGAAATTTCTTCATACTAAGTTTAAACTCTGCTTCAACCCACATGGTTTTATTGACAGAAAATTGGCTGTAGACCTCTTAATAAAAAAAACTAAAAAACAAAAAACAAAACTAAAGCTTATCATTGACAATTAAAAATGTGGTTAATTGGCCAGCCTGGAGAAGGTTTTACACTATGACTGGTACATTGTTCACACATGCTTCATTAGGCATTAAAGTGTAGTCTATAGGCCGCTAAAAAGCGGCAGTAGTAAGAACGTTTGTCCACTGATCTTAAGGTTGGCGGTTCAAATCCCACTCTCAACATAAAAAAACATCATCAGTTGAGAGGTCAGATCTACTGACCGACAGATTGGTGGTGTGATTCCAGCTCCCACAGATAAATGCTGCCGTAGTGTCCTTGGGCAAGACACTTAATCCACCTCACCCCTATTTTCTGTGTACACTGGCGTGTGAATGGGTGAGTAGTTCCTTGATGTAAAGCGCTTTGTGTGCCTTGAAGGTGGAAAAGCGCTATATAAAAATGTGACCGTTTACCAAGGTGATAGACTGAAAGTTTCTGTTTGCTGATGCCACAGTGCTATGTACTAGTAGAGCAAAGTGTACAAATGTTGCAAACGCAAACTTCCCCTGCATTTTACACCAAGACAGATGAGGAGGGGTGCTATACTAGGGGGTGCTATGAGGACATAAGGCGACCGTTGTCCACATGACATAACAGGAAATACTAAACTGAACACAAGAAACAACAACATTATTTTTCAAAGTCCAATTGAAATCTGAACCCTGCTTTCGCCTAATCCTCCTAAAGAGACAGGTGTTGTTACCAGAAACACCTGATAAGTCCCAATTAGTTGTGTTTGTTCACCAGAAACCACGGTGATGACATCCCACAATGCATCCTGTCACACAAAACAACACAGGTCCACTTTCTCAAAACAGCTTTGTAAACTTCAAAGAGGTTCATTTCAATCTTTAAATGTTATATCCAAAATAAAGGTTCTTTTTTAACAGACTAGTGTGTTTGTACACCCTGGCATGGCATGAATCTCCAGTCAACAAACATTCAAAATAATTAAATTAAATAAGACTAGCTTTGTTGTATTTCTTTACAGAATATTTAATGAGCTAGAGCATTATTTTGTGGTCTGACATCCTGTGAAACCTCTCACCCCACGTTCAGAGAATGCAGCAGTTTCAGTTTTAGTTTATGTGTAAAAATGCTTTAAAACTTAAAACTTAAAATAAAAACACTTAAAAATAAACAATGCAATATAATAAAAAGGCTGCTCAGCTAAGATTCTATAATATTGTGGCTTAACAGAAGCATAAAGATGCACATGTATATTTTCTTGCTTGTCTCCATGGAGATTATATTATACTACTTTACCAGAAATGTTCCACAGTATGGCACAGTATTAAACTTGTATCTTGCACCTCTTGATTTTATTAAAAAAAAAAAAAAAAAAAAAAAAACTGCATTCTCACTGTGAGTGGGCTTGTCTCTCCACAGATCTGACATGTTACTTTGCCTGGTCATGCCCTCCATGGAGATAGATAAGTTTAATGCAATATTATGGAACATTATAGGCAAAACAATAACATATCCATGGAAACATAAAGGTAGTAAAATAGTGAGCCTTTAAGTCAAGGCACAAGCATCAAGTCTTACCATGATACAAGACAGGGCCAGTTCAGTGGTGATTCTACTTAATGATCTTTGTGCAATTCGGTACATTTTGACTGCTTGTTTTTTTCTCACTTTAATTAGCTCAATTCCACATCATGCCCACGCCATCTTGTCTCAGAGTTAATCTTGTTTTAAAAGTGTTCAAGTCTGCAAGGCAATCTGTCACCAATATACCGCTTTGATGGTCTGATTTGCTCTTTCCTGCTTCTCGGCTGTTAGAACTATCAGTGGTTGACAAATATGTGTGTGAAAAGCAGTGTCCGGGCTGACAAAGATTAATACTAATGGACCCATCTGAGAGATACCATCACTCTGTGTCCTTCTAGACACGATAAAATGTTTCCAGTCCACCTAAGTAAACTGTGCTGTCTGCATAGTGAACGCTCACTCATGCTCTTCTCAGGAAAATTCCATGTGCAGAGTACAGCAGAGAAAGTCAGAAGGTTTTCTCTAGTCAAGTGTTGACATGTCGACTACATGAGAAAACACCGCTAATGCTAACCTCAATAGGCCTGTACATCATATGAAAAGAAACAAGAAAAATGTTTATCTTAAATCTGTGGTTCTAAAACCACCAGATCTAAACGTGTGTAAAACAACACTACACAATTGCCATACTTGTTCTAAACTAGGACTACCCCTTTAGCTTAATATGTACCAATGTGCTGTTTCAGTTCAAAATGTCATGCAGTGTACTTGTCCCAACTCTGAAAAATCACATGTGACTGTTATTGCATGTTTGCATTACAGAGCAAATCTTCAATGAATTAAAGGGGGAATACATATTATTATTATTATTATTATTATTATTATTATCATTATTATTATTATTATTATTATTATTATTATTAAAGGTGTGTTGTGTAACGTTTTTGGTGGGGGATCCGTCAAATAATTTTCTCTGTGGAGATGTTATTGCTTTGTCTGGAATGTTTCACAGTATGGCATTAAACCTTTCTATCTTCATAGAGACCAAACCAGATCAAGTTGCAGGCCAGATCTGTGGAGAGGCGACCCTGCTCACAGTAAAAATGCTCGTTTTTCTAGGTATTTTTGAGCTATAAAACCACCTGTAATTTAATAAACATAGTAGAGCTGTTTAATGTCATATTGTGGACCATTCCAGGCAGAGCAATGACATATCCATAGAAATAAAGGACTATATACAGTATTTAGGCCTAGTAGTTGCATATGACACAGCTAGTGTATGTTTCAATATTATAATAACAAAGAAAAGCATGATTTTGCACAGGTCTACATCTATGTTGTCAGTTGTCTACTGTCTAAAATACAGTGGCCTATGATGCAGTGTACATTAAGGACTCCGAGTGTGTTCTCCCTGCTTTGTTTGGTGTGATAACTTGTTGGACTCGGATCATTTGTGTTTACACTGTCAGCTCAGCATGATCCAGAAGGCCTTATCCAGACAGGCTTTTCCTTGAATTTTGAAACTTCATACAGAGTAGCTAAAACATACCCAAACTGAATGAATGTTATAGCAGGTGGTATAATCTCACGCTGTCAGTGCCCCACAGCTACATGGGAAAACTGTATTGATTTGTCAAAGTCAGTGAGATCAGGAAAAATTATTTATGTTTTTGATACAATGGCAAAAATCTGTCACGTCCTTTAAATGACCTTGGGCAGGGAAAATTTACACATACAAACTACAACCGCATCCTCATTAACATACAACAATAATTCTATTTTGTGTATTATTATTACTACTAATTTGAATAATTTATCTGGCTATTTGATGTATTGTCATCAAAAATCATGTAGAGAAAAGATCAAAGTGGCACCAACAAGTCAGCAAGCTCAACAACCAAAAAGAATGAATTACAATGAAGTGAAGTTTGAAGATAAAATGCATGTAAATAGATAGCCCAAGGCAGTTGTTTTGGATGCCCAGAGGGTTCCTGTTTAATAAATGACAAGTAGTAATGGCTAAAGTAGTGAGGGAAGTAAGAAAAACAAACAAGTGACTTGCTATATCATATGAGATGGAATTGATAAACTAGTTCCCTATGTAGGTAGTTTTGAAATACAATATATTGCTGATAAATGGTAATAATGAAACTGATTTAAGCCTAAAGCAGGATTATCCCTCCAAAATGATTTGAAAATGTATAATATAGTTAAAAAACACAAAGTGCCAAAAATAAACAGCAGAATGAGGAAGAGTTTGTTAAAGTTTGTCAAATTGTTTTCTCCATGGAGATGTTATTGCTTTGTCTGGAAAGTTTTACAGTATGGTATTAAAGCTTTTATCTTCATGGGTCAGATTTGTGGAATGGCAACCCCACTCACAGTCAGAGTACCTGTTTTTCTAGGTATTTTTGAGCAGTAAAACCAATTTAATAAAAGTTAAGTAGAGCTGTTTAATGTCATGTTGTGGAACATTCCAGGCAAAGCGATGACATATCCATAGAAATAAGCAGGTGATGGACCCACTACCAAAATAAATGGTGCACCTTTAAAATACATTCACATTGATCATGTGAAAGGTTAGGGTTAGGGATAGGGTAAGTTCATTCTTACCCTAGAGCTGGTGAGGACAGCGTGAAGCAAGGTCATTATAAAGGAAGAATAAAGGAAGAACTGAAAGAGCCGTAACCCACATGATCAGCAGACACACACCCCCACTCACCCTCCTCCACTGTCTGTCAGATTAGGGGGGTGGGGGAACTCCGAAAAGCAGGGTGTTTGAGATGCAATTACTGTAATACTGCTATCAAATTAAGTAGTCCAAATTATTCATGTTTTTCGCTCTTTTTTTGCATATTTCACACTGCCTTGCTGCTGGCCCCACTACCCCCACCTCTCGTATACTTTAAACTTTGCCACAGAGATCAAAAGGCATTACCCGCAAAGAGGTGATTAAAAGCACATCAAGCAGGATTTATTTAGCTCGCATCTGCAGCTAACATGGAGTGCCTTTAAAGAGTTCATTATAACAGCAGGTTTTAATTCCCCCTGCACAAAAAAAAACTCAAGAAGTCCATTCTACAATGCAGGTCACATTTGCTTGAATAGGTTGGGTTCATGTAACATCACAACATAATAGAACAACTATAGTTTAAAATTATATTGTAGAATTTGTACTTTGACCTGGTTCATGATTATTGTCTCTAATTACTGAGCCTATCCACATAAAACAAAAACTGACACAAAGTTCAATGTCAGTATAAATAAAGTGGTTTTTGTTCAGTTTAGTTGCAAAACTTGGTGCCATTATTCAACCCCAAAGAGGTGATTGTTGTCAGTTCAAAGATATGTGGCTAGTTTGTGTAGTCAATAATGTTTCTTTCAAAAACAGACAATAACCCACAGAGGTATAGGCCCCATGCCCTCACATTGAAACTATCATATAATCTATTTCTAATCTGTATTCATTATTCAAATCTATTGCAAGTCTATTCTTACTGTTTCCTCGAAGCCTGAATATAACATACAAGATGTCTATAATTTTTCCTCTGTGATGACACCAGTATTAAAACCTCAAACAGAATCTAAATATTTGCTTCTTATTTAAAATGTATTACCATTTATATTTTTGCTCTTTGTCATTTTAATATATTGTGATGTGTGAGCTACTGTGTCCTTGCAGATCAATAAAGTTTGTCTAAGTCTAAGTCTGAAATTGTAGAAAGATCATGCAGAATCTCACGTGCAACTGTATAGCAAAGCTTCATAACATCCAATTTGCGCCCACACAGATTTAGACCGAGAACCACGACGTGCGCTTAGGTTTCACAGCAGCTCTGCCCCTTCACACCTTCCCATGCTCTGCCTTTATAGCAGCTCTCCCCTAATGAAAGGCTTTGAACCCTCTTTGTCCTTGCTCCTGATCCTATTCTCTTGCTCTGCCAGACCTTGAACTCCACCCCTTCTCATGTTCTACTCTGTCATGGCTAATCTGTGAGGTTGTCGTGAAAGATTATTTCTTGTCTCCAAAGAAAGAAGAACCAGTCTCACACCAAACTGTGAAGTGTGCCCTGACTGTCCCGCCATGAGGCAGAGGAAGTCTTTCTACTGAAGTGAAAGTGGTATTGTAAAATAATATAAATTCTTCTTGAGTCCCAAATGCTTTCGCTTAGTTTTCTTCCAAATAGAAAAAAACATTTAAAGATCCTATATTATGCTAAATTGACAGTAGGCAATTCCAGAGCTGAAATTATTCAAATGACTCTAATGAGTGTACAGAATTTAAAAACACATGACATCACAAAGTGGAACAGAGTGTTTTCTGTTTGAGAGAAGAACATAACCTATATGAATGAAAAACAAAAAAACAAAACTCAAGGTATGTTTTTGATGAGGAAACAACATTATAACATAGATCAGAAATGAGTGTAATATAGACGCTTTAAACTGTGTTAGTAGAGTTTTGTTTTTTTGTTTTTTTCTTAAATGCAATACAAGCTGTGCATTTCATTTTTCATTTTAGCAATAACTTACACTATGTGCCAACTGTAGAAGAACATAGTAGACTAACTATTGATTAAATAATACATTCTCCTCTCCACTGAGAGTCAGAGCCACCCTGACGGCCTGTGCTTACTCTGTGCTCACTGACTGTGATAAGATGAATTGATGGAGGGTCTCCATGGCGACTTATGGTCCAGAGTAGAAAAAAACAAGTCCAGACTCTGACAAGTAGACCCCTAAAACATGGCCACAGAGTAGAAGAAAAACACGGTTGCCTGGCAAGGAACTACTGTTGTGTCCACAGAGTCTACAAGCGTTTCCATGGCATTTTATAGAATTAAAAATTATAGGTGGCAGGAACTTTTAATTTTGAAAGTAAAGAGACCCAAGAGCATTAAAAGTTTCAGCTGGATCACATGCTGTGCCTATATTTCATTTCTTTTGCCAAATTGGCCAAGTTTGAATTTCAAAACCAACAGTCTCCATAGTCTCACATTGAAATCTTGAGACAGTTGGACAGTTTTTCACAGTTAGAAAACTGTAATGGCCTTGCACGCATAGTTGAGACAACAGCAACTTGACTCTGACCTTGTTCTCTCAAATACGACGTGTAGCAGCACACAAGTCATATGAGTCACAAGTAAACAGCATCTACTTTCTCTCAATCTCTCCTCTTCTAATTGAAACGGTCTGGCCTCTACCATGACCCTCCTTATGTACTACGGCTGTAGTCTGTAGCTGTCCATGTGAACAGCTACAGACTCAAACTCGAACTCCATAAACTTAAAGAAATGGCAAAGACGCTAACTTGTTTTAACCTTTCATAAGACTGTAGCCAATGCAATGCAACTCCATCCATCCATTTATCGTCTTGAAGGAGTTAAATATGATAATAAACAAAAGCAATAGTAAAAAGAGCACTATGTAACTTTTCTTTCATAGGGTCAACCATCATGTTGCCTATAAATACAGCTCTGTCACAGATCTCCTAATGAATTTAAATGTGGACCAAAAATATGTTTTAATTTGAATTACACTGAATTTTGATTATCCTATTGGGTGTGTTGTTGGGAATCTATAATTTTAATGTGCACAAATATAATTTTGGTAAAGTCACAACCTCAACGCAGATAAAATTGTGCGCACCCCCTACGATCTCTACAGCCCCCCCCCCCCAGGAGGCGTGGACCCCAGGTTGAGAACCACTGTACTACATGGAGACAGATATATGTTTATTGCCATACGGTGGAGCATTAATAGTAAAGCAATAACATTTCCATTGAGATTTGTGTTTGCATATCCTCCCACAGAAAAGTTATGCACTGCCCCTTTAACTTTGACAAAATAAGCCTTTAATTTGACAAAATGTTAAACAAATTGTGTAATAATTAAAAATAGTCTACTAAAAGATATTTATGTTTCATACAAATCATATATAAACTAAGCTATCACATAATCACTGTCTGAAAGCCTGCACATGTCCCTCATTATCTCTCAGTCTTTAAGTGTGAAAGTGCTGGTTAGGGGAGGAGATAACTTTCTATTGCAGACCTAATGAATGGTTTAGTTGGGATTCCTAAAGCTCAGAGCTCCCACTGACTGCATGGGACAATACAAGAAATCCAGGAAAATGGTCTCCAGCTGTTTACTCCTGGATATGGGGCGGTGGGGTGTTGAGGTAATCCTGGCGAGATTTCCAGCTGCACAAACAAAGCTGAGTGCATGACAAAGGCTTCCAATAGTGACTTAGAAGAAAAGAAAAGCTACAGGGCATCTGCAAACCACATCATCTTCATATATGTGTACCTGCTCCAAGACTTGAGTGCAAAGAATGACCAGGATTTGATTTGAAAACCACAACATGACCACAGTGATTAAGCCAGCCACCGAAACAGTCAGCTCCCCTCTCCGCTGTAAATCAACCAAAAAGATGAGCTACAATTCAGAGCAAAGAAGTAACCACAACATGTCTATTTGAAAGACTATCGCTGTCTCCCAAAACTACTTAGGACCTGGAGTGTAATATTGCACAATAAAAGTAAGGCAAAACCATTTTAGAGCTGACAGGATGGGACAATAGAAAAGCTGTCTTATCAGTTTCCAAAAAAGCGTCAGAAAAACTGGCATGCTGCTACAAGCTTATCATGAGGGGTCCAAAAGTTTGTCCAAGTTTCTCAAATGGAGACGGAATGTAACAGAAACATTTTAATGGATTCACTGGCAAAGTACTATAATAAAAATGTTTTAAAATACAAAATTGTGTAAGAAAAATGCTTTTTGACATAGAGATGTATTGGGAGAGAAGGAAAAAACGGATCACTGGAGAGAGTTAGTATTTTTAGTGTGTAGCTGCAAGGGTGTTGCTTATGATTAAATGCCATCATGTGATAAGAAAGTACAGATTTTACTAAGTGGTTTTCCAATAGGATATACTATGTGCATGTGTTATTTGTGGCCTATTGAAAAGAGCATGTCCTCCTGAACTATAGGCTTTCACACTTTCATTGTGAGATATGAGCAGCGCTTAGCATATAAGGTAACAATCTCAAACCATTTTAATTGTCAACTTTCTTTATTCATAGATCCCCTTTGACTTGAATTCTGAGCTGTACTGTAAATGTTTATATGATTACCACAAAAGGACTAATAGCATCTTCACAGCAGTGCTTTAAAAGGAAGGATTTCTGGTGACATCTCCGCAGTGTTTACAATATTGTCTCTGAGCAAAGGTGGCCATATTTATTTGTCTGATCCAAGACACTCCTCAAAGTTGGTTGTGAATCACTGAACTCTGCTGTCAGCTGTGTGTTGTGACTTGTGCTTGGGCAGCTTGTGAACAGAAGGCGTTTATTTTTCTCCAGCTGCCACACCCAATGAAAGTGTTTTTCGGTCTCAAAAAGTCTGAGCATGCACTGGATCCCAGATGTGTGTGTTAGTACAGCGCTCGTCTTCTTGTTATTGCTATGGGCATACACACCAGCGATTTGCATGTTTATATTGTATGCTTTATGTCCTTAAACACTCCATTTATTACAGTTTTGGACTAGCACAACTTGTACTTTGGTGTGTGGTTAGTTATAACACTAGTAATATGACCAGGAACACTTAAAATAGGGGTCATTGTTTTTCATATCACTGTTTTTCCTATTGGGGTTACCAAAGCAAGTTATCTGATTTGCATAATTTGACTAGGCACACTTTCACCTCCTTTGTGTTCTCTATTTAGGCACAAAGAGAGTGATCCCATAAATAAAACACAATAGCAGAGATGGGTGGAGTAGCTAAAAATGTAACTTAACTAAAAATACTGATACTAATCCCATACTTGTCCCAGACATGACTCACGTAAGAGTAAAAAAGTCAACAACTTAAGTAAGAGCAATTGTAAAAGGAATTGTTTGGGTGTAACATATATTATATAATTAAAAGATAATGTCATAGGAAGGACAACATTAGATGAAATAAATTAGAAAAACTAAATAATATGTGAATGATTGGTGCAAGAAACACAAATGTTCAATTAATTGAATTCTGTCTCTTGAAAAGAAAAAAAAAGATAACCCTGTCACGTCACTGATTGCTCACTGTTTTCTCCTTACGTCCTCTTGTATATAGCTGAGATATAATTGTATTACTCTATTCTATATTTTATTTTTATTTTCATATACATTTGTACATATACATTTATATAATTGTGCCTGTTTCTTGCTACGTTTACTCTTATTTTGAATTTATTATTGCCATTTATATTTTTTCTCTTTGTTACTATAATATATAACATATCCATGAGTTACTGTGTCCAGACAATTTCCCTTGTGGATCAGTTAAGTTTGTCTAAGTCTACGTCTAAAATGTTTGATCTGAATAAAGTGCTGTGTGTATCAGCAACAAATGAGAAGAAGAAAAAGTCCCATAGGAAAAGGCCTCCTCTTTGCGTCCTATCGATGGACCGCTCCCAGGCTTCTGCTGAAACCTGAGCATCCTTCAGGGAGAGACACCACCCACCAACCATCATCGCTACCACCACCCAGCCCAGCGTTCCTCCACCCCTAGTGACCTATTAAAAAGTCCCACAAATCCCGCTCCCATTTCTAAATCACTATTCATTTATTTACTTGCGGCGAACTTCTAAGTCGTATTTATTTATCCTGCTCATCTGCTTGTCTCAGTTCTCACGCTAGCATCCACTGGAAAAGCTAAGATTACATTTAGAGGAGGAAATTGGGTGGGGAGAGAGAGCTGGTTCATTGACACTGGGGTTTGAGACTGGTGATGTCATTGAGAAATAGTGCACATGCCAAATACTAATACGCATAATAATGAAGCATAAAGACATGCTTCATGAAATTCGGAAACTGGAATGCCCTCTTTATATGGACTGTTTTAGATTAAAGGTACTATATTACGCAAAATGGACTCTTGTGAGATTTAAGTCATGTTCTAATGCTGTTACCTCCTCAAAAACAGACCTGGAGTTGTGTTTTGTTTCATTCACACATGTTTGAGTAATCCTGTATTCTGTCTAGATTAC
This sequence comes from Taenioides sp. WSHXM2023, assembly GCA_029959045.1. Taxonomy (NCBI): domain Eukaryota; kingdom Metazoa; phylum Chordata; class Actinopteri; order Gobiiformes; family Gobiidae; genus Taenioides; species Taenioides sp. WSHXM2023. Next base: position 13,853,371 of record CM057101.1, on the reverse strand, counting down.
TGAAGCTCAAAATGCTCTGTTCCACCTTGTGATGACATGAAGTGGTAGTTTTCAAGTTAACAGCTTTTATCTTTTATTCAGTAGAGATGGGTAATTCCAAACATAGATCAGAAAATAGTGTAATATGGACCCTTCAGCAACCTCTTTCACCAAATTAATTCCACTATACAGTGCTGCGGTGATGTATCCGGTTAAGCACATATACTTTTCTAATGCCCTTTAGCTACAATTATGGAATAGCTGGAAATTTGTACTTTTCTGTTTTTGCACCATTTTAGGTTTACCATAAATTGACTGTTTGCCAATCAGGTGTGGCAACTGCAATTATTCATGCAATTCCAAATAGCCCCTATCCCCTGATGCTATCTCGTTCTAGTTTGAGTAGTTGCATTATTAACTTCTGGGTGGTAATGGCGAGTAAACAGCCCCCTTGAGTGAAAGACGCCTGGCAGTGATCAGGCTTGGTGAGCGTGTTGGTAATTGGTCGTTGTTCTGGTGCACTGACCCATGTGATCATATGGTCCAAATAGACAGATTGCAAGCTGGCTACATCATCCTCTGTCTGCCTCCTTTCTCCTCTCCTAATGCGTGCTGCTGGGAGAGGGGTTAACAAATAAAAGGATTTGCCCAAAACAAACCAAGCTACTCTCAACTAACAACACCATCAGTGAAGCTGCTGACAGCATCTTCAACACTTAATACTAGTCTTCACCCAAAGCTGCTTCCTCTTTTAAATCCCCAATGTTGTTGTTGCATCAAGCTGTCTGCTCATCCCAGTTAAACAGGGTTCTTGTCTGTTTTCTCATCTTCAACCATAAGCTATTCCCACAGCGCTAATTGGTAATGCACTATATAGACTGAGAGAGACCAACCACAGGATAAAGCATGATGGATGGTAGCTTTTATCTGGGCAATAAACATTAGTTCCTCCTATTATCTTATCTGTGTTTGATTTTAGAGTTCAGCTGCAGTAGGTTGCCTCTGATGGGGTGACTAACACCTGTCTATCCTCAACTCAACTTCCTGAACTTTAGTTCAAATACAGTAGACTACTAAAATTATGGTGTATATAGGTCAAAATGCATAAACTAAAGACACTTTAAATTACAAGTTTGATTTATTCACTGCTGCAAACCCCTCATAAAGCCCACAAGATTAACTTCCACACAAAGGGGTAGTATGGTCTTTTGTCTTATTAATACATCCTTGCAACAGTGTTTCGGATGAACAAGCCCCAACAACATCGGATGGACCGCGAGGGGGGGGGGGGTCTCAGGCTATGCGGAGGGCCCCCACGCAAGACCCACTGCTGTAGCCTACATGCACTAATAGGTTAACCACGCCACACTCCCCCTGCAAGTCTGCTCCAGTTAATATTCCACCAATGTGTTTAAAAAGCAACTGTCAGTAAGCCCCCCTCCGTTTACAGTTCCCATGCGAGCGCAGAGCTGAACATTGCGTATGGGCCAGTTGTCACATGCGTTATGAGTCAATTGCAACAAACACAACAGGACATACTTAGTTAGAAGGTTTTGTCAGGAGACCAGAAAATCTAAACTCCAGTTAATTAGTTACATTTTCTGCTGGGCGTCAAAATGCTTTTGTTTCGCTCCTATTGAAACAGAATAGTGTCATTCAAAACACTTACCCCATGAATCGTGTTTTTTAAAAGCGGCAAAATGAGGGTCGATCGGCCACTGTCCACCAAGTCTTCATATGCGGTTCCACAATGCTGCGTCAAACTTCAGCGCTCTGTCTCCAGCACTGGGATCGACAGGGAATCAAAACTTGGCTGGGGGACTGTTCAGCGTGTCTTGTAAATCCATATTACGTTGCGCGTAAAGGCAAGCATATGCCTCAGAGAGCAGTAATAGTCACGATCTCATTCAACAAACGCCATGAGAAAGTTGTATTTCACGTAAAAACTACACTTCTCCTCTCTCCTTTGTCGCTCTACTCCACCAGTCCGTCTGATCGTCCTGTCCTTCTGGCGGTATCTGAGCGTCAGCTAAGCACACACCCACACCGGGGCAACTCAAGACAGAAGGGTCGAGGCAAACGTCACATGGCGCTCACAGTCTCGAGCAATGATAATGCGGCGCGTGTGAACCGCAATTAATAGTATGGAAAATACTATTTCTGGATCCTTTGCTCACTCTAGAGCGCCAAATGAAGTCCAGATGTTCCTCCACCTCACTTCCTCCCAGCATGAACTACAGCCAACAGCCTTTTTAGTCCTGCCTCGGTTTCCCTTAAGACTATTGTTAGATCTCATGCATATGCCCCTTTGTCTTATTGTGTCTTCTGCTTACATAATCTTCAACAATTAACAGCATTAAGCACTGTAAGCCTGCAGTAGGAGACCTTTACCAATAGTTTACCAATTTTACCAATCACATGCACAAACATTACACAAGTTATGTCTTATCCACCAGCTTTTAATAATAATTTCATAACAGTCAAAGTAAATGCTCAAATAGCTGCAGTTCCAAGCTTTACGTTTTGCCAGAAACTTACAGCCCTATGATCCCATTATTTTGTCTGAAGTGATTCAAGTTTTATTTTTATATTTCCTCCAGGTGCATAGGTGTCATGCGGGAGGTGACGTGCAGCCAGGTAAGTCAGGGCTTGTTAGTCATCAAATCGTCTTTGCCTCAGCACATGCTCGTTGCATACGCCCAGGCAGGTGCTCCATCATCAACGAAAGAGCCTCCAACCCCAGAGGACGTAATAATAATGTCTTCACAGTCATTACTTTAAAAGTCAGAGTCATCCCAAGTGGCCCTGAAGTCAGCGTCTGTGATGAGAAGTGCGGGAACCTGCGAATGTTGTTTTAGTGTTAGTTATCTCAAAACATTCAGGAGGTCCCCGGCTTCTGAAGTGTAGATAAGATAAAGTTTTTTCACACAAATGCATTTTTCGAATAGACAAAATAGTTATGAATCTGACGAGCAGGCAAACCACTGATGGAGCAGAGGCAAAAAGGAGAAAACGTTCCTTAAAAATTCTTAACCTTTAAAAAACAAACCAACCTTGAACCATACTAAGAATCTTAAATGGATGTAAGCCTATAGATTTGAAGTAGATTAACTTGCATTAGCAACATGAAAATAAAAGAGGACTCATTCTGACATATATTTAAAGTAAAATAAACACAAAAATGTTAGCCTATTTAAAATACTGTCACAATCTTTCATGTATCTGTGTATTATTTTACACTTGCTAATTTAAAATTGTTACAATCTTTTAATACAAAGTATTTAAATGGAAAAAGGTATAAATATATTAAAATAAGGTAAACATTTTGAGTGTGTAATACATAAAGAAACAAGTACACTGCATAATTTTAAATCAGTTTTTACTGATGGGGTTTTCTGTTTTTTCCACCAAAAATGACTGAATCAGATATTCTGCGTGGGGCGAAACTTACACCTCCTCCTGTTCTGCTCAAATCAAAGTGAATGGAAACGTCTAAGTTTAAGTTTCCTAGTGTATTTTAACAAGTTTTTGACTCATGTAACCCTGCAGAAAGTGGCAGCCAGTCTCTGCATTGTGCAATCCACTGCACTCTCACCACAATGGTCCCAGCCCCCGCAACAGCTGGTATGTGGAAACTGTATGTTGGATTCAAGAACAAAAACTTCGCTGATAGAAGAAGAAACTCAATTTGTTTTACTTTTACTTGTTAGACATAGGCCAACTGTACATGTTGTCTTGGATTGGTTTCACTATGAGTAAGTTTTGGTTTAAGCCTGTCTCAGTTCTAGAACCAGTTCAGTCCTTAGTCTATTACAGTCATGGAACGTAACAAAGAAAAAGTACTGTACTTAAAAATGAGGTATCTGTCCTTTTCTTAAGTACATTTTAAAGTGGATACTTTTTACTTTTACTTCACCACATCTGAGAACAGGTATCTGTACTTTCTACTCCACTACATTTTTGAACAGGACTGAAAAGTATTTTTGTTAGACCTTTTATTTATTTTGCTGAAAAAGGTGAGCAAACACAAATATACAAATAAAAACAGCTAGAAAAACATTTATTCCATTATTCGGTTGAACAAAATTCAAATACAAATCTTTATCAACATTTGAAGACTTATTAGATCTCAAAATCTGCATGAAAGACTTTTGTTTTTTCTCTTGAAGTACATTTTTAAATTGGTACTTTAATACTTTTTCTTGAGTGTATTTTTTCATGTGATACTTTTACTTGGGTATTTATTTGCTCCTGTATCTGTACTTTTACTTAAGTAACAAAATCAAGTACTTCTGGCTAATTTTAGTTCAGCTATTGTATGCTTAAAGTCCAGTATTTTATGGTGCTACTTGCCCTGGTGTGAAATGTTTGAACCACATATTTAAAGGATGCTTGCTGTTGTCTGCATTGTTTACAGTCCACTAAAGTGCTCATTTTTATGGATGCGTAAGAGACTGTCTTTTATGGACTGCTCACTGTCAGCGACTTTATGATGTCCACTTTGAGGGAGTCGTTTTATCACTACTGTTGCCCCCCAAAAGAGAGGGAGAGAGAGAGGGGCAGTAGAATGGGGTGGGGTCAAGAGCTGTGACCTCACTTCCTGTTGGGGCTCCTCACAAGCATTCCATTGTCTGTGAGAATGTGCACAGGCTCATGGGACGCTGTAGCACATCTGGATGCGGTTATTAGCGAAGCCTTCTGTATACCCATTTCCCTCTGCAGCCTCTAAGGAACACTACAATATGTATGGACCACAATGTATTCCCCTATAACAGTGCGTGAGGCTATTTGTGAACTTGAGGGTGTTATCAGGTTGACATCTGTTTGTATTGTTCAACATAAAAGACATTGTACTCAACTGTACTGCTGACAGCGATTCTGAAATATATAGTGTACATTATTGCCTATTATATCATCAGCTAATTTTTAGTTATGGACTTTAATCTTGACTGAACATTCTGAAGTTTTAATGAAGAACTTGAAGTGAAAAAACATACAACAAATAGACAGCAAAAAATAATTCAGCTACTACAGTTATTACTAATACCTCAACTACTGCTAAATCTGTAAGCACTACTACTTTGGGTATTTTTACTGCTATGGCTGCTGCCTCTTCTTCTGCTCTAGCTATTACACACACTATACATAATAAATTTTTAGCTTATATTTTCCAAGATATTATGAGCAATAAAAATGCAACTGAATAAATACAAGATATATATACTGTGGAACTTCGGGTAAAGCGCATCTCCATGGAGGCAAGCAGGTGGCTGATCATCACAGGAAAGTTACATAAAGGTGCTTTAAATGAATAACTTGAATAGGGCTTGCACTTTTCACCTCTGTTTGTCACATGCGCTTGTGGTTGTGGTAATTATAGTCAGCTTTGTTTCTGTCTGCATCAAATGATCTCTATGGTCTTGCAAAGCTATAGAAGAAAACCATATCAACATTTTACGGTTTTTCAGCCTACAGTGCTTCCCTTTAACATGTATCATCATCAGCTTTCTCCAAATGTGTGAAGCAGGTTGTCGACTTGCGGTGGCCTGACCTTGGCCTGAACCAAAGCAATGTGATCTGTCAGCAAGTAAGCAAAAATCTTAAACCACGATGTAGTAGTTATGCTTTTGTTTTGAAAATCACTGTCAGTTTCTCAGGCTCATCTGAAGTGCAAAATATTGCTGAAGTAAATATAGATGATACATGACAATATTAAAACCAGAACATAAAGCTGAATTAAAAACTATTGTAAATGTACAATATTGTTAAAAAAAAATGAGCTGCAATAAAGAAATAGCACAATGCAACACTAAAGAAGTTAGTTTATATCTATATTAACCCAAATTTTTCCACTATAAAGAAAAAGTACCCATGATAAATACTGACCCCCAAAATGTATTGTTCCATCTATCAAGTATTGAACAATAAGTGGATATAGTATCATGAGAGGCCTGCTCGTCTGCCATATCTGTATCAGACTGTCAAATGTGTCTCTGCTGTGCACAATTGACGTCCTTATAGCAACAAAAGACTTGCATTATGCCAAACATGAGATTAAGATCAGTGTTTGGATTCACGTCAAATGCAAAACTCAAAAAGTGCATCAGATTAAGAACACACCGTCTACACATCCTGGTTTAATTTTAAATACATATAATAAAATTTGCAGCACATTATGAGACTGTGAAAGGTAATTATGGCCTCCTTACTAAATCCTATCATGTTTTACAAGTAAATATAAACAAAAAACACATGTTGGAACATATACTAGCATGACATTAATCCCAAAAATTGGAACCAGTTCAACAAAAGGTGTGGCAATAATCCAAACACAACAGAAGTGTACAAAATATTGTATCGTAACTAACAAGAGAAAACATTAAAGGTGCACTGTGTAACTTTTTGGTTAAGGGTTAGGCTGCATCTCAATTCTACCCCTTAGCCCTCTGTCTTAGCCCTACCCCTCTGTTGTGCGCGTTCACGAGAGACAGAGGGGTGTCCCAATACTCTTTTCTGTAAGTGCGAGGGCTAAGGGGAAGGGCTATGATACCCCTCTGCGCAAAGCGTTTTCAGATGCACACTTTGTGCAAAGGGGATAGGCGTGGCTTAACGCAAGTCGGAGCAAAAACCAACACGGAAATCGGGAAGTGTCGAGCAATCGGGAAGAAATTGGACAAATGTGAGTATTTGCACTCAAAAACCTCATAAAAAGTTGTATAAAACTGTAGTAACTTTTGAAAAGTTGTAGGTATACTCATGGTGGCAGCATTTACGCTTTCTGACATATACGGCTTATCGTAACATGCCCGGTTAGAACTATACACACGTTACGGTAGAATGTGTCAAATATATCGCTGTATCTGTATATGTTTTCATTTCGCCTCGTAACTCGTCTCATGCGCTTTTAGAACTATACACATGTTACGTAGAATGTGTAAAGTATTACGAACATGCATGGCCTAAAATATTATTGTTTCGTTTCGCCTTGTAAATTATCCCCTATTTAATGACATGTTATTAATCACATTTGTATTTCTTGTAGGAGGCTGGACTTGTTGGAGTTGTGTCAGCCCAACAAGCTTCAAAAAAGTGGGAGAATTTGAAAATAAAATATAAGGTATATTACATTCTATAATATTTGTAGGTACCAGAACAACTATATATGTTTATGACTATGTATTAATTTTGTTTTCTTTTTTGTGTGTACCAGGCATCCTCTACAACTCCGTCCACCTCTGCAGCATTTTAATTTTGTGTTACAGTTGATTAAAATTTGATTTACATATGTTGTACAGAGTATAGTAATTTAAAAAAAAAAATAAAAATTAAAAAACATTTGACTTTTTGCAAAGTTCATTTAAAACAAACTCAAAAGGAGCACAATACTTAAACTTAAAACACACCCCTTTGCCTTAACCCTCTGTTTAAAGACAGAGGGGTAGGGCTAAGGTGTAGGGCTAAGACAAAGACAGAGGGCTAAGGGGGAGAATTGGGATTGGGCCTTAGTCACCTGCTTATTTCTATGGATATGTAATTCCTTTGCCTGGAATATTCCACAGTATGACATGAAACAGCTCTACTTAACATTTATAAAATTACAAGTGGTTTTACTTCTCGAAAATACCTAGACATACTGACATAGACATACACCATACTGTGAAACTCTGACAAAGCCATAACATCTCCACGGAGAAAGGAATTTGACAGACCCACCACCAGAAAAGTTACACAATGCACCTTTAAATTACAGATTACAGATTTTGAACATCCACCATCCACATAGTTTCTCATCATTAAAAGATAATTATACTTTAAAATTAACAGCATGCACAATTTATTCATAGTTTGCAATATGTTCCCTTTTTTGTTAGTTATCGTTAACAGCAAACAGCAATTCTCAGAGGACGTCCAAAACTGTCACTTTTTACTATCAGACCAAGCAGGTGCATGCACAAAATTACTTTGTGTTGTATTTCTCTCTTTCTTATATTCTGAACAATGAAATGCCTGTAGTCAGAAAAGCTTATCTGCCTGTGCACTCTTAAACAGGAGACTTAAGAGCGGCTGGTGTCTGCTGTTCACAGGTTTTACTATTTCTCCCACCATTTACTTCCTCAAGGCCTTCCGCAATCTCACTGTTTATCTAAATAACACATGTCCACACAAATAAAACACGAGAAGAGAAAAGTCCACTTGTGAAATATTGATCTTATTTTACTGAACTAACTTCTTCCACATAAAAGCAACATAAGATTTCTCTCTGTTCTTAGTTCCTTCATTTATTTCACTGTCTCTTATACAAGTATAGGATTACGTTACATTGGCAGCGGAACTGTTCCCATGATCAACCAAGGCACCCAAAGTATCACCATAAAGCAAATGTTGTATTCATAAATAGTGAAGAATGTTAAATGATACTTCAGCGTTGGGGGGGGTCCTCGTCATTTGGGGAGTCATGACTTCCGGCAGATTAGACCAGTGTTTATAAAGCTTTGCTAAAGTAGCCCAAGCAAAACACCACCAAATCCACAAACCCATTATCTTAATATTTACCCTCACTGAAAGAGTTTAATACCAAACCATTTAGGCAAACTTAAATAAATGGAGAAAAGAATGGCCCCAAAGTGAGTAAACTTAAACTATTTGAGTTCATAGTAACTTAAAGGGTATGGAAAGTTTTGACAAGGTTACCCATATTGGATCAATTTGCAGGTTACATATGTAATTAGCGACTAAATTACTACAGTTGGTACTTCTATAAATGGAAGTAATAGTTTCCATAATAACTCAATAGTTTAAGTACAGCTGAGAACATATAATATAAGAAGAACTATTTAAAGCACGAATAACTGGTTGTGATAGCACTTGTGGTAAATAGTTATCACAACGGTACATCAGTGGCATTTTGTAGTAGGAAAGAAGTTGAAAAGAACAGTACAAAAACTAAGGAAGTAACAGTGAATGCTTAAACACAATATCTCATATGTCATTAATTACAAAATGTGAGAGTTTAAACAACAATATAAACATGTTAATTTATTTTATTGGTCAAATCATAACTATTGTGCAATTTAGACAAGTTTTGGCTCTTATTAAAATTATTGCTAGGCAACAGATATGGAATTATCTTTAAAATAAATTAAAAAATAGATCAAACTAGCCAGGATTGTTAGTAAACTCTTAACTCTTATATGTTAACTATGCTTTAGTGTAATCAATAGTCCAACCTGTCATATACACATAAGATAATTATTTTTCAATCAGATAATTTTAACTATCAAGCAAATAGGTATAATGTTATTTGTTGAATTATACATACAAGTATTTCACAGTGTCTCTTAGGAAGGAACTTTTATGATCTCAAAGTTAGCAGAGCGTCCTTGACATTTAATCTGTACTAACCTCACAAAAGGCCAATGCAAAAAAATCTGTTGTTTTGACCAGGAACCATATGGCAGCCATCAGTGTCTCTGTTTCAGACTGAAAAAAGTAACCCTACACTAGCATTTGTAACTAATTCATTAACCATAAAATAAGTTCAAAAGGTTAGCAACCGGGTTTTTCTGTGAGCGCACATGTGTTGTAAAATAAAGGAACAGAAATGAAGTTAACTTTACTACGATTAGCTTAATTACATTTCAAGCCATATTCCAGTTGGATAATGTGATCATGAGATACTTTTTCCTACATCTGTAAAACTCATACAACATCTGCTCTCTTTGACTGACTTCTCCATGTGTTGTTAAGGTAAGAGAGAGAATTAGCCCAGATACCACGCCATAATCACTCAACGCTAGCACACAAAAACCAGACCAGTCTGTCCATTGTCCAGGGATGCAAGATCTGAGAGCGTTTTACGAGCCAATGGGAGTCAATGAAGCACTTCGGCAAAGGAGTCAAAGAAGGAAATGGGAAGAGGATGGATTGTACAGGAAGTAAACATGATCAACAGAGGGTAAAAAAGGCGAGCTAACCAGGTCAAGCGTGCACCTTTCCGAATGCAGTAAAGGGAAGAACTGTGCTTTGACATGTACAAGATAGGACGTGCCAATCTTTCCCTAAAGGGCCCATATTACGCAATTCTCTGATCTATGTTATAATGTTGTTTCTTCATCAAAAACATACCCAGAGTTGTGTTTTGTTTCATTCACACATGTTTAACACACAACCCCTGCATATGTAGTTGAGTTTGAGTTCTTCTCTCAAACTGAAAACATTTGTGAAGCCATGTGGTAATACAAGAAGTGCTCCACTGTGTTTTTAAACTCCAAACACCTTCACAAGAATCATTTGGATAATTTCAACTACGGAATTGCCCATCTCTACTGAACACAAAGTAAAAGGTAGCTGTTAATTTGAAAACTACCACTTAATGACGTCACAAATTGGAACATTTGGAGCATTTTGGAGATGTAGTCAGACTAATAACAAAACAAATAATTACTCAAGCATGTGTGAATGAAACAAAACACAACGCCAGGTATGTTTTTGAGGAGGTGACAACATTCTAACATGGCAATTTTGCGTAATATAGGATCTTTAAGGCGTTGCTGTCAGTACATTTTGTTTGAATAGGAGAGTTTGTGACTATGATTCAAACGTGTGCATTTGTCTGACGTGCATGTGTTGTTGTAAACTGGCATTAGGTCACAGGGGTCAGTCTTGAGGGTCATCTGATAGAGGGAACAGGCAGGCCATTAGTTTAATCCAGCTGTTAGAACTGGACTCTCCCATGACCCCCACGGACTAAGGCTGGACACTAAAATAAACTCCTGCTTTCAAATCAAATCAAAACAGTTTGCACAACAGTTAATATAATATAATGGCAATATAATAACAATACTGCACACAGCAAATTTATCTTTAAAGGGGCACTATGTAACTTTTTGGTTGAGGGTCCATCACCTGCTTGTTCATATGGATATGCCATTGCTCGGTTTGGAATTTTCCACAGTATGACATTAAAGTTTTTCCAATATCTGAGAAACAACAACTGCTACAAGCCAAACCTTTGTGTCTCAGTGCCAACGTAAAGGTTCACAATGTGTCTTTTCTGGTAGAGGACCTACCACATGATTTTCTCCTTGGAGATGTCATTACTTTGCCTGGAATGTTCCACAGCATAGCAAGATGCTTATCCACCTTCATGGTGACAAGCAGGAAATGTTACCAGGACATTACAGGTCAGATCTGTGGAGAGGTGATCTAAGAATATGCATATTTCAAAGTGTTTTTGCAGCAATTAAAATATAATAAATAAGTGCATGTTAGATACGTTTAATACCATACTGTGAACCATTCCAGGCAAGGCAAAAACATCTTCATGGTGACAAGTGAAGAGAAAACTTACACCTTTCAATTCAAGTTTATTTATAGCACATTTAAAACAACTTTAGCTGACCAAAAAAGTCTCATAAAAGTCAAAACAAAAACAAAAATATTTAAGTACAGTAGCCTCGCATAATACAGCTAAAAAAACATACCAATCCAGGCCTAGATTCAAATTCAAATCCATCACCAAAATAGAGGCTTTTTTCTTGGTTTGTAACTGACCCCTTTGAGCTGTGTTGCTGAGGAAGAACAATCCAAACAAAGCCGGCTAAAATGTCTAACCTTCAAGTAAAAAGCAGACGACCCAAACAACAGCAGGCTGTAGTGCCCCAGGCCTTGCGTTTGACATGTGTGCCGTAAACGAACCACGATTTTGGAAAGACAAAGCATGAAGCGGACATGACAGAAGGTCAGCAGGTGGGGGGCAGCTCACACTTACCTGATACTGCCCCGGGACAGTATAATCATACTCTTAAGATGCACATGACCCAGACTGTGTACTCATTACAACTTAGGAAATGGACAGGCAGAGAGCATCTGCAGACACAAACAGGAAGCTGAGTAAAAATGTTTCAGCTGCAGGGCTAAAACAATCTTTTCAAAATGTGATTTCAGTTTCAAAATCTAATCTATCTAGATTTTGCTCATGTTACACAGTTGAAATGTGTCCAGTAGCATTAAAATTGAAGGTACGCTGAAATATGGACTGCTAAAATAAAATAATCACAGGTATTTTAGAACATGTTTTAACCTAAAGGGTTAGCTGTTTTTATGTAATAACAACTCATTGAGGAGGAATATTGTCCTGTTTGCAGGAAATTAAATAATCTAAATAAGGTGGAAAAGAGCATTTTGATCTTTGGAGACTAATAATGCAGCATTACTCAAACATATGTGAATGAAACAAAACACAACTTCAGGTATGTTTCTGAGGAGTTAACAACGTTCTAACATGGCTTAAAGCTCACAAGAGTCAATTTTGTGTAATATAAACTGTCACAAAAAGTATCATCTTACAAATAAACAAATGCAATTGGTGCAAATACATTTTATAGGAACTCATTTGGAAGTTGTTTTTATTGCTTGCTTGTAACTGTCAGGTTTATTGAGCAGGCCCAGTTGTAGGCTCTCCCCTGTGGTAGGGCTGCACCCACCACCCGGGATGTGGCGCTTTGATCCTGGCGCAGACCACACATTTTTCCCATCACCCTATCACTTCTTTTTTAAACCAAAGCGTTGATTATTGGCTGCAGCTGGAACACCTCGCTCCACCAAGGTCACGCTGACAACAAAACGTGACCGTCAAACTCGCTACAGAGGCACGCAAAACGGATTTTAACCGCCTTCGCACTGCAAGTCTAATCTGACACTTTAGTTACGGTAATCACAAGGTTTGGTGTTTGGCGCAAAAGGAAACAGTGTAGGCTACATCTCCTTCCTGCCAGTCGAAACCCAAATTAATGGAATGGACTGGATGAGGGAAGGTATCTGGTATATAAACAGGACAAATATGCTAAATACTAGGTGGCAGATAAGTCTTTGAGAGGGGAAAGGCAAGAAGTAATGCAACAAAAAATAGTAATTGACACAGAATATTTTAGATTTCTTAAAGGACCCGTGTTATGCTTTTTTCTGGTCTATGTTATAATGTTGTTTCCTCATCAAAAACATAACCGGAGTTGTGTTTTGTTTCATTCACACACAAATACACAAACCCTACATATTTAGGCTGAGTTCTTTTCTTAAACAGAAAACACTCTTGCACCTTGTGGTAATACAGGGAGTGCTCCACTGTGTTTTTAAACTCCATACATTTTCAGATTAAAGGTAGAAGGCTGTTAACTTGAAAACGACCATTTCGTGGTCGTTTTCAAGGTGGAACAGAGCATTTTGAGCTTTGGAGATGTAGACACAATATAATAATAAAGTGTTTTTCAAACATGTGTCAATGAAACAAAACACAACTCGAGATATGCTTTTGATGAGGTAACAGCATTAAGACATGGCTTTAAATTCAGAAAAGAGTCAATTTTGAGTAATATAGGACCTTAAATCAAACTAGTCTAGATATAGCAGTGCCACCAATTGCTTCCACTATGACACACTGTTTAAAAAAATAAACCTCAAAATATGTGTTGCTTGTTCTTTTGGTTTGCAAATTTACAGCAGGAAGACAAAGCATAGGCTCAAATGTATGTCTGTATTTAGAGCATTACCTCATTTCCTTCAAAACATTAAAACACTGTGTCAGGAGATTCTACAAAAAACTACAAGATCAGTGAGAGCAAAATGCTGTAGCTAAAATCTTGCAATAAAGCTAAAATATTGCAACAAAGTATGCTTTGTTACACTGACGGTCTTGCACTGATTTACTATTGTTACATATTACTTCCTGTTTATAAGAATGATAATATATCAGGCACACAATGTTGTATTAATCTAACACCAGATGTAATGTGTTTTGACAAGACATGTTTATACCAAGCAGCTTCTGTGGTACAAGTGCACTTTTAAGAATAAATTAAACATCTTCCATTCAAATTGTAGTTCTAGGGTTATTCAACAGTTTTGCTTTCTATAGATAGTTTAAATATACATTGAAATAATAGTACATTCATGCTGTAGACAGCCATTAGGGCTACTACTTCTTTCAACAAGTTCCATCTTCCATCTTCCATCTCTACCTCTGCTTTTAGACTGTAAATTAAAATAACACATTTATGATAGAACACACTTGGTTCAAATGGTTCAAAACTGTCAGGAGCTCGCTGTCCCTCTGGCATTTTGCAAGATCAAATTTGCCTAGATTTTTTTTTACCCTGTCTGGTGAAGGAATGCATATGAAACTATTATGCTGAACTCTGTACTGTGGCTTTCTCTTTGAAGTTGAATATCTACACACTTGGCATATTTAGAAATATTTAGCAATATTTAAAAATTCAGGAAGTGAGTGTGCAGAGTCAGCAATCCCAAGCCCCCCATGTCCCCCTCCCTCCAGCTTTTTTTTTTTTTTTTTTTTTGCCACAATTTGACTTCTTTGTGGAATTACAAAGAAAATACATTTCAAACTGCCAAGAGTTATGAAATTGGGGGAATTACTGGGAGTGTTATGGATACAACGGTTACCTCATAAAGGCCACAGACCACATCCAATCAAATTCAGCATTATTTATGAACCACTGCCAGTCAATTAAAGAAAAGTCTCTGCTCTGAGATGCAATATAATCTACTTTCAACACATTAAAAAGCCCTTCTGCACAATCCCAGGATAAACAGTCAGGACAAAAATAATAATTAACTGGAGCTGCACATTCCAGACTTGGCATCAGACATACAGGAGTTGATCACTAAATAATCAAGACGAAGCATGTCACTTTTTCCTTTTTCCACTATGAGCAACAATGACTAAATAGCACCACCCTGTATTTCTCACTCATGCAATAGTTAAGCCAGACCATGATACCATACACCCCACTGTATTAGTAACACATGTTGACATTATTATGTCCCCCCAGATGACCAATTGATACTTAAAGGTGTATTTTGTTTTTCACTGTTAAATCAAATGCCATAGTGTGGACCACCCCGGGGAAAGCAACATAGACTGTATAAAGAAGTGCGAATTTGAAGCCAAGCTCCATATTGGGAATAAATTTATTTTTGGACAAAATAGCTAAATAAAAACACCAGGATTATGTAGAGTGAGACCAAAATGACAAGACTCACTGCAGCAGTTACAGAGAGAGGGGCAACAATTTTTCAACATGAATTCAATTAAAAACAGGTCGATGGAGCCTGAAGCGCCACTATAAACACTTCCTATTTGGAAGGCGGCAGCTAGCTGGTTAGATATGTCAATTTATATATGGAGAGCAATAACATATCCATAGAGATAAGCAGGCGGCGGACTAATTTGGTAGCAGATTCTAATTACTAAAAACAGTGGCTATTCTATCATGTACCTAACTGACCCATACAGTTAAGTGGAAATCACATGGCGGACATGGGAGGCATAAAATAATTTAAGTGATTTGCAACTTGTAACATAAAACCTCTGTGTTTGTAAAAAAAAATAATAATTTGAAAAAAGGTTATATCCCGTGACTGGCAAAATGACTAGTTGATTACACAGAAAAGAGCGTCCAGTAACAGCACGCAGCAATAGAAATCTTTATTGTGATTACTAACTCCTAGTGTTTATTGCCAGATGAGCTGGTTATGCTTGGAGTTCAAAGAGTTATGCTGTTAAAGAGAAACTCATTAGTAAAGGGGCAGTAGTTTTGATAGCATCTGCTGCAAACAACCATCGCTTGGGAGTAATCAGCTGGAGTCACGGTTAAATGATGGGAAAGCAAGACATGTGTGTTCATAGCCAGAAGGAGAAATCTGGTAACGCCATAGCTGCAAACAAACTGAAATGACAAATGCGTAACAGTGATTTTGCGTGATCATAAGGGGTCATAAGGACCACTCTGTAAAATTTAAATCCATTAAAGGTCCTATATTATACAGAATTGACTGAGCCTTCAGCTATGTTATAATGTTGTTACCTCATCAAAGCCGTACCTGGAGTTGTGTTTTGTTTCATTCACACATGTTTGAGTAACCCTTTATTATTAGTCTGTACATCTCTAAAGCTCAAAATGCTCTATTCCACCTTGTGATGTCATGTAGCGGTAGTTTTCAAGTTAAGTGCAAGTTAACAACTATCGTTTACCTTTAGTTCAGTAGAGATTGGCAATTCCAGGGTTGAAATCATTCAGCTGATTCTAGTGAAGGTGTATGGAGTTTAAAATCACAATGGAGCACTTCCTGTATTACCACATGACATCACAAGGTGGAACAGAACATTTCTGTTTGAGAGAAATAAAGAAAACAGCCGAAATACGCAGCATTTCCATTAAAATAATGCTCTTATTATGTGTTACTACTATATTTTACTGATTGGAGAAGAGACATCATATTTTACATGGGAATAATGTCATTCTCCCTGTTAGCGCATGAATAACTTTACATGACCTCAGTGTGAA
The DNA here is from genome assembly GCA_029959045.1 of Taenioides sp. WSHXM2023. Classification (NCBI taxonomy): domain Eukaryota; kingdom Metazoa; phylum Chordata; class Actinopteri; order Gobiiformes; family Gobiidae; genus Taenioides; species Taenioides sp. WSHXM2023. The sequence goes on along the minus strand of CM057101.1, from coordinate 13,837,031 downwards.
AGAGCCGAAGGGACTCAGTACGAACTTACCACAAATAACTACCTTTACCACTTTCACTTCTATTGCTGCTTTGTTAAACTAGACAAACACAAGTCTCCCAATGATTTGCACCGCCACACCGAACATGCTCCAATAACAGATTTAAATGATACTTCTCCACCTCTCAACCTCCTGGGATCCTGCCAGACCTTGTAAGTCATAGAACCCTGCAAAAGCAAAGGACTCAATGTTCATTAGCCCCTTTGAGAGACGAATTGATTTAACGGCCTTGGTGAAATATTACCCCTGTCCTGCCCTCTTGGACCACTCTTGCAGGTTCACCCTTTTTGGCTGTATGACCCCGCCTCCTGCTTTAGATGTTTCCAGGAAAAGATGTAGTGAGATTCTGGCTTCTATAAATCACGGCTCCACTCCACGTAGAGCGTCCATGAAGAAACATCATCCCTATTGGCAGTGGTGGATGAAATACTCAAATTTGTTACTTAAGTAAAAATACAGATACAGAGGCAAAAGATTACTAGATTATTAGTAAAAGTAAAAGTATCACATGAAAAAATCTACTTAAGTAAAAAAAAAAAAAAAAGAGTAAAAAGTAAAAGTATTTTGTAGAGATGTTTTGGATAATTAAAGCATCAAATGTAGTGATTTTGATAAAGAATTTAGCTGATTTTAAGTGATTCAACTGGTTTCATAACTTTTTTAGATGTTTTTGTGTATTTGGTTTGCTCAGAGTTTGAATGTTAAAAATTAAATGTGCTAAAAATAAGTCTCAGCCTTTTCAGCAGGCCTCAAACCATAAAGAGAAGTACTTTTTACTTTTCAGTCTAGCTCTAAAATATAGTGGAGTAGAAAGTACATATACCTGCTCTCAAATGTAAAACGTATCCTCTGTAAAATTTACTTAAGTGATGTACAGATACCTAAAAATTGTACTTAAGTATTGTACTTTTACTTACCTTCCACCACTGCCTATTGGTCCGAACAAGCCTCCCCGGTTCTGCAGAAGCACACTTTTAACGCACCCACAGCTACTTCCTCACTGTTTTTACCAGACCTGAGTTTCACTTTAAGTCACTCATTGTGCACTTAGATCTTTATGACCTTCTCTGTCACACTGTAGTGGCGTCAAAGTCTTGCTGCTTCCAACCAGCCTCTCATTTAACCATTTACCTGTTACTCTTTCAGCATGTGGTCACGGTTAGGAGCCCTTTATTGCCGTCAATCCGCACCAATGTCTACCCTTGTCAAGTGACTAGCTGCTGTCTGTTCCCTCTGACATAAAACAACAAAATAAAACTCAAGGGAAGGGGGTGTGCTACAATTTATACAGAAAAAATGTTCCATGACACAACTGGAACTAATAGAAAATGTATTACACAAGTCCTGTTTTCTAATAGTGGTTGAATGGTTTTATTGATAGTCCTGTGATTACACCTGAAAGCAGCGTGTGAGTGCTGAGCTATAGCCCATCCCATAGAGCTGCAGACCTGTCATAGCATGCCCATTACACACAGTGGGCGGAATAATTATTACAAAGAACAGACAATGAAGATGATTGATTTACTCGATAACTGTGATTCTTCAGAATTTCAGTAATAGAGGAGACTACGGTGCCGCCTTAAAAACCATCACCATAAATTACATAACGGGACTAAAACGGGACCCCACCAATGTGTACAAAAAGAAGATCATTGATTGCTTGCAGAAGCTGGAGAAGGAAGAAGTCATTGATCGACAGCTATATTACAGACTGTACCCTGGTGACGCCATCCCTGGCATCTATGGCCTCCCAAAGATCCACAAACAAGGAGTACCACTCAGACCCATTGTATGTAGCACAGACTCCATCACGTACAATGTGGCCAAACACCTAAAAACCATCTTGGCTCCGCTGGTGGGTAACACAGAGCACCACATTGAGAACACAGCCGAATTTGTGAACAAAATCAAGCATCTCCAGTTTGACCGGGATGAGACTATGGTTTCCTTTGATGTGACCTCTCTTTTCACTTGTATCCCTACATCGGTAGCGGTGGAGGCAGCAAGGAGGAGACTACTAGAGGATACCAAGCTAGAAGAGAGAACCAAACTTTCACCCGACCAAATCTGCCAACTGCTGGAAATTTGTTTAAGTACCACCTATTTCCAGTTCAGAGGAAACTTCTACAGACAAATCCACGGCTGTGCAATGGGCTCACCGGTCTCCCCTATCATTGCAAACTTATACATGGAACAATTTGAACAGAGTGCCCTGGCCTCATATCCGGGCACTCCACCCACGCACTGGTATCGCTTTGTTGATGATAATTTCTCAAAAATCAAAATTCAAGATTTGGAACCTTTTACTGCACATATCAATTCTGTAGATCCAAACATCAAATTCACACGTGAAGATGCCAAGGACAACACATTGGCCTTCTTAGACTGTGCAGTAACGATAAGAGAAGACCGGCGACTCCAGGTAGAGGTCTTCAGGAAGCCCACACACACCGACCAATATCTGCTTTTTGATTCACACCACCCACTTCAGCACAAACTGGGAGTCATTCGGACATTACAACACAGGGCCCAAGTGGTTCCTACAAGCGCAGAGGGAAAGGAGAAAGAAGAACAACATGTGCAGAAAGCCCTCTCCGTTTGTGGATATCCTAAATGGGCTTTCAATAAAACGAAGAGAGCAAAGAAACAGGACAACAGAGAACCAGAGCCCAGGAGAAAGGGTGTAACTATTCCTTACCTGGCTGGCGTTTCCGATTTTCAGACAAGTCTATTTCAAACCCACAAACACTTTAAGACAAAAACTGGTCCATCCTAAGGACAAAACACCGAGCCACAAACAAAGCAATGTGGTCTACTCCATTCAGTGTAGTGAAGACTGCAGTGAGCGCTACATTGGAGAAACAAAACAGCCACTTCACAAAAGGATGTATCAACACAGACGGGAAAACCAGGGTGGGCCGCAATCTGCCGTACATCTCCACCTAAAAGCCACAGGCCACTCCTTTGAGGACAGCGAGGTCCAGATCTTGGCCAGAGAAAAGAACTGGTTTGAGAGGGGAGTTAAAGAAGCTATTTTTGTCAAGAAAGAGAATCCTTCCTTGAACAGAAATGGAGGTCTCAGACATCATTTGTCTCCCATCTATAACTCTATCCTCAAACCTAAATCAAAACAAACTGGGAAAACAATGGGACTAGCCAGGACATGTCCAGAGGTGTGAAAACACCCATCATGGCCCTGAATGGATATGCTAACTACTCCCCCACTCCCACTCCATATTGAATAGACACACCTAACCAACAGAAACTATAAACAACTCCATATTGAATAGACTCACCTGACTAACAGAAACTGTAAATAAATATGTGTTGTCTCAGAGTAATTTTCACTGTAATTAAGCTCCTCCCTTCAGGCAGATATAAAGCAGTGTCTGCCAGCATCTGACCAGAACTGAAGAAGCAGCTTGGATGAGCTGCGAAACGTATTCGACCAAATAAACTCCGTCCAGTTGACAAATTAAATTTCTCCTTTTGCTATAAATTACATAGCAAAATCTCACTTTGTTGACTATTCTATTAAAATTAAAAGTATCTAACTGTTCTGGGCAAAGATTATATGTAATATACTAAATAACAGTTATGCATGTTTAGGTTTCATAAAGCTGTTCACATACAAGACCAATGGTGACCTATTAGATGCTGTCAATTAATCTCTTCCCTAAAATAGATAGATCTATAACAGTTTACAGAGCGGTGATGGGACCTCTACAAACCAGTATATAAACAGTGAACATCCGTAAACAGTCTGGACACTTTAGGCCTTCCAAGACAGTGGGATGAAGTAAGGATGAGGGTGAAATTCCAATATTTGTCAGCGAGGAGCAACTTCAGGCAAGCTGCTCTCCTCTGGGACCTTCTGCCTGTACAAACAAACGGACCGTGGGCCCCTGGTCTAATGGGAACCAGACCTGCTCAAGGACCCAATCTCCTTCACTCCTTCCTTGTCCAGTCTCTTTCTCTTCTCCTCATGACCGAAACACACACCCCATCTACAGGACCATCTACAGGACTCACTTCAATTATCTCCAACCGACCTGAAAATGCTCCCTATTTCTTCTCCAGCCTTTCCCACACTGCGCCATACATTTTGTGATGTTCTGCATTTCCAGTGTTGATCTTCTTGACCCCAAAGTAGCCAGTCCCCAATGACGTGCACTTATCAGTAAAGCCACTTTCACATGGTTTTCCTATCAACACAATGTTTTCACACTTCTTTATGAAAACTATACTCTCTAACCTAAGGGTGCATAAATAATCTTAAATCAAAATTACAATTTAAAGTTTGCAATTATCAAATCATCAGTATTTAGATCATTTGTAGGCTGAAAACAATAGAATATCTTGTCTTTTTGCAGAAAAATATTTAGCTGTAGTTTAGACCTCCACAAACATGTTCTGAAATGTTTGGGGTTATTTCAGTCAGTTTAGTTGTTCATACAGTATTTCATACTTCTCTCAAAGATTAAAGGTGTATTGTGTAACTTTTCTGGTGGAGGGTCTATCACCTGCTTGTTTCCATGGAGATGTCATTGCTGTGCCTGGTATGTTCCACAATATGACATTAAACAGCTCTTTAATCAATTACAGTGGTTTTATTGCTCAAAAATACCTAGAAAAACAGGCATTCTGACTGAGAGCGGGGTTACTTCTCCATAGCTCTGACCTGTAACTTGGTCTATTTTGGTCTCCACGAAGATAGAAAGATTCAGTACCATACAGTGAAATATTCCAGACAAAGTAATAACATTTCCATGGAGAAAAGTATTTGATGAACCCTCCACCAGAAAAGTTACACAATGCACCTTTAATGCTCCTGGACATGTGAAATGAATCCTGATGTAAAATTCTAAATGTCAAATCTGCTCACAAAACTGAAAGTGCAGTATGATTGTCTTACCGACTCATACAGCAAGCATGTAATTCAATAATGAGCGAAAAACATGTCTACAAAGTTGGAGTGTTTTGGATGAGAGGGGTCACAGTGTATCAGTAACCGTCCTCCCAGCATCGCCGCTGTCTCTGTCTCAATGTTCCACTAGTGTAATGTATGAATCCTGGCACAGACTCAGACAAAACAGAAGGAGGTTTTACTCAGCACCCACAGCCTTCAGTGACTGCATGATATGACCAGTGGGTGTTTTCATTAAAAGGCAAGTCTATAAACGTCATGACATGTATTCTTTTTCAGGTTACATCAGTCTAACATGCAAAAATATTTGTGTTTGAATCGTTAACACTATACAAGACATTTCATTTCAAATTTGGTAGTGGCCATACCAGCTTGTCTAAACCTGATCCCGTCAGATCTCAGAAGCTCAGCAGAGCCGGGACTTAGTACTTGGATGGGAGACCACTGGGAAAATTAGGTGTCACAGTGGGGCACCAGTGGCAAAAACTGTTGTTGTGTCCTTAGGCAACAACAGATGCCCCCTTGAGATGTATCATCGCATATTGAAGGAGGTCCTAAGTCACATGCACCAAAAGATTGCATGTATCTTATGTGAAACTGCCTCTCTGGGGTCAGTAATGGTTTAGTACTTTTATATTTACTTTGAGGATGTTCTAGGACATATGTCTTTATATGAGCAAAGGGGAATTGAATACAAGCAGCATGGCCTGTTTTATAAATCGAGACCAGATGGGCTAACAATACATTTCATGTTTAACTTATACACTACTATTTTTAATAAGGATGTGAACCGAACTCAAGTAATGACAGCTAGTGGAGGAGTGACAAAAATACTGATCTTTTTATATTACATAGATAGTACATTGTTTGGTTTATGAATTAATAGATTGTGTGACTAATTGTGAGCTTCCCTGTGAATCCAAAGACTAATGTTTAAATCACTCTTCAAAACTGTATTTTTTTCTCTCTTTCACACGTGGTGTGCTGAACATTACCACCGTCTATCAGTGGTGTCTTCTTCCTGTGTGATAAAACAGATATAAAATAGATGTTAACACTTCCTTCTGTCTCTCTGCTGTGCAAATGTCGGAACAGACAGGAAGGCCCTTGTCACAGCCCCAACAGCTCATTATTTGTATGTACGAGAAAAAACCCAAGTCACAGGACGCCAAGAGGGTGGAAGCACGGCAGATTTATTGAGGAGAATGGACAACGCTTGATGAGTTGGAGCTCTGTGTTTCTCCCACACATCTGGGCACAATGTCCCCTTCAGCAAAAATCTTGAGTTGTGCCCAGTTCAACACTCCCCTCCCACAGTCGCTTGCATATCTGTTCAGTCTTGTATTCTGTCTTCTGATTTCCACATAAAATCGCTATGGGCTTTCTGGCAGAGCCTACATTTTTTCCTAACATGTTGGGAGCGGCAATGCCTGGATGCAACAGCAGTGTTTTTCTGCACATAACAAATGTGCACTGAGTTGAAGAGGTTATCAGTGAAAGTGGGAGTCCCATAGAAGCAGAAGGAGTGTGTGGTCGTGGTGTAGGTATAGTATGTACTGTACATGGCCCTTGTGCTTTTAGTGCCAGGATTCTGACAGCCTGCATTCACATGATAGCTGCAGGTTACATTTAATTGCTGCTCCATTGATCTAGTGTGAACATGCACTCACATGCCAAAGCACTCAGCATACATCAGCATGAGATCAATAATGTAGGGGAAAGTAAAGCTGTAAAATCAGGCATGAAGAGCTTAATTCTTCTTGTGTTTTATATCTTTGTTAGCGCTATGATGAAGGTACCATTGCCAGTTTTCTGTCTCATAAAAGCACAAACTCTTGCAACATAACCACACAAAACAATAACATGTAGTAGAAGCGTGGTCTCGATAAGACTGTGTGGGCATGGCTAGCTTGGAGCTGTATTAGTTTTAGTTTATATTCCCACTGATGTCATTGTTGAGGCAATAGCGCTCAAACAGTCAGGGTCATTGACCTGGCTCAGTGAGAAGTCACCAATCACATGTCCCTCAGGTTTCATTAATGATTATTCCTTTCCCTGTATTAGAGGACAGACAAGACCATTTGTGGTTTTACACAAAAAAGTTATGTCTGTACATAAACATAGTCATTACTGTAAATAACATAATATACTGAAGTCACTTTACTGAGATTTACTCTGTTCATATGCTGCACTGTTACTTTTATTGTACATAATAGTATTTTTTGGTATTTTATATTTTGTATTTTATATTTTTGCTCCACCAAAACAAAATTAGAGTCTATCTTTAAGTCTATTTCTAAATTATTCTTTTTTTAGCCATTATCTATTATCTTGTTTTATTGCATGTTCCATTTTCCTGCTGTTCTTGAACTGTGCGTTGCAACACTGGAATTTCCCCACTGTGGGACTAATAAAGGCATATCTTATCTTATCTTACATCACACATCATTTGTCCCTTAAATAAACAGTATTTTTGAACAAAGTCATTTGTTAAGAGATTCTTCCTCCTCTCACTTTGTTTTCTGACTCTGATCCTTCCTGCTCATTGTTCCATTGCCACGTTGCAATGATTCAGAGCTGGGAAGTAGAAACACCTGGATCGAACTGGGCTTCCACTGGGAATATCCAACTTCCAAGTGATGCTCAAATGCCTATAAAAAGGTTTATGGTCATGAGAAAAACAATATGCTGTGGTCTGTCAGTGAGAATGGAGCAGGGCTCAAGTCTCCACACCCCTGAGGCCCCTCAGAGCTCTGTTCAGCAGAGCTGTGTGGGATGATTCTCTCAGGAGGAACTAGAACCCTTCCACTTCCTGCCTGCTGATGAGGTCACAGGTCTCAAGTGGCGGGTCGGTAAAACCCTGCTCAATAACAGAGGACTGACAGCAGGAGGATGGACAAACACAAGAGGCAGGAGTTGACTGAAGAAGAAGGGAGTGGAGATGACAGTAAGCCTAGGAATACATGTGTTGTACTGGAGACAAGTCAACAGACAAGAGGTGGGGGTGTGAAAGTGTGGCCAGGAAAATATAACAAAATGGAAAGAAATATTAATCCCAAGAACACTGAAAAACAATTTATTAATCACACATGTGTCCTGAGTGGTGGATGTCCCTCTACTTTATACTGCACTATGCCAGGAGATTTCATTTGTCTGGGCTTGTTAAGCACGAATGAGCCACATGATTCCTCTTATTTTTACAGCAGCTGTAGATTCACTATGAAGTCCTTTTGGACCAAAGGGTCCAGGCTATATAAGGCATGATGTCTGAATGTAATATCACATGCTGCTCCCTGTCGGCTGTCAGCTCAATGCCTCTGGCTGATGTCAGAGCTCTGATTAAAGAGCCACTTGCCTGAAGGTCAAAGTGCTGAGGTAAGCCTCCACAGACTGCAGCAGCAGGTCAGGCTGCTGTGAGGCTAATGAGACACAGCACCTGGTGCATTAAGCCCATAGGTAAGAGTCAGCCGTGTGGGGGAGGGAGGGGCAGCACACAAAGCCAGTTTGTTCAGGTCCAGCTCAGATGGAGCAGCTCTGTTGCCAAGAGTCCAGGGCTCTACATCCTGCCTCTTAGTCAAAGCCCCACTCTTCAAACAAGACGCAAGAACAACGAGCCATACAGGACCAGTGCTGTCCACACGCACTAGCACCCTCACACAGAGCACACAGAGCACAAACTGTACTTTATTGTTTTTAACTATCAGATACTGACTTGTAAAGAAGCCAAAGAGTGTTCGGATTCTTACTTAGTCATCTCATGTAAAACACACAGAGCTGGGTCAAAACCCAGTCAGGCCCTCATCATTGTCTCCCTGTGTTTCACCGCCTAATGCTTTCCAGATGTTGACATACGTTTTTCTCTGGTCCTGCCCAACACTCCAAACCCATGCCCCTCTCTCATGGTGTTAATGGTGCCCAGGAGACTATGTCGGGGGAGGGGTGGAGGAGGGGGTCAGGAGACATTTCAAACTCCTACTGTGCCTATAAAAAGAGTTTGGCATCCTTTCCTTTTCATGGGGTAATTTCAAATCTGTTTTCTCTGGGGTTTCAACGTGGGTGTGGTTAGAAGAGACATCCTGGTACGTTTGAGAATAGAAGGTGTGCTACAAATGGTATAACAAAGTCCTCCTCCGTTGTCCTCTCTCCAGATGGCTAGTGGGACTATTAGGTTTCATTCTTTGGGCTGGTCCTGTGGGTATCTCCTGTCAGCTACATCTTATCACCAATCTCTATCTGCAAATGCATCTAGCAAAAAATCAATACCTACTCTCAGGAGTTACAGTATCACTCTCCTCACTTCTCCACTACAAATGATCCATATCAGATTTACAATGCTCCAAACTCTTTTAGGCCCCATCAAGCTCGTCACAGGGCACCAACAATTACAGTCTTCAGGATATGTGTTTTTTTTATAGCTTAACTGCCTTTAAAATACTCATATTCGTAAATACTAATACATGTTGCTGCAACCCCTTTTCTAGGAAGTGCTTGTTTGATGAAATGTAATCTGAGTGATGGCCTGTATTGTTCATATGCAGTGGTGGTACTCAGTTTTGTTACTTAAAGGTTGTATGTATTTTGTTTCAAATTGTCAATGATAGCGTTATAGAGATGCAGCAGCCTTGTAATTATGAAGAATGAAAATCCATCAACTGTGGACATGGTGGGGCCACATAAACATTAGTCAGTAGATAATGAGGCTACCTCGTTATCTATTGGCTGTTAGGTTGTTAATCAAACTCCTTATGTTTCTAGCGTAAGTGACTTGCCGGCGCACTGGGATTACGTGGTTTACGTACGCCTCTTACACATTCCACAGACGCACGACCCTGTTCACTCAACCAACGCAGAGGTTCTTAGCGGCTTTTTCCAACTGTAGCTTCATCACAGTTAGCACAAAGTTTGTTGCGATGGCAAACAAGAATCCACTACCAGTTAGCCGCAAAAGAAAGTCAGTTTTTGAGGTCACTGAAAGAAGAAGAGAAGAGGAAAAGGAGCGAAGCTAAACTCAGGTCATTCTCGGAGATTCCTTCCAGTGATGGCGTGCACTGAAGCAGAGGGTTTAAAGACTGACGCGTTGGTCACTAAATTACTTCAGGACATGTAACTTCTGCTTATCATTTGAAAACATACAGTATAGTTACAGCAGCAACAGCGATTCTGAACGTGCACCGGCTGTAAACAAGCAGCGTAAGCGTAAGGAGGAGGCGGAAGGAGGCGTTTCTACTTAGGGAGCTATGGGGGAGGAGGTGGTTTCACGCGCAACATTTGAAAAAGGACAAACAGTCGCTGGATTTCTCCTTCCTTGGAAAATCCTCTATACAACCTTTAAGTGCAGACACCAGAGCAAATAAATACTCAAGTATAAGGAAAAGTATCTATGACTGCTCCCAAAGTTTTTCGTCTAGGTAGGCTTCTCTGATGCTCAATTAGCTTTTATTCTTTTCTTTTTGACGCTAACATCCACTGTGAAAAACTAAAAGGACAAACATAACTTTATCAGAAATATATAACCACAAACTATACGCAATAAAACAAAATGCAAATGAACAAACCCTGTGAGACTTCTGACCCTTAACATTTCGGAGTTGTGAGTCCGTAAATTTTCTGTTCATTTCTCCTTCTTTCTCTGTGCTGTTCGTGCGGTCCATGCTTTTCCTCTCTTATTTATCGGAACCACATGCACAAGGTACGTGCACATGCAATATCCAACTTTACCACTGGAGGCCAGAGGTGAGCAACACAATATCACCTATCCCATTCTACCACTCATCAAAAAAATAAAAAATAAAAAATAAAATAATAATATCTGCAACAGCTACAGTATCACATATTATCGTAAAAGTATTAGTTAAAAAGTACCAGTTTAAAAATGTATTTAAAGAGTAAAAAGTAAACGTATTTCGCACAGATTTTGAGATCTAATAAGGCTTCAAATGTAGTGATTTTAGTACAGATTTGTGTTGAATTTGGTTCAACAGAAACAATGGAATTGATTTTTTTTTTTTTTCCTAGCTGCATTGCACAACTTTTTAACTTTTTTGGGTCCGTCATCTGCTTGTCTTCATGGAGCCGTTATTGCTTTGTCTGGAATGTTCCGCGGTAGAGATTAAACCTATCTATCTCAAGGGAGACAGCTATAGGCTACATTAAAGGCCAGATCTATTCATAAAGAAAATCAATATATTTTTGAGAAATATGAACACCTGTAATGGATAAATGCAAGATAGATGGGTTTAATGTCATAACATGGAACATTCCAGGCAAAGCAATAACATCTCCATGGAGAATAGCAGGTGATGGACCCTGCACCAGAAAAGTTGCACAGTGCTCTTCTAAGAAAAGTACAGATACCAAAAATGTATTAAAAGGTGCACTATGTAATTTTTTGGCTGGGGGTCCATAACCTGCTTGTTGCTATGGATATGTCATTGCTCTGCTTGGAATGTTCCACAGTATGACATGACAGCTGGTTTAATAACTCAAAAATACCTAGAAAAAAATGCATTCTTACTGTGAGCGAGGTTGCCTTTCCACAGATCTGACCTGTAACTTGGGTCAGGTTTGATCTCCATAAAGATAGAAAGTTTAAATACTGTGCTGTGAAACATTCCAGACAAAGCAACAACAACTCAACAGAGAAAAGCATTTGACGGACCTTACACCAGAAAAGTTACACTATGCACCTTTAAGTACAGTACTATTTTTACTTTGTTACGTTCCACCACTGTTGATATGGCATCATCCATTTAGCACAAATTCAACTTGGACCAAAAGGGCATATGCGAGACGACATACTGTAACAACATTCTGCCTGGCAAGTGGGTCTGGGCCTTCAACATCGCTCACATAATCGAGGGAATAAGAGGAAAAAAGGAGCGGTGCTCTGTGAGAAAATGTCCATCTGCACAATATCTTGGAAAAAGGCCAAAACAAACAAGTTAAATTTAAACCAGAGAAAGGCAGCCATTTTTGGTGTTTAAAGTACTTATAAACAAAGGATTACCGTGATGAAAATGTCCAAGAATTGTCAGTTTTGTGGTTGGTCCTGCCACAATACAACCAATAATCAGTGTAACTACTACACCACAGCCTGACCTCACAAAGAAAAGTGGCGAGATAATGCTACAGTGTGAAGACGAACAGGGAAAGGCTTTATTATGACAGGTGCTGCATTACAATTGAGATACACACAGGCAGAGGAGGAGATAGTGTAGTGTAAAATAATATTGCTATGCCTACATAAATTATCTGATAAAACGTAAACAATTTTCCTTGAGAAAGTTGTTCAAAAAATAAATAAGTAAATAAATAAATCTGAACTATAAATAGCCTATGCACTAAAAATTGTCACTACATATATAAAAAGCACAGCTACAACTATTACTTTGTTGTATTAAGTTGTTTATAATTCTCTAATCATAACCGGCTAATTGATATGGATTTCTTCACGTCTGATGGTGATTGTTTAGAATCCAGACAAACTGATGTCTGATAAACTCCACCCATATTTTAGGGCCAGTATTTAGGGATGATTTTCATTATGTAATTAAAATGTATGTAATTAAAATTTACTAAAAGCTCACTCTCAGCCCCCTTTTTTTTATCATATACCTATAAGAGAGATGTGTAGTATGTCTTGTGTAGTTATCTTTTCGCACTGAAGTGTTATAATAAGGTTTTATGCATATTCTTTAGTATGCAGGCCAAAACAATCTGTGCTGGAAATTTAAGGTCAATAGCCGATATGCTAAAAAGTGAAAATATCTGCCCAACATATCGACCAACTGATACATCGGTCTATCTCTAGTTATCATAAACTGTTTGTATTAAAGTATATATTACTATTTGGGCAGAGCATAGTATGTAAAAAGGTAAGACAGTAAAGATAGGCAAATTAGGCTGGTATAAATTGGTCAGAAGATGGATTTGAACTTGTAATGCAGAAAAGCGTGTGTTGCCCTGTGCATGTGGCTTTGCAGCTCTACCATTCAGCCACACGATGGCATAATACTTGCACTACAATGTTCAGGTCACATCCAAATACTATAATTCAAATAAATTAGATTTTTTTTTGTGAAGAAAACCCTATATTTCACCAACTTGTACAAGCTTCAGCTATTTTAAAATAAATAACATTAAGATAAAAAAGACAACAACAACTTCAATGTGTTAAATATGTCAAGATATGACACATTAAACCAAGCTTGCACATCTGGTAATATAAAATCCTACAATGTTTACTTGTGACTATTATATTTTACATATTGCTTAGAGTAGCAGCAGTAGTTGACTCTGACTTGTCTAATTAGATTTTCGTTTAGGCTTTGCTATGGTCTCAGTGTGAAGGCATGTGGTCACTGCGGTTACAAAGCTGAGGTTTTCCAAATCCATATGATACCTTCATGTGAGCAGTAGGCCCCTTATTCCAGCCTCTGCCTAGATTACCCATATTAAATAACGAGCATTGCAGAGTGTTTATACTATCCTGCTCCCTAGTGGTGGCAGATAGACATGTCATACTAGTTTCCTGCGGCGTGTGAACTCAAGTCACCCATAACAATTTCTTCACTGGACTCATGGGGGCGGTAGAGGACAAGACTCGATCCAAGCCTGAAGTGAACGCTGGCAGAAAAAAAAAAAAGAAAAAGAAAAACTTGGCAAAAGATTAAACAGTGACCCATGTTGAAAACTAACGCATACCTAAATGTTATCTTACAATTCCAAGGAACTTTCTAATTTGATTGGAATTTTATGGGAATTCCATGTGATTTCAACATATATTTACTGATAAATTAGCTGCTTACAACACAGGGAAAAATTTGTCACTACATGTGCTGGTGGTGGTTCTTAAATTGTAGCCTGGGAACCTAAAAGTGAGAAAATATGTTTAAAACTGCAGAAAATGCAGTCTTACAAAATGTTAGGTGTATGTAGTTTTCTTGAAGAAGCTTTCCTCTCTGACTATAATACAAATACAGGGTAATTACTGTGAAAAGAGGTATCTGATGCTGAATTGCAAAGATTCCCTCATTTCCCGTTGAAGAGAGTTACAGGAGTTGGAAGAGAGGACAAGAGCAAATAGTGATTCAATAAACTGCCAAAAGCCTATAATATATAATATTCCAAAATAAATAAATAAAAGTTCCATCATGGATTGATCCTCTAAACCGAATATTTAAATATGCAAAATATGACTATATTAACTAGGAAAATAATACACAAGAGAATATGCAGGTTGCATGTATGGATTCCAAATATAGTGTTGCGTGATAAACTTTCTCCACTGGACTCATGGGGGTAGAGGACGTTAAGAACTGAAGTGAACCATGGATCTATTGACTCTAGCAAACCTAAGGAAAAAAAAAAAGTGATATGTGCTTTCATTTTCATCTTCCATTGTCTGAAGCTAATGAACATGTTGGAAAAATATCACACATCATTCCTAAACTTTGACCTAAATGATGCAGTCATCAAGAATTCCAGAAATGTGATTCCACTTTTTATGGGAACAGCAGAACCAAAATGTTAACAGGTATTCGTGTTTCTGTGCCAATTTCAAACACGATTTCAACATGTATTTAGTCACTCTATGGGTTAAAGTGGTGGTTCCAAAATTGTCGGTTGGGACCTAAAAGTGGGTCACACAAGTTATATAAAATTTCAGTGGTGAAAACAATGTGAAACAGATTTTTTTAACCCATGTTGTGAAAAATAATCTACGGAGGTCAGACCAGCTGGAAAGCAGTCTTTCAAGAGTTATTAATCAATTAAAATTTAACACACTTATGAGTGAGAAAAATCTGGTAAATCTGTAAAATATAACAATGTGTTTTGAAAAATAAAGTTAAATCCAAGTTTTTATTTGCTTCCCAGCGACCAGCCCCTAAGTGCTCCCATATGCCTATGATGTCAGCCACAGAAGTATGATATTTTATGGGACCGGTGGACATGGATAAACTAGTTACATCCTCTGTAAGATTCAGAAAACATCAACACCAACATCTTTATTTTGAAGAAATATTTTAGATGTCATGAGCATTGTTAGCTTATATGCTCGACCTATGTGAGATTACAAGACTTCTTATTCACAGCGTAAAATGTCGTGGGAGGAATCCCGTAGGGGCCGTAATGTTCTTGAAGGGGCATTTTCATCTGACTCAGCTGGACAGGAGCAAGCCTCTTCTTTGTAACAATAAAACAATA
Source organism: Taenioides sp. WSHXM2023 (assembly GCA_029959045.1). Classification (NCBI taxonomy): domain Eukaryota; kingdom Metazoa; phylum Chordata; class Actinopteri; order Gobiiformes; family Gobiidae; genus Taenioides; species Taenioides sp. WSHXM2023. The sequence continues at coordinate 13,821,859 of CM057101.1, read as the reverse complement.
TGTCATTAGTGTGAATAGAAATCTAAACACTCTCTCATTTCCAGTTGAAAAGAGAAGCTGCATTTTAAAGAACAAATATAACAAAGAAGGGGCGGGGTAAAAGATTTCCCCCTGTGAATGTTAAGATTTTAGTTTTTTTTAAATTATTATTATTTATTTATTTATTTTTTATCAGGAACAGATAGGTTTAACTGACATTACATTTGCTTAAAAAAGAACATACGAGTAAATTTTGATTTTTTTCCTTGATGTTGGCATGCAGTTTCTCACTCACACAGTCTTGTCCTTATAAGGTAGTGGGCACTTCCTGTTTGTTATCTGGTTCCTCCATGCTTCACACTTGCCCTTTTTCCTTAAACAGAGATTACATTAAATCTAATATGGCATTTCAATTACACATACACAGCAGTGGGCAGCAGTGACTCAGTAGTTATAGCCTTCGCCCACCACCTTGAGAGATGTTTTTAAATCTACATCTAACAAATTAATAATTAAACAGACACTCTTCATTTTTACTTGTAGTTATTGATACTAAAACTAGAATTGAATCTAGATACTAGGGGTGTAAGAAAAAATCAATTCAGTGATATATTGCCATACTTCATTGCGAGATTCTCGTATCAGTTCAAAATGCGTCCGAATCAATTTTTTAAAGTCACGTTTTTCATGAAAAATTTGTAAGTTTCATTTACTATTCTCATGATTTAAAAATTAAATAAACTGTATTTCATCCAATTTTGTTCTCGTGAAGGTGTACTCAACTCAACCATAATATTTATATGTAATTATTGATAAATCACAATATATCGTCCTTTGTTTTAGCACCGAGATATATCGTGAATATTAAATTGTCACAGGCATATCATGATAAGTATTGTAATGCAGGTTCATGGCAATGCACACCCCTACTAAATACTCATTTGAACAAGTATATTTGGTGGAATAAATACGTAAAAGTAGCACCATGTAACGCAAGGACGCATGTTTTCCTAGCTGCTTTAATTATAATCTATTTTGGCCTAAAAATTTACATAGTGGGGCTTTAAATGAGAGAACATTTTTAACCTCATCCTCATTTTAGAATGGTCTTTATTCTTTATTATCTTAAAGATTTTTATGTTGATAATTATAGTAATTGTAGTATTGTGGTATCAAATTTGATATTAAGTGTCAAGGCTTTTCCTTAATATCAACATTTAGCTTAGAATGTTTGTTTCTTGAGAACACTAATTCACACAACAGGATTTTGCATGAAATAAGGTTTATGTACAGACTGCAGAGATGTATGGGGAGCTTTTAAACTGATTGGAGACAGTGCACATATGTATACAGTTACAGACACAGAGATGAGTTCCAGAAATGACCTATGCTCAGTTCGATTAGGAAAAGGAATGTAGTTTTTTGGCAAAATAAAAAAAAATAAAAAAATCCATCATTCTCAGCCAGTGGTATTTGGGGTCTCACCAAGGTGGGAGGAATAACTTTTGTACAATGACAATGAAGTAAAAGTAAAAACTTTAAAAATCTACTCAAGTCAAGTACAAATACTTACATTTTTTACTTAAGTACAATACTTTACTACTTGGACTTTGTTATATTCCACCACTGAATATGAGAGATTGGCCCCATATTTGAGTCAATGTTCCTGTGAACTATTAGCAAAGACAGGATGGCAGTTAAGAGTTCACTTAGTCAGAAAGATAATCACATGATAAATTGCACTTACGTTTTTGGGCTAGAGGTACAGTATCTACAGTTTCATACATGTTAAAACATAACAGCCACTTTGAAAGAGGGATCATTTATCGCTTATGATAGACAGAAAAATAGAAAATGGCTTACAAATGTCAGAACAGAAACAAAGAATCAGCAGACACAGGGGGGCATTGTGAAAACTCTTGCATTTTCCATGATCACATTACACTACTGCCTTGGTAAGTAAGTGAACAACACTGATATTGTTACTAAGTCTAGGTTCTCTGTATTTTCATATAGTTAAACATTAAATCCATGGGAAATACCATCTGTATGTGGATGATGTAGCTTGTAATCTTTTCAAGATTTCAAGAAGGTTCAAGGTTGGTCCGTCAGTCAACAGGCGTATCATTAATTAATTCCAGGAAAGCTTTTTTTTTGGATACTTTGTACTTGCTTCCCCTTGTTTTTCACATGGCAGAGGCACAAAGTGTTTTAAAGATATAAATGCCACTGGGAATTGACTCAGAGGAAATGTGAGCTATGCCTGTTTTCAGCCCATTCACTTTCATTATCGAAGTAATGCCCATTAAAGAAATACTATGTAACTTTTCATATGATTTTTATTTATTTTTTTACAACACTGATAAACACAGGAGAGCTACTCCTGCTCCTCTCAATTAAAATGTTGTTCCTTTGGCCATAATATTCCACAGTATGGTATGAAACCTAAATTATAATATACAATATGTGTGTATTATTTTTGACCAAATGTCAGTTAGGGTTAGTTAGTTATAGCAGAGTTTGCTACAAGTCAAAAGCCAAAAACACAGAGATCAAATTCTTAAATATATATACTTACAATATATAGCATTATACAGTGAAAACAAGATAACAAAGTCATTCTATTAAAGTGAAGAAGAAAAAACAATATTTTCATTTTTACTGTATTTTTCTTTTTAAATTTGTTTGTTTTATCTTTTTATTGTTTAAATAAGCAACATTTACTCACCATGGTCAATACTGTAGCAATAGTTTCTAAACTGTATTAAACTGCACACACTTGTTTGAGCATCTTGTCATTTACAGGAAGAGCTGCTTCAATGTTAAGATAAAAGAAAGTAAAACACACTCGAGCTGTTTTTAAACTTACTTCATTTTCAGTTTCTCTTAAATTGTTGGAAGAAAAAATTGGTTTGTTAGAAAGAGTACATAAAAACTATTATTGGTTTATTACCGGTAGTAACAATTACTGGAAGAGATTTCTATAATAATCAAATCTGTTGGCTGGATTGATAATGTATTTCCTATTATAACGTATTTCCTGTTATAACGCATTCCGTTCTTTGAGGTGTTCCAATGGGGAGTGAAACAGCAACATGACTGGAATCTTAATGCTTGTTTTCATTGCTAAAGCTCCCTGTTTGTCTTTAAAGGCCTCCCTTGTTACATATCATCTTTTTACCTCCCCCGTGCTCCCATCTGATGAACTACTCAGATGACCCCTGACCCTGAGACAACTTGCTGCGTGCAGCTGTTTATTCTCAGCTGTCTCACTTTCTCTGTTGGCGCATTGTTGTCTTTTTATTTTGTGTGTCACATGATGGCCAGGAAGAATCATATAACACTGAATATATCAGAAATATAATCACTTATAATGTGTGTTTTGTATATCCTGGTAAATCCTTTACTTATGCAACCTGAATCTATTAAAAACAGGATGCTGACAGCAGCAGGCAGAGTGGAAATTCCAAGGGTCATTGAACATCCAAAAGTACAGGCATGTGTGCTGCTTATTCTAAAATGTTACACACTGAGGTATATTTGTATACTATATGTAAATTATCCAATAAAAAAGTCTTCAGAAAAGAGTGAGTTGAGAGCTGTTTCTAAATAAACTGTGGGCGTGAATCAGAATCTAGACCGGTGGAAGTGGTCTATTGAAGGTATCTTAAAATTTAAAAACAAAAAGAAGACCTGATATAATAAAGTTCAGATACTGGAATGTTCCAGGATAATAACGTGATACGATATTACCCCACCAGTTTGGGCACAAGTGAATAACGGGGACTTTACTGAATTAAATTGAAGAGGAGTATTCAAGAGAAAAAAATAGTGAAAGAGGGAACTTACAGGAAGAGTCACGTCTCATAAGATCTCATGATTGCTTAGTCAGAAACAGCTCTCCAAGTGAACAGGGTCAGTGCGCACAGTGCGTTGGCTGGCTCCTCACTCACTCCCCTCTCTCTTTCTCTTTCTTTCACCGTTTTACAGCGAACCAAGGCAGCTCAGTATCGGGACGCAATCTGGAATACACAAAGGGAGACATTGTTATAGAGCTTGGAGAAAACAAGGCAAATGACCAACACAATCTTGTTTGTGCAACTTTTCATGGGATTTCATCTCAGTGTGGCAGGTTAGTTCTACAACATCTGCATGAGCAGTATAAAATCTATGTTATTAAGTAAACTATTTGTTTGTTTATCTATTTTTAACGACGTGACGTGTTTATAGAGCATAGGTTAGGTTATGTGATTAAAATGCATATCGGTTAAGTTAAGCAGGTTGCTTTCCTCTTGGGTGCGCGACTCGCTTCTAACCAGGAGAGAGCAGCATCACGTGAGATTTTGTTAAGAAAATATTCGAAATTTGTCACTCTTAGAACAACAAGTAAACATTTGTTAGACATTCAAAAATGTGTTTTGCTTAAATTTCCGTAAACACATGGGAAAATATCCACATTTCTTCTGGTATCTGCAACTGCTACCATAGACTACACAAACCTCGCCCGTTAGCGTCTAACTTTTGCCAACACAGAGATTTTCGCATTTTGTCTTTTAAAAATAAATAGCCATTTATGCATCCAAAGTTAGTGATATAAAACTGATTAACTGTTGTTTTTAATAGAATTACAACTAAGAAGTTAGGTCAGATCTGCAGAGCAACTCAACAGAATTAACGCTTCTCAAAGTAGGCTTATTTAAGCAAGAAAACATCAACAACAACATTGTATAAAGCAAGACAGGTTAATGCCATAGTCTGTACTGGGAAACACTGCAGCAAACAAACAAACAAACAAACAAACAAACAAACAAACAAACAAAAAATGACACGGAAAAATACAACTCTTCTCACCATAAAGTCATTGTTGGTCACCAGTATTGCTACTTAGTTTTAGATGTTCTGGTCTATATTGCTGGGATGTATGTTTTATATTCCTTTTGTTTTGTAGATTCCAACTGTCCCATAACACTGAATCCATCTAGGGCTGTAGTGAAAAATGGAGACGCAATATCCATCAACTGTACAGCTGACGAAGAGCATGTGGGGATGGGATGGGAATCACCACAAGGTGGCATAGAAATGATGATGGTCAACCATTTGACATGGAGTGTGGCAACCACAACCAAAACCACGGAGGCTATGTGCTTCATCAACCTGGTGTCTGGGGAACAGTGCGAAAAATACGCTGACATTGTTCTGTACAGTATGTAAATTAAATTACCTTTAAATATTTCAACATGATGGTAATATTAGCATTTTTTCCAGGTTACCCAGAAACAATCCAAATCACCTCCAACAGCAGTGATGGTATCATGAAAGAAGGGGAGGACTATTACCTGATATGTGATGTACATGATGTATCTCCTGCTGCAAATCGATCAGTGGTGTGGTACAAAAACAATGAGACATTCAACAACTCCTCCCATAAGCTATATTTTAGTCCAACCAGAGATGTCGACAGAGCGGAGATCAGATGTGAAGCTCATTTGGATCTCAGGCCAGAAGGACCATATATCAATGTATCATCACAAATATTAAAAATAAATGTCACGTGTAAGTACAATTTTGTAACTTGATATGTCTGAAAGATTTATCTGACTTTACATTTTATAAAGCCTACATCTGTTACTTTTATGTTTTTGCAGTTGGTCCAGAAATGGATTGTTCTGATCACGTGACAATAGCAGAAGGTGAGACACTGGACAGTAAATGCCCCATACATGGAAACCCCACCCCTCATGTCATGTGGTTTAAAAATGGACAGCAGATAAATTCAAGTGTGCCCCTAAGGAGAGAGGATGCCGGCACTTATATTGTCAATACGTCAGGATTTTCTGTCAGCATCAATGTTGGTGTATCATGTAAGTAAATAATATTTTATATAAGCCTGTTAAAGTCCAGATACAAATTTAATCTATTAATTTCACTTTTTGTCTTATTTGCCATAGATGGACCTGAACTGAGTTGTCCACACTATTTTACTGCGCTTGAACACACCACTATTAATCTCAACTGTACAGTTAGAGGCTATCCTAAACCTAAAGTTGCTTTATACAAAGATGGAGAAGAGGTGCATTTAGAAACTATAACGAGAACAGATTCAGGAAATTACACACTTGTTGCCTCAACAGAAACCGAAAATGCCACAGAAACATTTGAGGTCATTGTTTATTGTAAGTTACTACCTGTTTATTACTGTTTATTACTATTTTATTTATTTCAACCATAACGTGTTGTTTTCAGATCCTCCATCACAGATTTTTGAGCTAGAAGGCTCAAGTTTTACTTTAGGTTCTTCTGTGTATCTGAAGTGCTATGCCAGAGGAAACCCAAGACCAAAGTACTCCTGGATTTATTACAATATTTCAAATGTCTCAGAGAGAAATGTTGACGGGGTGTCGATTTTGGAGATTCAAAATGCCACAACATTCAACATAGGCAGCTACACATGCTTTGCATCAAATGAGCATGGAACAGTGTCTAAAACAGCAAGTCTCACCGTGAAAGGTAAAGTTAACCTAAATAATGCATGTAATCTCTCCTACTCCATTTATAACAACTAGGGACAGTAGTGGCTCTAGTGGAAACTGTCGTTGTGTCCTTAAGCAAGACACGTTACCCACAACGCTATGGTCAGTCTTGACTAGGGCTTTGGGTCTTAAAAAGTGCTGTTATGTTAAATAAATTGGATGCTTTATTAAGTAATAGAATTATTGACCTTTTTATTTGTTTCTGAGATTTATACCGATAAGAGATTAGACCTAATTTCTTTGTGGGGAAAAAAAAAATAAAATAAAATAAAAAAAATTAAAAAAAAAGTACCCCAAGTTAGTTATCACGGCAGTCAGCCTGTAATAGTTCATTACCGTATTGCCAACATGAATGGATGTTTGGCAGCCAGCAGTACTTTTGCGTCTGCACGTCATTCCGGGAGGCGTTTCCTTCGGCTCTCTGTGGCGCTCTGCCTGGTGCCCGCTATCCAGACTAGGGGCTGAAAGTTTCCGAAACTTTTCAAGTATTTTCCTAGTACTTTTTTGACTCTTAGGACAGCGGCGTTTCGACATATCAGGAGGCTATAATAATCCTTGACTGTTAATTTAGTGTTCTGCTGCTAAATGGATTTTTACGACTTTTTACGCGTTCAGACGGTTTGGTTAACTTTTACACTGCCGACGCTTTTTAACGCGGCATTAGGTAAGATGTGCCAAATGAAAGTCTGCTTACTGTTTGGGCTATATCTTTATGTAGTTTTGGATGGTTTATGTTTGCTTGAGCAAGAATGAAATGTGTCTGGCCTTTTGTGCTGAGTGATAAGAAAGCTATTTTAAACAACGGTGCGTTCAAGTGTCGTGTCCATGCACTGATTTTGAATGGGAGCGTATTAGTAGTATCTTGTGTTTGTAAGCTGTAGCTGGATATTTATTTAACCTTTTATTTGCGGTATTATTATTATTAAGTTACAAAGTCACGCAGCCAAAACAGTAGCGGACAGCAAGTGTAATGCTTTCAGTGGGTGTATGGGGTGGGGTATCCTTCCTGAGCCATGAGCCCTTTCCTGTTAACTCCTGGCTAGGACATTGTTATAAGATAAAGTTGTTTGGTGCAGTAATTTGAATGACTTCATGTCCTGCAGGTGTCAAGCAAGAATGTCCTCTTCAAATAACGCCAGAGAGGATGGTGTTGGAATATAACAGCGAGAGAAAGAGTGCTACATGCAAAGCTATTTCATCTGCAAACAGCAAAGAAATCTACTGGTTGGAAAACAGTGGAAATAATACCAGCAGTGATGAATGGGTTGCTGATACATGTAACTGGAATGCAAGCCCTGTTTGTGAAGGGACATTTAACGGAATAGGAAGCTGCAGGAAGAAACTAGACTTCATTCTTTACAGTATGTTTGACATTGTTTGTGACTGTTTCTTACTAAGATGACTTTTAACTGTGTGCATAATTTTTCTCTAGAAAAACCTGACAGTGTTTCCATTAGCATTGAAGGAGGCAATGCCACAGTAATGGAGAAAGAGCCTTGTACTCTGGTTTGTGAAGTCACAAGTGTTGCTCCTGCAAAGAGCGTTATGGTGCACTGGTTTAAAGGGAACGAATCCTTCACACCACCAAATGGAGGTATTTAAAGACTGTAGTTTTTACTGAAATCATAATTAGAAATTAGAAATATAACAATCTATACATTAATATTAATCCATCAGTGACAACGTGGCAGTAAGGCATTTGCTCTCTAAGATCTAAGATCATGTGATCTATTATATGATGCCTCAATATGAATAATTATTCATTTCTGTACTAAATTCAAGGTATTTTATATTTCTGTTTTTCTCTAGTTCAAGTCATCTGTGACAACAATTGTAATATTGACAAGACCAAGGAGAGTGTGCAGATGTGGTTTAAAACAAACATCACTGTAAACAGAACACAAAATGGTGTGGAGTTCTCATGTGGAGCTGTTTTGAAATTACCTGGAATAGAAGAAGGCATACCTTTACCAATGTCCAGACCGCTCAGTGCCACTGTCCATTGTAAGAACTTCCACTACTCACTACCAGGGGTGTAACAATAGCTACAATATTGTGATTTTGTACCCACAATATCACGGGCTATCACAGTATATCATATCACAATCTCCTTTGCCTAAATGCATTGGTTTGTTATGGGAGTTGCTAAAAAACTATATAGACCATGATCCTTTGCGGTTTCAGTAGAGCCAACATGAAGAAATCACTGTTATGGATATTGTTACATCCCTACTCTCCACTACAGATATTGTAATTGCAGCATCCTTGCTTCATCTTTTCTGTATTGCTAATATTGATATTTCTCACAGATTTGCCCAGCATTAACACTACGAAGCTTTCACACATTGTCCCGGTGTTTAGTGGTTATGCTGAAGACCTAAAATGTGAAGCTGATGGAAACCCACGTCCGGAAATCAGATGGACTGCTGATGTAGCTCTACCACCCCAACAGCCCGATGGCCTCATCTCTGTGACCGAAAAGGGAAAATACAAATGCCATGCAAAGAATATTCACGGATCAGTCACTCATGAAGTTGAAGTAATTGAAAAAGGTTGGTATAACTTGATTATTACATTTCGTGTATATGTGTATGTTTGTGTTGAATCATTCACTAAAGGTGCACAGTGTAACATTTCTAGTGAAGAGTCCGCCACCTGCTTGTCTCCATGGATACATATATACATTAAGCCTATATCACGAGGGAGACAAGCAGGTTACAGCACTAAGCTACATTACAGTTCAGATCTGTGGAGAGTCACCCCTATTCACAGAAGGAGTTATTGTGATTTTGAGCAATAGAAACACCTGTAATTAATAAATACTAATTGTTTAATATACATAATGTAATAGTCCAGGCTGAGCAATAACATCTCCATGGGGACAGGTAGCATACCATTCACCTGAAAAGTTGTGCAGTATGTAACATTTTTGATGAGGGTCCGTCATCTGCTTTTTTTCTATAAAGATGTTATTGTTTTGTCTGGGATATTCCACACTACGCCATTTAACTTATTTAGCTCTATGGAGACAAAACTCAAGGTATTTTGAAGCAATAAAAACACATTTAATTGAATAAATGCAAGATAGATAAGTTTAATGCCATACTGTGGAATATTCCAGTCAATGCACACACAAACCCACCAGAAAAGTTACACAGTGCACCTTTAAAGAAATAAATTTATATTCTGGTTTCAACTGTATTAATGTGTCATGTTTTCTCTTACAGTGGACTACCTGCCACTGATAGCTGGATTTGTAGCAGTCACTGTAGTGATCATCTCCATTATCTTTGTCTTCATCTACTCCATATACTACAAGAACACCAAGATGCGGCGCTATAATTTAAAAAACCCTAAACTTAGTGCCCACAATGGTAACGTGGCTAACAATGGATGGGATCTGCCATTGCCAATGACCAAACTATGATAGCGTTTTATTAATGTGTCAATTTTTGAAGACTGAAGCTGACCCCTCAACTCAAACTGCCTTAGAACAATATCTTACATTTTTCAAACATCACATAGTACAATGCAAATGTTTTAACAAAGCACACTCTGATTAAATTAAAACTATGTGCCAGTACCAAACTTTGTAGGTTACATTTAGTGTAGATCCCTGAGATAATGGATTCTGTTAACATTACATACCAAAATAACAATAATTTCTTTCATTTTATGTAATATCAGCTTTAACTGCCTTATGGCACAGTGGAAAGACAAAATCCCCTAGATCTGTCATCTATATCATTGCACAAAGAGGCCTGCATTACCCACCAACTGCACTGTATCATTTATTTGAAATAATGTAAGATTTTTTATAACTTTTTTAACTACTGCATTTTACCAGCTCACTGAATAGTAAAAATATAGCACAAGAGAAAATTGGGCGTAGTTGTCATTGGGCAAGAACATGTCAAATCATGTTCTTTTGCAAGCTACATTTTGACATTGTATGTTGATGTTTACCAGGATCAAAGTCTAAATTTCACCATTTTAAAATATGCTACCATGGATGACAGAATATTTAAGGCACAGGGTAATAAGACACTTTTTACTATACTATCTGTCACTGTTTTGTGATAAGGACAAAATTATGACTTTTTTAATGGTTTTCTCTCCCATGAAGGCAGTCATAACCTTAATATTTTAAAAGCCCAGACATGAGTAATGCTGTGTTTGAAACAAGATCGCAATCAAAAACTACTGTATTTTAGTCATATTTAAGTGTTTGTTTTCTTTTTATTCTGTGACAGTGAATGCGTGAAAGATCTCACTTATAGTATTTTGTGTTGTGTTTTTTTCCATTGAGCACATTGTATTGTATTACCTTTGTTTAGTCCAAATGCACTTTTTCTATTGTTAAGTCTGTTTGTCTTACCATACTTTTGTGTTAATCAACTTTTGATTGTATATTTTTTTTTTTTTTTTCTAATTTGTTTTTCTACTATGAATAATGTAAAGTATTTATTTATTATTTATATTCAATGGTAATGGTGAGATGAGAAAGACAACAGGACTGCAAAGGATTGAAAAAAAATGGAGTAACATGCAGAAAATGTATGTTAATATTGTAAATATTTTAGATTGTAAATACATGTTTATATTAAAGTGAGAATTTTTTTTATTAATTTACACTTTATTGTTACAATTTATTCTAAACTGAACTGGATTTATCATGTCATTTTATGTGTAAAAACAACCAAAATCGACCATTTTTGAGACATTCAAAACAGAAATATGAGAAGAGACAGATTTGAATTTATTGCTTCTTTTTGTTGTCATATTAGTTACTAAAAATTATACTGAGGGGATGTGAGTAAATTAGATCTGACTGAAAATTTGCCTAAAAAAATAAAAGAGTTAAAACTTAATTACATTAGAATTAGGTTTTAAAAAATACCTCTGTATGCTTTGTCAAAATCTTTGTACAAGATTGAAAAGTTTGTTATGTCGGTGCTACTTTAAGAGTGACCCTTATGTCCCCATGGGGGGGAAATGCATTTTGAGAAAACTGCCTTTGAAGTTAAAGGTCCTATATTACACAAAATTGACTCTTCTGAGCTTTAAGCCATGCTATAATGCTGTTACCTTCTCAAAAACATACCTAGAGCTGTGTTTTGTTTCATTCACACCAGTGTTAATTTCGTTGACGAAAACTATGACGAAATTATTTCGTCAACGAAGGTTTTTTGCGGACGAAAACGAGACGAAAACTAAATAAAAATTACTTTTAAATGACTAAAACGATGACGAAATAGACGGACATTTTCGTCAACAAATAAAAGACGAAACGAAAATATAACCTGTGACGAATAATAGATCCATGGTGGATCCATGGACGAATAAGTGTCAGGACTCCTCAGGAGAAGAGAGAGAAGAACGAGCGGCCGCTGCGCTAAAGAGCCAATCACAGCGCGCGTTGTTGTGCGGTGCCGAAAAGCTAACGCCCCCGCCGAGAAACATGAGGAGGACAGAGGAGCAACAAGTGCTAAGAGAAGATGTTGGCGACTGGGACTGGGAGAAAAAGACGGTCTGACCTGTGGTCTCACTTCACGTTTGATAACAAAGAGAATAAGACGAGTGTAAACCATGTGGCGCGTCCATCAAGGGGAAAAAGAGTTAGGGTTAGAGTTTTAGAGTTCAAAGGTTGTTACAGTACTTGTTATGCATTAATAAGCTGCAGTAATAAACTGTATAGGGCAAAAGGGCCTGACACCTGCACTTTAATTTTTATTTTTTTTAATATATTTTGGATTTAGCTGTGAATTATCATTTTGACAGTTATTGATGTGGTATACACTGGTGTCATAAAGACAGACAGCAATAATTTATACTGTCTTTGTGCTTTGTTTGCTACTGCTTTTCCATTTAAACATTGAAACACATTTTCAATAAAAACAGTTGTGTTTAAATATAAAGTGAAATGTTTGCATATTAATATCTCAATTTCAAGAAAGTATAGTTTTATGTTCAATGTAAAAGGTAAAAACTGATACGTGTGAAAAGCTTTTAGTCGACTAAATCTATTGTAATTTTAGTCGACTAAATCTATTGTAATTTTAGTCGACTAAATCTATTTTCATTTTAGTCGACTAAAACTGTTTTAATTTTAGTCGACTAAAACTAGACTAAAACTAAAACAAATCTGATGACTAAAACTAGACTAAAATTAAAAGTAATTTTAGTCAAAAGACTAAGACTAAAACTAAATTAAAATTTCTTGTCAAAATTAACACTGATTCACACATATTTGAATGATCCTTTGTTATTAGTCTGTCTTCATCTCCAAGGGTCAAAATGCTATATTCCACCTTGTAACGTCAAGTAGTGGATGTAGATATCTTTTACCTTTAGTTCAGTAGAGACTATTCCAGGGCTGAAATCATCCAAATGATTCTAGTGAAGGTGCATGGAGTTTAAAAAAACAGTGGCTTCCATGACATCACAAGGTGGCACAGTTTTCAGATGGAGTGTTTTCAGTTTGAGTGAAGAACTCAGCCTAAATATGCAGGGTTTGTGTGTTAAACATGTGAATGAAACAAAACACAACACCGGGTATGTCTGTGATGAGGAAACATATAAATAATGTATTAAGGGCCCTTTAAATGTCCCGTTAAGTTGATATAAATATTAAAACATCTTTCAGTGCGGAGTGGACAATTTTGTAGTTTCCAAATGAAAGTTTATATACTAATAGACTAAGATACTTTTAATGCCATACCGTGGAACATTCCAAACAAAGCAATGGAGACAAGCAGATGGCAGATCCCCCAACAGAAAACTTGCATTTATCTTTAAGATCACTAGCAGTCATAGTAGGATAACTAGGATGACTCATTATCAAAACAAAGGTAACAGGTTTTACTAGCTTATGCTGCCTTCCTGTTTGGTGGTAAAACGAAAACCTCAACTCGTCAAACTATTACTTACATAGGTTATATGCTTTAATTGCATGTTCACTACACACAATGCACATTTCTGCGTCGTCTCTCCATGACCCCACCTCCTTTGCCACCTCTTAAAAAGGTCAAGGCATGCCGCTGTTTACCCCAGAGCAGGATATTAAATGGCCTACCGTTCCGACCGCACGTGAAGGCAACGCGGCTACTTTTACTTTCGGGACTTTATAAGCAAATGAGACTCAGCAGTGTCCCTTTTCCTGATTTTGCTCATTGGAACCGCGACTTTGCATGTGTTGTGATTTGCGTAAAAGGTAGCTAAAATGGCCAAAAGCGCGTTGTTCATGGCGTGTAGCTGTTTCCTTTTATTCGCAGGTAGGTAAATCATGTGATTACTTCGTGTTACTGGGCTATTGTTATATTGATGTTGACTTTATGCAGCGTATACTTCCGCCAGCCTACGCCCATGGTACAATTCCGTTATTAGGCCTACTGAGAAAGTCAGAACAAAGCAAAAGCGTCGCCAGTTTACGCCAGTGTAGAATTGAAAGTCACTAAGTCATTGAAAAACAGTGTTCTACTGATGTTATGATTTTCTTAAAGGGCTGATCAGCTTCCTTTGCATTTTTCCCCAGGACAATCTGAGGACAGCTGTCCTTTTGAAATGACCCCATCCAGAGTAGTGGTGGAGTTTGGAGGCGCGTTTACAGTCAACTGCAACTCAACTACAAATGAAGTGGAAGGAATGGGCTGGGAGTCAAACTACAAAGGAACTGGCCTCAGATACGAGCCTCATGTCCAGTTAAAGATCGAGAAAGTGGACAGATGGGATATAGAGTCTCAGTGCTTTATAAATTTAAAAAACGGTACACAATGCATCGAAAGCCTACCAATCACAGTTTACAGTAAGTTACTTCAGATATTTCAGATGACATAAAAACTATTTCATGCATTCCTTGTACTTAACATGTGAACATTCAAAATACCATGTTCGCATCAACAATACAAACAAGGGAGACTGATCTGATTTTGATTACTCTAAATAAGATCTAGTTTTGTTATTTTTCCCTAATTGCCTACATGTGTTTATTTATGTATTTTTAGTATGTGTATATCATTTGAGTTTTTGGCTTTCTCTCAATTAGTTTTATGTTTATAATAATGTTTGTAATAATAATGCATTAGCCTTACATAGCGCTTTTCCAGACAAATTCAAGTCCTACCACACCCAAACCCTGCTTGGCGTTCAAGATCAAACAAGCATGGCCACCTCATTCATTTCATTCAGTCATTTCGTTTTCACATTCTGCTTATGCTATGAGCTTTTTCTTTATCCAGTAATGTGCTATCACCTCATTTAGATCTATAAAATTAGTCAGTATCACAGTATTTACTCGTATTTTATGAGACACTTAAAAGTTTGTGTGTTGTGTTTGTGATTTTTGCAGAAAACCCTGACAGAGTGTTTATAGTGCCTGAAAACCTACTCATGGAGGAGCACAAAGAGTATGAGCTGCAGTGTAATGTATCCAGTGTTGCACCAGTGGCTTCTGTGACTGTAGCATGGTACATAGGGGATACCAGGATTAAGCGGGAGAAGCTTACTTCTGGGTTTGGGCCATCACCAAATACCCAGGCATCTTTCCTCAAAATAACAGCAGACAAACAAAATCATGGAAAGAAAGTAATGTGTGAATCCAAGTTTGACTTTGGACCAGCTGGGCCATATTTAATGCCAACTAGATCAGATGCACTGGATCTTCATGTACTATGTAAGTGATTTAAAAGTGCATTGTTTAACTGTTCTGGTGCAGTGTCCACTTCTTGCTGGTCTCCTTTTCCTGAATGTTTCACAGTTAAACATTTAACATGTATATTGCCATGGAGACAAGTAGGTGATGCCACAGGGCCAACTTACAGGCTAGCAACAGCTGTAATTAAGTAAATGTAAGATACCATTAGATTGGCTTTAATGCCGTACTGTTGAACATTCTAGGCAAAGCAATAACATATCCATATAAACAAACAGGTAGAAAAACCACCACCAGAAAAAATACAAAGTGCACATATAACCTAATGGGAAATTAATATATGTATACACTGTTTTTATTCATTTCAGATCAACCGTTTTTTAAAGAACCCAAAGTGGAGATAGTTGAGGTGCCAGCTAGTGGTAAAATAACATTGGACTGCACAGCCCAGGGACACCCCACACCTGCTTACCTCTGGCAGGTCCCTGAGCCCACTCAACACCAGGTGGGGAGTCAACCTGTTTTGGACCTCCAGGGGCCCTTCTCAGGAACTTACAACTGTACTGCTTCCAATTCCCAAGGCTCCAGCATCAAGCAGTTTGTCCTCACAGATGCTCCAAGTAAGATAACTGTCCCTTTATTTCACTTGATATGCATTGTTTATTGTTTAATACTTTTTATACTGTTCTTCGTCAGGAAGTGCGCCCGGAACCACTGCTGGAATATTAGTGGCTATGTTTTTTGTGTTCATTGTAATTTTGGCGTGTGCAGTGTATTACAGACAGAAAAAGTATTTTGATGCACAGTGACACTAAACTGCCATTTCCCACAGGGGACTACACAGTGCTAGCAGCTGTAATTGGAGTCCCGGCAGCCCTGGGTTTCTTACTCCTAATCAGTGGACCATTTATTGTGACTAAAGATGGGACTTTTTCACTCAACAAAGGCGGCTACAGCAAAGGACAAGCCTCGCAACCAATATGAGTTTTTGTTTTTTTTTCTTTTTACCAAATGAATGAATGGTACTTTTTTTCTTACAAGACAGGCTTTGTTCTGCATGTTTATTGTGAGGTTCTTTGTAATGCAAGCTAGCATTTTGCATGTGTGATGTTATCAGCTGCCTTTAAATTACTACTTAACGAATGTGTTTCATCATATGTACTG
Organism: Taenioides sp. WSHXM2023; assembly: GCA_029959045.1. Classification (NCBI taxonomy): domain Eukaryota; kingdom Metazoa; phylum Chordata; class Actinopteri; order Gobiiformes; family Gobiidae; genus Taenioides; species Taenioides sp. WSHXM2023. Next base: position 13,805,536 of record CM057101.1, on the reverse strand, counting down.
TATTTATATCATTCAAAGCAATGACAATTGATACTGATAACATCTTGAATCAAGCAGCTGATTTGCATTGCTTCCTAATTTTATGATTAACTAACCCTAACTACACAAATACACCAAATGTGAACTATTATGTGCTCATGGTGCTTTTGACCATATGCAACTCAGGAATGTATCAGAAATGGACAAATTCTTTTAAGAATTGGTCTATAGCTTTGATTTGGTTTCATCTGTCTTCTTTAGCGTACACTACAAACATTAATTGGTAGTAACTGTATAGTGATATTTGGTAATAGTGTATATGAGGTACATATGCTTTGTTTGGAACATTAACATTCTTTACTTATTGCACTGACAATTGCGCTTGCCTTTGTTTCTGCCGTCTCATTGTTTGGCGTGTATAGCCTCTTAAAAATGCATACATATAGACATAATGAGGATAAAACTCGTTTTGCTTTTATATTTGAATGATGTGTGTGTTGTATAAAAATCATGAAATAAAGAGCTTTATATTTGTAATTTCCTGATTCAGAAAACTGATTTGGTTAAAGCCTTCTAAGGGTCTTTTTTGCAATTTTCCTGCCACATTATGTCATCTCAAAGGACTGGCTTACATATACAGGGCCAGGTCTGCCATACTAATGAGCTGAGAGCATGGTAAATGTAAAGGGGAGCTGCCAATTCAAATGGGCCATTTCTAAAAGCGTGTTCCTTATGTTAGCCCCTGTCATTCCCACAAGAGGTCCTGCCAGAACTCTGTTTGTGTATGCTCCGACCGTGCTGCTATGGCAACCACAGTGACATTGCTCAAGTTTCTCATGGAGTTTAAATTTTTATATTGATGCCAAACTTTGTGTTTCTTTTTAAATGGAAACTGATAAAAGTAAAGCATATTCAATATTAAGAGCTTATATAATATGTTAGGCTAGTTCACATTCCAGCTGTGCTCTTCGTAATTAATATCACAAGCATCTGATTACTCATTGCATTGCAAAGATTTGAGCCACTCGCTGTATGGAATTGAACACAAAAATGTTCTTCATGGATTCTGTTTTAAATGAAATGTCTTTTTTGCAAAGGCCTGCCACCTGCTGCATTCCCCTCGTTTACACCAACCCCCCACCCCCAAAGTCATCTGGGAAGAAGGGGGCCCTTTTGTCCCAACATAGTTCCCTGCAGAGTTACCAAGCTTGCTCACGCCGGAACTGACTACTTTGTCTTTTTATCTACAGCTATAAAATAATACGATGGATAACTACATTCTGATTAGATTTCTTTTGTTTTGCATGTTTCACTCAGGTAAGTTCACACAAATGAATCGTCTTTCTTGAACTTTAATAAATGTTCTGTGCTATGTCAAATATGTACTTAGCGTAGCACACTTACAAATGCATGGTTTACTGCACTAATAGCTATGTTTTGTTGTATCGGCTTTATCTTGATCTTGCCCTGTACTTGCTACAAGGATTGCGAACCACATCCATTACAACCAAACATATCAGTTGGCTTATAATGTTTATTAACTTTACAACAGACATTGTTAAATGTGACCAAGATGCCTATTGCCTGCTTGTACACCGGTGCAATTAAACAATTACAGGCCATTTAGAAATGTTCAATCAAACCTCTTTTGTCTTTTGGAGTAAGTTACACAATCAATCTGCTCTCAATGCACACACAGATAGTGTAGGAGTGAAGAACTATTATATAAAATCACTCAAATAATAATGAGAACTTGTTCTACTCAAGCAGTATGCTTAGATGCAACATACATACATGTAACATGATTTATAAATCTAAATGTTGAAAAAAAAAATACAATAGTGTCAATATAAAGCCTGTCATTGATAGACTTAGTCACTTTGTATAATCACTGAGTATAGCATTTTGTCAAGCAAGAATACTGTTACTTCAGAAAAGACTTCAGAAAATACTACCCCAAATGGTATGTAGAATGGTATAGTATTACAAAACTGACACTTTTCCAAATCAAGTAAATGTAGCCGAGTGCATGCAATTGATTTTTCCCCACCTCTGTGGCTGCTGGATGTCTTTAGTTTCAGGTGATGGATGCTCACTGAGTCTAAAGCCCCCCCGGGTGGTGGTGGGCTTTGGGGAGGCTGTGTCCGTCAGCTGTGAAGCCACTCGGCCAGTGCGTGTCTTGGGATGGGAGTCGGCCATTGGCCCCTCACACACTCAGCAGGAGCAGTCTGTGCAGTGGAAAGTGGACAGCCTTATTGACTGGATCGAGGAACCCATTTGTTATGGAGTGTTTCACACTGCACCAAGGCAATGTGAGGAGAAACTGAACCTTGTATTGTACAGTAAGTCAGCTCCTTCTTAACAAGTCTTGGTATTGAACAATGTTCATAGGGCACTTTTGGGGCTGTATTTTGTCTGAACACAATATATATAAGATTTACACTGCACACTACCTTTTTACATAGACTTATATTGTATTTTCATTATCTAATTGCATTATTAGTGCAATTATATTAGTGAGACATGACCAATAGAAATATATCATTCATTCCAATAGTTAAATATATTTTAATTGGCAAAAAAGTTAAATTGGTCAAAAACGGAAATTTGCTGCTATTATTACACCCTACAGGTAATGTCAGCGAAACTACTTTCATTGCAATAGATTTGCCATTTGAAATCCATACTATACAATGAGCAAATTAAGAAGTGTACTATAAATATCATCCCTGGTATAAGTCATTGGTTGATGTGTTCTTTTGACTGCACTTAAGCACTCCACTTTCAAATGTGTTATTTGCACAGAGACACCTGATAGCGTCAGCATTCGACCTGTGGACCACATTGGGCCCATGGTGGAGGCAAAGAAATACCAGCTCCTCTGTGAGGTGCAGAACATTGCTCCTGTTCAGTATCTCACCCTGAAATGGTACAGAGGAGATACAATGGTCCATAACCACTCCTTTTCGGACCTCACATCTTCTTCGCCAGTCCAAGTGTCTTCTATCCTTGAGATCTTTCCATCCAGAGCTGAAAATGGTGCCAGCTACAGGTGTGTGGCTGAGCTGGAACTGGGACCAGAGGGACCACAGCCTCTTCCAAGCGTGACATCTGATTTGCTCAATGTCTCTGTCCAATGTAAGTTATTACATTTTGGTTCATATTTTATAACTGTAGCCCTGAGTAATATTTTGCTATTCGTGTTTAACAACCACTGTAGATAAAGGACTGACTTGACTAGGTTTTGTACAGAAAAATGGGAACTTATATCATTCATACAAAAGTTAAATTCATTGCCCTTTTCAATAACGCCTATTATCACTTTATTAGAGCAGTATTTTTAACCACCATTAAAATTTTATACGTGGTACAGCTCTACACTATGCATGAACTAATTTTATTTATTTATTTATTACTGTCCAGTTCCACCAACTTTCATTGGGTCTGAAACAGAAGTGGTAGAGCTGATATCTGGTGCTGAAATGGCCTTAAACTGTACTGCTTTGGGGCACCCCTCACCTGTGTACTCCTGGCAGTCACCCTCTCCCATGCAACAGACTGGGGATGAAGCTGTCCTTATGTCATCCACACTTGTGCCTGGAGCCTACATATGTACTGCCTCAAACTCACTGGGGAAAAGGAGCAAGAATTTCATGGTTAAAGCAAGGACCAAAGGTTTGGAGAAGCTAAATCCTGTGTCGTGGTCATATACACATAACTAATTAACTAATTTTGTGTGTGTGTCTTAATTTAGGTGTTTAAAGCAAGCAACAAACTGGAATACGATGACACTTGCAACAGTTTTTCATTCCTTATTCCCTTTTTAATTAAAGAGGATTTTATTTTTGCTGTTGTAATAGCAAATCTGAGACTATTTATGTATTAGGTTGTTATCCAACTGAATTAGAAAAAACACATTAATCTTATGTTTATAAATTAACACATATGAACTGTGACCATTTCTTTTGAGTATACAATTTGTATTCATTGCATATGAACATTCCTCAAGTCAAATTTAATAATGAAATAGGGCGTACAAATATAGGCCAGTGTACATTGAATTTCTGCTGTAGCTTTGAAAAGTGTAAATATGTATTGCTTCAGTTTCATATCTTTATAAATAAATGTTTATTATGATGTTGTATACGTTTTTTCTACGTTTTCTCAACAAATGCGGCTTTTCACCACAAGATGTCGCTGTTGCACTTGCACCAAATTTCATTGGTGCCCATCAAATCACGTGACAAAAACATAGCACAGCTAGCATGACAGCTATCTTCAGCTAATGACTTTTTTGTAATTTTGTACTCTTCCTAATGCCAGCAATTATTTCCAGACACAGGTAAGCGTAGCATAATGTAATGCGTCACATTTGATTGCTCATTTGTAAAATATAAATGAGTTGTCTTTTTCAGATAATATGCCCCGACAGAAGGATCCATGTCAAAAACAAGCATGTGCAATTCAAAAGTGTTTACAAGGTATTGACACTAGTAGTGTTATAGTTGCATTAAGCAAAGGTTCATGTATACAAGTTACAACCATAGACTTGTACAACTGATACTCTTTACCCTTTACAGCAAATAAATACCTGGAGATCATGTGTGAGGATGTCATCAGGGAGATGCGCCGCTGTTGCGAAACCCACGCGGCAAACTCCATTTGCTGCTCGGGTTTCAAGAGTTCCGCGCCCACGGAAAGTAAAAATAATCCGTGATTCTTCAGAGGGACTGTTGGTCTTGGTGGAGATCATTTAGTGCAGTTGATTTGCAATGCCATTTGTGGATTTGCCAGTAATCCTAACCACATACAGCATTATTTATTAATAAATAAAAAAAAAGGTCTTAAACACGTTTTATTTCATGTGCCACAATAGCTGTCAACACAGGCTGTCAAATCTGTCCTTATGACATGCACTCGCAAATTCAATATTTTAAAAAATATAACATTTGTGTTTTAGACTAAACATTTATGATTATGGTTAGTTTACTTTATAAACGTTCTCTGCCACTTGACGTACGTATACCGCAATGACGTCAGCGGAAACGTGCAGATTCTTTCTAGAATCCTGTAGCTCTTTCTAGCTAGCTCATGCTCGCTGGGTTTAGCAAAGTTGTTTCCAATATAATATCAGCAACAGCAGGAATATACCCACAGAGCGATTTTTAAACAGCGCGTTTGCTTCTATAAGGTTTGTGGATTAACGATTTTAGTTAGCCACATTTAGCACAGAAACTTATTTTAGGTAAATCACAAGCTAATATTGTTGGCGTTAGAATCGTACTGGCACAATGTCCAGAATAGATTACAGTGTTTGGGACCACATTGAGGTGTCCGATGATGAAGACGATACCCACCCAAATATTGACACTCCAAGCCTGTTCAGATGGAGACACCAGGTAAATGCTTTTATTTTTTCAGACGGTACACTGGTATAATTAGGAACAACGGGTCTTTGTCAACAATGAGGCTCTTCCTAGTTGTAGCTAAAGCACTGATCCAGTTGTGGTGTTGTGATGTTAATGATGAACATTTAAGTGGTGGTTCACAGTACACAATAGAATAAGCAATACAAATACTGGAGAGATGCACATACCATTCAGTTCTTTACTGTGTCTGCGTTATCCCTTAGTCGTCCAGGTGGGTATCGCAGCAAAAGAAATAAAATGTTCTTTTGCTGTTTTAGCTGTGATAGAACTGTTTATTGCTATAGAGCCATATAAAGAGTTTATTTTTAAGCCTTCAATACTTATTTGGTTTAATGTCTTATAAATTGGATTTCCATACACCTCAATTTTAGATTCTTTTTTGTTTTTGCATTGTTGTCAATGGTGTATACAAAATAATGGCATGTATTCAATAATATTTCAATGTAATATTTACAACAGGCACGTGTTGAGCGAATGGAAGAATTTCAAAAGAAGGGTGAAGAATTGAATAAAGGCCTCAGTGATTGTCGACGCAAGCTTGCAGATACACAGAAGAAATTAAAGGAGTTGAGTTTGTCAACAACAGATGATGCAAAAGCAGAGCTCAGCAAAGTCCAGGCTGAGGAGAAGAAACTTAAAAAGGAGGAGCGAGATTGGGAGAAAAAAATAGATGACTATAATCGAGAGGAGAAGAAGATGCCATGGAATGTTGATACACTCAGCAAAGACGGTTTCAGTAAGGTGAGTCAAGTCTATGTTTTGTTGCATGCGTTTTCATTGTGCACATTTAGCCATAAAAGTGGCTTGTAAAAATTGGTATGCAAATATATATGAAGAATCTTTTTGTTATTCAGAGCATCGTAAATGTCAAACCTGAAAGGGAAGAAACTGAAGAGGAGAAGGAGCAAAAACACAAAACCTTTGTTGAGAAATATGAAAAGCAGATTAAGCATTTTGGTAAGTTTAAGAGCTTGCCCTCACAATAAAAGCAGTAAATAAAACTTAATACTTAAAATAATGTCTGTTTGTTTTTTGTAGGCATGTTGCGACGTTGGGACGACAGCCAAAAGTATCTGTCTGATAATCCACATCTAGTGTGTGAGGAAACTGCAAACTACTTAGTTATTATGTGCATTGACCTTGAAGTTGAGGAGGTAAACATTGCTAAATAATATCATGGGCGTGTTTTGGTCATTATAATATATTATGTGTATTTTAACTAATTCATTCTCAATTTTTTTTTTTTAAGAAACATGCCCTCATGGAACAGGTTGCCCATCAGACCATTGTTATGCAATTCATTTTAGAATTGGCCAAGAGTCTAAAGGTGGATCCCCGTGGTTGTTTCCGACAGTTTTTTGCTAAAATTAAGGTATTTTTAACATTCCACATAAATTGCAACAAAGATTTTCAAGAACAATATATATAATATGGACTAAGTATTGAGTTGAAAAGTATTGTATGTAGTATTGTATTTCTTTTGTTGAGTTCAATTGCAGAGATACACACAATTTATGCAGAAATCCAAGTAATCCCTTTGGGATTCCCTTTGAGATTACTTGGATTTCTGCATAAATTAATCATAAAATGTGTCCTGATCTTCATCTAAGTCACAACAATAGACAAACACATTCTGCTTTAACTAATTCTGCACAAAAAATATATGTTTTCAGTTTTTCATTGAATACAACATGTAAAAACTCAGTGTAGGGTGGAAAAAGTATGTGAACCTTTGGATTTAATAACTGGTTGACCCTCCTTTTGCAGCAATAACCTTAACCTAAACTTTCCTGTAACTGCATATCAGACCTACACAACCATCAGGAGGAATTTTGGATCATTCCTGTTCACAAAACTGTTTCAGTTCAGCAATATTTTTGGGTTGTCTGGTGTGAATTGCTCTCTTGAGGTCATGCCACAGCATCTAACTCGGGTTGAGGTCAGGACTCTTGACTAGGCCACTCCAGAAGGCGTATTTTCTTCTGTTTCTGTTGATTTGCTTTTATGCTTGGGGTCGTCCTGTTGCATCACCCATCCTCTTTTGAGCTTCAGTTGGTGGACAGATGGTCTTAAGTTTTCCTGCAAAATGTCTTGGTACAATTTGGAATTTATTTTTCCATCGATGACCCCAGTCCGTCCAGGCCCTGAGGCAGCAAAGCAGCCCCCAAACCATGATGCTCCCTCCACCATATTTCACAGTTGGGATGACTTTGATGTTGGTGTGCTGTGCCTTTTTTTCCTCCACACGTAACGTTGTGTGTTCCTTCCAAACAACTCAATTTTCGTTTCATCTGTCCACAGAATGTTTTTCCAGTACTGCTGTGGAACATCCAGGTGATCTTTTGCAAACTTGCAGCAATGTTTTTCTTTGACAGCAGTGGTTTCCTCCATGGTGTCCTCGGTGTCCTCCCATGAACTCCATTCTTGTTTAAGGTTTTACATATTGTAGATATATCAACAAAAATGTTTGCATGTGCCAGAGATTTTTGCAAGTCTTTAGCAGACACACTAGGATTCCTTCTCACCTCGTTGAGCATTCTGCGTTGTGCTTTTGCTGTCATCTTTACAGGACGACCATGCCTAGGGAGCGTAGCAACAGTCTTGAACTTTCTCCATTTGTAGACAATCTGTCTTACTGTAGACACATGAACACCTAGGCTTTCAGAGATATGTTTATATCCCTTTCCAGCTTTATGTAACTCAACAATTCTTGATTGCAGGTCTTCTAGAGCTCTTTTGTGCGGGGCATCGTTCACATCAGGCAATACTTCTTGAGAACAGCTATCTCAAAACTAGTGTGAGTTTTTCTAGGGCAGGGCAGCTTTAACCAACACCTGCAAACTCATCACATTCATTGTACCCCAGGTTGGCTGACACTTGGCTCCAATTAGCTCTTGGAGAAGTCATTAGCCTAGGGGTTCACATACTTTTTCCACCCTGCACTGTGAGTTTTTACATGTTGTATTCAATGAAAAACTGAAAACTTATAATTTTTGTGCAGTATTCACAGTTGTGCAGTAATCCCAAAGGGTTCACATACTTTTTCTTGCAACTGTACATACCAAAGTGAGATAACAAGCTTGGACCTTTTGTTTTTGTCTTTAGACAGCAGACCAGCAATACCAAGATGCTTTCAATGATGAGCTAGAGTCCTTTAAGGAGCGTGTTCGTGGTAGAGCAAAGATCCGCATTGAAAAGGCAATGAAAGAGTATGAAGAAGAGGAGAGACAAAAACGACTGGGGCCAGGTGGACTAGACCCTGTTGAAGTTTATGAATCTCTCCCAACTGTAAGTTTTTGTTTTTTAGATGCCAGTTGTTTTTTTTGTTTTTTGTTTTAAAAGGTGATTTAAAATCAAAATATGCTCTTATTGACAGGAAATGCAGAAATGCTTTGACGAGAAGGATATCCAGATGTTACAAGACGTAATAAGCAAAATGGACCCCACAGTAGGTTACCCCTAAACTATCTAGAGACAGTATTGGTACAAATTCAATTTACATTTTTGGAGTAAAAAACATATTACCTGTATTTAATCTTTTAATTAATAATTTTGACAATGGATATTGTATTTATAGCTTCACAATGTTAATTACAATGCTTGTTTCTAGACTATGGGAAAGTGCCGCATTAACTGAAATATGTATTCATTTTTACAGGAGGCGAAGATTCACATGAAAAGATGCATAGATTCAGGACTATGGGTCCCAAATTCAAAAACAGATGAAGGTGAGGAAAAGGAGGAGGAGGCCACATATGAGGAAGTAAAACAGGATCAAGAAGAATCAAAGAAAGAGTGACCAACTGTGCTTGTGTGAAATTGTAATCCAAATGTACTCGCTGTCACTGTATTGCATCTCTACCACATGTATGCATAGTTTGCCCAACAATTAAATAATATTGTAGTTAGATGAAGCCAATTTACTGCACAGCTTAATCTGCCAGAAATGTCTATTTTTGTTCTTGGTCTTTTACTTTTGTTACTTTGTTTGGTGCATATGACTAAAAAACAGTGTCTGCCAGCATTTTTCTTCAGTTGTATTATGTAACAATATATTCGCAAAGAGTATATTCAATTAGCTTCATTCCTTTTTGATGAACTGTATGATGGGGTTCTCTAGAGTTTTCAATTACTATCAATAACTCCCTGAACAAAACTCTCTCACTCTGTATTTCTTACAACATTTCAATAATGATTATCTGTAACAATAGCTAATGCATGGGTTATTTTAAGCACTTGAGTCTCCTGACCGATGTTGTATGGGCTTATAAAGAGAATGTGAGAATGTGTTTCATTTATCAACACAATGGTGTATGACTGGTATTTTTGCACTGCAAAGAGGGTTGTTTGCAGCTATAAAATGTGAAAATAAAAGCTGTAAAGCCAATATGCCTAAATTTCTTAATAATTTGTTTGAGCAAGACAAATCTTGAGACGAAACAGAAATGCAGGATTAGACTCTCCAAATAGGCCTGTTTGTAATACAACAGTGCAGTTGTCACATGGCGTACTCTGCGTACGGTCGTGCGTGAAACCGCTGGGGGCGTGACTGCGCTGGTTTCGGGAAGTACCCCTCACGGACAGATCAGAAGTACGCAAGAAGTATGCGAAGGGAAATTACGCTCACAAGAAAATGAAGACTAAATTGAGCTCCTGTTTTCCGTATTAGCTAGTTATCATGTCACATCGGCCAAATCGCGCTGTTAATGGGTAAGACTTGCATGTTTGTCGTGTTTGCTCTAACGTTACTACAAATAGTGCTATAAAGCATTAACACCGCACACAGAAAAAGGTAACCTATGAATTGTGTAGATTAATTAAATGTCGTACTAGCCAATCCTAAGCACTGTGTAATTATTCAGTTCATATCAGAAGATCAAAATGAAAGTGTACGACAAACGTACGATGGTGCAAAGGAGCATGGTGAAATCCCGGAAGTAAAGTCAGTTTGTCTCTCGCTTCTCTCTGTGTCTGTGTGTCTTTCTGTCTTTCTCTCTGTCTGTCTCTCAGTGATGTGCAGTTTACGATGTTAGGGAAAAGATCATCCAAGAAGCGTCCGAGTCCATGGGTTTTTCCCGGTGAGAGTGAGCCTCCTCCTGGTCCAGGGGTGCATGTGTACCTGTTCTGGAGGCCTGAAGGGGAGCCCTACCTGTCCCACACATCTGGAGAGGTCACAGCAGAGGAGCTGTGCATCTCAGCTGCAAAAGCAGTAGGTAAGATGACCATTCTAACCACCTGTGATAATTGGACTCATTGCCTCACGCACTTCGCTTAAGGCAGTTTTTTTATTTTTTTTATTTTTTTAGGGATAACTCCTTTGTGTTACATGTTGTATGCCCTCTATGACCCACTTTCAAGTTGTTGGTACAGTCCAAACCATGTGTTCATTTTGGAGAAAAATACCCATCTGGTCCTTTACTTTCGGATGAGGTTAGTGTATAATATTTGATAAAGAATATTTTATTTGTGTCTAAACAAATTTTGTCTTGTGATAAGGTTTTACTTCCATAACTGGCATGGTCTTAATGAGAATGAGCCAAAAGTGTCACGTTATACCCCTATATCTGGGACAGTTCAAGGGTGTTCCTCTCTGCTTGAAATTTCATCGTTGGAGTACTTGTTCGCACAGGTTTATACTTAACACAATTACTCATGCAAATGAATATTTTTGGAACATCCTTAATAATGTCTAACTTGTTTATGTTGTTTAAAGGCTAAATATGAATTTGTGAATGAAGTAATAGAAATCAAAGATATTCAGTCTGAAGAAGAGTTAAGTCACTTCAAAAATGAGAGCTTGGGAATGGCTGTGCTTCACCTCTCTCACCACGCCTTACAGACCAACAAAAAATTACAAGAAGTTGCTGAAAAAAAAGGGTAATTGCAATTCTTGGGCTATATTATGTAGCAATATGACAACAAAGATTGACGTGGTTTAAAACATACAATTGTTTGTTTTCTAGCTTCTATCGCTACATTCCAAGGTCTTTTGCCAAACAAATTTCCAAAGACAACTTTCTGACAAAATACCGCATGAAGCGAATATTTAAAAACTTTGTCCAGGAATTCCAACAGCACACTGTGGATAAAGGAAAACTTGGAACGCAAAAAATAATGTATAGATATATCTCCACACTGGAACACTTGGCTCCACGCTTCGGCACTGAAACGTACCGTGTGTTTCACATGGACCTATACAATGATGGGCAGGGATGTTCTTATCGCAACTCAAATCAGGACCAAAGTGCCTCAAAAGACAACTACAAAGCCCCTATCTCACATGAAATAATGGTCTGTGGTTTAAAGGGTATTCAGTGGAGAAAGGTGTCCACTCAAATGGTATGTCCAAAGTCCAGACACAGTTTGAAATCATTGCAATTAATTAGTTAATTTGTGTTAAGTTAATTTGCTTTAATGTGACATCTTTCTTAGGCTCAATCCAACCCGTACAGGGGTGATTACATGAGGAAGGCAAAGGAGCACTCAACTGAAGCCAATGGAAACACTCCCAATGCATGGACCTCTTTCTGTGATTTTCCTGAAATCACTCATATCATCCTCACAGAAGATAAAGTGCGCATTAGTACTGAGGACAACGGCTGCATGGTGAGGAGTGTCCTTTTACCACTTTACAAGCCACAGTGCATTATTTCTTTAGAAGCATTAATCTTTATGCTAAGTAGTCTGCTTTAATGTACTGTGTGTACTTGTTAACTTTGATTAGTTGTTTATTTTTAATGTTACGACAAGGTTGACCACCAAAGTAGTAAAAGCTGGAGATGTTGAACAACTTGGTAGGAGACTTGGGGGCAAAGCTTTTAAATTATGTTAGTAAGAGGCTGTTTTTTCATTCACTAGATCAAATTCAAGTCTATATTAAATGCACTTTTCATCTAAGCAGAATGGGACAAACATTTTCATACACAGCGTTTCCCCCACCAACAGCGACCTCGCCCTGTCAGTCAAATTATGCAGCGCTAATCACCCTTAGTCAAAATGTTCATTTTTAACCAAAACCCCTTGCCAAACCAGAAAACCTAGGGGAAACACTGATACAATTTACTGAATACCAAAGAAAAAGTGGGACATTCTCTAAATTGTTGGGAAAAGGGTTCAACATCCTAAATGGCTGACAAGACAAGACAAGACAACCAAAAGAGCATTAGATAGCCACTCTAGTTACAGCTGTATTCATGTTGAAAAATTACTCTTACACACAAATGTTTTGTATGTCTATAAGTGGGGGCTGTGATTTTCATTTGTTATCGTTTACATTGTTTCTTATTTAGGAGGCTCACATGAGCTCCAGGCAGGAAGCCCAGTCCTTCGCATCCCTGATTGATGGATACTACCGACTCACTGCTGACGCCCACCACTATCTCTGCTGTGATGTGGCACCCCCAAGGGTTGTGCTGAGTGTGAACAATACACTGCATGGACCTATACAGTGAGTTCATACAGACTCATACTTTTTTGAAGAAGTGCATTGGTAATGCCTGGTGTCATTCTAGGGATGAATTTGTGCTAATGAAGCTCAAAAAAGAGGCACCTGAGGAGGGAGTGTTTCTTGTCCGCTGGAGTGTTATTGACTATCATCGCCTCATTCTAGTTGTTCTGAGCAGAACTCAGGCATGTCATGAACAACTTTTTAAACTTTGTAAGGTTTGTCAGATGTTTTGTTATCATATTTTATTTTCCAGAATGGATCTTTGCCAACCCACAAGCAGTTTCGAATTGAGCACAAGGGGTCAAGGTTCTGTCTTGAGGGTTGGGACAAAGAATTTTCCAGTATGAAAGAGCTCACGGACAGCCTAAAAACATTTATTCTTCATTCAGGATCTGAAACTTTTACTGTAAAGAAATGTCTCCTACCCAAACCACGAGGTGTGTGTAACAACAATATTAGTTTAGACTGTTTTAAGGATGTGTTCTTGATGTCCAAATTTTTGTTTTGTAGAGTTATCCAATCTTATAGTTACAAGAAAAACAGGAGAGGAGGAGAAGGACCCTCAGCTCCTAAACATATCAGAAGTACGGTTTATTCAAATCAAGGACAAAGAAATTGTGAAGGTATATTTCACTATACTACATATTCAACGGTGCACTATATACTATGTACTTTCTGGTAGCGGGTGCTTGCCTCCATAGAGATGGAAGGTTCCAAGCATGTGATGCCAATTTACATGTTAGATTTTCGGAGAGGCAACCTCCCTCACACAAGATCATGGGCTCTATCTTGCCACCAGTCTTTGTGTGCAAAAGAGGAAGCGTGTCCAGGTCAGGCTTTACTTGGCCACTGGGGACTTGAGTGGGACGGTACAGGTACATAATGTATGTGGTGATGGCATCTGAACCAATCTGTGACCCCTGTGGAATTTAAAACCACTACCAGAGTGGGTAATATTGGCAATCTTTGTTGCCTCATTACCATACTGTAGTGTGGAGCATTCTAGGCAAAAAAAAAAAATCATCTTAGTGGAGACAAGCCAGTGTCGTACCCTCCATTAAAAAAAACATGAACCTGTTAAGTCATTTGTTGGAGTTGTCTTTGACTGTTTTTTTTGTTTTTGTTTTTTTTTGTTTTTTTTTAATGGAATAGAAAAAACATCTGGGTCAAGGAACCAGAACTAACATCTACTCTGGAGCTCTGGTGCCGACCAAACAAGCAAACGCAAAGAATGAGTTTAATGGCTGTAGTGAAATTAAAGTTGTTCTTAAGATTCTTGACGAGGTACACAAAAACATTGCACTTGTAAGTTATAGACCTTCTACCATAATAATCATATCATATAATTCATCATATATCATATAATTGTAATAACATTAATAGAGTTATTGTTTTTAAGGAATTTTTTTGGACAGCAAGCCTTATGAGCCAAGTGTCCCACAGCCATTTAGTCTTTGTACATGGTGTTTCTGTCACAGGATCTGAAAGTAAGATCAAGAACACATTCCAACTAGCTAGTGTTTGAAAAATAATTGGAAATGGTTCCCATTCCCTCCATTGGTTTTAATACTGATTTAAACTTTGCCCCCTAATAGACATCCTGGTTGAAGAATATGTGGAATTTGGTCCTCTGGATGTCTTCCTTCACAAAGAAAAGGCGCAGGTTTCTTCTCAGTGGAAATTACTAGTTGCGCAACAACTTGCAAGTGCCCTTAATTACCTTGTAAGTTGAAACATTATCATGTTCTTCTCTTGGATTGCCCCAATTGATGCACACACAAATAATTTTATAAATAAAATATGTTTTCTAAGTTGTACTGTTTATCAGACAATTAAATGACATTCTGCTGTTACAAATTTTTTTACTTTAGTATTAAACTTTTTTCTGAAAAACTACAGGAGACCAAGCAACTGATTCATGGGAATGTGTGTTGTAAGAATATTCTTGTTGCGCGAAGAGGGCTGGAGCCTGGGACCAGTCCTTTTGTGAAGCTGAGCGATCCTGGAATCGCACTCAATGTTCTTTCAAGAGAAGGTCAGAATTATGATTTGATGTTTTTAACCAATATTCTGATTTATATCTGTGAGATTAAAACACAGGAAACTATAACTGACCCACTTCCTTTTGATTTACTTCCTGTTGCTGTAGTCTTCACTTTACAACACCAAATGATATTTAAAAAGCAAACTAAAATTACCTTTCTAAATATATTTACTGTTACTTATTCTGTTTTTTGTTGTTGATGTAGAGCGTGTGGAGCGCATCCCATGGATTGCCCCTGAATGTATTGAAAGTGGGGCCTTTTTTGGCAATGCTGCCGACCAGTGGAGCTTCGGTGTCACTCTTCTTGAAATCTGCAATAATGGACATCTCCCAATGAGTTCCTGGACATTGTCTGAGGTTAGCACCCAAATTGACATGAATGTTTTGCTCATGAACAGGCAGACATAAAATTACCTAATTTGATGTGATTTTAAGATTTAGAAGCCAGCCTTAGTATATGTGACCTCTGAATTGTGACTTCTTTCAATAGAAAGAGAGATTTTACAAACAAAAAGACAGTTTACCTCAACCATCCTCCGAGGAGCTGACTAAATTCATCAGTATGTGTTTAACCTATGAACCTTCAGAGAGGCCCTCCTTCAGAACTGTTCTTAGAGAGCTCACTAAAATTGGAGGTGGGTTTATTTCTTTCATATATTTTTCTTGTACGGTTTTCATTAACCCTTTGATTCTTATGTGAACAGATCCTGAAATTATTCTGCTTGACCACATGCCTCAAATGGACCCAACTGTGTACCACAAGCGCCACCTGAAAGAGATGAAACAACTGGGAGCGGTAGGACGTGATATGAGATTGTTTTGATTGTTTTGCCTTTGATGTATAGCTTACTTCTTTCTGGTCACTAGGGCCACTTTGGAAAGGTTACTCTGTACTTGTATGACCCTTCCAATGATGGGACGGGAGAGTTTGTGGCAGTAAAGGCCTTGAAACAAGATGGCGGCCATGTACCAGAGGGCTGGATGAAGGAGATTGAAACCCTGAAATCTCTCTGTCACAGCAATATTGTCAAGTACAAGGGATGCTGCACTGAACTAGGTAAATGTGTGTTTA
This sequence comes from Taenioides sp. WSHXM2023, assembly GCA_029959045.1. Classification (NCBI taxonomy): domain Eukaryota; kingdom Metazoa; phylum Chordata; class Actinopteri; order Gobiiformes; family Gobiidae; genus Taenioides; species Taenioides sp. WSHXM2023. Next base: position 13,789,565 of record CM057101.1, on the reverse strand, counting down.
GAGACAAAATAATAGCCAGTTGATAATTTCAGCTTTAATTTAATTGACTACTCTTCATGCTTCATGCATTTATGTATGCAAGATATGCTGTAGTTTTTTCTGATAGATTTGATAAGTTTGGTGTTTTACTTTGTAGGTTTGGATTTGTGTGCTGTTATTATTATTATTTTTGTGAATAATATACATTTTTGTTTAACATAGGAGGACAAATGGTGCAACTAGTAATGGAGTACGTTCCGATGGGGAGTTTACACAAGTATGCTTGTGAACGTAAGCTGAGTATGCCCCAGTGCCTTCTCTTTGCTCAGCAGATCTGTCAAGTAAGAACTATATTGTCTATATTACTCCATTACTGACTGAATACTATTCTTTATATTTCTTGTGACCTTTTTTGTAATGAAGGCTATTTTGTTTCATTTTGCAATTACTTCTAAAAAAGGGCATGGCATACTTACATTCTGAGCGTTACATTCACCGAGACCTTGCTGCCCGCAATGTGCTGGTGGAAAATGACAATTTGGTAAAGATTGGAGACTTCGGCTTGTCAAAATACATCCCTGAGGGGGAGGCCTACTACCGTGTACGTGAAGATGGAGACAGCCCAGTGTACTGGTAGGTTATGATCACTGCTTTTACTCTTTGTTTTTAATAATTGAAAAGCGCTAAATTGTAAATAAAATGTATTGATAATATTCTTACTGTAAAATGTGTTTTGTAAAATACAAGATATACTAAATATTCTTCCATTTTGTTCTAGGTATGCGATTGAATGCTTGAAAGAGAGCAAATTTTCTTTTGATTCTGACATATGGTCCTTTGGCGTTACATTGTATGAAATCCTCACTCGCTGTGACCCTCGTCAAAGTCCTCCCAGTGTATGTTTTTTAACATAGAGTTTATAATATAGTTATATAGTTTAAAACTCTTCTTCTCTATAAAATCCATTGTAATTCTAAAATTTGTGTGTGCTTTTCAGAAATTCAATGAAATGAAGGGGGCGGAGCATCCCCAGCTGACTGTGATGATACTCATACAAATGTTGGAGAGACAAATCCGTTTGCCTTGTCCCAGAGACTGTCCACATGAGGTAAATATGCCTATCCCCAGAATCAACAATCATACTATGGCCGTGTTGTTGGTACAAGTTATAATCATATTTTCCTGTACGACAGGTGAAGATCATCATGGATCAGTGCTGGGCCACCAATCCCTACGATCGCCCAAAATTTAGTTCACTTATTAACAGATTTGAGGCTATTCGTCAAACATATGACTGGCAATCCAGTGGCAACTTTTCTCTTGCCCATATTTGCTGATTTGTGTCAGTCTATAGGCCTGTTTTTGGTAAAAGTGAATACTAAGTTAACCTGCTAATATTTTATTCAAAGACAATTTTAGACATTACATATTACAATGTTTGTAGATAAGGGATGAACTCGGAGTGTAAACCAGGTCAAAGACACTATAGATATGCAATACATTTATGTAGCCTACTATCAAAAAAACTATGTTTTGTGTTAAATGTTTAATACGATTATACTGTTTACATCTTTATCCATAGCTCTATCATAGTGTTTTACAGTTCAAGTTAAAAGAAGCCCATTTTGGTTTGTTGTTTTTCTTGTTTTTCTTGTTTTTGTTTTTGTTTTTGTAATATAAACTCATGAAATTTTAAGTTGTTAAACAGTTAATACATTTCTCATCATAGTTGCTTATTTATAACTCCCCAACCCTTCCTCTAGTCAATTAGACCTCACATATCCATCGTTTGATTTTGCTGATGTGGAAAAATGGCACAGGTTTCAAAACACTGTAATCATTCTCATTCAAATGTGTTTATGACCCCGGTGGCACCTGTGGGTGCCATGATCTGTGCTCGCTCAGTCATTGGTCAGGCGAAGCTGTAAGCCCGCCCACAGCGCCTTTTACGTCGTCGTCCTGGAGATCGCGTCCTGCTCTTGTCCAATCAGGGGCAGCGCTGAAGGCACGTGTGTATTGTTTAAACTGCTCAAATCCATCTGCACTTTGGACTCAAACTTCCACCGAGCGAGTCATGGCGGCCGTTGTGTCTGTAAGCACTGCTTCCAAAGATGAATCCACAGACACCGGGCTCAGATATGCCTCTCGTCCTCACAAGGAACACTACGACCATACGCTGCCCCAGCGCGAAAAGTGGATGCCCGCCGTAGATCGTCGCTATCCAGACCTCGAGGCGAAAGAAGAGGGTCCCACAGCGGGACGCGAAAGTCAGCGGAGGGTCGACGAGGACCTGACATCTCTGAGCCCCGAAGAAATTGAGGCCCGCTTAGAAAGAACTCGTCGGGAGTTTTATAACCGCAGAAAAATAATAATTAAAAACCTCCCATCTGACATTAGCAACCAGGTAAGTTTTCACTTTTGTGGCTCGAGTGACGCTGGCTAGTATTAGCATAGCTCAGCTACTGCCCCCTGTCTGCCATGCTGCAGGTGTAATAGTAATTTAGTTTACTTTTTAATAGGGATGGGAGAATATGATGGGCTCCTTCGTTGTCCATTGTACGTTTTATACACATCAGAACATTGACACTAGTCCCTACTTCATAACTATGGGGGGAGTTTCTGATGGGGTTATGAAAGATTTTTGATAGCTGTCAGTGTTTGTGTATACATGTATATGTATATACACCACAGCCTGCGAGGCCAGCTGCTCTGGCCTTTGACGCAGTTTAGTTGATTCAGAAAATGTTTGAATTGTTAACCATATATTTTGCCACTTGTTTAAAAAAAACACGTTACATTATTGAATTTGCTCTCACATTTTGGGAATTTGCCTGACTCGTGGGAAGCTGGGCCCAGCATTGTTCAGGGCGAGCTGTGGCAGTTCGAGATGTGAGCCATGTTAGAACAAAAGCTGGAAGGTGTGTGAACAAAACATTTCAGAAAATGCTAGAAAGCATCACCATTCCGTTTGTGAATGGGTAAAGGCAGCACAGAACAATTTCACAACAAAGCATCATTCGGTCTGTCCCCCCTCATGTGTCCAGAGTTGCCTCATTCATCCTCTTTAAATCTCAATTGTGTATTTGCTACAGAAAAGTTTAAGTATATAAGTAAAAATATTCTTATCTGCAGGCTCCTTATTTCTTTTTTTGCAGGAGGTCCATGAGCTGCTGGCCAACTATGACCTGAAGTACTGCTTTGTTGACAAGTACAAGGGCACAGGTTGGTATTTTGTTCTAAACATTGTTGGATTCCTTGACTTTTGCTTAAATTACTGTTGAGCTCACAGAGTAAGGAGACATGTTTTTAACAATACTGTAGATTGTAGAAAAGATTATCCTGCTTTAGGGGTATTGTGTCAGCTGCATGAAGCAGTTTCAGTATTATTTATCATATTTCCTGTAGCAATGTATTTATTACTATTGTGAAAGGTGTAGTTTAAGCCAGTGAAGTTTACTAATTAGTATTCTTGGTTCTACATTCACCAGCAGTCCACACTAACCTGCACCTTTGGTAATCTGTGCTTCTCATAGCTTTTGTGACACTACTTAATGGAGAACAAGCCCAAAGTGCCATCAAAGAGTTCCACCAGCATGTCCTACGTGAACGGGAGATCTCTGTCCAGTTGCAGCCTACAGATGCTTTATTGTGTATCGCAAATCTGCCCCGTACTTTGACCCAGCAGCAGTTTGAAGAGCTGGTGAGGCCCTTCGGTAACCTCGAGCGCTGCTTCCTGGTATACAGTGTCTCCACGGGACACTCCAAAGGCTATGGCTTTGTGGAATACATGAAAAAGGACTCGGCTGCCAGAGCCAAGTCAGAGCTCCTTGGAAAACAGCTGGGCTCCCGCATGCTGTACGTACACTGGACAGAAGTGGGGTCCCTCACGTATCCACTTCTGCACTCAAAATGTCTGTGTGTGGATCACCTGCCACAGAGTCTGTTGACCACACAGGACCTCCGCAGTTCCCTGTCTGACACGCATGTGCCAGTCTTTTGCCAGGTAAACCTTTTAAAACGAATACTTAAAGTGAGTGGTTGCCGCATTCATGTACCAATGAGTCATTTGTGTCTGGTGACAGTGTTTTTTTTGTTTGTTTGTTTGTTTTTTTTAAATAAATCACAATGGTTTAATTTTTGAGTAACTTACCTTTACCCTACTTTTCATGTGGCCACTCAAAATTTCAATAGCAATGAGGTTTCTATGGTGATGACCACCTGACTTCGACAGGGCTGTTCTGGAATGAGAACAGCAGAGAAAAGCACAATATGCACAGCCACAAAATGCTGTGATAGTGATGACTTTGGGAGTCTCATAATTCTTCCCTCAACTTTTAAACTTTTCTTTTTTTTGTAAATGTTTTGTATGCGTTACTATTTATTTAATTTTTTTTCTTGTAACAGTTGGCCCAAGGGCAAGATGGCAGTTTTCGGCGTTTTGCAGTACTAGAGTTCTCCACATCTGAGATGGCAGAGGAAGCACAGCGTTTGTTGGACGGCAGGCTGCTCTGTGGTACACACATCCGAGTCTCTTTCTGTGCACCTGGGCCTCCTGGGAGGAGCATGTTGGCAGCTTTAATTGCTGCCCAGACAATGGTATAAAAAAAACTCTGGTTTTATTAGTTTTGGTCATATATTTTACACAACAGTATTTGACCTTTATGGTGTTGTAGGCTGTGAACCGGGGCAAAGGCCTCCTCCCAGATCCCACTGCCATGCAGATTCTCACAGGCCTCAGTAATCCTGCAGCCCTTAAAATGCTCCTCAACCCACTTCCACAGGCACAAAAACAAGGTAAAGGGTTCCACCTTTTATCCCAATGGGGAATGGTAACCATATATTAAAACGATGGGACTTTACAGGGATCTTGGGTGCTGCACCAGCTATGCCCCTGCTGACCAACCCAGCCCTCTCAGTTGCCCTGCTACAGCTGTTGCTTCAGAACCAGGCCAATGCCCAGCAGGTACAGCAATCATCCCTATGTTTGCCCTGTCCATTCTGTTTAGGCTTTATTTAATTACAATGATCTGCTTGTCACCATTAGCATGCCTTTCTGGGAAATCCTTTTCTTTGGACTGTGAGTGGTAATGGGGCTTATGTTTGGCCATGTGTGCAGTGATTTCACATCTTGCCTATAACGTGACAAGAATAAGCTTTTGTCTGGAAACCTTTGTGTGGTTTTGAGTAATGCAGTTTGACTATTCAAACAGCTGGGATGTTGGTTGAGTGGTTTAGAGTCTCCCCATGTGACTGACCTGTGTCCTGTGCTTTGGCTGCAGGCTCCGGTGCTCATTGGGGACAGTCCTCTGGCATCTCTGCCCAGCCAGCAGGGAGTCCATCTGCTCAAAGACCTGCCCCAAGGTTTGGCTTCCACTTATTTCATGCCTTTTTAAAAACTGTTTTTTGTTTTGTTTTTTCTTTTCTCTTTTTGAAATTATTTAAGTCAGATGGACCAAGTTTCAGAATTATGTCATTTAGTCTTTCTATAAATGTAGTGCTATTTTTGAAAATTGTACCTCCAAGTAAAAATAACTTTTTGCAGGTTGAAGCTCAGCCTATTTGCTTAAACTTGACTCGAATGGATAGTTTTCTAACAAACATGTCTTTTATTGCGCTTAAGCTAATAGAACGCAGAGCCGAGAGCACAGTTTTTATTTGAACTTGGGTGCTGTAATTCCAGGTCTGGGGCTACAGACGGACCCCCTGGTCCCCCTAAAGCCTTTGAGCAGAGCCTTGTCCAGGGAACAGGAGTCTGCTACAGCAGCATCCTCTTTCCCTCAGACCCCCTCTCCCACTATGCAGGGGCTGTCCATGCCTCTGATGGCGGCTGCAATAGGGTCCGATGGCCATTCGCCACAAGGGGTAAGGGCAAAACCACTTTATTTGCTGTTGCCAGTCAAAACATACCTGTTCTTTCCTTAACCATAACTGTTCTGTCTTCAGACCTCGTTACTTGGTGAACCTCCTAAAGAAATGAGCCTTTCCCAGGGTCAATTTATGAACCCTGTTTTTCCTGCAGGTGCTTATTTTGTCCATTGTATTTCACTGTACATTTTTCAGTGTTTGATTTTATGCTTGGATGCTTTTTAGGGGTAAATGGCAGGCCCCACCCCTACAGAAGACCCACATTAAGTAATCTGTCCAACCAGTCAGCTCTGCAGAACATGCAGCCAAATTTCAACCTTCGCTACCAGGAGCCATACACCCCTGAATTTTCTCCTTCATTTGGTGTAAGTTTTCTTGTGTGTTTTTTATTTATATATAGATATAGATACATATAAAAATGTATTTTTCTTTTTAAGGAGCCCCTGACATATTTGTATGAACAAGAGAATCTTGACTCTGGGGCATTAGGATTAGGACACCAGGTAATGTCAGGTCTTTCTCTATGAATGTAACCATAAAGTATACTATCCCAACAAGCAAGTTTAGTTTTATTTTTACATTTTTGGAGTAAATGATGCTGCATGTTTTTATTACTAGGTGATGTGAATGGGACTAAAATTTCTCGAAAATCTAAGCTTTATTTTTTTGCAGGTGCCTCAACAATACAATGAAAGATTTTCCCACTTTAGTTTGCCACCAAGCCCCCCACAGTCATACTTCAGTTCAGGGTCTGACACTGTCAACAGTGGTGGCCTTCCACATCTGAACAGAGTGAGTCGTAACTTTTTAATGTCTAACTCTTAACAAAATTAAATTGATTTAATTTGAATGTGAGCCTGTTGCCATAGAAATTAGTTTGTTGGTTAGCTTTCATGTTATTCATGGTACTGCATGTTAGTGTGTGTGAACAAGGACCGACCCAATAGTAGAGACAATTTCACTAGATCTAGTGTGCACTAAGGCTATATAACTGAGTGCAGTAACATGTGTGATTACTGATAAAGCCCTTAAATCCATATTTATAGACTATCATCCCTTGTTTTTGTGCACAGGCAGTAGGGATGCCGCCGAATAGTCACACTAACTACCCCCCTGGTTTTGGAGCTGTCCCTAAGGTGACATTGACATTGGCCGTTGAAATGTAGTTGTCTTTGATGGAGTACTAAACATATCATCTTTTACATTAGACTCCCATCGGCAGCCATAAGCGTGTGTTTTCTCGGCTCATCCCGTCTCCTGAGCCCAGCCCTGAAGGGAGCTACGTGGGCCAGCACTCCCAGGGCCTTGGAGGTCACTACGCCGACTCCTACCTGAAGCGCAAGCGCATTTTTTGAGCTCCCGCCCACCTGTTACAATGATTACCTTTGGGCAGTCTAAGGATTTATGTGACCTGCAGAGGGCGCTGTGGAGTCTGGGCTACAGCTAGCTGGATGCCTGTGGCTTTCATGGGAACACTTGGTGATCACTATTTGTGTTTTGTAAATATGATTTTTAGTGTATTGGTTATTTAAGTTTTTACTTTTTTTTATTTTCTGTTGGAAAATATATACAGTTGAAAGAATTGTAAACTGGATTAAGTATTTTCTTAACCCTTTTTATTTTATGTTCAGAGCAATAATTGTGCCAGTTTACAAAAGCAGCCAGTGGTTGCTCTTTTTATTTCAACATCTTCATTAAGTGATCCTGTCCATGACTGTAGACAAAAGGGACACGGCTAAAACAAGCTTTAATGGAACAGGCGCTATGTTGTCCTTCAGTCTGTCCTATGTAAAAAGTTCAGTTTGGTGTCTTTTTGGGTGTCTTTTCCTTTGTCCACTGTTTTTGTTTCCTTCCTAATTGTTGTTAAAGCCTGATTTGGTTCAGAACATAGCTTTCCATCCACATAGTGACAGCTATTTATTGTGATGTTTTTTTTCTTACCAAGAATGCTTGTATTTTCCAGACCAATTTACTTTTCACTTTGTTTGTCAAATCACATCATCCTAATGTGTTAGTCAGGCACTGGTGAGCAATGCACTGGTCACTCATAGTCACCTGTACAACCCATTTCTAACTTTATTTACTGGAGTCAAATTTTTTGTCGTCTTGATATAATTTTGAATGTTTGAACTCAAAGTTAAGATTTGAAAGGCTGTGTTTTCTTTTTATCTGCCTACGTGTCAAGACTGAGGGATGAGTATATGGCAGCTAAATTGATGGACACTCTTCTGTAATTGTCTCTCTGGAAGTTGATGGAAGCTACAGGCTCATAATTGGCTAGTGGCATTATGGTCTTTTCCCCTTTAATTATCTGACAGTTTGATTGTGAAAACCCATTACCTCTGCTATAAAACACAGCTCTTAACAGTATTTTGTGAACAGTTTCTATATACAGTATTTACTTATTTGCTGTGTAATCAAGTTTGACTATATCCCTGGAGTCTTGAGCTTTTTTCCTTGTTTTCTTGAATCATACCTGCCACTGGTCTGGTGTTTTGGGATGAATTTTGCTGCTCATTTGTGTGTGTGTTTTTGAAACTCTTTCGGACGGATGTGGGACGTGCCACAGTAGACTGCTCATGTGTATGGACCAAGAGATGTGTAGCCTCTCTGTACCGCCAGGGTTGTCTGTGTGACAGTGTGCCCTAGTAAATGTTATTTAAACCACCACTCTGTTTGTGCTGTCATTTATTTGCACTTGAAATCAACTCACTGAGATGTAATCTTAGACATGGTTCATCACTCATTAATGTTTTCAGGGGAGAAAGAAAAAAAATATGATAAAAGGATTTGGTTTTGAAGCACAACCTCCCCTGAATTTTTATGCCTTGTGAATTAAAAGTGTAGAAAATACTATGTTGTACTCTTGAATTATCTAGAAATGCTATAATTTTAAGACTTGATACCTACCGATTATTTTTAGAACTTTTCACTTAATTTCCACGTTTAGTCTTAGACATGACTCATCACTCATTGGTCAGTGTTTTGAGGGGAGAGAACTTTATAAAGTTTACAAGGATTTCATGTTGAAGTGCAACTTTCTCAGATTAAATTTTAATGTCTTGTGATTAGGAATTGTGGAATAGACAAATGGATAATATTTTTTTTAAAAAGTACTCCGTAACAGTGTATGTGAGCAGGTTTACACTGACTTAAGTACAACGTAAAAACCTAAGGCAAGAAATATACTTGGTGTTTGGTGTTGGCCCCTCCTTGAACTGGCACGCACCTTAACATGATGGAGGAGTTTGAGTGCCTGAATGATCCCGGAAGCTATGTTGTCGGGGGCTTCATGCCCCTGGTAGGGTCACCCAAGGCAAACAGGTACTGGGGGACGGGTCAGACTAAGAGTGGTTCAGAAGCCCCCATGATGAGAAACACAGCAAGGCCAGTTATGTCGCCCGGATTGGCGTTACTGGGGCTCCACCCTGGAGCCAGGCCTGGGGTGGGTGCTCAACAGCGAGGCCGGGCCTGACCACCAGACGCTCCGGCCGGGCACAGCCCAAAGGAGCGACGTGGGGCCGTCCTCCCGTGGACCCACCACCCTCAGGAGGATCCATAGGGGGCCGGTGCAGGAAGATCTGGGTGGCAGTTGAAGGCAGGGGCCTCAACTGCCAACAGTGCAACTCGAAGGCGCAAGGACGCGAGCCTCTTTGTTCACCAGGGTGAACTCCAACACACGGCGGCTGAGCTGTGGGGCAATGAGCAGGCCCACACCTGCCCACCGCCACTCCCCATGGGTAATGTCAGAGAAATGGAAAGTCCAGCCCCCCTCAGGGATTTGGGTTCCAGAGCTCAAGCTGTGCGTGGAGATGAGGCCGACTATATCCAGTCAGTAACGCTCAACCTCCTGCACGAGCTCGGGCTCCTTCCTCCCCAGCGAGGTGACATTCCATGTCCCCAGACCTAGTCTGTCACCTCGCTGGGGAAGAAGGAGCTGGACTCTCCATTTCTTTGGCGTTACCCGTGGGGAGTGGCAGTGGGCAGGTGTGGGCCTGCTCATTGCCCCACAGCTCAGCCGCCGTGTGTTGGAGTTCACCCTGGTGAACAAAGAGGGTTGCGTCCTTGCGCCTTCGAGTCGCACTGTTGTCTCTCACTGTTGTGTCGGCCTACAGGCCGAACAGCAGTGCAGAGTACCCGGCCTTCTTGGAGTCCCTGGGAGGGGTACTGGACAGTGCACTGACCAGGGACTCCGTTGTTCTACTGGGGGACTTCAACGCCCACGTGGGCAACGACAGTGACACCTGGAGAGGGGTGACTGGGAGGAACAGCCTCCCTGATCTGAACTCGGGTGGTTTTCTCTTATTGGAATTCTGTGCTACTCACGGTTTGTCCATAACGAACACCATGTTCGAGCACAAGTGTGTCCATCAGTGCACGTGGCACCAGGACACCGTAGTCTGGAGGTCGATGATCGACTGTGTTGTCGTGTCATCTGACCTCCGGCCGCGTGTCTTGGACACTCGGGTGAAGAGAGGGGCAGAGCTGTCAACCGATCACCACCTGGTTGTGAGTTGGGTCCGCTGGTGGAGAAGGAAGCCGGAAAGACCTGGCAGACTCAAGCGTATAGTGAAGGTCTGTTGGGAATGTCTGGCAGAGCCCTCTGTCAGGGGGACCTTCAACTCACACCTTCGGGAGAGCTTCTCCCAGATTCCGGGGGAGGCTGGGGACATGGAGTCCGAGTGGGCTTTGTTCTCGGCCTCTATTGTCGATGCGGCCACACGTAGCTGTGGTCGTAAGGTCTGTGGTGCCTGTCGCGGTGGCAATTCCCGAATCCGGTGGTGGACACCGAAAGTAAGGGATGCCGTCCGGCTGAAGAAGGAGTCTTATAGGGCCTTGTTGGCTCGTAGGACTCCTGAGGCAGCTGACAGGTACTGGCGGGCCAAGCATGCTGCAGCCCAGGCAGTCGCAGAGGCAAAAACTCAGGGTTGGGAGGAGTTCGGAGAGGCCATGGAGGAGGACTATCGGACGGCCTCAAAGAAATTCTGGCAAACCAACCGATGCCTCAGGAGGGGGAAGCAGTGCTTCACTAACACTGTTTACAGTGCGGGTGGAAAGCTGTTGACCTCGAATACTTTGAGGATCTCATTAATCCCACCGTCATGTCTTCTGAGGAAGCAGAGGCTGGGGACTCAGAGGCGGACTCGTCCATCACCCTGGCTGAAGTCACTGAGGTGGTTGGCAAGCTCCTCGGTGGCAAGGCTCTGGGGGTAGATGAGATCTGTCTGAGTATCTTAAGTCTCTAGATGTTATGGGGCTGTCTTGGCTGACACGTCTCTACAACATCGTGTGGTGGTCGGGGACAGTACCTCTGGACTGGTGGTCCCTCTGTTTAAGAAGGGGGACTGGAGGGTGTGTTCCAACTACAGGGGAATCACACTCGTCAGCCTCCCCGGCAAGGTCTATTCCAGGGTACTGGAGAGGAGAATCCGACCGACGGCCGAACCTCGGATTCAGGAGGAGCAATGTGGTTTTCGTCCGGGCCGCGGAACACTGGACCAGCTCTATACTCGCCATCGGGTGCTCGAGGGTTCATGGGAGTTTGCCCAACCAGTCCACATGTGCTTTGTGAATCTGGACAAGGCATTTGACCGTGTCCCTCGTGGGGTCCTGTGGGGAGTGCTCTGGGAGTATGGGGTCAGGGGCCCTTTGGTAAGGGCTGTTCGGTGCCTGTATGACTAGAGCAGGAGCTGTGTTCGCATTGCCAGCAGTAAGTCAGACCTGTTTCCGGTGCATGTTGGACTCCACCAGGGCTGCCCTTTGTCACCGGTTCTGTTCATTGTATATATGGACAGAATTTCTAGGCACAGTCATCTCTGCTGTTTGCAGATGATGTTGTCCTGATGGCTTCATCGGACCGGACCTCCAACGTGCACTGGATAAGCGGAAGAAAATGGATGGATGGATTTGGTGTTGGATCACTTTTAATAGTGTAAATATTTAACAGTATTAGTATGTATTTCTTTTGTCCATGGGAAACTGGTTGATAGACAAACATCTGCTAAAGATTGTAATAGCCAAATAAAAGCTTGGACTTGGACACATATGACTTAATACTAGGCAACTGTCCTTGATTTAACTGAACCTTTTTACATTATCAAATTAATATCCTTGTTTATTGTAGATATATTGTTATGGGTTTTTTTTTATTGTGGAGTATTTGCAATGAGGTTTAGGTACATCATTGTTACCTCTGCAGCCCTACCTTCTCAACCCAGTGCTCCTGACAATTCCTATTACACAAGTGTTTCTTTCTGAGCTTCGTTGAGTGTGTGACCATCCATGAAGGCAGCTATCCCTCTGCATACTGATGTGGAGAAACGAAGCTACAAGAAGCCTTGAATTAATACAGCGTTGCTCACATGGTTTTACAGGATCCATTAGTCTAATCTGCCAGGACAAAGGTTACACAGGTCACCACTATGAAGACAATTAATGCTCCCAATGCGTTATTGTCATAGATTATTATCCAAGGGCGTCTCTCCCATTCACTCACATGCATATAACTGATAAAAACTCTGGGGCTTTATCAGTCATAAACGCCTCACTGCTTAAATCTCTTATATTACACAAAATGGACTCTTATAAGCTTTAAGTTATGTTATAATGCTCCCCTGTCAAAAACATACTTAGAATTGTGTTTTGTTTCATTCACACATGTTTGAGTAACTCTTCATTATTACTCTGTCTACATCTCCAAACGTCAAAATGTTCTGCTCCACCTTGTGATGTCATGAATTGGTAGTTTTCAAGTTAACAGCTATCTTTTACCTTTAGTTCAGAAGAGATGGGCAATTTCAGGCTTCTCCAAATGATTCTCGTGAAAGTGTATGGAGTTTAAAAATACACTTCCTGTATTATCACATGATATCACAAGGTGGAACAGACTGTTCTGTTTGAGACAAGAACTCAGCCTAAATATGCAGGATTGGTGTTAAACGTGTGAATGCGCAAAACACAAACAAAACACAACTTCATTTCACAACATTATACAGTAACATAGATCAGAAAATTGTGTAATATGGCCCCTGCACTTTTTTGAATGTGGACAAAGTGATCCATCTCTGCAATTACTTCTACTATAATTCATCAACCAGAGAACTAGTACAAAACCAAAAGCAGCAATACCACCTGTTTTCAAGCATCTCTGTAGACCTATATAATTACACTACTGACTCAAATTGCTTCCCTATTCCCTTAACAATAGCAGGTTACGTGAGGTTTTGTCTTCACCTGCAACAGTCTATGCGGTGCTGCTCAGACCGAGTTACAGAGGGCCAAGTGGCGCTCATCTTCCTCAGAGCTGCTATCATGATGAAAGCTTTTGATTAGATGTTATTCTTGACATCCCAGCGAGCATCGAAGAGCGCTCGGACTGGCTGGCGGAGACTCCCTGGACACAAAAACCTCTCAAATCGCATTGTTTATGCCAATGCCATCACGCTCCCTTTTTAGTCCAGACACACGGTAGATGCCAAGTTTTTGTCAGGATTTTGCTAAAGGTTATTTAATCAGCATCAAATAAAAGATGCATAATTGCGCCTGCTACAGACTTATTTTATTTTATTTGAGCTAAATTGGAGTCTACTCACATAAGAATTTATTAGTCGTGTAATATTAAATAGTCTTCTACTTTTAAATAGTGGGTAAATGTTTGGGTGCGGCTTCTGATTTATACTGAATAATGATAGCCTGTATAAAGCTTGTGTTACTTAGACTTAGGTCTACTTCTAGTGGGGAAAGTAGTCACAAAATAAATATGTAGTATGCAAAATAGGCCTATTACTCATCCACATGTCTTCAAATGACTAAATGTGGAATTACGCACCAGCTTCTATTTATCGATTGACTCTAGTAGATCTCATTATATTACATTTTGACACACTACACACACACACACAAAACATTAGCCTTTATTTAAATTTAATGCAAGAAAGAAAAAAAAACAAACAGAACAATATCTGATATCCATGATTTTCAGAATGATAAAAAATGAGAACCGTTGCCATAGTGATTAATGATTTACAAGAACTATATCTTGTAAATGGGAAAAGCCCTAAAAATGCTGCATATAACAGAAAACTATGATCCATGAATAACCCTGTTTGTCTCACTGGCTTTGTCTCTTGCATTGTAAGAGTGTGTAGTCTTGGCTGGCCAGGCAACTTAATGTGAAGATTCTTGAGTAGCAGATGTTGTGCTAATTGGTCTGTTCTAGAGTTAATGATATGGTTGCAAGCTAACATGGGTATAACAGTATAAGAATCTATTTTCAATGCACCTTTTAAAAGTCCTATATTACACAAATTGACTCTTATGAGCTTTACGCCATGTCATAAAGTTGTTACCTCCTCAAAAACATACCTGGTGTTGTGTTTTGTTTCATTCACACATTTTTGAGTAATCCTTTATTATTAGTCTGTCTACATCTCCAAAGCTCAAAATGCTCTGTTCCACCTTGTGATGTCATGAAGCAGTAGTTTTCAAGCTAACACCTTTTAGCATTTGTTCAGTAAAGATAGGTGATTCCAGGTGTGAAATTATCCAAATGGTTCTACTGAAGGTATAGAGTGTATGCAGTTGACGTCACAGGTTTCCCCTGATCCACTTCCGGCGGTCCAGATCTCCGTAGGCCGCCATAGTAAACACACTGTCCAATTCTAAATTACGCGTCATAAAGTCACAAAATGCCCGAGAAATGTTGTGCCTATCAGAGTTCTCAGACAAGGGACAAAGATAAAAACATTCAGCTGTACAGGATTCCTGCTGAGTCTGATCCTGACCGCAGAAGTAGGTGGATTGCTGCGATTAGACGAGCCCATCATAAAACTGCTGACAAGCCCTGGGAACCAACCAAACACTCCAGGCTTTGTAGCAGACACTTCATATCAGGTGTGGTTTGATTTGATCTTTACAATTTTACTAGTAGGTCAATCACTTTGAGTGGTTTCACATTTGTAAGCAAGAAGACTTAATTACTATTAATACAGTGTAACTATCAGATGTTGCAGTGTTTTTGTATGTTTTTGCATATAGCTATCACTTTATTGGTCTTTATTCACAAAGTTTTAACATATCATTACCTCCGCCAAGGAGATTATGTTTTCGCCTGCGTCTGTCTGTTTGTTTGTTAGTTAGTTAGCTTGTTTGTTTGTTAGTTAGCAAGATAACTCAAAAAGTTATGGACGGATCTTGATGAAATTTTCAGGAAATGTTCCTAATGTTAAATCCAACAGATGATTAAATTTTGGTGATGATCCAGAAGAAATCCTGGATTCTGGATCACTGAAAATTTCGTTAGCATTGCGTTAAATGGGTTTTGGCGGAGGTCTGCGCTCTCTGAGTGCTTTTCTAGTGTATGTTTGTATTATTATATATTTATTTATTATTCATTTAATGGTTAATAATTAGCCATATGAAAACTATAAATTTATACTCCCCGGTGAAGTGTGATGGGAAATTTATAGTTGTAAATATCTGGCCACTGAAGGTCTGGGACAGAATCTACCGCTGTTAGGGCTGTAAAAAGGACCTGGGGCACACTGTAGGGGTCCGATATGTTCAGATTAGCAAGCTTGTCCTCATATCTTTTCTTCTGATTACTATCTAGGTGATTAGTTAAGTCAGTATGAGTAAAAGACGGCTTTTTGTTGTCACTAGAGCACTGGCGGTCAGTCATGATTAGACCGTCAATATGGCGGATTGACAACTTCCTGTCACGTGACTGCATACACTCTATATGGAGTTTCAAAACACAGTAGAGCACTTCATTTACGACCACATGACATCGCAAGTTGGAACAGAGTGTTTTCTGTTTGAGAGAAGAACACAGCCTAAAAATGCACGATTGTGAATGAAACAATACACAACTCTGTATATGCTTAAGTTCACAATGATGAAGTAGCATTGTATTCAAGCACACCTACATTCTCCCTTTGTTACTGCTGCTTTTGTGCACCAATGTTTGCAAAACGCTCTTGGTCACCTGCCGCCATTCACCACAGCGCCCTCTGCTGGCTCCACGCAGCACTGCCTGAATCGTGTTTCATTTATTTAGACTTCTGCCTTTCATTCTCCACCCACACAGTCACAGTGCCGAAACCTGCAATTCTCCAAAACAGACCGTGGAAGCAAGAGGAGGACGACACATCACTGTGGCTCTCTTGTCACGTCTCCCACACATTTAAAATTAAAAAGTACAAAGTTGTTAATGCAGTCAAACTAGTGCAATGAGAGGGAATTCTTTAAGTCAAATTGTATCTTTTATTTCACCATAGAACCAACATAGTGTAACCAAACAGGGTCTGTCACAAGAGCTGTTTATAGCTGGATTAGTCATAGCAGCCCACTCCCCCCACAACAAACCATGTATAAAATGTCTTGCTAGCCCATGAAATAAAGCTAGGCTGTAGCTTATGGACCTTTCTATGGTTTTGTAGTCTACTTCTATCATTATGGCATTTACAATGAGTTCCTATGTTTAAGTAATGACCTCCCGTAGGTCATGAACGGCCCTCAATGCTATTTATTCCTGTTACATCATGTGCATTCAATTCTATTTTGCAGCCGTAAGAAAACTATAAAGGTTAGAACTTAAAGGGTCTTGAAATGAAAGCATAAAACAGTACTTTATAAATTTATGAATCCTTCTTTAACTCATAAGAACTTAAAAATAACCTTTATTCAAGCCTGTTTTGTTGGATGTTTGAAGGCTTTGTAAACTATAATAAAAAAATTTAATAATAATAAAGAATTTTCTTGAGACATTACCAGGACTGCCAGGCTTATTGATCTAAAACAGTTCTGCACATTTCAGAGCATGTTTGTTGATGCTTGAACTTCAAGGTTAGCTTTTATTTCCATAAAAGATGGAGTATATTATATAATTAAATGCAGTCTTTGTGATTTGATAATTATGTGAGAATGTGATTTCTTTATTGCAATTCATTGTGCAGGCCTAATTACACTTCTATGAGTTTAAAGGTGCATTGTGTAACTTTTCTGGTGGACGGTCTGTCAGATACTTTTCTCCATAGAGAAGTTATTGCTTTGTCTGGAATGTTTCACAGTAAACCTTATTGTCTTCATGGAGACTAAACCAGACCAAGTTACAGGTCAGATCTGTGGAGAGGCAACCTGTATTCTGACTGTGAGCGATCACAGTTTAAAGTCATACTGTGGAACATTCCAGACAGAGCAATGACATCTCCATAGAAATAAGCAGGTGATGGGCCCCCAACCAAAAAGTTACATAGTGCACCTTTAAAATTGATTTTATACCACTGCAACCACACTAACTTTGAGCATGAGTAAAGTAGGAAAAATTGATTGCTATGAAAACCAATCCCTCCCAGCACAGCCATCACAGCACTACAAATTTATCTGGGATATTTTAGAAGCTCTAAAATCTAGTTACGGTATCATTTGAGGCCTCACTGGCCGTCTGCTTGTCCCAATAGTGAAACACTGCCTGATTTCCATATAACAGCGTGCCTTCCAGTCTAGCCCCTCCTCTGCTTTTGGTGCACAACAGTGACTACTTATGGGTGAGGAGAGCAGCCAAAATTGTACTCAAGTTAAAATTTTAAAACTTCCAAATATACACTCATAAGAGAAAATGCAATTGGTGAAAAATTGAACGGTGCCAGGAAATGTCTGTAAACCTCAGTGATTTCCATTAATAGAGGAGACTATGCTGGCCTCCCATAGTCTAAAATTCTCCCCCAGAAACTAAAAACAACTTGCTCTATACATTGGCACCACAAAATAAATGTAATATAATGTATGTAATGTAATATAATAATGTAATATAAAAATGTGACTATTTACCTTATTTTACCATTGTCTTATCATAAACATTTTACAACTATGCAGGGCAAAAAGGTCTCCTTT